>JBAIAA010001025.1:0-748614 GCA_037893245.1 Crossaster papposus | reverse complement strand
CAGAAAGACAGTGCAAGTGTCTTGGCCCAAACTCGTGTCAACTCATCAGTAGAACAGAATGAAATAAGGAGTGTCTTCTGTGGACTCACAGTTCCTACTTCAGAGGTAGATGTTGATTTCAAAGCCTTTCCCAGTTGGGGAGAGTTAGTAAGTGCGGTTGGTAAGCAGCGCTACCCAGATGACCAGTTGCTAGATGGTACCCTAACTCCAGATCAACACCGTGAGATTGAGATCTTGCTTCTACGGCAGGCACAGAACGACACCTTCAAGGAGGAAGTCACTGCACTTTCATCCAATAAGGAGCTTTCTCGAAATAGTCGTCTGCTGGAATTGGCGCCTGAACTTGACCCCGCTGACAAATTGATCAGAGTTGGAGGTCGGCTTAGGAGGGCAGCCAAGACCGACTCAATTTCGATTGAGCCCCATCCAGTTGTACTTGACCAACATCATCCTGTGACAAAACTTCTGATAAAGGACGCTGATGCCTATTTCAGTCATCAAGCTGGCACCGAACAGGTGTTTGCCCATTTGCGACGCCGATTTTGGATCCTGAGGGGACGCAGTGTGGTCAAGGGAATTTTGCATGCTTGTCCCGGATGCCGTCGCTGGCGAGGAACACCCAAGGTCCCACGTATGGGTGATCTTCCAGAGTGCAAGTTGCGTTTGGGGAAACCACCTTTCTACTCTACAGGAATGGACTGTTTTGGGCCCATGAAAGTTAAAATTGGGCGGAGACAGGAAAAAAGGTGGGGGTTGCTTTTTAAGTGCATGACAACTCGTGCCGTGCATCTTGATCTTCTGGAGAGCCTGGATGTAGATCACTTCTTGATGGCCTACAGGCGCTTTGCCTCCCGTAGAGGAGTTCCGTCTGAACTTCTTAGTGACTGTGGAACCAATTTCAAGGGGGCCAATACAGAAGTCGAGCAGACCTTGAAGGCAATGGAACCAGATATTGTCCAGCGACTAGCCAAGTATCGAGTCAAGTTCAAATTCAATCCCCCCAACGCACCCCATTTTGGGGGTACCTGGGAGCGGGAGGTCAGGTCAGCCAAAGGGGCACTGAAGGCTGTACTTGGAGATAGAACAGTAACCGATGCTGTGTTACGCACCGTGCTAGTGGAGGCCGAAGGCATCCTCAATTCAAAACCTCTTGGATACGCTTCATCTGAGATTGCCGACGTGGATCCGGTTACTCCAAATATGCTCCTAATGGGACGACGGGATCCAGCGCTACCAATGGTAGTCTATGACGAGAGCGAACTGAGGGGTCGCAGGAGTTGGCGGCACAGCCAAGTGCTAGCCGATCAATTTTGGCGTCACTTCATAAGGTCCTATCTTCCTACCCTACAAACCCGCCAGAAGTGGCAAAGGGAAGAGGAGAACCTGTCAGAGGGAAATGTTGTTATGATAGCAGAACCTCAGCTTTCAAGGTCGCAGTGGCCAGTGGGTACTGTTACCCAAGTCTTTCCCAGTGACGACAAACGAGTAAGGGTGGTCAACGTTCAAGTGAACAACAGAGTCTACAAGCGTCCAGTTGCCCGGCTCATAAAACTGGCCAAGTATGACGAAGGTGATACTCCCGGTTTGACCAAGCTTTTACTCACCCAGATCCCCATTTCCTTTAGGCTCTGTGGCATTAGGAACTGAGTGTGTGCGTAAGAGTAGCAAACCTGTTGTTTCGTGTTGACTGCATTTTCCAGTGTTTGGAGTTAAACAAAAAGTTTTGAAGTTTTTGCAATTGCAATACCAGTTTGCAAATTTCTTGTTGAAATTTGGGGGCGGCTGTGTTGCAGCTGCGCTGCCTGTCTTGCGAGAGGGCGCGCTTCATTTTCGTGCATTCGCTTGAGGGCGCACTTTCTGCCGCGAGCGCATGGCTGACTCCACCGCTACAAGTGGTTTTCAGGGTTCAAAACCAGCATTTAAATACTCAAATAGGGTTCAGAGATACTCGGTTGGGTAAGTGATTATTCCGTAAATTGTTACTTGACTGAGGGATATAGATTTGGGGGCGTAAATGTACTTATTGGGTAAAACATGGGGACTTTTAGATGGGCTTTCCCGCATGTTTTGATACAGTTTGTTATTGAACAAGTTTATTGTAGGGACATCGACTCATCTGATCGCCACTATGACCTGGATCTCATTTGTGCATGTGTGTTTCATCTTGCTTATATGCTAATTAGTGGATGATAATTATGGCAATTACTCTTGATGACCTCATTGTTTATTCTCCCTATATGTTTCCCTTTCTATTTAAAGCTCACAGTAAAAGGGAGGGATAATCACCGGAACTGTTCAAGGTGTTATCGGGAGGGTGTTTGCAACCGTTTACAAGTGTGTACAACTGTTCGTGTTTGCAATCGTTTACAAGTGTGTACAACTGTTCGTGTTTACAACCGTTTTCAAGTGTGTATAACTGTTTGTGCGTACAACTGTGTACAACTGTTCAGCTGTTTTACTACAACCTTTGTCTTCAAGTTCAACTACAAAGTTCCGTATTCAACTGTACAACTGTAACCAGACTCCGTTAGTGTAACTACTATCCAGTGTGTAACCAGATCAACCAGTAAACTGTACTGTTAATTCATCTTCATGCCCACTGGTGCCCATATACATGTACAGTGTTTGCACACTGAATTCTTGTGCTTGGAAATAAAACATTAAAAGGTGAGCAACCATACAAATTGGATTGAGTCTACAAAGAGTGACTATACAATGAGCGACTTTCTTAAAAAATAACACTCGAAAAAAAAAGTGAAATGGTTTTTTTCAGAGTGAAAGCAAATTACTCCAAAAAGAGTGAAAACCACTCCCAAAGGCTAAATTTGCAATTTTTTCGAAGAGCTAGAAACCCGTTTTTTTAGTTGTCCTTCACATGGTTCCTCGAAGGAGTGAAAATTAACTCTTTTAAAGTGCCGGTTTTCACTCTTTTTGGAGTTGCTTTTAATCTAAACAAAAAGAAAATATTTTTCTCTGAAGGCGACGGCAACGGCGACGCGATCTGTCGTCTTTAGAACACACAGAACACAACACAGCCTGGGTTCAAATATTTTGGTGAAGGGGTGTAGTCCAGGAAAAATAGGTTTTGACCTCAAACAAATTGCAACATTTTTTTTTCACCACAATGCATTTCTAAAAGGTCCCCACAATGACATATTAAAAGTTCTTAAAAATTCAAGTGGTGGAAATATGACTAATTTGCATAAATCGTTAATCCCTGCCGCGTAATATATTTATTCCCATATTTGGGTATATATATATTTTTTATTTTTTGAAAAGTTTATTTTGGCGATTCCACTATAACGTTTGCTAAAGCATATAAGTGACTGAATAATTATGAGAACATAGTAATTATCAAAAATGACAACTTCGTGACCCTATCAATGTGCGCACATTACACTGTCTCCAGATATCATCAAGTAGTCAGTATTGGTGAGCTTCAAATTCGCCAAGTTGCTTAAACATTATGAAAAATCATATGAACAATGATAACATTGTGATATTTAGCCCAGCAAACAAAAACTGGGGAAAAATGGTGTGTCCATAAATTGGGCTAAAAGGTAGTTTGTCTAAAGTGACTCTCACACTCTGCCGTGAAGGCCTACCGTGTGCCACCGTGCGCGAAAATGTCTGCGGACGATGGAGAACGGCGAGGGCACACGGTAGTTCGTTATCAAAGCGGGCAACACGTTAATAGGGCGTTGGCGCTTATTTACACCCGGTGGGACCCGGCGAAAGTTTTGGGCATGTTCAAAACTTTGGCCAGCTGGCACCGGCCGCAAGTAAGCGGCAAGAGGACGGTGTTGAACGGTATGAGGACGGTATGAATACGTTATGAAAACGGTCACACTGTATGAACACGTTCACAACACGCTCATAACCCGTTACAGAACGGTGATGAACGGGCAAAAAAAAATCCACCGTCTGCAACGGGTTGTAAGCGGTGTGCAGTCCGGGGACTCGCTCACAGGACGCTCCAAGCGGTGAGGGGACGCTAAGTGACTGGTAGGTGGCTGCTACAAACCCGGTGCACACGTTCGAGACCCGGTATGGGCCCGGTATGGAAACGGCCAAAATTGTCATCAAAAGTCAATCTGGGCGGTGAAGACGGTAGAAGCACGTTCAACACCCGGTATGCGCCCGGTGAGAACGGTCAGAAGATGGCAACGAAACGGTGAAAGGATTAATTTTATGAATTTTGTTTTGCGGCCGGGGACAAGTTCGCTCAAAACCCAACGTTCTGGACTCTGTTGTTTTTTAATAGCCCGGCAGGTGGACGGTAGGCCTACACGGCAGAGTGTGAGAGCTCCATAACATGGGAGACGTGAACAATTTCAAGGAAATCCCCCAAATACATTTTAACGTAGATAGGATTATTGTGAGCAACAACAATCTTTAATTTGGGAGGTTTCCTTGAACTTGTTCAAGTCTTTCACCTTAGGCAACCCTTCATCTACTTGTTAGCCTATTTTAGGGACACTAATTTTCCACAGTTTTTGTTTGCTGGGCTAAATATCACAATGTTATCATTGTTCATATGATTTTCCATAAGGATAACTGTGCCAGTAAGCAACTTGGTGAATTGGAAGCACGTCAGTACTGACTTCTTGATGATATCTGGAGACACGGTAAATGCGTGCAAATTAGAGGGTATAATTGTAGTCATTATAGTCATTATTACCTCAAAATAGGCACTTAGGGAGACAATCCCATAAAGATGTAGGGCCTACACAAACCTAAAACAGTCCTAACTTGTTTACCCTAACCCTTTTTTCTAAGATCTTCGAGATTTATGCTATTTAGACCAAAATCTGTCGTTCTAGGACAAAAAATAACTCCCAAATATTGTTTGTTAGGGTAGCTACACTTAAGGAGACACTGAAATGTCTCCCTAAGTGCCACTGTCTCCTTATTACCTAAAAACTTACGCTAATTTGTCTCCCCAAGTGCCTATTTGTATAAATTTTGGACCATTACTATATTTTCATAATTATTTAGTCACTTTCATGCTTTAGAAAATGTTATGTGTGAGTATAATCGCCAAAATAAACTTCTCAAACAATATTACACGGCAGGGATTAAGGATTTATGCAAATTAGACATATTTCCACCACTTGGATTTTTGTAGACTTTTAGTATGTAATTCTAGGGACCTTATAGAAGTGCACTGTGGTGAAAAACAATTTGTTGCAATTTTTTTGAGGTCAACAAAACAAAATTATGTATTTTGCCTCGACTAGTGGTTTTGAAAAGAGGGACAAAATGTCGTTTCGTATTGAAAGAAAAGTACCCTTTAGCCGTATAGATAAAAATGGTCAGTTAGGCTAATTATCTTAAACTTGAATCAAGCAGAACCCGTGGGAGAGGTGTTATAAACAAAATTGACTGTTTTATCTCGTAGTGTAGTAAAACTAGCCTCCCTCGGTGATCCATGGAGCATTATATTTTCCCCTGTTTTCGCCGCGGGAAAATTAATGCTCCGTGTATATCACCAAGGGATGCTAAGCCACCACTCAAAACAGTCAACATCGTTTACTATAACTTGCAAACATGATGTGAGAGCGCATGACTTTGGGAGAAGTTCTGTTTGTTTTCACATGCTGATGGCTTAGTAAAATTATATCGTTATTCGAGAAAGTTATGAAGGAAAATCTAAAAGAGAAAAAAAAAAAAAAAAAAAAAGAGGGGTAAATAAATAAATAAATCAATCACGATAAGTCCAAAATAAACAAAGTTTAAAAAATAAGTTTAACAAAGCCGGATAATTTATTCATCAATGTTTTTGTTTTTCGCAACATATTATATTAACATGGTCTTGTTTCCTTTCAGACTGGTGTTTTTCGACAGGGTGACATTTTGACCGTGACAACTTTGAATACACTTCCAATTTCAACACGGAACAAGGAAATGCTCCACAGAACTCTCAACATTCGGCGCACAAATCCGAAGGAAACTATACAGGAAATGAAAATAAACCCTGACTCAATTCAAATACCACGAACATAACAAATACAAACAAAATACAAACGTGGGTTACATCTCATGAAACAATGGACATTGAGAGATTAAACGAAATCGAACACATTTCACTGTGTAGCCAAAAATACCAAGCAGATCCGGTGCAATGTTTGTGTTTTAGTAATTATGTGGAAAGGGATTGTGTTAAGGTGTACCGCGGAAATACACCACCGTGGAGTGGAGTGCCGTGGCCTTGTGGTCTTGAGCAATGAATTTATAATCTGCAGGTAAAGCTACATGTTGTGGGTTCGAATCTGGCCTGGGGACTACGGTGCGTGTGCTTTTGGGCAACACACTTTGTCACTCATTGCTTCTATCCACCAAGGAGTAAATGGGTATACCTGTGAGGGGCAAATATGGTTATAGTTAGTGATTTAGTCGCTTTGCGCCGAAATGGCAGCATCGAGCTACATACTCCCGCAGGGAGCTGAGATGGTATTTGGAATGTTTCATGGGCCCAATGACCGGGGTAATAATACGAGGGCTCCTTGAGTACCAGTCTTGGTAGATACGTGCGCTATATATGAACTGCCGATTATTATTATTATTATTATTATTAATAATACGGGGTATAACTTTGCAGTTTTGGCGCAACTTTGGTCAGATCGTTTTAGGGGAATATTTTTGTGAGATTTATAAAATTTCACATAAAATCCAGTTTGATATTATTTTTTTACTTTTTCTTGATCATTTAGATAAATACCAAAATACAAGTAAAACCATAAAATAAACTTTATTGGAATGTAGTGCCAAAGTTACACCTGGGTGCTAAAGTTCAATACCCCATTTTACGGTAGTTCACAGCCACACGTGTTTAGAGAAATGAATAAGGGGCTATAGACGACTTCTTTTTCCTCAATGTTGACATGCTCTTTTTCTCCACATAGTTTAATTTTCATATTATTAGTATTTGTACCTATATTGTGTGGTTATTTGTAATCATATTTTTTGTTGTCAATGTGTGAATAAACTTGAAACTTAAACGTGTATTGTAGATAAGCCCATTTATGCTAAGTGACTTCATTCGTTTTGGAAAAAACCAAAACGCGACCGGCAGCAGAGAGTTAAGACCTGGTAATGGTATGGACACGGACTGTCTTGATTTTCCTAAAGTTCTGCGCTAACAGTTGATTTATTAGAATGCCGTCTAAATGTGCCTTAGAGTGATCCACTATTAGTGCTGTGTTGGCTTCGTTAGTTTTTTTATAATCCAAATTCATTCTCTTGAAAGGTTTTCTTTAGTCATAAAAGTTTGTTGAACCAGAAAGCTTTTATCGATTAATCAAATTTGGTATGCCCATTGGGAAAGTAGTAGATTTCAGATTGTTTTGTTCATACGCCAGTTTAGGTTCAGCTTTTGTATTTGTTATAAGTTAATAACAACTTATTTTTTTTAATTTCTTGTTGAAATCAAAACTTTCTCTCCCTGACCCAACTTCATTAGAACCACGGCTTTTCCTAAGGTATTTGGTATACCTTTATAATTAACCCGCGGTCAGATTTACCCGGCTATATTCTCGGTGCAAAACTGCTATATAGGCCTATGCCCAGTCTGAACCAAACTTACCGACAGAGCAAGTGGTGCCTATGACACCAGGCGGGCACCGGCAGACGAAGCCGCCGATAACGTCCTCGCAAGGTGCTTCGTTGGCGCACGGGGAACTGTCGCAATAATCGGGTTCTGCGAGGGAGCAAAAAGTGCCGTGAGACAGTGTACCGATCGTGGGAAAGTTTGAAAATGTTGCTTCCTTACGCCACTTTGCCATCATATATATGTCTCTATGAAGATCAGTCATTGAAAACACATGAATCTGCATAGGACTGAGTAGTATTTAAAAATAAAAAATTAAATACTGTGGAACTTGTATGCACATGACTCTCCATAGACTGTATACACAACCAAAGGAAGGGACGGTAGGATACTACACTATATGCACATTATTAAAACCAATTGTCCTGGTGTGTTTAAAGCCAAGTGGAAAACGCAATAAAATTGATGGAGGGAGAGAATCTTGTTGAATGCTGTCTGAGTGAGTTGCGGGGTGGGCCCACATGATTGTCTCTCTGATGAATAATTAAACAATTATGATTAAAAGGTAGGCCTATACACCATCTGCTGTAATTTTCGAAAATGTATGGGTTGGGGGATTCATATTTTATAGCAAATATTACGACGACGACCTGTTTAAAGTTTTGTGTTTATAGAAGCTGGAGAAACCAAGAACATTTGTGCTGTTATTGGAGTCTGGTCCCTTGACTTCCTTCAGACGAATTCAATCAATTGAAGGTAGTGTTTTAAAAAAAGGTTTGTACAACGATTGCCAGCCGGCATTCGTTTAAAATTCCCCTTTTCTTGAAAACCACAGACATCAGGTGCCGTGATTTCAAGGATGCTTGAGACTTTTAAGGTACTTCACAATAATTCAGTAGTTTAGTTTGTTGCTGTTTGCAAATGGTGTATACTACATTTAAACAAACAATGTTTTAAGCCACATTTAAAAATAAAATTTAAAGCGAGGTTAGAATGCAAAAAATAGTCTGGCACCATCCCATTTAACAGTTCACAATTTATAAAATACACCCAGGGAACACGACCAAAATGGCTTCTTCTTGAATAAGACCCGTATTAGAAAGCACATGTATAAACAAAGTGTGACGTCATCAGTGCAGAGCCTCATATTTGCAAACCTTCTTCGATGTGAATCCCTCCGGGCGTTTGGAATGTCGACGGACCAAAGTTGCCCTCCCCTCTGCCATTCACGTTCACCCGGACCAAACTGTCGACCTCCCAGTCCGTCCAGTACACGTCGCCATTGTATACGCCCAAGTCGAACGGGTGCAGGTCGCTCTGGGCAACTCCAGTCAGGTTGAGCACCAATTCACGGTTCTCACCCGTGAGATCGCTCCGCTCGATTTTGTTGAGGAAAGCGTCGCACCAGTACAGATAAGTCCCTGACAGAACAAGATGACACTTTACAAAAAAATGTCTTATAGGAATCCCATGTGATCTTAATAATTGTTTGATTGTGGTCATCTATTACATACAGAGCTTGTAACCCTGAGATATAGGCCTACATGTCACGTTTGTCTTGTCTGTACAGGGTGTCTCTGAAAAAAATATACCCATTTTCCAATTCATATTATTGCCAAACTAGGCCCGCTGGAACACTTTTTTTCCAGGGGGTGCTGGAATTTAAAGACAATAGGCGAGCACGAAGCCATTTCGGCGTGGGGGCGGGGAAACTTACCCCCCCCCCCCCCCCCCCCCTCCCACTCCCCCCGGCGGAATTGTGGTGCAATAACAAAAAAACAATACAAATAGTATTTAGACGGTTGAAACTGGATACGCTATATAGCGCGTGTCCCTGTCACGAAATCGGGTAAAATAACAGGTTTTAATTAGTTTATTTATTTATTTACATAGTCGAATAGTTGTCATTTTCAATAAGACTGAAGCAACTTGTGCAGAACAAATCTCTCAATTTTTTGTCCTTGAAATTTCCTTTTCTTTGGCCTATATCTGATGAGCTCAAACTTTTTCCGCATTGTCAATCTTCAATACTTTCCATAGGACCCTGGAGTAATAATATAGGCCGTTTTTCAAACCCCAGCTTAGGCTCCATTCCGGCTCCATTACCGACTCTATCACTATTGCCATCACCATTACCAAATTGCATGAATGAAGCAAAAGACGAAGACGAAGCTGGGATTTAGAAAACGGCCCTTGCATGAAAACAGTCAAAATGATGACAACGCCCCATCGATCACTCAACTCCTTAAATACATCTTCCAAACTTCTGAAGACGATCTGAGCATACTCCTAGGAACGTCGAGTCGTTCCTTTTCAGAACCACACATCTTCCCAAAGGAGATTGTCACAGTCATGGTGCATCCGCAGACCGCTACTACTACTGTTTTATGTTAAGACGATTTAAGAATGTTTTACCGTCTATGGTAACGCCATTGGGCCAGTGCAGGTCGCTATCAATCACACTCATCTTGTTTCTTCCGTCCAAATCCGCTCTTTCGATCCGCGGATTACTCCCCCAGTCAGTCCAGTAGATGTGTCTATAAAGGGATAGTACAGGGTGTCTAAACAAAATGCAACAAAATATAACAGAATATACCACACGTAGAATGTATAACTAACATCGATAGTATAGATATGGTTTCAAAGACTCATGGTTTCCATTTTAAAATGAGACATCAAACGTCTAAATTTGACAATGTTTGACAGAGTTATGAATATAAGTTTGTTTGGACACTGCGCAAGTGTAGTCTTGAAGTCAAGTCGTTACACACTTCTGCCTTTATGTGCAGGTGGCTGAGCACTGGTTTATTTCGTTGGCGCCTGCACAAACAGAGACGACAAAGTCTAAAGACTTGATTTCAAGTCTACACTTGCACAGTATCCAAACAAAATCTTGAATCCCATGGTCAATTTGACCTCTCTTGGGAAATTATTCATGACTCTGTCAAACATTGTTAGATTTAGACGTTTGATGTCTCATTTTAAAGTGGAAATCAGTATCATTGTAACCATTAATATTATCGATGTTAGTTATACATTCTATACGTGTGGTATTACGTTATATTTTGTTGCATTTTTTTTTACACCCCGTATATGTCCTTTGTAAGTTGCGTAGGCCTATTTGTATCGTTTCAAGCAGCAAAAGTTCTCAAAAAACAAAAACAAACTATAGCCTGATAAAGTGTTAGCTTTTGAAGGCTGTATATTTTGATAACATATTCAAGATTTCGATTTACCTGTGGAAAACGACAATGAAGTGGCCATCTACTTTTCTGCTATCAGAAAAGTACCGTTTTGGATAGTATTTGTGACCTGCTCCCACGAAATCTGAGTAAAGTTGACCTTTTGATATTTTGAGATATTGTTTTTACCAGATTCCTTGAATTCTTAGCTTTAAAATGATATATAATTTATTGGGTAGGGTATTTAAAATATATATAATATTGAGCAAAGCCAGCGGTCATTACACACATAAAATTTTAACTAGTTACTGAGAAAACACACTGTAACGATAGGTCACTTAAAAGAATGTGTGCTCTTGTTTCCTTTTGCGATCGAGGATCGAAATACAAAAGAGAACAAAGGGAACAAAGGATCCTCGAAGGACGTTTTTTGTTGTCCTCGATCGTTTCGGTAAGCGCTAGGCAATGGGGTTAGGTTACAGTACAGGAATAAAGGACAACACAATAGCAGGTCCTCGGTCGTTATGTGGTTCACGAACTATAGCACACAATGATCACTGAGAGGGGCTTTCAAACTTGTATAGCAACCATTATAATGTTATAGGCTATACCTTGAAACTGTACACACATACACACACCAAGATAACACTATAACAAACAACATACATAAGTTTTACAACTTTTTTTACCAAACCTTTTTACAGTCTTGCATTTCATTGAATATTAACAAATATTTCAGGTTAATTTAGATCTAAATATAGAAAGCTGAGATCATTACCTTTCCGGTGATACCAATATTGCCATGGGTAATAGGAAATTAATGACGCGGTTTTTTATGTGAAAATACGATTAATTTGTCATGATATTTTTATATTTTCATTAATTTCCCTACATTTTACTTTGTGGGTACGCTCAAGTAATGAAGATCAGTTTCCTACGACGAGTTACACCTAACCCAAACAAGGTTAATCATATGGAACTGTTGGGAGTCACGATTCAGAGTGATCTCAAATGGGACATTCATGTTGCTGATATTGTCTCTAGAGCCTCTAGAAAATTATTTACCTTATGTATTTTAAAAAAATATGACGCCCCCTTGGCTGACTTAGTTTCCGTCTTTACATGCTACATTAGACCAGTTTTAGAGTATGCCAGCCAAGTCTGGCATACCTCGATAAGTAAACAACTGGCTAATAGAATTGAGAATGTACAAAAACGTGCTTGATATCATAGTTACTCCAATGCTTTGGAAGTTCTAGGTATGTCTAGCCTTGAAACTAGGAGAGACACCTTACTGTATAACTTTGGCACTAAACTATTACATTCCAACAGATTTAGAAATATGCTCCCCCCTCCTAAATTGAATAACACAACTACCAGAATACTCAGAAACAGTTCCACGTCTACGCTTGTTGTACCCAAGTGCAAAACTGATAGATACCTGAAGTCCACAATTCCTGTTTTAGCTAAACTTTTGTAATTCTTAATTGTTTACAATATAGGTGCAAGTGAGTACTTTGTGTAATTTTATACTTCCATTCTTTTTAACTGCTATGTAACAATTTTTAATTCTTGTAAAGTGTAAACGTGGTCACTTCAGCTACTCTTCTGTGGCTGCCTACCTCGTGTTTTAATACGAATAAACCAGAATAATAATAAACATTTTCCAAAGCTAACAAAACGGCCATTTTCAGTTTTTATTTTTTTTTATTTTGTGATTTTGGCGTCTTCACCTTCTACACTTACCCATGGCTGTGATCGATGACAATGGTTCGAGGTTGGTCCAGATTCTCTACGATGATTTCCTCGTTCCCGGTGCCGTTCACGAGTACTCGTCCCACGATACCCAAAACACCGTCTGTCCAGTACAGAATCCTGGCTTCCACATCAAGGGCCAATCCGTCCGGTTCTGTCAACAAAATGCGAGGCCGGGTGATAATAAAAACGCACCAACAAGCATTTTATATATCAAAACATGTATTACAATTTTGTTGGTTACACAAGTTGGTTAAAAGTTTACCCAACAAATGTGTAATATCAATTTGACCAATGTTGGGTTAACATTTTAACCAACGTTAGGCAATATTGCCTAACAGGAAATCATTAAAAATCAAAACCAGCTAAATAAATGCCTAATAAAAACTACTAAAGCTAATGCAAGCGTTGTGGCGTTTTGGGGAAAGCCGTAATAATTGGAATTATTATAATTATCGTCTAAACATTACTGCAGTGCGTCTATCGCCAGTGGTTATGGCCATGTTACACCAGAACGTTTTAGGCCAACGCTTGAGTAGCGCGTAAAAAATAGTTGATACGCTGGCAAACGATGGCAAGCGTTGGTCAGCGTTTGCCAGCGTGTTGCCAAAATTACAACACGTTACTCACGCGTTGGCCTAAAATGTTCTGGTGTGACAGGGCCATTACCTGATCTACAATTTATAGATCAGGTCAAATTGTCAGGCCAGAGAACCAGACTAGAGTGTTTATAGGGTAAAAAGATATATACCCAGCACGATATGTGGCAGAGGGGTACCCCCCTCTTATCCATATACTTTATACGCACTCAACACTATTGTAACCTAACCCATCCCACTTGAAACCTAAAAAGGAATTCCTGAGATTCCGGGAACACAATGGTCAACACAAAAGAGGGGGGTTTTCTCTGCCACATATCGCGCTTCATATGAAGAGATAAGAGGGGGTCCCCCTATACCGTAAATCGTGGGTATACGAGGGAAATGACGGGGCATGTAATTCCTCTTTGATTTCCCCAGTGATTTCACATGATATGCTCGATTCCATTATTTACTTGCCATCATACAAGGATTTTATCATGATATTTTGAGTTTCATTTTGGAATGTAAATCCTCTTTTCTCAGAAAAACGGCAGCATAGCTATACATGCAGCCCCAGTGATTTCATATGATGCTTGATTCCATTATTTACTTGCCACCATACAGGATATTTATCATGGTATTTTGAGTGTCATTTTGGAATGTAATTCCTCCTTTCTCAGAAACACGGTATAGCATAAACAGAAAATGACGGGGCATGTAATTCCTCTTTGTTTTCCCCAATGATTTCATAATATGCTTGATCTCATTATACTTGTCACCATGCATAGGGTATGTCATGACATTTTAAGTTTCATTTTTGAATATTACTCTCTAAATGTAAAAAAGTGATAATTCCACTCTCAAAAAGAGTAAGTATCTTATAGAACCACTTCACTTTTTCAGGGCGAAAATTACTCCACAAGGAGTTGAATTGAATTGAATTAAAAATGGTTTATTACAAAAATCAATAACGCAGCCACCAGGCTGAATTGCATGATTTGTACAAATTTAAAATCGATAAAATTCACATAAATAAAAATAGAACCAAAAACTAAACACCAAAAACACAAACAATTCAAAACAGGTCATAATTAATTAATTTGGAAAAAAACGGGAAGTTAAATGTAGATAAAAACTGGGTAAGTTTGAGGAAAGGGGGAAAAAAAAGTAAAATCTTGATCATGATCTGGGGGCACCAAAATTATAAGTTGCAAGCATGCAATAAAGTAATTAACCAGATTATTGTATATCATCGGAAATTGAAATACACGAACATTAAAAATTAATAATATTAAGAAAAACAGGCCGTATTATATATATATTATTATGTTTATGTGCATACAAAACAATGATAATCTGACCTAATTTTGTGAGTTGAAATGCGACACCAAAAGTGAGTTTTTGTATAATACCTCTCCTAAGTGAAAAAAAAGGAATTAAGTTTGAGAAATTGAGTGAAAAATACTCTCTTGATGAGCCATAATTTTGAGAGACAAATCTTAAAATAAAATCGAGAGAGTGACTAGAGGGGAGTTGTTTTTATTGGCTCCTCGAAAGAGTTAGCATTTACTCCAAATTTCAACGAGTGAAACTCAGGGACTAGACGTTTTAGAGTGGAAATCACTCTGAATTTAAATTAAAACACACTGGAAAAAGTATCATTTCAGTGAATTATGATAGGATTTCAATCTTTGTCGATTAAATTAATTTCACTCTAAAACGTCTGGTCTCTAGTTTTAGATTATGAAAATAAGAGAGTTGGGAGTGGTGTTCACTTTTTTTTTTATCATGAATGGGTGGATTTAGGGGGTTATATTTCATAGTAAATATCGTTTAACTGACCTGTCCGAAGTTTTACTATCATGGTTGCTGAGAAAAGCAAGAAAAACGACTTTCGTTTTCAACCGGAATCGGGCAGTTTTTCTTATGTTGTTTTTGTTTTTTTGCGATCGCCGTCCGGCGATAATGAATTTTGGTTATACAATTCAGTTTTGTGAACAATTACAGGATATCTAGGGCACTCGTTTTGCTGGATGCCTATCAAATAAGTAAGATTTTTCTTAATAATTCGGTAGTAAATTTTTTCGATATCTGCAAATGGTGTTTACTATACCTTTAATTTCTTTCTTTCACTTAGGAGAGGTATTATAAAAGACTAACCCTGTTGAGAGTGAGATAGTACGTCACTCTTTTACACTTTAAAGCAGCAAATGGTGTCGCATTTAATGAAAAGTAAGATCTTTTGATTTATTTCTTTTCTTTTCAGACTAAATTTACTTTTGAAATCTGTCAACTTTAAGACTTACGGCGAAGATCTTCCACGATGGTCATTTGATTAGAGCCGTCAAGGTTCGCTCGAGAGATTCTCGGAGTTGGCAGGCTTCCGAGATCGCTCCAGTAGACCATCCCTTCCTGTGGGTCGTAGTCAACGGCTATTGGGCGCACTACCCCGCGAAGCGGCAGGGAGGCTAAGTCTAGAAGACCCTGGCCCATACTCCCCGCGGAAATGGTGCCGCTGTCCAGATCCGTGATGAGGGCAAAATCACCTTTGTGATCGAATTTAAAAACGATATTAATTATATTTATTTGAAAAAGACCTAAAAATCAGTGTAGCATATTGGGGGTGGGGTAACGCGGAGGATACTGTCATTTTGAAGAAAATCACAAAAGATTGAATGTCATTTCCAAATGTGCGTCTCAGAGACGCGCTTTAGACTTTAATAGTGAAAGCAAGACAGTGTGTTGAATGACGCGCGGCGCACACGTTGGCGCTACTCTTTGTCAGTTTAATTCAGTGCGTGACACGCGAGTAGCTACAATCTGCTGGCTGAGAACGGGCCCTAAACGCAGAATAGAGTCGCAATTATTCAACTTGTGACTCTAAAGCAGTGGTTCTTAACCTTTTTTGCCCCACGACTCCATCAGACATTCTTGCATGGTCAGTACCGTGACCCCAAAAACAAACAATTGGAAAAAAACAGCCCGGTTTATTAAAACACGTCTGCCAATACTCAATAGAATGGCTGAAATTAACAAAATAACGGTTTATTTATAACCCCCTGGAAAACCCCTCACGACCCCCAGGTTAAGAACCGCTGCTCTAAAGGCCGGTTCATACTTCACGCGAAAGCGAATGCGAAGCGAATTTCATGACGTCAACAAGAAGTGTCTTTGTGACGTTTTCCGTTGCCGAATTCGCTTCGCAATTACATTCGCGTAAAGTATGAACCGGCCTTAACCTGTACATTTTAATCGAAGTCTTAGAATATTGTTTTTCTCGGAATGTGCATCATTCACAGAGATAAGTTAGTTGTCAAACATCTTTTTTTTTATATTTTGAGCTCTGTTGCTGCTTCAAACGATAAAAATGCACAACCACAGACAATATAAAGCCGTAGACGGCCAGGTACTATTCAAAACTACATGATGATTTAGTGATTTGCGCGGCGCCCGACTAAAATACCAACTATGGGCAAATTTACCCCTCGGTTAAAGGGTGCATGCCACTAAATCTTTAAAAATCACTGCGCGCGAGCTCATTTTTTTTATATTTTGGACTGATTGGACTGATTATAGAAATATTTGTGGAAATCAAGAATTGGTGACCCGTGACTTCCAACTCGGGGGATTCTGTTCACAAAAAGACCAATAGGCCCCTACGTGGGTCTATTAATTTGGCATAGAAGCGGGGAGCTACATGGGCCGTGAGATGGGCCACCATTTCAGAGGTTGTTTGTGGGGAGGAAAGTGAACCAAACAAAATCTTTCAACTCTCATAAATTTGAAAAGAAAATTATTCTAGGACTCTTAATCTTAATCTTTAATTTCCAGTCAAAAAATATTGCCACCCTACTCCTGAGCGTCACTAGGCGGCGCTCTTTCTTTCTATTTTTGTGTTGGTTACAATCATAGACATCTAAATGTCTATGGTTACAATGAGCGCCGAATTTAGTAAAGTGGAACCATATGGAATTTGTACACACCCGAATAGTTCCAGTCAAATGATAGCCTTTATCGAATTGAAAGAAAATTACATAGTATTATTTCATAGGCTATGTAGATTAATAATATTCAGTGTCAATCTTGATACTTTCAAATAAAGACTTTTAGGCCCATTTTTGTGCTACGCGTTGCCCAGTATGCGCACAGAACGTAAAAAGTGCGCGGTGCGTTGTCCGTCAAGCGAAAGATACTGTACACAATAATTATAAGAATGCGCGTGCAAAGCTATCCGTTGCGCAATAGGCGCGTAGAACTCGTGCGGTATCAGTTAAGCGCAACCATATACCGACGCGTCGTTTTGCCCATACTTTTTCTAATCACGGTTTTCGGCACACGACTGGCGGTCTATGCGTGTATATGTCTGTCTGCACAACATTCACAAATGATCTGTTACCCCTTTAAAGTCGACAAATTCTGATAATTCGTTATATTACCTTTGCTCACTTTAATATCCAACTAGAAGTTGGTCAGAAACTGTTTTGTTTGACACTTCGGATTCATCGTGCACCTCGAAATATTACACTGAAATAAATTATTTGTTTACTGTTTTAATTAAACAAACGTTTTAGGTACACGTGCCGCGTCTGTCAGTTAAAAATGCTCACCTGCATGTGTTGTTCTAAATACTGTCAGTAGCACGGACAGGAGAAAATACTGCAGATACCGCATATTGCCTCCTACGCCATCCATATCCATAAGTAGAAGACAGCCTCAGAAATTAACAAATTGATCGAATCGTAGTCTAGTCAAAACACTTTTTAAGAATCGGTAGTCCTATCACAAGTTGACAGTCTGACACTGCAGAACGAAACTCTTTACAATTGTATTTTTTAATTTGTCCAAACCTTTTTTATACTGGCGTGGCGAGGTCGGACAGTTGTTAGTGTTATCACGTATAAATGCGCATTATAATACAACGGCTGCATAATCCCCATCATCTGATTGGTCGGTCGTTGATCACTTGCCATTGAATCATTCGGCACAAATAGAAGTGTCACAATTCCACTAGTAAAGGAAGTTTCATTGCGCGGTCAGGTGAGCGGCGACACCGACCAAAAGATGGCGAGGGTTAAAGGCAAAAAAAAAAAAAAAAAAAAAAAAAAAAACATGTTTAGCATCCTGCCTTTTTAAAAACAAGGAAGGAGGAGGCCCTTGCCCTTTTTTTTCTTTTCTTTTTTAAATGGCCGCCAGACACATTTTGATGCGAGTCATGTAGTGAACATTTCACACCCTATCTTTCAATTTGAAACCACGATTAAAAATCTGAATTCATGTGGGTCGATCATGTATGCACCATACACGTCACACCCCAGCCTTCCCATTAGAAAAACAATATATTTCCACAGCATGTACACAGTGATGCTTAAGTAAACAAAATAAGATCTTTAAAATACGATCTTTAAATGTTATTATCTTTTTCCAAAAAATATTCATTATTTGTACAACAATGAATGATTTATATTTGTGCAACGGAAATAATTAATGTTGTGAGGTGACAGATGGAATGTTCTAATTCCAATAGTTGTGCACACCTCGACACTGTGTTTTGGTTTCAAACACCATAATTCATAAACGAAGCAAGATGTGCAGATAACCCCCCCCCCCCCCCCCCCCCTTCCCTCTCCTCTTTTGTGTTGGTCATTGTGGTCTCGGAACTCGGAATGATCTCAGAATTTATTTTCGGTTATCTAGGGACTTGTGTTAGTACTCGTGTTAGTTAGGTAACAATAGTCTGGCGTGTGTGAATTGACACCCCCCCCCCCCCCACCCCCAATTTAAAAAGTTCATTATTATGGTAATTAGGTTAATGAGTGTAAGTAAAACTAGACATGTGTTTGTGGACAAACACAGAGCTGTTTCGAGTGTCTTTCAATATGTGTGTGATGGTCTTTTGTGTGTGCCAAGTCTCAAGTCGATCAGATTTACTAAAGTGTCCAAGTCAATAGTCTAAAGAAAAACGTGTACAAAACCTATGGGGGAAAATTGAACCTTTAATGTGACGCCCCGTGACCTTGAATGACGTAATCGTGCCGAATTTCTTCTAGGGCCGTCTGTGGATGGTGGTCTAAATGTGTGCCAAGTCTCAAGTCGATCGGATTTACTAAAGTGTCAAAGTCAATAGTCTAAACAAAAACGTGTACAAAACCAATGGGAGAAAAATGTGAACCTTTAATGTGACGTCACGCAACCTTGAATGACGCAATCGTGCCGAATTTATTTCAGAAACATGTGGGGGTGGTATTCTAAGTGTATGCCAAGTTTCAAGTCGGTCGGATTTACCGAAGTGCCAAAGTCAATAGTCTGAAGAAAAACGTGTACAAAACCTATGGGGAAAATTAAACCTTTAACGTGACGTCACGTGACCTTGAATGACACAATCGAGCCAAATTTCTTCTAGGACCATCTGTGGGTGGAGGTCTAAGTGTATACCAAGTCTCAAGTCGATTGGATTTACCAAAGTGCCAAAGTGTACTGGCAGAACAAACGTGTGTAAATCCTATGGGTAAAAACACTGAAAGTGGAAAAAAAAACAAAAAAACTAGAACTACGTCTGTTCGAGGAACAGAACATAGGGCTTTTTCGCATTCGCAATTTTTGTTATTACATATTTCAAAAATTGAACTTTTAAACCATCAAAACAATTTAAAATCATTGAAAACTAATTTAAGTTAATTTAAACAGAGTAAAATGAATTAAAACTGATTAAAACGATGACGTCACACGTTTGTGAACTTTTTGTGCAACTATCTATCACCTAACAACACAAAATGAGGTGTTATGTTAATACGATCCGTTGCTGAGATATGCCTTCAACGTCTAAAAACGTAATAATTCAAATATAATCGTAATATGACGTAACATTTGTCAACATGACGCTAGAGGGCGCTTTAACATTTTATGAAGTCACTGTTAACGTTTGTGTTATTTACAACCTAGCCAGCGCCTAACATCGTTGAAAGTAAGTTAGCATCGTTTTCCACTTTTAAATTATAAGGCACTTCCGGTTCGGACCGGAAGGAAGTGTCAGGTCTTTTTGCATGTAATACAAAGTAAGAAGACCATGGATTAATTTATCAATTTCCTTAAAAATCTAAATCAGATCTCTTACAGTTGATTTTATATTGATTTTCAAAGATTAAATTTAGAAATATTTGGTTGCTTGTAATCTGAAACTTGATGACGTCATTGTGACGTAATTAACAGAAACTCGAGATCAGTCTTAACGTTGCTATTTGAAGCAAAAATCTGGATTATATCTATAGCGGTTGATTTTTAAGCGACTTTTTAAAGTTTAAAGGATTTTTTATTGTAACTTCCGGTTTGGTGACGTCATAAATATTTCTCCTTCCCAATAAGGTCTAAGCATGAAGCTGATTATATACACCGGTTATAAAGTTATTTCAACAAACTTCGCAACACACATCAACAGATTAATCATTTTAACCATTTTCAACCTGCCGCTAGAGGGCGCTATAACATGTTATGACGTCGCCGGAATTTGTTTGAATAGTTTATTCTAGCCAGACAATAACATCGTTAAAAGTAAGTTCATATCATTTTTCACTTTCAAATTATGAGGCACTTCCGGTTTAGACCGGAAGGAAGGGTCACGTGATTTCACGCACACGAGATAAAATTAAGATCCTAGATTATTCTATCTATTGCCACAAAAATCAAGTTTCGGTCTTTTGCGGTTGATTTGTTATTGATTTTCAAAGATTAAATCAATTGCACCTTTAAGATGACGTCACGTGACCCCTGATGACGTCACCATGACGTATGTCTGTTAGGATCGAGCTCACCATAGGGTCTTCACTTGGGTAAAGTTTTGTTTGGATACGACTTTGTTGTCTATGAGAAGTGCTTGTGCAAAAAAACGTGTACAAAGTCTATGGGGTTTAGGTTACTAAAAGAAAAAAAAAAAAGAAAAAAAAAAATCAGAACAAAAACAAAGGCTTTTTCGCAAATTGCGAAAAAGCAAAAAAAAAAAAAAAAAAAAAAAAAAAAAAAAAAAAAAATTTAACGAAAACAAAAGCTGTTTCGGTGAAAAACCGAAACAGCTAATAACGCGGTTTGGTGGATTGTTCGTTTTCACGATGTAGCAATATATAGGGTGTTACTTCGTGAAAACGATTCTGAGCACTTTGCATGTCTGTGTAGTTTCACGAAGTAACTCTCTACTCTCGTCTGATGCTTTGTGTGCGCGCACTGTACGGATTTCCTGCAGATTTCGTTTTCACGAAGTAACACGAGTTTACTAGCCTTGGTCAAGGCGCGTTCGTCGTTATCCGTCTGTCGTTATCCGTCCAGAAATACACGCCACGCGCGCCCCGCATTGCTGCGTTCCAATCGCGTCGTGTTTATCGTGTTCACGAGTTCACGAGACGTATAATGGCGTTCTAATCGCCTGGGGCCAATTTCACGGAGCTGCTAAGCACAAACATTTGCTTAGCACAAAAAAGTCTTGCTCATTAAACACTAGTTATCAGTCAAAATTCTACGTGTTTTTCATGCTAAGCAAAAATCCAGCTGATTATCAATCAAAAACAATAAAGATCAAGTGAAAATTTGGTCTGTAACCTTGTTTTTACCAAGAACAAATTTTCATGCTAAGCAAATTTTTGTGCTTAGCAGCTCCGTGAAATTGGCCCCTGGTAACTCGTGTTCACCAGTGGTGAACTCGAGGTGGATTTTTTTTCTCCATGTTCACGACTTCATAAACAATGAAATTCTCGCGTATGCGTGTTGGTTCACGTACGAGTTCTTGCGTGATAAAGAATGTCCTTACCGCACAACTAAACTCGACTGTGCGCGTGCGTCTTGGTGAGTAGCGTTTGGAATGCAACCTACTCGTGAATATGAAGAAATTCACGGTGAACACGATAAACACGACGCGATTGGAACGCAGCATAAGCTGATAGCTCGCGCTCCCCGACCCGTGCGCGCAAAGATACAGCGCGAACATACAGCGACCTCATACCGCCTCTATTTATGCAAATCAACTGAAGCTACTTTTTCGCCTTGGATAAACTGTTTTGGAAATCTTATGTTTTTTTCTATATTTTCGCTACATTTCTAGCGCATGACCTCGTATGCGAATAAGATAAGTATAGGCGGGGCTAAGATGTGGAGTGTCCAATCACAACGCGGTTGAATCCCGACGTCATTAAATTTGATGCAGTTACTTATTTGCAGCATGACATTTAATTTATTTTATTTTATTTATTGTAATCTTTAAAGAGGGTAGTCCTTTTCAGTTAACAAACTGCTGTCCAAAGGAGCCATCTAATTATAAGAATTACTGATCTCTATACCATTTCATAAATAAATTATTTTAAACAATTTGAAATATTAGAGCTTATTTAAAAATTAATATATTAAGAAGCACATAGAATTAAAAATGGATACAAACATGTAAAGAGTTTGAACCGGTTGAATCCTTTAAAAATAATTATTGCACTTTTAAACAACACAACTGATGTACAAAGTGCAGATACAGGTACATGCTTGGGTCTAATCATGAATGCTACCATGCAGCAGATATAGCCACACAGTACATGCAAGTCAAACTCGGGAAGAGCCGCATTAATCATCAAAATAAAAAAGACAACCTCCAAGGCCCAAGCCTGTAATAAAACAAATACAATTTAAGACAAAATGGCGGATATTCAGCGTCGTCTGTCGTGTTGTTTGACCCGAGCAGCGAAAGGCCTTAGAATCCTTTCTTCGTGGTCAGATATTTTTGTGAATTTGCCGACAGGTTATGGGAAATCCGTAATTTTTCAGGCAGCCCCATTTTGCTCGGAGCTCGCACGTACGGCCAGGGGTGCGTTCCACTCAAGCAAACGTTGCCAACGTTGGCCAACGTTAGCGTTGTTCGCGTGAGTGGAACGCAATGTTCGCCAATTATGTTGGCAAACGTTAGCGAAAACGGCAAACGACTTTTCGAGCTGTTCGCTGTTGGCCAGTGACGTTATAAACGGGGGGTTGTTTTGAGCAGTCACAGGGATCTTTTAAAGAAAAATAATGAGTTGGACAAAAAGCAGCCAACCAAACGGCGTCACTGTCACTGGGCGCCGCAATTTTGAAAACGTAGTTTTTAAAATATTGTTCCACTTCAACTAACGCCAACTCAAAACATAGGCGAGCGTTCGCGCAAACAGTTCGCGTAAGTGAAACGCACCCCAGGTACTCGGCGTTTTTCAGCGTGTTTGGTCAGTTTCTAATATCGCCGCATAATCGGCATTGCAGGCATGCTGGTCTGTGCGTTATCGCCACATTGTATGGTCCAAGCATGGCCCAACGCTGTGGGGAGGCCTCGAGGGGGCATGTTTACGGCTGCAAAACCAACCCTCAAAATGATCGCAATATCTATCATAATTTAAATAGGGACAAGTGTCTTATATCCTCAATAACTCCTCTAATTATTTTTGGGGGGCAACATTCAGCCGGCAAGGCATTTAATTATCAGAGTTCCGCGTTTTACCGAGGCAGGTTTTTTAGCTGGATTAGATGCGTGAGATATATTGTAGGGCCGAGTTCGACACGTTTCAATAGAGTCGTGGCCTTCCGTTCTCCAGTCAGCGCGGTTGAAAACTCAAAACTGAAGCAGCTAAACACAACTAGTTTAGGCCATAACATTGTCAACATTCAAGCAAATACCCAGCAAAACGAGCGAAAATAACTGCGACCCTCACCAATCAAGCAAGACAGTTCAAATCTGCATGTGTAATTCCTACAAGCCTTCGTAAAAATCACCCAACTTTCTACGATAAAATATTATGTCAACGATGGCGGTGTTCGTGAACGCTTGCGAGCTGGCTATGACCTTTCACCGCTAACTCAAATTATGCAGTTTCTACGCAACGATCGACCAATAAGAAAACGACTATAAAGGTCAGCTTGATCTATTAGCATAATGAGCACCGCCTCCAAAACCTCAACTTAATGATTGATCCAAGGCATTCATACATCTTCAGTTAATTTGCATATAATAGTGGCCGCGTGAGGTCGTTGTTTGAGCTCCGATTACAGCTGCGCTGTACGTACGGCCTGGACGGGTAACGATGAACGCCTTGACTTGGTACCAAGGCTACGCTGGTTGTAGACTTGGTGCCAAGTCGGTAATAGCGGTCCACTCGGTATATACAGGGGGGGTGGTTGCGGTTGCCTCGTTCCCAATTTCGAAGTTAGATCTGTCGCAACCACTGATCAGTGGTCGCAACTCGGGACGTTACTAGTCTTAAACCAGCCGTGCCGATGAACTTCGACTGAAATACACGGATTAAACCCGACTATCTAACGACTTGTCATCAAGTCTACGCTGGTTGCCGCTTCCTATGGGCCTTTTCGAATCCCTGGCTTCGTCTTCGTCTTTGGCTTAAGGCGATTTTTGACTCCAAACTGCAAGATTTCCAGTTACATTCTGACGCCTGTTGTACTTCAGAAACATTCACTTGATTGATGTGAACCCAAAAGTTAGACTATTTCAATTTTCTTCCATTTCTATTTGCTTCTCATTTCGAAATTCGGAGGCGAAGCCAAAGCCAAAGACGAAGCAACGGTTTCGAAAAGGCCCTATACCTAACACGTGACTTTAAAATGTAGTCGGGAAATGCACACAGGTACCCAGACAGTGTGCGCGCGAAATGCAACATGAGTGATGAGGGTTTCAGACGCATGTGCTACGTTCACTGACCTCTATACATGGACAGATCATCCATTGTTTCATTTTGAAGTCGGCATGCAGAGAAGTGCAACATGGCGGACCCACGAAGTCACTCTGTGAGCCAATGAAATGTCCAGGTGTAGAGTTCAGTTGGTTGGTAAATCCACTGACCTCTACAACTGGACATTTTATTGGCTCACAGCAGTGACGCCATGTTGCACTTCCAGTTCGCGCCGACTTCAAGTGTTAGCACAGCAGAATATGGACAATGATCCGTCCAGGTGTTGAGGTCAGTGGCTACGTTGCGTGTATGCGGCCATTAGCCTCTGTCATGAAATGACGAAAATCAACCGAAGAGGGCGTTTTGCGGAAAATTGTCAATATGGCTTCCGAGCTCTCGCGTAAAACTAACGTAATTAGCTATACCACAGAGGAAAGACAACAGATAGTTAGTGAATTGCGGGGAAATACTTAATACAAAATAGCCAATCATAAAACTAGATTTTCTTTCCTGCACTTGAAAAGGCCCGCCGTGTATTTATGCTCCTTAGAAAACCGGTTAGGCCCAACATTTAAAAAAAAAAAAAAATTTCAGTGGCACTGAACTAGGCTTTATTTGAAAGCCATATATTTGAATGCCATACAGTAAACAAATTCTGGGGCCAATTCATACAACTTGATACAAGCAATATTCTTTTTGCATTTTTAATATGGTTATGGTTAATAATAATAATAATAACAGGCATTTATACTGCGCTTTTCCAAAACATGATCAAAGCGCATAACAAAAGAAAGGATAAATTAAAACAAACTAGAACAAAACTTAAATCTACTATTTAGGAAAAAGATAAGTTTTAAGTTTACTCTTAAATGTAACAACACAAGTAGAGTCACGGACACTAATTGGGAGACTGTTCCAAAGTTCAGCAGCAGAGTGTGAGAAGGCGTGTTTGCCATAAGATAAACTTGAGTTGTGAGTGTTAAGCCGAGTTCTATCGGAAAAAGAACGGAGTCCTTGACGATTGCTTTGGTGAAGATGAAACATATCAGAGAGATAAGGTGGGGCAATGTCCTTCAAACATTTAAAAACATATAGAAGAGTTTTGAACTGGATGCGTTTCTCCATGGGTAGCCAGTGTAGTTTAGCAAGTAAGGGGGATCCATGAGCTCTCCAACAGTTAACAGTGAGAACAAGTTTGGCAGCTCTGTATTGGATACTGGTGAGGCGTTTGAGATGTGCTTTGGTGATTCCAGATAACAGGGAGTTACAATAGTCGAGACGAGAAGTGACAAGACAGCGAACCACATGGTGACAAGTATCATGATCAATGTATTTTCGAATCCTTGCAATGTTGCGCAGATGGAAGTTAGTAGAGCTACATACTGAATTAACTTGAGATGACATTGACATGACAGGGTCAAACATGACACCCAAATTCCGAATATTAGTTGAGGGGGTTACCGTAGAATTTCCAATGTTAAGAGAAACATCTTTAAAATGTGACAAGTTGTTCTTAGAGGCAGCAACAAAGAACTCTGTTTTCTCAGCATTAAGTTTTAATTTGTTTGTGTGCATCCAGACTATGATGTCATCTATGCATGACGTTAGTTTATCCAAGGCTTTCTCTTTTTCACCTGGCACGGTTGGATTGAAGTCAACATACAATTGTGTGTCATCGGCATACATGTGGTAATTGACATTGTGCCGACGAATAACTTTGCCAACAGGATGAGTGTAAAGTGAAAACCCCATAGGTCCAATGACCGAACCTTGGGGTAGTCCGTAATCCATAGTATGTACACAAGAATACGATCCAGAGACTACGACACGATTTCGTCGACCTTGGAGATATGAGGAGAACCAATTGAGGGCCGTATCCTTGATGCAAAAAGTGTCCGAAAGACGATTTAAGAAAATCTTATAATCAACAGTGTCAAAAGCTGCACTAAGGTCAAGGAGTTCAAGGTTCACATAATTACTATTTGGACGTTAAACCTCAACATTCCTGATCCTGCAATGTTAATTTAAAAACCAACCCGTTTTAAATACTGTCGCATTAAATGTAGACGCCTGTGAAATCTAGTAATATTTTACCCTTTTATTGACTGAAACCCATGGGTCATAAATGACATTTACTATTAAAAGAAGTTCGTAAATATTAAACTTGGGTTTTCCAAGAATTATTCAATTGCGCCGCGACACTCGGTCGATTAGATTTGACGATTTTTGTTTTGAGATAAACATTTCAGCGATTGCGTGCAAAAGCATAGCGGGGTACCAGCAAATTTAAGATGATCGTCGTGTTCTAAAGTTACTAAGTAACATTTTTGGTGTTAACACATTGGTGTTTTCAGGTGTTTTGTGTGGCCAAACTTTTGTTCGAACAAATATTTTTTTTCTTTTTCGATTTCTTAAGAAAATGTAAACAATGCGGATTCGGTTACCACGTCCGCCATAGCCTTGTGTGCATTTGTCTGCCGTGTTTATCTCAAGGCAGGGGGGGGGGGGGGGGGGGGGCGGAGGGGGGGCCCTTCGAGGCTGTGATTGCGAAACGCTGTGGTACCGTCCATTCTCAAAATAGGGGGGAACAATTTTCTCACTCGAAAAATAAAGAGTTTTTGGCATCCAATCTTAACATCTTGTCTTTTGTAGTTGTACAAGGTTGTTATTTACCTTAATGTTTATCATCCAATGACAAAAATTGTATTGAAAATGAAAAAAACAGTCGAAACAATTAAGCGTTGACGTACCGTTGATGCGCGTGGAGATTGTGCACAAATACTCAAACGACGTTAACAAATACCTCCCCTAAAAAGGGCAATAATAATCGATAAATTGTGAAAAATCGTGCTTTGACCCCACTCATTTTTTTCCATGGATACGTTAAAAAAGGATGTAGCAGTAATATACTGAATTTTTAAAAAAAATCTGCCTGTGACCCCCTTGCGTTTTATCGTGTTGTTTTCGAACGAAAATGGCAGAAAATGACATCGCCCCAAACAAAATCCGTGTAGATCGTGCCTGCGTACCTGGCTTTGCGGACGTTGTATGAATCACTAAATGCGGAGAGCGATACACGGAGCAAATCTGTACGTGTTTCAATGGTGCGCTTCGCGTAGCGATCTATACGTATTTACTGTGTGAGATGTGTGGCTCATGAGCGTGGAAGAACGAATGAGATACATTTCAACGTTGGTGGCGTACTTTCTTGGGCCCCCCTCCGCCCCCCCCCCCCCCCCCCGGTCTCAAGGGAAAAATTGTTGAATCTTGTTGTGCACATGCGCATGCGCAGTTGGAATGTCGAAGTGGCTTATATAGCGCAGCACACTTTTACAAACTGACCATTTTTTCAGTCGCCGTTTCTTTCTCTTTCGTAATTTTACGGTTTTGGATGACATTTAGCCTTATGCCTACGGTTTATTCTTTCGAAATAACCACAGTCTTTAGAGCTCCGTCGTAAGCCATAAAGTTCTGAAATCGACGACACACGTGTTGCTGTTGGTAAACGCCGCCATTTTGACAATTTTCCGCGCGTTGACCTTTTAGAAAGGTCATGACAGAGGCTAATGGCCGGCTGGCTGCCACCATCGAAATCAAACCAAGTTGTTTTGAGTTCGTTGGCTGCCACACACGCGCGTCCAGTCTTTTGCATGTGCATGCTGTGCTACTGAGTGACTGCAACAAGTGCTAGCTACATTCAACTTTCACAAACGGAAAATCATTCTAGTAAATTACTAAAATTTATGACTATATCATGGGTCCTACTAAGTACTATATTCACCGACAACACACCGACAACACGCACAGCACCGACAACACACCGACAACACATCCAAAACGTAATCTATATTGACCAAAAGGGTATAGCACTGTAATATACACGATGCAAAAGAGTGTCTTCGTGCTTGAGGTTACATTTCTTTAGTAAAAATCAAAGACCCTAGAGCGCCGCGCAAATGATGTTTTTTTCACGCGAAAAAATATCTCTAACCAGCACGGCCTTCGCGCGGAGCTGGCCTATACCATTTTATGTACGGGTGTGCAGAAAATGAAATTATCATGTCATACACAACAGAGGGCGCTCTGTACGGTTTTATGCTGAAATAAAGTTAGTTGGAATGAAAGGTGAATTTTGATATGACATGGCCTACTAGTATAGTAATGTTGTCTCCCCAACTAACTTTAATTCAGCATAAAACCGTACAGGGCGCCCTCTGTTGTGTATGACATGATAATTTCATTTTCTGCACACCCGTACATAAAATGGTATAGGCCAGCTCCGCGCGAAGGCAAGATGGCGGCCAACGACCGTGCTGGTTAGAGATATTTTTTCGCGTGAAAAAAACATCATTTTTACTAAAGAAATGTAACCTCAAGCACAAAGACACTCTTTTGCATCGTGTATATTACAGTGCTATACCCTTTTGGTCAATATAGATTACGTTTTGGATGTGTTGTCGGTGTGTTGTCGGTGCTGTGCGTGTTGTCGGTGTGTTGTCGGTGAATAGTACTAGACCGCTATATCATAATCTGTATTATAATTTGCAAAACGTCCAAGCGGTCCTACTATTCACCGACAACACACCGACAACACGCACAGCACCGACAACACACCGACAACACATCCAAAACGTATTCTATATTGACAAACAAGTCATAGCACTATACACGATACAAAAGAGTGTCAGTGTGCTTGAGGTTACATTTCTTTTGTAAAAATGATGTTTTTATCACGCGAAAAAATATCTTTAACCAGCACGGTCGTTGGCCGCCATCTTGCCTTTGCGCGGAGTTGGCCTATACCATTTTATGTACGGGTGTGAAAGAAATTAAATTATCATGTCATACACAACAGAGGGCGCCCTGTACGGTTTTATGCTGACTTAAAGTTAGTTGGAATGGAAGGTGGGTTTTGATATGACATGGCCTACTATGCTTTGTTTGACATTTAACATTCGAGTACTCTGGTACGGTAGGACAATTAGCAATTGTTTTTATTTTATTTTTTTATTTTAATCAAAATCTAATTTATTAATTACCTAAATAAATTGTTCCCGTTCTAGTTTTAATAGTATTAGTAGTAGGCCCCCGGCCCCGAGGCCTAGTATAGCCTACTATTACTAATGTGTGCTTGTAATTTGTTTTAATTTTGAATTTTAGGAATAGGCCTATAAATAAATGACTGGTTTTCAAACATTTTTGCACTGATTGACCTTCATTTAAATTAAGATAATAAGAAAACAAAACAGTACAGGGCGCCCTCTGTTGTGTATGACATGATAATTTAATTTCCTGCACACCCGTACATAAAATGGTATAGGCCAACTCCGCGCAAAGGCAAGATGGTGGCCAACGACCGTGCTGGTTAAAGATATTTTTTTCGCGTGATAAAAACATCATTTTTACAAAAGAAATGTAACCTCAAGCACACTGACACTCTTTTGTATCGTGTATATCACAGTGCTATGACTTGTTTGTCAATATAGAATACGTTTTGGATGTGTTGTCGGTGCTGTGCGTGTTGTCGGTGTGTTGTCGGTGAATAGTAGGACCCCGTGGCCCGTCCAAGGGGAAACATCATTGCATTTTGTGAGGACCACGCCGAACTCTGTAAACATATCCTTTGATAATGATAAGGCTTTGTTGCTAAATTATAAAGATTTGGATTTTTGTTGTAACCTGTGCAATTTAAATGTGGATGATATACTCTGTTTTGCCAAAGACCAAGCATGCGAGAATGACAGTGGATGGTTGTGAACATGGTGGAGAAGAGAGATTGTGTGTTGTTAAAAAATGGATTTGTTTGGGGTGTATGTGTGGTGTGAATTGAAAGGTATGTCAAAGAGCAAAATGTGTGAGAAAATGAAAGCAACAATTGATTATTTTTTTGTGTGTGAACAGAATGCGAGTATTACTGTGAATAATTTCCGCAAGCGAATGGATAAACTGAAAGCGTACGAGGTGTCTAAAGAAAGGGAAGCAGGCTAAGAACGAGTTAATGGATAGATGTTTTTGTACGTGTACAGTAGGCATAGCCAAAGCGATGAAGAAGGTGGAAGTGATGAAGTAGGTGGAAGTGATGAAGTAGGTGGAAGTGATGAAGTAGGTGGAAGTGATGAAGTAGGTGGAAGTGATGAAGTAGGTGGAAGTGATGAAGTAGGTGGAAGTGATGAAGTAGGTGTTGTTGAGCCAGTGGCAGTGATAGAAAGGAATGAAAGTGGGTGTTCGTGCAGTAGATGCAGCAGGGAGGTGGACCATGGAGGAATAAGAAGGCCTTCTTATTCCTCCATGGGTGGACAGATTGAAAGAGGTGATAATGAAGGTGGAGCTGGAGAAAAACGAGATGAAAACTGCGTTGGCAGAAGTGAGCAGAGACAAATTTGTGTTGGAGAAAATTGTAAAAGTGAAATGTAAGAAAGGGGATTTTGATAAAGTGATGTGCGAGAAAAAAGCTGTCGCATTACCAGCTGAAGTTGGCAAAACAGAATATAAAGAGAATGAGAGAGGGAAAGGAGAGAACGAAAAGTGAAATAAAACAATGGAGGAGAAAGTGGAGTGTGAGTGAGAGAAAAAGGAAAACTGCTGAGAAGGAAGCGATCGAAGGACTATTAAATGAAGATGAAAGATCATGCTTGTATGAAGACGAAGTTAAAGAAAAAGGTAAACGAGCTGGAGCGTGAGGTAATGAAGGTTGAAAACAGAGTAAAAAGTGAAAGCGTGGCAAAGATTGAACGTTTGATGAATGAGCTTGAGACGGAGAAAAAGAAGAAAGTGCTACTACAGAAGAGTGTCAAAGATGAAAAGTGTGAATAAGAAAAGGATGTCAAACTAAGGCAAAGGAGATGAAGTTAAGTGGAGTGTCGTGGCCGAGTGGTTAAGACTAGAGCGTGTGTTTTCTGTTCCACAGAGCGTGAGTTCGAATCCCGGCCGTTGACACGTGTGTCCATAAGCAAGACAATTAAACCACTATTGCTTCGTCCTTCGGATGGGACGTAAAGCTGGAGGTCCCGTGTGTTGTATATTAAATGCACGTAAAAGATACCAGAAAAACTTATCGCTAAGAGAAGGGGTTCGCCCCGGTGTTTCTAGAGGATCACGTCAGCTAAGATCCCGCGGCGTCATGGAACTATTAGTTCTGTTGCCGTGTACCAAGTGATGATGATTATGATGATGAAGTTATAAATTAAAGGGATGAAAAAACGCGTATCGAATGCAGAGAAGGCTTTAGGAAGAATGGAGAGTGAACAAGTAGAAGTTATGGATGGTATTGAGGAAGCGATAAATGAGGGTGTAACTAGTGAACGTTCAAAGAAAGTTATTTTTTTTAAAGACAGAAAGTATAAGGACTGCATTCGCGAGGTATACCAAGGCTTAATGACAATGAATGTGGGTGCTTCGCACATTCAAGGTGTTGTGAGAACGGTGCTTACCCAAGTTGGGAAAAATGGATGAAAATGAGATGAGACTACCAAGTACTACCTTTGCCAAACAAATGGTCTATGAAGCCCGAGCACTTGCACAGATGCAGTGCGTATCCATGGTGTCTAATAGTGATGCCCCTATCACTTTGTGTACTGATGGTACAACAAAGTGGGGCCATCACAATGGAACCTATGACGTAGCACTGCCATCTGGGCAAATGCTAACGCTCGGGCTGAGACCGATGGTGAGTGGTACTAGTGGTAGTGCCGAGAAAACGTTGGAGGGTAATTATCAGCACCCAGACTTCAAGCGGTATTAAACAGAGTGATTAATACCGACCAAACACACATTTATTCCCATTCATAAATACCTTTTTGGTAAAATTCAGCCCAAAAAGCCCCGAAAATCCGGGAAAATTGTCGCAAGTAAATTTTGGTGTTTCGCCATTCTGCGTGTGTCAAATGACATGTTTCCGCCTCTGTCGCTCTACACAATACATGCAATAAAGGGTATTTACTATGAACCAGACTATTACTGCCATTGGCAACTTCCATTCCCAGGGTGTCGAGCTGTACGCGCCCAACACTACAAGTACCCGCTCTTACTATTAGAGACGAGGTACGGTTGGAAATAAAGTGAGCCCTGGGGACGGGTATAATGCGACATCGCTTTGTTGTCAGCTGATTTTTAACACTTCCAGCCATGTCTTTATCGTCCGTTTAATACCGGCCACGTGACGGGCTCTCGACCAATAGAAATGCCTAAACTGTCCCAGGTATTTATGAATATGTAGTAATAACCCGGCTTTCAAGAAGAAGCGAAGAAATGTTCCCTGAACTAGCATTTTAATCAAGCATCATGTAAGCCAATGATTGGCTTACTACGATTTAACTACGGTACAGTTCTACAGTAACTTGTAACAAGGACGCGTCAAATCTTGATACCGCATGCTATAAATGCACGAAATTGTTCACAATGCGCGTGTCGTCTGTTAACTCTAGCACGTTGCTATGCACGGTGGGCATCAGTGGTCAGCTAGTCTGGTCTCAAAATATGGGTTATAATAACAACACATATTGAAGAGACAGGGTACCATGCATAAGCTAAAACATGGCCCCTAAACATGAACACAAAACGCTAGAGATATTGCCAAATAAAATTGTATATAAAAACCGATTGCCGTCCAAAAAAAACCATAAGAATTACTACTCGATAGAAAACGCTTGTAGAAAACAAACGCTGTTTTTCCTGCTTTTCTCGGCATCCAAGATTGTAAAAAAATATTTACTATAAAATCCACCCCCCCCCCCCCCCCAAATCCACCTATTCCTGATAATTTAAGTAATTACCAATGGTGTATCCTACCTTTAAAGTCTATTGTTTTGTGTACTCTTACAGGAACAGGCTGGCATGTAACGACACAGTAATCAAGATTTGCTGATTCTTCATATTTCACTTCAAGTTCTGCAGTTCTACATCACTTTAAACCAAACCGGTCTTGAAAATAACCCTCATGATGAACATCATCCGGAGTGCGGTTTTGAGAAGATGTTGCAGCTGTCCTTCTAGTCTTTCTCAATGCAGCCTCTTGAAGTTGCAACAGAGCCAGCCCCATACAATGATGTGCACTGGGCAGCCTACCATTTCCAAGTTGATGCACAACAGTAGTAGGTCCAGTGTTCACGCGAAGGTAGCGGTCTTTTTTATTCTCCAGTTTTCAAATAAACCTTGAAATGAAACTGACTACAGAAAAGATGAACAGAAATTGACTGGAGCAGGATTTGAACCTGTGGTCTCTAGATTGCCGTTCCAGTGCTCGACCAATGGGGCTATCAAGCCCTATGTTGTTATGTTGGCAAGTTCTTGTTTTTGTCACTGCCTTGTTAATAATTGGGGAGGCTAATCATCCTTAATCGCAGCTGGTGTGCTGAATCGCGAAGGACCCGGCTACAACGTGGTCGCGCCGCTGGCACGTAAAGGCGCCTATGGCAGCTGGCCGCATCGACTATATTCGTATATGACTACGGAGCACAGCCTGAGATCGAAGGCGTTTGATTTTTCAAGAGGGAGGAAAACCGGAGTGCTCGGAGAAAAAACCTCGTGACACAGGAGAGAACCAACGCACAACTCTACTCACATATGATCCAGGCCGGGAATCGAACCAGGGCTACATTGATTGAGAGGCGAGCGCTTTACGCACAACCCTCCCATGCCACCTCTAGACAAAGGGGAGCAGCTATAGCCCAGGCTGCTAATCTGTTTAAAATGCTTTTGTCTGCTGTGCTACGCCATCGAATACGGCCATACGTGTGGAAGCTTCACGCTCAGGTCCCTTGTGCAGTGCAGCTGCTGCACAAAGACTCGCGCCCCTTTCTGACCGATCCTAATTTGCTGTTTAATTGCTAGTTGCTAGCACTATGATGTTTGGAGTGATCCCTGGCTGCACAGTACAGGTTGATGGCTTCTGACTAGCGCCCCTTAACCAGTCCACCCCGGAGGACTTATACACGCAAAGTTTCCCCCAAATTCAAAACGGATGATGCATAAACACGTAACGAGCAAGGCCAGAAATGTCTGTCAGCAGCGAGCAAGGCCGGAAATGCGTGGGTGTGCTTCCCGGTACAATCGGCCTGAACCCGCCGTTAAAAATAATCCCACGCCTCGGCTCGGTGATGTTAAAATAATCCCGGCGCGAACTGGTTAAACAAAGAGTATCTGCAAACATATGGCTGGATAGCCCAGTTAGTAGAGAACTGGAATGGCAATCAAGACCTGCGTCACCCAATTTCTTTGTTCAACTTGGCAACGTTCTCATAATTTTATTTTAACACGCAAAGTTAGTGATAAAGTCAAGTAATGGTGACCATGAAATGCAGCATTCAGAGGTCAGAAGTGGCATACAATTTTAAGAAATGTTCTAATTGTCTCGTTTGCTTTGCCAAACAATGATTTTTTGTTATGACACTCGACAGAATGGTATAGCTACAGACTTCTTTTCTGAAATCACGGCACAAGGGAAACACTTGGAAATAAGATGGAAGGACACCACATTAAGTCGGTGAGTGGAAAAGTTGATGACTTTTTACAATAGACTATTGGTTGGTCTGACCATTGGCTTAACATGACAGCGGTACTCGGTGATGGACAACATCAGTAGGAGTGCTTCAGGCCTCCTGGCTCAAGTTCATCATAATCCATCATATTATACACATATGGACTGGCAATGAGCTAGGTCACTAGAGCATGTCTATTCCCCCGAGGGACTGTGAGTGACCAGAAGGGGGACCTATTTTCCAAAGGCTGAAGGAAATAGGTTCCCCATCTGGTCACTCACGGGCCCAAGGGGGGGATAGACGTGCTCTAGTGACCGAATCATGCCAATCCATATGTGTTTTATAGCACACCTCGGTCCAAAAGATCCAGACGCCGCAATTATTTACCTTCAGATGAGCCTGGCAAACCTCTTGTGGGCGCTGTAACAGTCCAAAATTGTAAGTCTATTGCCCGCTTCGGGAACTATTTGCCGCAAATTCACAAGTTCCAGTGCGAACACGGCTTTAGCCTGCAGGGCCATGTCTCCCAATATTCACCAAAATGCAAGGGGGGTGGATGTTGATGTTGAGAAGGTTAGGATTATTATTATTATCAGAAACCCCAATTGGTGTTATTTTTGTATAACATGTATGTCTAACTTGTTTTGGTAGGATACACCATTTGCAGATATCGAACAATTTTAATACCAAAATATTAGGAAATATCTTACTTATTTGAAAGTAAATAATGATTATAGGCATCCAGCAAAAGGAATGCGCTGGATATCATGTAATTGTTTCGAAGAATTGAAATTTGTATAAATCGCAAAAAAAACAAGAACAACATAAAACCACTGCCTGACGCCGGTTGAAAACGAACGCCATTTTTCTTGCTTTTTCTCAGTATCCATGATTTTCTCAGCATCCAAATTTATTTGAACTGTTCAAATAACTAAAATAAATAGTGTTTTTTACGTTAACGGCTTGACAACAATCCATGTAGGTAGGTTGGGGAAATATTTGTTGGGGTCGTTTTGTTTTGTTTTAGCTTTGTTTCATTTCAGTCAAGTTTAAAGTGTGGAAAATTATTATGTTCGTGGCAATTAAATGCAACTAGTGTTTATGTACAATTATCAACTAACAAAACGGCAATAAAATGTTTGAGGTTGGCAATTTGTGACCGTCCAGAGTTTGTGACCATCCACAATGAAAGGGCTGTAAAGTAGGCATCTTGACGAGTAGTAGGGATAAGCCGTTTGAGAACCAATTTATAAAACTAGCTCAGTTTTATAAATCGTCACTTTTAAAACTGAGCTAGTTTTAGAAATCGTCACTTTTAAAACTGAGCTAGTTTTAGAAATCGTCACTTTTAAAACTGAGCTAGTTTTAGAAATCGTCACTTTTAAAACTGAGCTAGTTTTAGAAATCGCCACTTTTAAAAACTGAGCCACTTTTTTTAAATAGCAGCTCAGTTTTATCTTCTCTCTCTTTTTTTATGCTTAACATTCTAAAGGTGGCGCCGTCGCGTAAGGAGGAGGAGGTTGATCAAAATAATTTTTATTTATTGCGAAGCTGTAAGTTTTTCGATAAGACCTTTTTTTCTCGCCTCATCTTTTATTTAATATGGTTTACTCTCAATAAAAATTAAAAAAAAAAAATATTATAATACTTATATATAAATCATGATGAAGAAACCAACACCAATAGGATATGGACGTTGGTCTAAATCAACCTTGCAGCAATATGTGGAGCGAAATAATATCACGATCTCAGGGAGGAGCATACGTCGGAACTATATCGACGCCATTAGAGTAGAGGAAAATAAATATAAAAACTTACATCACAAGAAACTAGATGATCTCAAACAAATCGTAGACGACGAAGAGTTACAATTTATACCAACTGGCAAACTAGGTCGATTTTTACGAAAGGATTTAATTTTAGCGATTAAATCGTATAAAAACCCTGATAGCTTCAGAGAGGCAGATTTTCAAGTACATAGAGCTTTTAGTAATAGTTATAGAAACTGGGAGCTGACGCCTAGGTTATTTAACAACGACGTAGAGCAATTCTTTAATACACACGTGAAGCAGATTGAAAAAATTGTTAAGTCGGAGCTGAGAGATCTATCGTCTATAAAAGTTCAGTTAGGATTTAAAGCAAAATACGATAAAACAAATCAAGATAGCTTAGTAGAAACCAGCGCTTTTACCTTTTTTGGTAAAAAACAAGTTGTTTTAAATGAGAGTCAGATAAAACAAATAGTAAAAGATCAAATCTTTAAAATAAAAGAAAAACACGCCAAAAATACCACTCAAGGATCGGGTTGGAACCTCGTTAAAATACTCGCGTTTTATATCAACATCGATCGATATAACCCTATAGGTGGCAGTTCTTATATAAAATTACCACAGTTTTTAGTAAACAAAAAGGCTTTTATTAACGTTAGAAACAAAGACAACGAATGTTTTCGGTGGTGTTTGAGAGCCGCTCTCAGCAAGTATACCGACAAAATAAAACAACGAGTAAAAGACAAACCCGATTTTAAAATTCACGAAGACAGGACGTCAATTTATGATAAAAACGATGGATTAAATTTTAAAGACGTAGACTTTCCCGTTAGAATCAATCAAATAGAAAAGATAGAGAGACAAAACAATCTGAGTATAAATGTGTTTGCGCACGAAGAAAAGTCTACAGAAGTACGGCCGTTATATTCATCTAAAAACGCCAACGACCCCGCAACCATAAATCTGTTGTTGTTTTCCTCAGGCAAAACGAATCACTATTGTTGGATAAAACATATATCTAGAATATTTTTTAACCAAACGAAACACAAACATAAAACATACGTCTGTCTCAGATGTTTGGCGCACTACAACACACGAGACAAGTTGGACAGACATACGCAAGATTGCGAGGGAACAGATATGCCACCATCTGAGGTAGTCTTTCCAAAAGGTTTTAACGACGACCCTCCGGTATTAAAATTTAAAAATCAAAGGTTTGCGCAAGACGCACCTTTTGTCATTTACGCCGACTTTGAATCGGTATTAAAAAAATTAAAGCCCCAAGAGGCAAACACGCAGGAGACTCAAGTTCACAAAGCTTGCGGTTATTCGTTGATCGCTTTAAGGTGCGACGGTAAAGTTAAATTTAAAGAGACCTATAGAGGAACAGATGCCGTAACCAAGTTCTTAGACTCGACGTTATATTTAAGAGACAAAGTAAACGAAGTTTTTTTAAACCCCAAACCCATAGACTTTACCACAAGAGACAACATAGACCACCAAAACGCAGACACGTGTTGGATTTGTGATAAACAAATATACCCCAACTACTCTTCAAACTGTCAGTGCCCTATACCGAAAGAACCTCACACTGACGAAGAAAAAGAAGAATATTGTTACGTAAACAAAAAAGGATTTAAAGAGTCAGAGTGTATCGAGTGTAAAAAACGTATCAACAAATTTAGAAAGGTGAGAGATCACTGCCACATCACGGGTAAATACAGAGGAGCTGCTCACGCTTTTTGTAATCTAAAACTTCAGGTGGTACCCAAGAAAACCACGATACCCGTCATCTTTCACAATCTACAAAATTACGACGCTCATTTAATCATGCAAGGTTTGTCTAAGATTGAAGAAGATATCGATTTTATCCCCAGCAACTCGGAAAAATACATTTCGTTTTCGATCGGTCAACTGAGATTTATAGACTCGTTTAAATTTATGGCAGCGTCGTTGGATAGGCTAGTCAACTCATGCCCCAAAGAGGCGTTTACTCTACTCAGAGAACGATATAAAGATCAAAATCCTAAGAGTGTGGACCTACTCTTACAAAAAGGTGTTTACCCGTACGAGTATATGGACTCGTTTGATAAGTTTGAAGAGACGAGTTTACCAAGCATCGACAACTTTTATAGCAGCCTCAAAGACTCGAACATCTCGCAAGACGATTATTCCAAAGCTAAAAAAGTCTGGAACGAATTTAACATTAAAAACCTGGGTGAATATCACGACTTATACGTGACCACCGATGTATTACTTTTAGCAGGTGTGTTTGAAAATTTTAGAAAAATGTGTAAAAAGAACTATAAGTTAGATCCCGCTAACTATTATACCTCTCCTGGGTTATCGTGGGACGCGCTATTAAAACACTCGGGGGTCGAGCTCGAGTTATTGACCGACGTAGACAAACATCTGTTTTTTGAAAAAGCAAAAAGAGGAGGACTCTCGAGCGTGGGTGGTGCTAGGCACTATAAAGCAAACAATAAATATCTATCAGATTACAATCCAGACGAGCCATCGTCTTATATCATGTATCTTGACGCCAACAATTTGTATGGTTGGGCCATGAGTCAGTATTTACCTTACGCCGATTTTAAATGGGTAAAACCCAAAAACTTCACAACAGAAAGCATTATGTCAATCTCAGAAACGTCCGACGTAGGGTGTCTGTTGGAGGTAGACTTAGATTACCCCAACGCTTTGCACGATTGGCACAATGATTTTTCGCTAGCCCCCGAAAATATCAAAGTACCCAAAGAGTGGTTATCCGAGTATCAACTAGGGTTAACCACAACCGGGTTAACCAATCTGAACGAATCTAAATTAATAGCCACTCTATACAACAGACGTAAATATGTCTTGCACTATAGATCGTTACAACAGTATCTAAATCTTGGTATGCAACTCACAAAAGTACATCGCGTATTAAAATTTAAGCAAGCACCTTGGATGAAATCTTACATAGACAAAAACACTCGACTAAGAGCTAAAGCAACGTCCGACTTTGAAAAGGACTTTTTTAAGCTCATGAACAACAGCGTTTTTGGAAAGACGATGGAAAACGTGAGAAATAGAACGGACGCGTTTTTGCTCAGAGACGACCAAGTTTCCAAATATCAAGCGTTGACGCGTAAACCGAGCTATAAGCACACGACGGTTTTTACCGATTGCAATCTATCGTTTATCGAAATGTATAAGACCAAGACGGTATTAAACAAACCTATTTATGCGGGAGTGAGTATTTTAGACCTATCAAAAACTCTCATGTACGACTTTTATTATAACCACCTCAAAGAGACCTATAGAGACAGAGTAGGGTTACTTTATACCGATACGGACAGTCTACTCTTGAGTGTTGAGACGGACGATGTTTACGAAGATATACAAAAAGACTCTAACTTGTACGACCTGTCAAACTACCCCACCGATCACCCCTTGTACGACTCTAAAAACAAAAAGGTCATCGGTAAATTTAAAGACGAGTTCGGTGGAAAACCAGTCAGCGAATGCGTTTGCTTAAGACCAAAGATGTATTCGATTTTAACCTCTGACTCTAACCTTAAAAAAGCCAAAGGGGTCACCAAAGCAGTCACCGACAAACAATTAAGCCACGAGCGTTATCTCGACTGCCTCAAAAAAAAAGATTCTCAGCTAGACACGATGACGTATATAAGATCAAAAAATCACGTCTTGCACACCATAACTCAAAACAAACTGTCGTTGAGTCCGTTAGACACAAAGCGGTATATATTGCAGAACGGTTCGTCTACTCTAGCTTTTGGTCACTATAAACTAGGAGGTAACTCGGTGTCCGGAGGCACAACCTGAAGCTCTTGACTAACGAAACTTCGATTGGGACCTTTTTTGAGATAATAAATAGTGGGCTGGTTGTCTACTTTGATCACGCGGTCTAGACTAAACACCTCGAGACTCCAAATAGGGTCGGTCGCTCGTCTGCGCTCTCCCCCCTCTAACTCTCCGGGTGCGTAAAGATATCTAAAAATATCACCTTTTCTCACCAACTCTTTTTCTACCTCGTCTAGGGAAGAACTGATTTGACGAACTTGCGTTTCTTGCATCGCTAGCTTGGGAGTTAGTGGCTCGTAATCTTCCGTCGTTATTAATCTGGTGGTTTCGTCGTTTAATGCCTTAATCACGTCGGGCAATCTTTTAACCCAGAGTCGCGATCTCTCTGTTGGATTAACGAGTTCTTGGGCATATTGATGACCAAACAATCTCTCTGCTAAAGTCTTGTTAAATCTTTCTACTATTGCCTGCGCTCTGTGGTTGCCTGGTTCTCCCACTTGTATCGCGACTTTTTCCTCTTTCAGTTGTTTTTTAAATTCGCCTTGAAATTCTTTACCCGCGTCTACTTTTAACAGTTTAGGCCAAGTCAAAGGTGACCTCGCATAAACTTGACTCAAAGCGTCTGCCACTTGGGTACTCGTCTTGTTGGTCAAAGGTTCGGCCTCTTTAAAACGTGTGGCTACGTCTACAACCGTCATCGCGTACTTGTATTCTCTTTTACCGACTTTATCGTAAGGTAAAAATAACAAGTCTATCTGATGCATTTCGTTTGGCACAGCCATGGACTTGTTCAAACTCGTAGGTCTGCTTATATACGTAGGAGGTGGTAAATAAATTTGCCACAACGCTTGTTTTCTTAACCAATTTCTAGCTTCTTCTTTGGACGCGCCCGTTTTTTTAGCTAATTTTATAACCGCGCCTTCACCCTTCCAATAACCGGCGGGGCTGTAATATACTTTTTTAAACTTTGTTTCCATTTTACTTAACTAAACAACTTATAAAAACTTATAAACTAAACAACCTTCCAAAAACCGGCGGGGTTGTCAACTTTGTTTTTAAAAAAACCCTTCCAATAACCGGCGGGGTTAAACTACACAAACTTATAAACTAAAAAACCTACCAACGCAGTTCCTCCTAAAACAAACGCTATCTCGCCGGTCTTTTGATCTTCGCTCGGTGCGTAAAAATCAGCTAGAGTGGGCTCATGCCGCAGTCCCACAGGTATTTGTGCGTCTGAGTGAGTGACCGAGTTGTATTTCCTAAGAGCCTCATCTATACTTTCAAAAGTTCTTTGAGCCTTCGCTTGTTTTTTGAGTCGATCGTTTAACCAATCGAGATACTTTATCCTCGCTATTTCCCAATTGTTTTTTGCCGTTGTCAGTTTTTCTAAAGCCAAGTCGTGTCTCTTGCGCTCTTCATCTTGTTGTTGTTGTTTCATGCTCGAAAATAAAAAGTTTGACCCCGTAAAAGCTAAGGCATTAACTATTGCGCCTCCTATCATCATAGCGATGCTAGCCATATTTTAAAATAAGTAATATAAAAAATACCTATAAAAAATGATTAGCGACATAAACAACACGGTCGTAGAAAATATATCGAGACTGAAAGAACAAGCTAAAAATTACTCTAGACTGATCGAAGAAGATAAAAATATATCGAGAATGAAAGAACAAGCACAAGAACAAGCTAACAAGCTAGACTTAGATTTTAAGAGTCTAGAGATAGTAGTTAACGCGGTCGGCCGCGGTTCTTTTATAGCTACTTTTCCAGATTTACTCGTCGATTATAAGTTACCCGTCGTTAAAACGGACGAGGTAATAAACAGATGGAAAACTGATCCGTTGACGTTTTATCAAAATCAACTTAATTTTGCCATTTGGTGTAGTACCACCGGGGTAGGTTTGGGGTGGGATCTACTTTATTCAGCGGATCCTCTGACGAGCGTTGTATACAGATTTCACGTTTATTTTACCGTTAGAAAAATATTAGAGTTTCTCAAATGCCCCACTCCGAACGATACTATATTTAATGCCGTAAACAACAACATAGATCGTGGTTCTTATATAGACGCGTGTAGATTTTATTCTACGGATCCTAAAAATACTTGGATACAGACGGTAGATCATTATTCTGGTGGATTGGGACAGGCTTATGCTTGGGGTAAACCTCTAGGAGATTACGATACCACGGACTTGGGTATTGGTTACGGTAAATACGCGGGAGGAACTAAAATGGGGTTTGGTCCCTCAGATCCTCCTGGAGGATCTGGGCGTTACAGCTCTTTTACGGTTACTAATTTAACGCAAGACGACGCCGTTGGCTCAGCGTGGAAACGTTTTATAAGTCAAGAATCTCACTTTACCGACGTCGGAATAGAAAAAATAAACGAATCTATCAGGGCGTATGTTTACGCTCTGCTGGGGGCCCAGGCTCAAACAAAAACTAGTATCATGACGCCTGGTACGGGGCTCGACGCCCAAACCCAGTTTGTTAATATTGTCGAGGGTTTGATATCGTCTCCGACCGATCTAGAAGAATCTATAACCCAATTTCAAGATTCGCTGCAATACGCCAGGAGTTCGTTAAACTTTGTGTTGGCGAAAGGATTATATCTCGTGCCTTCGAACATGCAATTGAGGGTCGGAACCCACGAAGGATATAACAACAATATACAGATTGCGACCGCTGAGTTGGTGTTGGGATTAAACTCAAAGATAAACTCGAGCGTACCAACACCACTGCTAGACCCGCCAACGACCGCGCCCTTCCCTCCCTCACCCACACCAACGTTCAAAAGCCCGGCTCTGGTAACGACTCAAACAAACGCGGTCGTTGACCAACGACCACCGCCACCAGCAACACCAGCGCCCGTGGTCGAGCCACAACCCTTTCCTATACCCGCGGTCGAGCCACCAACACCTGCTCCCTTCCCTATACCCACACCCGCGGTCGAGCCACAGCAGAGAGATCCTCATGAGTATGAAAAAACTTCGCTGATTGTCGGTACTTTAGCCATAGCGGGTATAGGATACCTGATTTTAGACTTGTGGTAAAAAAAAAAAGCCTTCTAGAGCTAACAGAAGGCTTTTTTTTTTTTTTCTCTTAGAGGTGCTTTTGTAAATAAACAAAAATTAAAGTTCCGACCCCCACTATAAAGGCCCACACGTGTTCTCCCAACCATCCGGTGGTTTTACTCAATACGTTAAATATCCAACTCGCTATACCACCTAAAATTCCGGGCAAGGCGCCGAGCAGCTTGGAGCCTAGTTTAGCGAGCACGTTTGACAGATGTTTTAGTTGCGACTGTATCCATTCTTTTACGTTAGCCGCGTTAGACGGTGGAGCGGGTGGGGGTGAGGGTGCGGGAGTAGGGAGGGGTGTGAGCGCCGGCGCACCTACAGATAAAACGCTCTTTACTATCAAACCAATAGCCAAACTAAACGCCGTCAAAATGCTCGCGATGGTCACACCTTGTTCTCTAAACAACGTTCTAATTTTTTCCCCCAAGGTCTCGTCGCTATATAACATCCGCGTAATTGTTTCTTTGATTCTGTTCATCTGACTTCTGAGTTCTTTTGCGTTGTCAGACGCGGCTTCTAATCTAGCCGATCTTTCCAACCTTAAGTTTTCTAATTTCTCTCTCATTTCTGCCGTGGAACCGTCGCTCACTGATTCGGCTAATGCTCCTTCGACCTGGGCTATCTCATCGTCGAGTTCTCTGAGACGAGCTAAATTTAGTTCTAAGTTTCCTCTCACCGTTTGAAGAGCTTTGTTTAAACCTACGATTTCTCTGATGGTTAAGCCATTTTCTCGTTCTTTCGTAAAACTGGTTTCTTGTTCTTGTTCTTGGTCAAAAGTTTCGAGAATTTCGCTTATAGCGTCGGCCGCTTTTGGAAGATCTTGCATCGAGATATACTCTGGTTCAATCTGTTGGACTCGTTGTTGTTGTTTTATAGTAAATGGGTTTTGTTTATAATCTTTAAAACCTAATTCATTTCTAATAAAATCTAAACCGCCCTTCTTAATATTTTTTTCGATGGAACTTAATGCTAGAGGTGTATTGGTTCTGCCTTTGCGCGATAATTGTACTTTTTTGTCATCGGTTACAAAAAATAACGTGTTATTTTCTATTACGAATCTTTCCCATTGTGGAATAATTTCATATTGTTTTTGTCCAAAACTTTTATAGAAATGTTCGATTATTGGATTATTAATAAACAAACGTCTCCCTCGTTCTATGGTCTTTTCACGGGCTTGAACAACGTCTGGATCTAACGCAGTTGTGTTGTCGAGAGAGTAATCTGGATTTTCTATTAACGGATCCTCTTCTTCTTCATAGTCTTCTTCCTCATAGTCGTCTATCGGTTCAAAATCTCCACCTTCAGCCATTTTATTATAAACAAATTAAAGTTTTACGTTGAATTTAATATATTTGGTGGGAGTATATTTTGCGATACCAGCCATGTTTTTACATACATCGATCCGCTTATCGTAGCCGTTAGCTTCGCTACATCTTCTACGCTCAACTTGTCGAGATCGGCCGGTTTGATCTTCAACAGTTTTTTACTAAACATGGTAAATCCTACGCTTAACATAGAGATGATAGCGGCGTGATAGAGATTGTTGACGATGCTATTAGTATCCATTTATATACGTCGCTTATTTTGTTTTTTATTTTTTTATTCCATTTCTACCCACGAGGGGGGTTGAGCCTTTGGACTCTTGACCGTTGGTGGGGCTGGCTGAGGTTTTGGTGGTGAGACTCTCTGGCTCAATATATAGAGTCCTCCTAAAACTACAACAACCACCAGCGACAACGATCCAACTGTCGCGTATGAAGAAAGAGGAGTAGTAGTAGTAGTCTTTACGTCTATATTTTGCATCTTGGCAATTTGTTCTTTTCTCTTTTTGTTGTGTTCCGCTAATGCCTTGCCTTGTTTTACTCTATCAGGATTTTTAGTTTTAGTCGTCACTGTCTGTACCTTGGGGGCTTTTAGAGTCTCTGTCTGAAGAGGGCTCTCTAGTTGACTCATCTTTTATTATAGATAGAGAATTATTTTTGTTAATAACTAAATGTTTAGATGTTATCAAAAAACCTACTAACGGCGACAACAACATTCCGTAGTTATAATAAACTTCGCAGAGTAGGCTGGCTATCGAGCTAGATATAACTGGATCTTCTTCTAGATCTTTGGTGAGCGCGTCTTCCGAGTCTACTCGTAGACTGACACCTAGGGGTTTGATCATAGGTAGACTCGCGCCTAAAACTCTAGAGTAAATCCCCAGCACGCAGTTACCCAAACTAGTAATCATTTCTTTACCCAGTCGAGCCTCATAATGGTTGTACATTTTTTCTTGTTTGTTCGCGTCTAGGTTTTCTATATCTCCCTGGCTAAATTCTTTACCTAAATACTTCTTAGAATCACCGGATGATACTACACCCAACAGTCTAGTTTTATGTTTTTCTGTTTCCGGCGCGCTAGAGTCTAAAGTAGACAGCTCCATTTTTATAAGACGATATAATTTATTTTTTAGAGAAAAATATTCTTAAGATAAAATACACAAGGTCGACGCTATAATAAATTTGAGCGAAAGATCGATCAGCATAAACATTTATTATAGCGAGATAAACTAGCTGCAACTAGCTGTTCAACAAAACACAACTAGCTATTCAACTAGCTGGCAAGTACTTAACAACTAGCTGTTTAACAAAACCCAACTAGCTGTTTAATAAAAACCAACAAAACACAACAGCTGTTCAACAAAACCTCAACAAAACACAACTAGCTATGCAAGTACTTATCAACTAGCTGTTCAACAAAACCTCAACAAAACACAACTAGCTATGTAAGTACTTATCAACTAGCTGTTCAACAAATCATCAACAAAAACTCAACAAAACACAACTAGCTGTTCAACAAAACTCAACTAGCTGTAACTAGTTTAACTAGCTACCCAAGCACCATTTAGCCGGAGGATCCGTATATAAAATCAATTTACTATAGGGAGTGTCTTTGAGATATTTTTTTATGTCTCGCCTTTTATTATCCGGCACCACATCATTTTCGTCGAGACAATTATCAAAACTTTTTTTGTCTTTGCAATAAAAAATAGCCACCCATTGAGTCTGTTCGCGATAATCTTTTAAAACGGTGTTATATTTTTGAGTCAATAACCAACAGCTGTGGTTATCGTGTCTACCGCTAAAGGCTAATTTAGATAACATGCAGCACCCTCTAGAACCCTTTCGATATTTCATAGCTTGATAAGCGCTGCAGTCGTCGATTAAAAACAAAGTTGACAATCCTTTAAATTTCGTTCTGTAAAAGTCTATGGCTTCGTTCATGCTCATATTTTCGACGTCGGGGTCGCACGCGTAAACGTTGGGGTCGTTAAAAAACCAAGGTCTCTCGTGGTACGTTTTATTGTTTGACAGAGTCGGACATATGACCACCAAGTATTCAAATTTGTTGGCGTATTCATTTTCTAGCAAGTCTAACGCAAACTTTGTTTTGCCAGAGTTTGTCCTTCCACATATTAAAGCGCAGTGCGGCGTCAACTTACTCATGTCTTTTATATAGGCGTTTATTTTTAAAAGTTAACGCTGCTCAAGCGACCTCCTTGGATGTTAAGTTGCGCGTCCATCACCAAAAAGACGTAACATTTTAGAGCGCCCGCGGTTTGAGCTTCGCGTTCCATCAATATAGAGATTCCTCCGCTTATATCTCCGATTTGTTTACCCGATCCGTGATTTTTGTTGTCGTCCGTCGATCTCATATCCAACCAAAGTCCGTATCTTCTCAAAAAATAATCGCCGATATCCATTCCCGTCAACCCTAAATCTTTACATATACCAACCCCTAGCTCGGTGGATGAGTCCCCAAAGAACTTGTTGATTTCTCCCCAGTGTTGATAGCTTTTGAGACCCGAACTATAGAGTTGATTAGGTTTTCCTTCTATCGTCACGCTAACTTTGTCTATCTTAGGGTTATAAAATAGTTCGGGGGTTTTTGTAGTCGCTTCTTTAAACAAAAACAATATACCCTTGAGACTTTTAACCGCCACGTTTAAATTAAAGTTCCAAACGGTGCCTGATTTATCTATAGATCTTACTTCGTGTCTCTGAATCCTTTCAAACAAAAACTGCGTCTTGTCGAGACATTTTTGAGCTAAGATTTGAGCTAAATATTTGTTAGAAACGATCTCGTATTCTACCGCCAAGTTAGAGATGCTATAACTCGCTTCAGAGTCGGTAGAATTTACGACTTTGGCGTAATCGTTAAAAGTAAGTTCGTAAGACAGTTGGTCGTTCAGAGCGGATGGATAAAACGGTTGATGATCCGTGAGCATTTCAAAGTCTAGAGGTATACAAAATCTGTTTCCAAAGGCATCCGCTGTTGCTTTGTCTTTTCCAGAGTTGGAACCGGCAACCGCGTTGCCGGTACCTACGCGCAGGCTCGATATGTTGGCAATCTCGTTTCCGGCATAGTGATCTACGGTACCTGTGGGTAACCAAAGATCTTTAAAAATGTTATAAACGTCGGCGTCGGTCAAGTTTACGATCTCCCGACCACCGATACATATTCTTATTTGTTTTACGAGATTTCGTCCTAGATTTTTAAACAGACTTCGATCGGCATCGTCGTCCGAGGTTAGATCGATATTAAAAGCTAGTTTTGCTGAACCGGGGACTATCACGTCGTCGGAGCTTAACGACGGAAACTTAACTATTAATTTGTCGTTCGCATCGATCGTACTAGGATTGTGAGTTACGACGACAGTCTGACGGTTGCCTTTTATACCCCGAGGATTTTTAAGGCGTCTGTGTGGATTTAGTTTGTTTCCATAAGTCGCGTTCATTTTTATAGTAACGTTTTATTTTTTATTTTATTTACTTTTAAAAATGCAGTCGCACACTTTTATCATGACCAAAAAAGAGCAGACTTTTGAGTTACCTCAACCTATAGATAACGTCGAGGGCAACCGTCGCATTAAGTTAAGCAGCGTCATTTTAGACTTAGGTTTTTATAATGTTGAAAAGTAGAAAAAATATTGTATTCTATAAGTACTCGTCTTAATAATAACGAAAGTGTGATCAATATCACACCCGGTCGATGGAATCTGTATTCTTTCAAAGATCGGTTAAAAGATATTAAATCTATGATCATGACTCTTAAAAACGATAAAATATTTTATTTATCATGGGGGGTCCTAGGGTCTTTTGAACAAATAAAACTATCAAATAATCTATCTAAACTTTTAGGTTTACCCAGGGGTTGGCTTCAGGGTGGTTGGCATTTTGGAAAATTTAACATAAATCTATATAACGCGGTCTTTTTACATTGTGAAGAACTGTCTACGCATTCAAATTTTGTTAACGGAAAACAAACTAATATTTTAGAGAGTATACCCATACATGGTGAGGCTGCTCGTTCAAACAATCCCCAAGAACCAATTTATATCAAATACGACAATTCTCCAAAAGAGTTAGTAACCGATAAAATAAACAGCCTCACGTTTTCGTTAAAAAACGGTCTTGGTGAGGTGTTAGATAACAGAGGTAAAGATATCATTTTAAACATAAAAATATTTTAGTTACTTTTGTAAAATGCAGTCTCATACGTTTGTCATGACGGGTAATGAGCAGACCTTTGAACTATCGCGACCTATAGATAACGTCAGAGGCGACCGGCGCATGAAGTTAAACAACTTTGCGTTAGACTTGGGTTTTTATAATCTTGAAAAAAAAGCGTCGATAATTTTAGAGACTTTTACGGGTGATATCGCTGATCCGGAGTCAATTCAAATTGGCACTCATAGAAAAATTGATCTTTCACCAGATAGGTGGAATCTTTATTCTTTTGAAAAAAATATAAAAAATCATCTAAGACGTACAACAAATATATCTATAGAGACTTTAACCGATGAACTATTTTATATATTAATCCCTGAACAAAATCGTATGAAACTATCGAGTAATCTATCTCAACTTTTAGGTTTACCCAGGGGTTGGCTTTATGATGGGGGTTATTATGGAAAATTTAACCTAAATCTATATAGCGCGGTCTTTTTACATTGTGAAGAACTGTCTACGCATTCAAATTTTGTTAACGAAAAACAAACTAACCTGTTGGAGAGTATACCTGTGCATGGTGATGCCGCTCATTCAAACAATCCTCAAGAACCAATTTATATCAAATATAACAAGTGTTCAAAAGAGTTAGTAGTCGGTAAAATAAACAGCCTCACGTTTTCGTTAAAAAACGGTATTGGTGAGGTGATAGATAACAGAGGTAAAGAGATAATTTTTAACGTAGAAATATTTTAGTTACTTTTGTAAAATGACGACTAGTATTTATCCTGATCTAAAAATCGATGAAACGAGGGTGTTTCGATTGCAAAAGATCGAAGAAGTTCAAAAAGATATATTAACGCAACGAGAACAGCGAAGCGCGTTGTGTAAAAAATACGGTAAGTTAATTACGGGGTTGTCTACTATGGAAACGCTAGCCGAGATTAGTGGTGTGGCTTGTGGGGGTTTGGGAATCGCGGCTATAAGCAGCATAATTGCGTCACCCGTTGGTATAGCGTTAGAGGTAGTAGCCATTAGTTTTGGTGGAGCCGCGCTCTTGCTAAAATATTTTAGCAAACGATTTAGGCATAAAGTTAAAAAACACGACGAGATTAGAGTCTTGGCCGAGGCTAAACTCAACAGCGTAAGAGATCTTATTTCTCAAGCTATAGATGACGGTGATATATCCCACGAAGAATACGCTTTGGTGTTAAAGGAATTGAGACAATTTAACGATATGAAAGAGACTATTAGATCCGGCAGCAAGCTGTCAGAAAAGAAAGGTGAGAGTGATATGGAATCCGAGATAAAAAGACGCGTAGAAGAGTTGGTGGCAAAAGAAAAAAAAGGTCTTATCGAAAAACTTACAGCTTCGCAATAAATAAAAATTATTTCGATCAACCTCCTCCTCCTTACGCGACGGCGCCACCTTTAGAATGTTAAGCATAAAAAAAGAGAGAGAAGATAAAACTGAGCTGCTATTTAAAAAAAGTGGCTCAGTTTTTAAAAGTGGCGATTTCTAAAACTAGCTCAGTTTTAAAAGTGACGATTTCTAAAACTAGCTCAGTTTTAAAAGTGACGATTTCTAAAACTAGCTCAGTTTTAAAAGTGACGATTTCTAAAACTAGCTCAGTTTTAAAAGTGACGATTTATAAAACTGAGCTAGTTTTATAAATTGGTTCTCAAACGGCTTATCCCTACTACTTGACGTTTTGAGATATTTAGAGAAATAAAATCTACAAGAAATAAGCTTTAAAATGATGTATTACAAGACATAGTTGGTATTTATGGTTAGCTGTCGAGCTGGGCGAGTAGTGGTTTTTACCACTCGAGTACTCGCAAGGAAATTACTCGCGATTAATCAAGTACTCGTGAGTAGTTGTCAAAATTTGTAGGCGTGCAATTATGGGGAGCGGCAAGTCGATTCATTTTGTGTCGTTGCATCTTACGACCACAACTTCATCGGTAGTGTCAACAATCATCGCTCGCTATTACAATCACTACTCGCGAGTACTTATTTCTACTCGGGCTGGTAATAATAGTTTTTAAAAAACGCGAGTAGTGCTACGAGTAATAAAAACAAATCACGAGTAGTGACATAGTCGAGTTAGTCGCCCAGCACTAGTAAGCTGTACTTGTAACAAGTAACACTGAATATGAAAAATCTGTTTTTTATTGTTTTTCACAGATTTTAATGGTCCTTTTCTCAAAATAAGCTCTTGCGACTTTACAGCCCTTTTGTCGTGGATGGTCACATTTGGTCGGGTTACAGTATTTTGGTTTGGCCTTGGGCATAAAACAAAAAAATGTTATGTTGGCGTAACGGGCCCAAACAAATAGGGTAGGTACAATGTAGGTAGGGATTTTTTTTTTTTTTTTTTTTCTTTTCTTTCCAGCAATGAAAATGATATGTTTTCTAATTGTTTAAGCCGGTAGTGATACACGATAGTGTGTCCAGGTTCAATATATACACAATCCACACACACAACAATGAGAAACGGTCAGAAATAGTTTCAAACGTATTTATAACTAGATTTACACATGTATATAGATTTTAATCATTAAATTTCGTCCCTTGAAAACAAATATATCCAGGGTCGACCGTATTTTTAGGGTCGGTCGGGTTACGCCAACATAACATTTTTTGTTTTTATGCCTTACTGACTCGTACTCGCTGATGACTGTCAATTGAAAAAGTCTCACCCTGCCCTGCCCTCCCCCTCTAAACAAAAATGACAAGTTGGGTGTCCTCCTGATGAACTGATAAGCGTTTTCTCCACTTGTTTTTTAAACTTTTGTTTTTGTCTTGGCAGGTATTATAGTTTATGGTTGCGGAAATATTGTCACTGCCCAACTTGTCGCCACGACAATGGGCAGTTGCTGTTGCCGAGCTATTCCTTGCCTGCCTCACTTACCGTTCGATCGACTAAGGTGCATCCCTGTAAGAAACCACTTTACAATGTTTCTGACTTTTTTGAGAATCCTTCGATGTTGTTGTTGTCGTATGGACCGAAGTCCTGATTGACAGCTTTAGTTTGAGAGGTCTTTTTTCTCTTAGCCGGATCACCACAAGAAGGTAGCTGTCTTGATCCTCCAGAAACACCGGGGCAAACCCCTTCTCTTCAGCGATAAGTTTTTCTGGGTTCTTTTACGTGCATTACACAACACACGGGACCTCCAGCTTTACGTCCCATCCGAAGGACGAAGCAATAGTGGTTTAATTGCCTTGCTTTAAGGACACACGTGTCGACACCGGGACTAGAAATCACGCTCTGCGAAACAGAAAGCCGTGTTCTTAACCGCCCGGCCACGACACTCCACACAATCCTTCTAAGCGATTTGCCTTATTCACGAAAATGTATACCAGTATCACATGAATATCGATTGATCAAGCAATGTCTGACTCTTGCCATTCCGTGGTTTGTAAAGAAGTACATTATTTCTTGTTTTGTGCGTGTTTTCTGGTTACTATTCTTTTCTTTTGTTTTTTTATCTGCCGCTACCAACACGTAAATTTGGTTTCGGTTCTGAGCCGAGAATTAAACCCAGGCCACATTGGTGAGACGAGTGCTCCTTACACATTAGCGGGACATAAGTGCTTAAGCTTTTACACATTTGCCACCCATCTATCCAAAGCGTAACCAACCAAAATACTGTTGAAAAGCTTAATGATTCTAAACTTCCTGTAAAATTATTCAGCCTGGTATATGCTGTTATTTTGAAGAAAATAACAAAAGAATGCCATTTCGAAATATACATGCTATAGATGCACTTAAAATACTACCCTTTAAAGGGAGAGCTTTTGCAACTAACCAAAAAGTAACCAACCCAATTAGTTTTCCCGATGTATAATGACTCTAAACTCCCTACAATTATTCCTACTGGCATGCTGTCATTTTGAAGAAAAAAATGAAAAAAGTCTCAGAGACGCAATTTTGGAAATTTCGCAGTTGGTTCAAAATTGAAATCTTAGAATATTATTTCCTCGGAATATACATGTACAGTAGTTACAGCGCTACAGTAGTTACAGTAGTTAAAACTTTGTCAGGTTAGTTGTCAAGCAACTTTCATTAGTTTTTAAGAACCTTTGCAGCTTCAAACGATAAAAATGACAACTGATAAATGGTATTTAAATCTGTTTGTGTATTGCGTTTCAACAAACAGGACGCACATACCGCTGATGCACGCATTTAGAAAGTTTTTGTTTGCCCAATTCATGCGCATGCGTGCGGAAATTTGAATTTATTAGGAAACTAGTCTATGTTGGGATTATCACATATGGTATTTAACAGATCGCTATAATTTGATAATGTTTGTGAATGTCGATAGGACAACATGTCATTACATCCTTTATGCTTAGACACCTAGTACCCCTATGTCGTAAAATCTTTTATTTGAGGAAAACAAATTAACATTTATGGTAAATTGTCACCACCCCATAAATCGTATCTACTTTTTTAACTATTTTGTTTACACCTACAGTATATATAAAAAGTTGAGTGGATAGCTATGTTTAGTCAGATATTGAAAACCATAACTTTGGTCATTATTATTTTCAGCAAGAGGCACCCTGCACATTAGGTGGAATGAGGAGTCCCACGAAACTGTTCTTCCTTTGCCCTGGCTCAAAGACAACAGCTACTCCCGACGAGCGCTCCATGAAGCTTCTCGGAAGCAAGACGTTTCTGTGTTCAAGGCGGGTTCAAAAATATAAAAAAGTGATTTTTGTTGTGTGTGAAGGCTGAAAACTAGAGCAAATAGTTGGGAAATTGTACTTTTGCCAATTTAACTCTTTACTAGGATACCTTTACAAGAAAGTATCCTGAATCCGCAAAAATCCACAAAATTTGTGACTGACAAAAATGTTGGCGTGACTGCTCATAATATGGTGGTATCCTGAATCCATCAGGATTGTAAGCCTAGTGGTACTACAGGAGATTTAGGGATTTCAGATACCTCCGATATTGAGCATTTGGGTTAAAGGTTGGCATGTTTTATTTAAACTATTTAAACTAAATTTTAGGTGTAAGTTTTTTTCTTGTTTGGTGTTCTTACAGGGTCCTATCAAAGAGCACCAATTTCAAGCTCTGCTCAATAAAACAGATGATGTCAATAGGTAAATATACTTTTTCGCATCACTAATGGTTTACAAACTTTCTCGATACCTCGATTTAAACATTATTATTGATTTTTATAACACCTCGCCCACAGATTTTGTGTCTTGATTGGCCAAGAGCTAGTCACATGGCATTTTATATTTTTACTATCTTTCCAATTTGCACAGCCAAAAGTGCTAATATGCACGTTGCGCGTAGAGTGTATTGTTTTAAAGAGCCAGCGCTACAGAGCTGGGTTCAAACATTTTGTGAAGAGGTAGCTTAGAAGAGAGCAAAGACATTTTCCACCAAATTTGTATTGAAATCAAAGTTCTTTTTTAACTGTATTTAGATTTAAATAATAAAAAATGAATAAAAACCAAGCAAAATCTGTGAGTGAGATGTTATAAAACAAATATTGAATGCTTCGAGTGGTGTAGTAAAACTAGCTTCCCTCGGTGATCCATGGAGCATTCTTCACTATGCTGAAGTGAAGAATTTATGTCGGGCAAAATGGCGACAATTTGTCGGACCTTAAAATCCCGCACTATGTTAGCTCAATTGACTATAAGGATCAAACTTTTAGCTAGTTCATCTTTGGCACTGATCAGTCAATTAATCTGCCTGTTCAACTTGTACAGATTCTTGAGGGATTTGAATGAAGATGGAATTGTACTAGTCACAGAAGTACCTTGTGAAATGGGCGAAATCTGCAAGGTACCTGTACTAAACCAGTTCAAATAAATCACTAGATAGCATCACATCACTAGGCTATATAACCTAGGGGGGTTAAGGTTCATAAAAGTAGTGGCTTTTGTTCTTTTCAGTCCTGCCATTCTGGCAAAATAATCCTGTTCTAATGCCCTCACTCAACTAAATATGCTGCCTTTTGTTCGGTTCGGAGCAATCAGGGTTTCACCCCTTAGTAACAGGGTATCTTCTGGCTGAATACGGAGCGGGTGGGAGGGATTGGCTTATACCAGGCCCACTACCCAAACAGTCTATTCTGATGGCCTGCCTTATGTGTGCAAAGTCTATGGAGAGTCAAGATCTTTTTCAAAATGTTTTCTAACAAAGTTGCAAATTTTTCTCAGTCCTAGATTCATGTCTTTCTAGTACTTTTGCACTAATAGACCTTCATTGAGATGATATATAATGACAAAAGTGGTGGCGGTTATTAGCGAGTTCGTGCCGGAGGATGTATATACACGCAAAGTTTTCCCCAGATTAAAAACGGGTGACGCATAAACACGTCACGAGCAAGGCCAGAAATGCGTGAGTGTGCTTCTCGGTACCATCGGCCTGAACCCACCTCGGATCGAGTTTTCGTTAAAAATAATCCCGCGCCTCGGCTCGGCGATGTTAAAATAATCCCGGCGCGAACTGGTTAAGGCTAAAGTATATCGTTTGCAGCTAGCTATCCTAAAAGTAACCAATTGAACCAACATGCTGTTGTAAAGCTTGTTTTTGTTAATCATGACGCAATATTAACTCCCTGTGAAATGATTCATTCTAGCTTTCTGTAATTTTAAATGAGAACGTGCCCCAACTGCTGATTATAAAGGTCGCAATTCAAATTGCGACTGGTCAAATTTTGAAATACAAATCTTAGAATATTGTTTTCTCTGAATATTCAGGGTTAAAATTTCTCTTAAGGTAATAGATGTCAAGAACCTTGAATTTAATTAGATTTTGAGCACATTTATTGCTTCAAATGATTATAATGCACAACTGACAAATAATATACTATACCTTTAATATTCTTTATTTTCTTGGTGATTATTACTGGTTTTTGCAAGTTTTCACTGTTGAAACTAATCCATTTCCCCTTTTTTATGTGTGATAGGTTTCAGAACTGGTAGCTTCTGTCCAGGAAACTCTGTATGGAAGGGTAAATATATTTATACAGTTTATATACATGTATCAGCTTGTATGAACTTCTTGCAGTTGCATTACATTGTGGGACCAATTTTGCAGGGGGAAGATTTTTGCCCACAATTTTTGTAAGGGGGACAAGACACTTATCAGGTCTGGTCATACCGATACTTTCGTCTTTCATGGTGGACTTGTACATTGTACAATAGTCTTTTCTTGTAGTTCCCAAATGTAGACGTTCAACCAGTTCGCGCCGGAGAACGTATACACGCAAAATTTTTCCCAGGTTCAAAACAGATGACGCATATATAAACACATAACGAGCAAGGCCGGAAATGTCTGTCAGCAGCGAGCAATTAAGGCCGGAAATGCGTGGGTATGCTTCCCGGTACCATCGGCCTAAACCCGCCTTGGATTGAGTTTGTTAAAAATAATCCCTCGGCGCGAACTGGTTAAAACCATAGAATTGCAGGGTCCAGGGGACAATTCTAGTCTCTTCTTTACTTTTCTCACTATTGCTGACGAACTGACTGATTGACCGACTTTCACTTGTGACCTAGACTGGTTGCACGCTGATGAAGAGAGCCGGGCATTTGTGGAAGGGGAAGGGGGAGGGGGAGGGGGGGGGTACAGGCACCGAAAATGATGGTAAAACACGAAAAAGCACAGACATTTCTGTCAGCGACCGGCTCGCAGTGAGCGAGGCCGGAAATATCAAGGTACTACCCTCAGTTGCTGGCCTAAACTCGTGTCGGATCGAGGTTCGTGAAAAACAATCTCGCACTTGGACCCAGTCAATGTCGAAATAATCCCGGCGTTAAGTGGTTAATGGGAAAACATACTTTTTGCAAGTAACCAACCAAATTATTGTTCAAACCTAAAATATACTTGATGTATTGAAACATACATGACTTTAAATTCCCTGTGAAATTATTCCTTCTTGCATTGGAACGATGCACACGTGCACAGGTGGCTGTGTAGCTGCATTTAGCCGAATAACAATGCACAATTGTGACTTGACAATTTGTTTATTTTCCCGCAATGCACAGCACTCACATAGCAAAAAAATGTCAGGTTTAGTTGTGAATTCATGCACCATTCTTTGTTTTTGGAGAACTTTTGCTGCTTCAAAAGATAAAATGCACAACTGACAAATGTGCTCATCAACATCAGGAATAAGTCGGAACTTGACTTTTTGAGTTAATAAGTCCATACTAAGAAAAGAGATTTCATAAGCTTTCTAATGATACCCATCACAAGCCAGTACATTGTAGCTCAAACGTTATTGGCTATAAGCTACAGGCTTGTGTTGGGTATTATTACAAACATTATAAAATGTCCAATCTTACCATGTGCATATCTCAAAAAGTCCTTTTCCGACTTACTCCTGATTTTGATGTGCTGGGTCACAAATGGTAACTTTAAATACCCTGTTGACAGCAGAAATAGGAAAAAGGGCCAGAAATCTTTAACAAACACCCCCTCCCCCTTCCCCCGAAAAAAAGAAAAACCTAAACCTGGGCCCTTTGTGTAAACTTATGCCGTGGATATGCATTTCTCTGACTTATTAGTTGAATAGAAATAGGCTGCTGTTGGACCAAGGTTGCCTAGTCTCGTCAGCACATGCTTTAGCCTTTCAGTACAGGCAGTGCTGTAAATCCTCAGTTAGCGTGTTTAATTACTTCCCCCGCGCTTACTTGGGTAAACGCAACACCGTTCGATTTGACGCTCGCGTGACTTCTGGTGCTTTACTCGGGCCTTGCGCGAGTAACTGGGAAGTATCCCATAAAGTGATGCAAACACATGGCTGCCACGTCCGGCGATGCGGCAGCGGTGAAAAATTCAACTAATTTAGTCTGCGGCGACACAAATCAATTTTCGAGAATTTTCAAGAAAGGAAAATACATGTGATCACTCTTGCATGTGATCGCGTATTTACGTATAAACGTCACTCGTTGGGTCGAGTGACCCGAGATCGTTTATTATTATTTATATTATTGTTATTATTATTAAAATTATTATAATTTTATTAATTCTTTCTGGTAATGAAACCAAGGATCCCTCAAAAGTGCCTGAAGAAAGCCTGTAGAAAACCTACAGTAAGAAAACAATAAGAAGAAGTTACAGTTTTAGAGGTGGGAGGAAAACTCAAGAAGAATATCCTGGAGAAAACCCACGGAGTCGGGCAGGGACTAAAAACTCAATCCACATATTGGCCCAGACTGGATTTGAACCTGGGTCACAGTTGTGGAAGGCGAGAAAAGAACCGCTACGCCAACCGGACTCTCACGTTTACTCTCACATACCGTGCATGTACAACTTTCTCTATCGAACACGAGTAATCGAAGACGCTGCATACTATTTTCCTGTGGCCAATCTGAATATTGTTTTTTCCGTTCACAGACTTTTACTGTCCAGGCAATGGAGGAAGCAATCAACTTGGCTTATACACCTGTGGCTCTGGAGTTTCATATGGATCTAACGTACTACCAGTCTCCACCAGGGTTGCAACTGCTCCACTGCTTGAAGTAAGATATACTGGCTATCTTGTCCTCTTACTCTCCTCCCACTGGCCTCCATCACCCTCTGCACATTGCCGGGGGGGGGGAGGCTAGATGGTATAACTCAAGGCCACTAAATAATTGCTGTGAAAATATGGGGTCGAAAATTGCGGTCAAGTCATCACTGGTCAATCGCAAGTCCACTCTCTGGTCCAGGAATAAGATATTTAAATAAATTGTGGCAATCCTTAAAGGTAGAATCACCATTGGTAATTGCTTGAATTATCATGAATGGGTGGATTTTTCGGGGATTGTGTTTTATAGTAAATATCGTTTAACCGATCTGTCTAAAGTTTTACAATCATGGGTGCAGAGAAAAAAACGTGGGGTGGTTGTAATTGTTTTGGTGAATTTCTTTTATAGAATTCAAATTTTCTGAACAATTACAGGATATTTAGCGCATTCATTTTGCTGGAAGCTTACAATCATTATTTATTTTCAAATAAGTATAATTCTTAATAACTCGGAAGTAAAATCTTTTGATTTCTACAAATGGTGTATCCTAACTTTAAAAAAATTACTACCAAATTATTAGGAAATATCTTACTTATTTGAAAGTAAACATCCATCAAAAGGATTGCGCTAGATATCCTGTAATTGTTCTGAAAAATAAAATTTTAGAGAAAAATAATACACGATCGCCGGGCGGCAATCGCGAAAAAACAAAAACAACATAAGAACTGGCCCGACAGGTCCGTTAAACGATATTTAATATAAAATGCAACCCCCCCAAATCCACTCATTCCTGATAATTCAAGCAATTACCAATGGTGTATTAACCTTTAAATCCATCCTTTCTGATAATTCAAGCAATTACCAATGGGGTATCCTACCTTTAAATTATTTAGAAATGGACAGCCCTTTCCGCTTCCACCAACCCTATGCAAAGGAACTGCAAATCAACATAAGAACAACATAAGAAAATCAAAAGAAAATCAAAAGAAAATCTAGGACAAGCACAGAAGAAGAAACTGTGAAAAAAGAAAGAAAAGTAATAATAACATAGTGCTTTGGTTGCTACGGGTATAGTACTTTAGTTGCTAATGATTGTAGTACTTTAGTTGCTAATGATTGTAGTACTTTGATTGCTAATGATATAGTACTTTGGTTGCTACGGGTGCACAGAAAGCGAGTAAAAATAGAAAATACCGTTTGACTAGCTCTCGGCCAAATAAGACAAATAATCTGTGGGTGAGGTGTTATAATAATGTTTACTACACTATCGGTCAATTTCTGTTACATTGCCGGTCTTGACCGATAGTGTATTAAATTTTACTACACTATCAGCTAATGTTTTGTTACATTATCGGTTAGTGACACAGTATCTGTCCATTCGTGTGACATCGGTTGGTGATACATTTCCCATAGGTTACTACATTATCAGTTGTAACAAGCTGTCATCACCAATTCTCATCCTAGACAATTTGGGTGTTTTTTCCTCCAGGTTCGATGAGCAGGTTACGGGTGGTGAAAGTCTCTTCCTGGATGCGGTGCACATAGCTCAAGAGATGCAACGACTTCATCCAGAAATGTTCGCTACGCTGACGCGAGTTCCTGCAACTTTTCAGAAAATTCATTTTGAAAGGTTATAGCAATCAAGGCATTTAGTTAATCCTTTCTTTTTAACCAGTTCGCGCCGGGATTATTTTAACATCACCGAGCCGACGCGCGGGATTATTTTTAACGAAACTCGACCCGAAACAGGTTCAGGCCGATAGTGCCGGGAAGCACACCCACGCATTTTCGGCCTTGCTCGCTGCTGACAGAAATTTCCGGCCTTGCTCGTGGGGTGTTTTTGCGTCATCTGTTTTGAATTTGGGGAAAACTTTGCGTATATATTCGTCATCTGGCGCGAACTGGTTAAGAAAAAAAATAATAATTGTTAAAGAGCATAATAGGCAGAACAGTTTTAGGTTGCAATTTACAAATTTAACATGTTTGAGGGTGGGTAGTCGATAGCTCGGCGAGCTATACACTTTATTCAAGGTGAAGCCATTTTTGATCGTGCTTCCTGAATCACATATACGCGATTTTGTCGAGCGATAATAAACCACGTATTTAAAGACATGTATTATACATGGAATCAATCAACGTGTTTACATTACGCACCAAAGTCGTGTGCCTTATTGCACTAATACTTTCAAAAGTTATGCAACCATCGTCTACTATTTTGTTAGTTTGCACGCGCGCCGGAGGACGTATATACACACAAAAAATTCCCCAGATTCGAAACGGATGACGCATAAACACGTCACGAGCAAGGCCGGAAATGTCTGTCAGCAACGAGCAAGGCCGGAAATGCGTGGGTGTGCTTCACGGTACCATCGGCCTGAACCCGCCTTGAATCGAGTTTTGTTAAAAATAATCCCGCACCTCGGCTAGGGGATGTTAAAATAATCCCGGCGCAAACTGGTTAACAAAATATAGTTAGTAGATAGGTAAACCAAAGATATATCAATAAATCTGAAAACTAAAAATAATCACCCATTATTTATTTATTTTGCATTTTTCTGCACTGTGTCCATGTGCCCAGTTCCGTCTCATTTTGCCAGAACCCCTCACATTATTCTGAAACTGTTTTTTATACTTTGTATTAGGGAGACACCGGCTGCCTTCACATACCAGAGGCCACATATCACAGTTACTCCAGATGGAAAGGTTTGTCGTGCACATTTGCTATTATTACACCTCATACATATTCATGAGCCAACGATTGAATCACATAAGCAAACCGATTACAAGAACGCGTTTCAGCTTAACCAGTTCGTGCCGGATGACGTATATAAACGCAAAGTTTTCCCTAAATTCAAAACGGGTGACGCATAAACACGCCAAGTTCAAGTTCGAAAATGTCTGTCAGCAGCGAGCAAGGCCAGAAATGCGTGGGTGTGCTTCCCGGCACTGTCGGCCTGAACCCGCTTCGGATCGAGTTTCGTTCAAAATAATCCTGCCCGTCGGCTCGGTGATGTTAAAATAATCCCGGCGCGAACTGGTTAAAGGAAGCATACACCATTTGCTTTTGCTGTAATTTTCGAATTTTCAGCACAAGATATTCAAGTTCTTCGTCAGTCAATGACGGAAATCTAGTAACGTTACTGAGACTGATTTCGTAAAGATTACATGCTACAGAATACAGGTTCCAGAGGGAATTTCTGGTGCTACCAGAAAAGAATACCGCACGGTAGCAAGCTGGATACTCGCCGGGATGACGTCACATGATGCCAGCGTATCATTTTTACTCCCCGGATGTGCGCTGGAATAGGCCAATAACATGCTCCAATTTGCTCAGGAATATTTATGAGGTGTAGTAATTTAATTTGTCCATCTGATATCAATTTCTAGATTTCGTCAGTGACTTGGGCCCCGCCCTTTGAAGGACCTCTCAGGGTTCCAGAGGTGAGTTTTCACAAGTTTTGGATTGAAATACAATTTGTAGAGTGTTCAAGTAGATAGATGAAGTAGAAATAGAATTGAGGGTCAATTTCAAATATTCTGGGTTAACTACATGGAGGAGTTCAGTGCAGTAAGGGTACCATAATGTGACCTGCTCCAACGAAACCCGGACAAAGTTGAACATTTTAGTTTTTCAGATTTTTTTTTTCAAATTCTTTAGGTTTTTAGCTTAAAACGATGTATCGTTTACATATGTTCCCCCACCCCATCTCTCCTGGGGGAAGGATTTAGTTGTAAAACCTTTTCAGGTGATGTTTATTGTTTGTGACTGGTATTCAGCTGGTTTTCGCTTTACCGGTACATAAAAAACAGGAAGTTTTGGCTGGCAACCTGTTTATACCGAGCAAAAATTTGTTTGTGCTAAGCAAATCTTTTGTGCTTACATGTTTTATGAAAGTTGGCCCAGGTGACTAACCAGGTCAACTGATCACACAGACATTGTAGAATTCAAACTCAATCCATGCTCCCATGAAGCAGCTTATTTTTGAACAATTTTCTAGTATTATTTTTAATTCTTTTGCAGGAAGATGTGGAACCGTATTATGAGGCATACCGGAAAGTTTCTGAATTAATAAACACATCAGAGCTGAAGGTATTTACTATTTTTTCAATTACAAGTGAAAATGTTGGTCTTTGTTGTAAATTGAAATAGCGGAGACAGTCTGTTCTGATCCTTGTGATGTAATTTGGGAGCAAATAAGGCAGCTGCTGAAGAGTCATTTGATACCAGCCATAAGCTTTGTCCAATTTTACCTTATCAACTAAGATAAAACGATCAAAATAACTGAACTTGAAACAAAACAGTCAACAAAATCCTGTATTAAAACACTTTAAGATTCGAAATTAAGTTTTATTTCGTTTTTTTCTGAAAATATGGATACAAACGAAGCAGAATACACAGCAAAAAAAAAAAAAAAAAAAAAAATAAATTCAATCGCCCTGTACGTGTCAACGGTAATTGCGACATCCGACTCATTTATGTAGAGCGGGTCACATATAGCCCCTCCAATTTGGAGATATGACGTGTTTACATATTAATTACTTCCTTGGAGTTCAAATTACACAACTGAGAATAGTTGGTTCTGTTGTAGTACAGCATAACGGTGCACACAAAATGGTATTTTTGTCTACTTTATTCATCAAAATCAACATTTCTTTGAATGAAACCTGAAACTATAGGTATTAATGATGTAATTTATGACAAAAAATGAAAATCACATTTGGATAAAATGTTTACCCTCTCAATATTCAGCGGGCCATTTACATGATAGTGCACAGCCTGACTAATTAATACCCATTTTTGTAGAGACGGTCACATATAGCCATACCTGGGCCAAGTTCGATCAAGGAACTATAGTTAACTAGTGGTTAGTTCGTGATGTCATTAGGGCATGCGCATCGAAGTTGAAGTGCGAACGACTCTAGTCGAACTATTGACCATTAACTGCTAAACTGGTCCTCTCTGTACTGTGCTATTAAAGCGGCTATTGGTTACCATCGATGCGACCAACCGCGGTAGGCTGGTCGTGAATAGTCGACTAGACTAGTCCAACCATCGTTGACTAGCCTGAGTTCGATCAGAGTTAGTCAAACTATAGTTAACTATAGTCCTTGATCGAACTTGGCTCCATATGATGAACTAGGAGATTGCAGAACAAGACTAAATGCAATGTACTCGCTCCTGTGAATCCAAATAATGTAGTAACCATGTCATCACAAGTCAATCACAAGTCAGTATTAAGGGTAGGATATACCATTTGCAGATATCAAAATTTTACTGCCGAATTATTAAGAAATATCTTACTTATTTAAAAGAAAATACATGTAATGATTCGAGGCATCCATCAAAATGATTGCGCTAAATATTCTTTAATTGTTACGAAAAATTGAATGTTATTTAAAAAAAAAAAAAAAACGCAAGTCGGCAATTGCAAAAAAAACAAGAACAACTGCCCGAAGCCGGTTGAAAACAAACTCCGTTTATCTTGCTTTTTTCACGGCATCCACGATTGTAAAAATTCAGGCAGGTCAGTTAAACGATATTTAATATAAAAATACAAAACCTCAAATCCACCCATTCATGATATTTCAAGCAATTACTGATGTTGTATCCTGCCTTGAATTCAATCATATACCATCCAGTCTTATTAAAGTCGAGTGAAAAGTCCGCGACTTGTGTTATAAATTATGACGCAACTTGCGCAATCAATTTATAGCGACATAAAATGACCTATTTTACCAGCAAATCAGGTTGTCAGCTTTGTGTTTGAAGTAAAAAAATTGCTATTTTACTCGTGATGGAAATATTTTTAGACTTGCCGCACGTTTATGCAGAAAGTCGGACAAAACTGTTGTCAAAATGGCAAGCGGAAGTAATTCAACGACTGTTTGGTGAAAGAGCACAATAATACGAAAACGGCCATCGTAAATGCTATTATTGTCAACATCCAAGTTTCGTGAAATCGATAGTAAGCTTATTGCGCAGCTGTGCAACAATTGTGTTCTTCTTAAAATCACCTGCTGATGCATCACATCATCTGAAATTTGACTTTCCACCGATTCGTGATTTAATCCATTGCAACTCTGCTCTCTTATTTTGATTACCTGACCAGCTTGCTTGCCATTCTCTCCGATACCCACAGGTCTCTCACAGATTGCAGCCAGGTGAGTGTGTCGTCTTCAACAATCTGCGCATCCTCCATGCGAGGAATGTGTTTGCTCTCAACGGAGGCAGACGACATCTTGAGGTGAGTTGACTCATCTCTCGGGCTAATAAAGGGATCGTATACGTTTGGTTATTACTCCAAAAATTATTGGCAATAAAACTTACTTGGTAAGAAGTATAGCAGCTTTGGATAGTATAATACATTTTTAGAAACTGTTCACTTCGAAGTACTGCAGTTATGGAAAAAGATATCACTTTTTATCCCAACAAATTTGAATCTGAGAAGCGTTACTGCAGTGACGTTTCTCAGAGTGTGTATTCCAATGCAGATTATGCTTCCTGCGTGGACAAAACCGCTCCAGAATTTTGGCAATATCTCAAAATCGCTACCACCTTTTGAAATGAAATTTTTACAGGTTAGTTTTGTAGTATATATCTATAACTATATAGGATAGAAACAAACGATGGGTTCCAATTACCAAACGTATACGATCCCTTTAAAGGGAATATACAACATTTTGCAAAACAAAACTACTGAATAATTATGAAATATCTTACTGGACTTTTGGCGAGTGACAGTCTAAAGCATCCTGTCAAATCATGGCACATTGCCGTCATTTAAAAACAAATTGTATTTTTATATCAATTTCCAACGCTGGTCAGACGAAAAAAATAAATGCTTCTTTCAATTACTACCCCCAAATTACCATATTTAGTTATTTCTCATTTTGTTAACAATTCGTATGAACGGGTACTGCATGGTTCCCTGACTGTACACTTGTTAAGGGGCCCAGAATCAAAATTTGGGGTTGAAATTTGAAAACATTTCTGGAAGCGATAAAAATGAGTATTTAGCCGTTTTCTTACACGAATACAAAGGAATGTCCATGGTAATTATAAGGTTTGTTTCTGCATTCAAATAGGGAACGTTGAACAATAGAGGGCAATATTAGAGTCTCCTATTGCCAAATGTCCTCGATTGACATTCATGTACAAAATGTATGGCAGTACAAAGAAAAGAGAACAAAGAGGTTTCGGGTTTTAGGGTCCCCGGTTGGGGTAAATACAAACATTCTTTTAGTACATGAGGACATTCCATAGGGTTCGTGTGCTTAAAGGCAGGATACACCATTGGTAATTGCTTGAATTATCATGAATGGGTGAATTTGGGGGGTTGTATTTTATAGAAAATATCGTTTAACTGACCTGTCCGATGTTTTACAATCATGGATGCTGAGAAAAGCAAAACTTCGGAATATTTACTATAAAATATAACCCACAAAATCCACCCATTCATGATAATTCAAGCAATTACCAATGGTGTATCTTACCTTTGAAATCGTATACATGCATGATAAAACCCCAAACCCAAGCATACCTCAATTAAAAGTAAAATACAATACAGGCATCATAAAATCATAAAGCCATTGCCTTGAATTGCCTTCTACCTTTCCAACCATCTCATTTTATTCTGATGTTGGTGCAGTATGAGGAATAATTTCCTTCGTCCTTTGGTTTTTTTCTTCAGGGATGTTACATAAACATCGATGACTTCAAGAGTCGTGTACGGGTCATGCATACGCAGACTGGCTCTGGAGAAACTGTGAAACGAGTAAATAACGGAGACTATTCATAGTAAAAATCCAAATAGAGGTGTCAGCATGATGCAGCTATGTTATTGTGTTTACTGTCGCCAATGGTGAATATTCTACAAATATTAAGTGGCTCAGAGTGGAATAGGAGAAATATTATCGCTTAGTAAATTCTTGACCTTTCCATACAAGTGAAATGGGAAAAGTCCAGATTTTACCTCGCGATAATATTCCTCGTATTTCACAATTTAAAACCACTCAATATTTGTTTTATATAACTGACATGCAGATGCGTAAACGTTGGCTCATCTGTTGACGTCGCCGGCCGCGGGCCACTTTGATTCTGTGTGAGCAGCACAAATCGGGTCACAACCTTCTTCCCCGGGTTTTGAAGTAAAGGCCGACTGTAAAACAGCCGTGGGAACGAGGATTATCCTAACTGTTGAATAGTAAATCCCATTCACCATGGGCGAATGGGACCTTTTGAGCCGCGGCGTGAATATAGGAGTAATATTGAATGTCACATGATGTGAGTTCCACCAATCAAATGACAAGGATCTGTATGCCAGTTATGACATATTCATTCATGATTTCATTGTTAAATGTTGGAAATACATGTAAGGGTTTAAAACTTTAAAGGTAGGATACACCATTAGTAATTACTTAAATGATTATGAATTGGTGGATTTGGGTAGTTGTATTTTTAGAGTAAATATCGTTTAAAGGTAGAATACACCATTTATAATTGCTTGAATTATCATGAATATGGGATTTGAGGGGTTGTCATTTAACTGACCTGTCCGAAGGTTTACTATCATAAATGCTGAGAAAAGCAAGGAAAACAGCGTTCGTTTTCAACCGGCGTCGGGTAGTAAATGTATTTTCATAAAATTTAATTTGTTAGAACAATTACAGGATATGCGCAATCATTTTGCTGGATACCTACAATCATTATTTACTTACAAATAACTAAGATTTTTTTTAATAATTCGGTAGTAAAATTGTTTAGTTGAATTATATTTCAGGTGAATTATATTTTATATTAAATATTGTGATGCTGACCTGTTTTAGAGTTTTGTAGTCATAGATGCTGAAAAAACCCAAGAAATCAATGCTGTTCTTGTAGGTTACTTGACTTCCTTTAAATGAAACAGAGCAAATTATAGTCATCAGGCCGTTAGGAAACCAGACTAGTGGGCTTGCACCCATTCACGAATGTGTAAAACCGTATTGCAAATAAAATGTTGACTAAATTTAATAAATTTGGGGCAGTCTTTGGAAATAGTCGGGCTTTTCCAATGATTGCTGGCCGGCAATCGTTGGAAATTTATACAAAAGTCAACTTTTCTTGAAAACCACAGCACACCTGATGCTGTGATTTCACGAGATGCTTGAGACTGTTATTCACTTAAAGTCAAGTAATGTTTGCAAATTGTGTATAATACTATGACTGTTTTTTTTACTCAATACATTTGGAAGTGTAACAAGTTCTTGTGACAAATTTTTCTTTGGATAATAGACAAGTGATTTAAGATAGCTCGATTTGGGCTAGTAGTTTTAGCTCTATACGATCTTTTGTGAAGCACAGTCGGGTGATTTTTCACACCGAGAAACCGCACAGTTTATTTATTTTTTCGGTGCGAAAGAATCACTGACTGATCCACTGCACAAAATAGGGTCTAGAGCTCAACTACTGGCCCAAATCAAGATTTGATTTTCAAGAAAGATTTTTTTCTCCATTAGTATAGGTATAAGTATATGCTGGTCAGTTGAGATACTCTTGGGTTTTTTTGATGAGCCACATTTTACGATGACACATATTTATCAGCAAAACAAATACGGGTACCAAACAAAGTTAATATAAACAGTTTTATTTAACAATCCGATATACAAAGCACACCTTTAAAAAAAAAAAATTCAGATATACTGTGAATGATTTGAGACAGGGGTCACTAGAAATAAAGTAGTAGTTTCAAACTAATTCTAATGCTAGAGTTTAATGTTGTCAAATGATTTTGTAGTGTATTTTGTAATTCTTAACATTTATGTTTATGAGTGCATAAAAGAATTAACCAGTTCGCGCCGGGATTATTGTAACAAAACTCGATCCGAGGCCGGTTCAGGTCGATGGTATCGGGAAGTAAACTTGAGCATTTCTGGCCTTGCACGTGACGTGTTTATGCGTCATCTGTTTTGAATCTCGGAAAAACTTTGCGTGTATATACGTCCTCCGGCGCAAACTGGTTATGTTCTTCTTGGAACACATTAACCAATACATATGGATGATTTTCTCCATGCTCAAGCTAGTACAGGCGCATTTCAGGTTAAACTCACCACAAGCTTCCCAAGAAGAATTGCCTTTCCTTTCTCTACCCTTCTCCCCATCCTCTCCCACAGGGGTGGAGGACCACCTTCCCTCTCCACCCCCCCCAAATACAAATTGCAGTTGCCATTTAACCCTTGAAAATAAGTCAGAAAATAATTGGTGCACCTCCGAGTGACCCCAGTTTTCCCCACCCCCGGCTCAGAAATGCAACCGTATCGTACCTAGGGGTACCGTACCGTACCTACATGTATATGAGGCATTGGTTTTCATAATCTCACCAGTAGGTGGCGCTATTTTGCTCACTTGTCAAAATCAAAATGGCGCTTTTTCTTGTGTACTGAAAATGATCATGACGAGATAAAACTTCACAAAATCCTGGGTGCCCGAGACATTCAAGGAAATACAACAAATCTGCAGGTTAGTTGGACAGTGGGGCTCTAACTGGCGATTGGTGTGAGTTAAAGGCATTTGTGAGACTTGACATTAATTGGTGATCGGGGAATACCTAGGTCCTAGCCCAGTTTGACGCACGGTCTAAGAAATATGTGCCATAGCGAAAAAAATTTACAACTTTTTAAAATATGTTTACCTGATAAAGGAAGCCGAAATCTCGCTTATGTCTTCCTTGTGTCTGGAACTACAGATCGCCATGGGTTATTAAAAGTTAATGTGTCTTTAGGCAACTTATTTACAGAAAATAAATTGCAAATCCACGACCACGCTTTTGGACTTGAACATCATGTACGAACTGATCTCTACAATCCCTACATGCGTGCGCGGGTACCCAGCAGCCTCATTAGTTGTAACATAATGTTTTGGGGACTGTCCGCCATTTTTTCACATGGCCGCTGTATGGCTCACAATATGGAGAAAGTCCAGTATTTGAGCCGCATATGAGGCTACACTTTTTGCCCAACTGGGAATTTCTTACTGATTGACTGATTTCATTTCATTGACTGGTTTATTGCATGGTGCCCTGAAACCTTCAGGTGGAAATGTTGGTACTCTAAAGTATGGCTGGAGAGACGTAACCATCTAGCTGGAAACAGACTTTTTAATTGCATTTGCACCCGCTCTATGCAGCGCATGCACACAAGTTGTACGCAACGCAAGTTGACAAAAGTTGTTGACAAAAGTTCACGTCCGCAAGTTTTTGAAGAAAAAAAAAGGTGCACCTTTGCAAGTTGTCTGAACATTCTTGTTTCTAAAAAATATATATAAAAAAAGTTTTAAAACAGTATTGGCTTCATTTGATTTTGTGCATTATCAAGTTTGTTTTTATAGGAAGTTGACGGCAAAATTTAAGTAAATGGTATTTTGCTGTCTAGCTTGTACAGCACCTCCTTCTACATTATAAAAGGTATACAATTACCACCATCATTTGAGCAAGACCTGTGACCTAGTGCATAGCATTGTGTGACTCATTAGAAAGAAATCCCAGGTTCAATTCCCAGCTTAGTGACAAATAATAATCCCAAAAATTTAAGAATATTCAATTTTAATTTTAAATCGACTCCAACATTTACATAGTTTATTTATTTTATTTTTTTCCTGATTTGTGGCTCTGGAGGTTTTTAGTTTTTTTTAAATAGTCAAAAATTGTAAAATAGTCTGATTCCTGTCTCTTAAATATAATAAAGTAACAACGCAAATGTTGGCATGGAACCAGACTAAGATTTGTCACGGTAAACATTTCTAAGTAAAAAAAGAAAAAAACCAAACAACTCACTGCACATGTTCAGCTGGCAAAATTCCTGAAAAATGTTGCCGGCGCCGGCTAAATATCCACTGCCTTTGTTTTATAGGCAAACAGTACCAGGGATGGATGGCGTCATCCACACCAGCGACGTTTTGGCCTCGTCACTTGACAGCCTCGCCACCTCCATCGCCTGCGGCTCAGCGGTCAGCATGCTTGAGGATACCGTGGCCCGCTCCCTAATGCTGACCAATCACGGCGTGGTGGCCTCGTCGCTGGGCATCTCGCAGACCAACCTGGGGCTGAACGTCAGCCACGGAATGGTAAACGAGTGCGAGGAGGAAGCAGAAGGAATGAACACCATGGGGGCGGGAAGACGGATGGAGCACTCCTTCCCGGAATGCGAGGGGTAAAGATGCGGCATTGATTAGTGCTGGGCGATGTTAATAATAATAATAATAAACCTTTCTTAAATAGCGCATATCACTGTAAAGTCCCTATGCGTTGTATCATTATTATCCCCCGGTCTTTGGGCCCACAAAATACCATCTCAGCTTCCTGGGGAGTATACAGCTCAATACTGCTGTTTTCAGCGCAAAGCAGCCAATAACAACCATCTCCGCCCTCACAGGTACCCATTTAGTCCTGGGTGGAGAGAAGCAATGAGTGACAAAGTGCCTTGTCCAAGGGCACACGCACCATAGTCCCAGGCCAGAAGTGAACCCACAACCTGCTGCTTTACCTACAAGTTACAAATTCAATGCACGAGGCCACGACACTCCACAAAGATATGACGGCACTTTGGATTTTGCATATCAGTGGCAATATATTGCCACCCAACAAGTTTCATGACGATCAGACCTACTGTTTTGTATTATTATATTATATGGGTGCAAATATATCACCTAAACCTAATACAAAAACAAAACAAAATCTTTGTATTTTTCGTTCCTGAGATATAGCTTAAAGGTTTAAAATAGTATGATGCCGTCATCATGACGTCACCCCACATTTCATCTATAACACGAGTTCACTATAGGGTCTTCACTTAGATTAACTTTTATGAAATTAAAAATTTGTTTTCTGTTCAAAGTAGTTGTGCAAAGTCTATGGGATAATTCATGTGTAGATTCTGCACAGCTGAAGGCGCGTTTACTTATACCTGCTGTTTAAAGGTAGTATACACCATTGGTAATAAATTGCTTGAATTATCATGAATGGGTGGATTTGGTTGTATTTTATAGTAAATATCGTTTAACTAACCTGTCCGAAGTTTTACAATCATAAATGCAGAGAAAAGCACGAAAAACAGCATTTGTTTTCAACTGGCGTCGAGCAGTTATTCTAATGTTATTTGTGTTTTTTCACGATCGCCGTCCGGCGATCGCGAATTTTTTGTTATAAAATTCTATTTTTCAGAATAATTACAGGATATCTAGCGCAATCATTTTGCTCAATGCCTAAAATCATTATTTACTTTCAAATGAGTAAGATATTTCTTAATAATTTGGTAGTAAATATTTTCGATATCTGCAAATAGTGTATACTACCTTTAAAGTTCACATCCTTTTGCACTTTAAACATTATAAGGCACTTTCCATTTAGACCGGAAGGAAGGGTCACGTGATTTCACGCACACAACATAAAATGCAGATTCTGCATTATTCTATCGATTCCCACAAACTTCAAGTTTGGGGCTTTTGTGGTTGATTTTTTATTGATTTTCAAAGATTAAATCTACTCCACCTTTAAGATGATGTCACGTGACCCCTGATTGCATCATCATGACATCTGTCTGCGAGACATGAGTTCACTATAGGGCTTCACCTAGGTTAAGTTTTATGAGATTACAACTTTGTTTTCCATTAAAATTACTTGTGCAAAAGATAGTGTACAAAGTCTATGGGATTTGGGTACCAAAAAGGTAAAAGTAAGTTGGTATTAAAGTAAGAAAAATATAATCAGAACAAAAACAACTAGGCTTTTTCAAAACTTGCAAAATAGAAGAAAAAACTAAAAAACTAAAAAAACAAGAGCACATAACCCTGGAAAAAAGAAATTACCCCCATCGGGTTCTTGAATTTTTCTTTACTACTGCCTGTGCCCCGTTTTGTCTCATTTTGCCAGAACGCCCTCCCAAAAAATTACATATATTGAATATTTGAATATTCAGGACAGCTCTACTACATGTGTATGTATTAAATCCATTTTAACATGGATTCCCATACTTTAGTGATGGGGAACTGGACAACCAGTCGATGGTGGGTGGCGACGATGATGACGAGGCAGACTCCCCAGACATGAGCACCATGGGCACCATGGGCCTGCCGCCGTCCAGCCTCATGGTGGTCAACATCCCCAACACCAACCAGACCTCTCTGGCCACGGCCACGCTCATGCCCATCTTGGTGCTGAGCACCGGCAACGGGATGCAGAAGGTCAACGGCTTGGACTGCTCCTCCCTGTCATCATCCTCTGGATCCTCCTCCTCCTCTTCTGCCTCCCTGATGCTGGACAGGCCCCAGCAGGACTTCAGGCAGCTACTCAGGCTACGGGACCTGGCCCATGCTAATCTCATCTGCGCCACGCAGGAGAGTATTGCTAAATCCTTCTGTGTGGCCAACCAAACCTCAGGTATACATATTTTGACTTGTTCAGGTTTATTTTAATTTCCATAGTATCAAAAAAATAAATTACAACATAAATCAAAGAAAGTCAATACACCATTTACAAAATGCATTCAAAGTAGTGTTGCCAAACCACGTTGTTGGCACAAACTTCAAATAAATTCCAATGAATACTGCACCCGATTTACGATGTGTAACGCGTCGCTTCTCGACGTATGATCTATTTCACGAAACTTGCGATGCGTTTAACACATCGCAACTACCTTGACAACGATTCCAAACACATCATAAGTTACGATGTGTCTTTGGGTCGTCGTAAAATAAAATGCGTCTTTTTATAGCCGGTTTTATGCCATAACAATGAAATAACAAGACTAAAATACCGAGACAATGTGTGGAAAGGTGTAAATGAAACATTCATCGTAGTCAATTATGACAAACTTTAAATATTGTACTTTAAATTTTAAATTAGCTAGAAGTCCACAGCAAGCTTTTTTTTTTTTTAACTGCATCATACGTCAGTCATTTTGATTTACGTTTTGTAAACTTTCCAAGAAGAGATTCGACGACTCGTTGCTGAATATCAGACTACTATTTACGGAATAAGTACATGTAACAGTCAACGTTTTGTGCTATAAATACTCGTACGACAATGTGTTTCGTGAAATGGAATTTAAAATGCGTCGCAGCACTGCGATGCATCGTAGAGTTTTATGAAATCGAGCCCTGGTCTAATTTATTCATAAATAACTGGGACAGTTTAGCCATTTACATTGGTCGGGAGCCGGTATTAAATGGATGATAAAGACATGGCTGGCTGGTCTTTAAATACTTTTCCAGTGTCCCATGAAATTTGAACTCCTATGAAATACGGTGCCTTTTATTGTTTTATTGGTTGAATGTTCACAATCCTCACGTAGGCATGTGCAATACTATCAGTGAGTCAGTATTTCGTGGTCCTCAATTCAGAATGCACTTGCACAGCTGCTGCAGTTCTCGTGACGTGTGCGCCAATCTTCATACTTAGGAGTTGTTTCCATCTTACTCATCAGCTTGACACTTCATTACATGTATATAGCTAGTGGAAAACAGGGAGCTGCGTAACACTGTTACAATATAACGTGAAGACTTCAGATAAATATATTGCTAATAATACGGGTGAGCACTTTATTCATCTGAAGTCTTTACATTATATAGCTGCCCCTGCCCCTGAAAAACATGAAGTGAAATTGTTAAACAAAATCGTTGGAAAGTTTAAATTTTTGACTTGTTTTGACTTTTGGCCACGTCATCATGCACTTACTAGGATACACCATTGGTAATTGCTTTAATTATCAGGAATGGGTGGATTTGGGTTGATTTTTTAAAATTAAATTCAACTTTTCGGAACAATTACAGAATATCTAGCGCAATCTTTTTTGACGGATGTCTACAATCAATATTTAGTTTAAAATAAGTAAGATATTACTTAATAGTAATTCGGTAGTAAATTTGTTTAATATCTACAAATGGTGTATCCTACCTTTAACAATACTCATCATAATCAGCATCTCTTTCCTTTGTCATTTTCTTTTATGAACCCAGAAGTATCGTGTGGTGACATTAGCTCTTCATGCTCTGCCCATAATGAAGACAATCGTAACTCATTCTAACGTTCGGCGATATATCGATATTACTCAAATACTCGATATCGCCGATCTCACTTTTTTAATCATATCGAAATATCGACATTTCGATGTATCGAAAATGTTGATGTATCTAAATTTCGATGTTCCTAAATGATATCGCGAAAACACCAAAAGCATGTCAGATTTTCCAGAAAATCTCAGGGCTTTATTATATTAGAAAAGCTGCCGGATTTATTTGTAGCTTGAAACATTTGAGTAGGCCTATTAAATAAAATACGTTCGACGACCAACTGCGGTTGTAAAGTTGTTCTTTGTGTTTTACCCGCGGCCCGCCGCTATAGTTCACGACCGCTTGCACAGTAAAATCTGAAAACAAACCGGCCATGCCGCCCCAGCCTATCGGTTGTTTGGGACGTAACCCTCCATTGATCTGATTTCATATTGGGGTGGCCAATCACGAGTCGGGAATTGCGGGGAGCCTTCTCTGCACCCTGCTATTCGCCTAGCAAGCGGAAGCGGCAACCGTAATCATTTCTTATCCTCATTGTAAAACCATAAACACGCGGGCTGGCGCAATTTGATATTGTTCGGACCGACAACATGCGCGGAGGATCAAGCCGAAAACCGGTATATATGCAACCCTATTAAACTGTCGTTCTTCAGTATATTGAGCGCTGTTTTTAGGCTTCATCTTGCACACTGGAAATAATCGATATATCGACTATACAAGTACTCGATATTGAATTTCCGATATATCGATTATTATAAAAAAACTGACATCGACGGACGTTAACTCATTCTGAAATTTGTCTTTTATTCTTCAGATGAGAAGCTGTTAAAATGTGAAGAGTGCGGTCGCAGCTTTAAATCCTCCAGTCACTACCGGTATCACTGCGAGACCCACAAGGGTAACAAGGTGCTTAAGTGTTCTGTGGAGGGCTGTAACAAACGCTTTGCCTGGCCCGCTCATCTCAAGTACCACACCAGAACCCATGAGTGAGTGTGCTTTTATAAATGTATACATACATATAATTCTTTTGTTAAACACATACACTTGGGGAGACATTCCTAGAGGAATGTACACAAACTTAAAACAGTCCTAACTTGTTTACCCTAACCCTTTTCTCTAAGATCTTCGAGATTTATCCTATTTAGATCCCAATCTGTCGTTCTAGAACAAAAATAACTCCCAAATATCTTCTTTTTTTTAATGGTATACACTTAGGGAGACACAGAAATGTCTCCCTAACTTCCACTGTCTCCTTATTACCTAAAAACTTACGCTAATTTGTCTCCCTAAGTGCTCATTAAGTGTAATATATATATATTAATAATAATCATAATTAAAGGTTCTACGCAGACCTTTCGAGGAGAATTGCTGTTTAATAATTTAAAATGTGCCTTGGTGTGTAAGTAACAAGACCAGGGGTGATAAAATGGTATAAAATGACATTAATTGGGGTTAATCACCGTAAATGTAACTGGCCCCCTCATTAACATGTTTAAACACTGACAAATGGTGGTGCTGTTCGTGACGAACATTCGGCAACCCCCCCAAAAAGAGATGCCATGCACGCAGCAGATTTTGTTCAGACATGGCGATCGAAGACGACAGTTCGGGGCCAGGGAGCGCATATTCCACAGAATCGGACGAAATATCTGCAGTATCATCAGGTCCTACATCTGAAGAAGATATTCCACTTGACAATTCCTTTGACAATAACTTGAGTCGACCATCGACTGAATGATTTTGCATCGATACGCGTGGCACATGATGCATGCATGCACGGGCACGCTGGTCGCGACGTCGAAGTCTTCCCAAACATACGTCACAATTATGCAAATTTTACATGTTAATAAGCTACCATTTTAGGGGCGGGGCCGGTCCCCCAAAGCACTTTATTATTTTTTTTCTCATATTAATTACCAAAAAATAAAACTTTTATAAACTGAAAATCACTCAATTAGTTATAATCTTTCATTTAAACTAATACAAACCACATTTCTAGGACCCTTTAAACCTCCAAATGGGGTAATAGTAGACTCTCCTATAGAGAAGTGCACAAACATTTTCTCTCTTTTCTGTAACCTAACCCGTTTTTCCCTAGTGCTTTTTTGACTAATTTGGTATTTATACATTTTGGACGCTGCTCTACAAATATAACCGATAAAACAATAACATTTGTTTTCCTTCTAGTAGCTAAACAAATAGGGAGACACCTCAAAGTCTCTCTATTTGGAAACGTTTTCCTATTATACTGAATTATTTACCCTAAAGTGTCTCCCTATTGGTACATTTAGTGATATAATAATAATAATAATAATAATTGTGCTTATATAGCGCTTTACATCGTATCAACTATCTCAAAGCGCTTTACAATTCTTACCCCATTCATCAGGTCCTGGACCACACTGCAGCCGTTTTTAGGGGCTCAATTGGCCTTGACCCTCACAGGTACCCACTTATACTTCTGGGTTGAGAAAGCAATTGTAGTTAAGTGTCTTGCCCAAGGGCACAAACAACCATGTTCCTAGCAGGGTTCGAACCCACGCGACATCGTACATGAGTCGAACACCATAACCACTGGGCCATGGCATTCTACAATATATACCATGTTTGATTACTTTTCCCACGCTTTGACGCTCACGTGACTTATCGCGCTTACTCGGACCTGGCGCGAGTAACCGACCCGCCGAGCCGGTTGCTTTGTCAAGTATCCCATAAGGCCATACTAAAACATGGCTGCCACGTCCGGCGATACACCAGCGGGGGGGAAATTAAAAAAGCAAAATAATTTGAACAATTGGCGACATGCGAACATTTGCTTGATCTGCACTAAATATGGACATTGATGTAACAAGTTTTATTCCTTAGAAGTTGATGCAATAAATAATTACAGTCGACTCTCGTTAATAATACAAACACTCGTTAATACAAATTCTGGTTATAGCAAACAAAAAGCCCCAGTCCTGACTCTGCATTTAAGTGCACAGTGAATGGGATCGACACTCCACTTAATACATTCTGATGTAACAAACACTTTTGCTAGGTCCGGTTGAGGTTTGTATTGACGAGGGTCGACTGTAGTACACGTAGAAGAAAGCACAACTGGGCTACACAGAAGTTGTAACACATTCCTTACGCTCGGATGTGCTTGTCTTTTTTGTTTACACAGCAATTACCGTCCCCATAGCTGCACCATGGATGGCTGTGGTAAAACCTTCTACACTTTGCAGAGCCTACACGTTCACATGCGCACACACACGGGCCACAAGCCATTCCAATGTCATGAGGAGGAATGTGGGAAGAGTTTCACTACAGCGGGCAACCTCAAGAATCACTTGAGAATACACACGGGTGAGTTGGTTGGTTGGTTTGTACGAGCCTCCACCTAGTTGTGGGGTCATCAGGCTCTTTTGTTTGGAAAAACCAGACCGAGTAGTGGGGACATTTTCGAGTCCCCATAGCTTGTTGGGTCTTCAGTAAAGATAGAACAAGGTAAAATTGGGTTAAGGTATAATGAAAGAAAGTGTAGAAGAAGACAAATTAGGGTGATGTTGAAAATTTTAGAATTTTAGAGTGTTCCGAGTTTGAGATTAGAGAGATTTCACTTAGCACACAAACCCTATGGATTGTCCCCATAACGCAATGTACCAAAAGAATTGATGGTTTTTTGTGTGTATAATGACAGAGGATACCCTGTTGTGTTTCCCTTTGTTCCTGTACTGTACCCTAACCCAATAGACTTAGTGTACACTTTAATGCCCTAACTTCAACAAAAGACGAATGCCCGAGGACTGAAAGGATCTATTGTTCGCCTATTAGTGCTTTTTTCCTCTGGGGTTATGTAGTACATGAACATGAATTCGTATTCAAATAGTCAACGTTAAAAAATAGAGGACAATAGGGTCCATGATTGACAAACGCCTATGATTGACAAAAGTCAACGATTGAGATTCATGTACAAAACATGTGGGAGGTCTTCTTTACCAGTTCGCGCCGGACTTAGATTTCAGAGTGCCTAGAGCTATGTATATAATCAACACAAGGATTATCAGCTGCCTCCAGTTATTTTTGTGACATTTAATTCTCAACTATTGTTTCTTAGTCTCCTTTAAAATTCTTGAAAGAGTGCTTTTTAGCTGGGCTTGCAAATATTTGTATTTAGATTTTACCGTGTACATTTGTCCCCGGCCCCGTGTGTAGTTCCACGGCTAACGTGTATACACGCGTCAGAATTTAGGGCGGGTACCTGATGTCGTGATATCACGCCCCCTGGCTGCAGAGAAAGAAAAATGGACTAGGCAACAGAATGTTGGCAAAAACATGTAAATATCGCTGCTAATAAACAAAGTGTTTGCATCTTGTAGTAGTTGCATTATCAAAACCGGAATATTTTTAATAAACCAATTTTTGTTTTTGCATAAAAAATAATTCCCCCCTCGGTCTGGTAAATTGAAAATAAACCCGGCAAAAAATTGTTAAAATATATTAATTTTTTTCATTTTGCAGGAGAGCGGCCATTCATATGTGACCATGATGGATGCATACAGAGCTTTGCTGAACACTCGAGTCTCCGCAAACACAAACGAGTTCACACAGGTATTTGCTAACATTTACTATCCTTACATGTAGAGAACACAAAGGAAATAGAACAGTTTCAGTACGAAATATGGGGGGGGGGGGTTCTTTTTAATATATTCGTCTGATTAAAGGTCTTAGATTTGCAGCTATCATAAAAGTAACCAACTTATTGCTTACACCCGATTCAGACAGGCATTCCAGGGTCATGCCAAACCTAGCCTGTTGTAATTGGTCATTTGCGTATGGAATTTGAATAATATCTGGTACACTGACTTGTTCACACAGCTTGGCACAGTTTACATTTAAATTCTCCAGACCAAAGACACTGTTGCTATATCACGTGATTCGTGGCAAGCCTTACGCTAGCAACCCCCGGCTCTGGAATGGTCTGGTGTCTTTGTACCATTCTCAACCATTGTGAACAATCACGTGATATAGCAACAGTGTATTTGGTCTGGATAATTTAAAGTCAAACTGTGCCAAGCTGTGTGAACAAGATATAGTACTTGCTAGATAGTGTACCAGATGTTATTTAAATTCCACACGCAAATGGTCAATTGTTTCAGACGTAGGACTTTTGACGGGGTCCGCTTGTAAGTCCGACGCCTCATAAGTCTGACAAAATCTCACCTCCCAACCAAATAAAGGCCCATAGGTTCCCATGCCTTATTGGCCTGACGCCTCTTAAGTCCTACGGGGATATGATATGGGATATGGAGTTACATGTAGGGTTAAAGATAGAGCCTGAAGGTAAAAATGGGCATTTTACACTGGGTTACCCTTTTCCTTGCTATATTTTGTTGGCAGATTGATTTCTAACCATAACCACCACAACAAACATTCATGGAATTTTATCTTGGAATTCTTCAACTAAAAGTGGGGGGAAATTAAAAATGAATTTTGTTGTAACATCACATTAACACTTTGACTGCTAAGCCCGAGAATTCTCGGGATAGATTTCCCCACCGTAAACTGCTAAGCCCGAGAATTCTCGGGTTAGCAGTACAACGATTTGCCGCCCTCTGTTGATCAAGAATTAAAATGCTTTTCATGTATAACATGTATTGACATGCATTAGCGTACACATAGGAGTCATATGCGGCTGGTTTTGGATGGCGGCGCGGGTACCAACGATCGCGAAGTACCTCGGTGTTTACATTTTTCTTTGGGATTTAAAGATGGCGGCGCCCAGGAAACGTTAGTTTTGACTAGTTTTCGATGAAATATTCGCAGAAAGCGGCTCTGAAGCAAGTGAATTTGGAGGATCGAGATGATGATTCTGATACTATAGAATCGGAAAGTAATACCAGTGACGTTGGAAGTGAATCTAATCATTCAGAGGAATCGGACGATACTCGATGACGAAGTTTCGGCAATCGACAGTGCTAGTGAACATAGTGAATCTAGCGGTTCGGACCGTGGTCGTGCCAGAGGCCGTGGTTACCGTGGCAGAGGCCGTGGTAATCGTGGCAGAGGCCGTCGTAACCATGGCAGAGGCCGTCGTAACCCTGGCAGAGGCTGTGGTAACCCTTTATTTGAATTTTTTTTATTGGGGAGCATAATGGGGAGTGACGGGGGTAAAAAACATCTTTATTTGTAGTTTAAAAAAAAAAATGCAGCACCGTGGGCTGTAAATGTGTAAAAAATGGTAGCAGTGAAAGTGTTAAAGATGCAGTTTTTCCCCCATAGGATTTGTACACGTTTTTTCCAACTTTGAAAAATCCAATCGACTTCAGACTTGGCACACACTTAGACCACTACCCACATATTGAAAGTCGTTTTAGACAGGCGAAACAGCTAGTGTTGGTCCACAATCGAATTTCTAGTTTTACCTTGGAATTCTTCAACTAAAAGTGGGAGAAGGGGTGGGGGGTGGTATGGGTTCATGCCAATAAACGCCCTCTCAAATGATTCCTTCTGGCATGTTGTCATTTTGAAGAAAACAATAAAAGGTCATTTCCAAAGGTAGTGTCTAAGAGATGCATTTTTTTATATGACCCTTTATTTCTGTTTTTAGTACGTACATGTATCTGGTTTGCAATCTTGCGTATCTGGTTTGCAATCTTGCGTATCTGGTTTGCAATCTTCGTAGCTGTTATCACTATGACATCTTGTACCTGCCATCGGGGAAATAAGAACTTGTGAATGTTGATTTTGAGCGCAATTCAAAATTTGACTCGGCAAATTGAAATTGAAATTGAGATCTTAGCATATTATTTTCTTGGAATAAACAGCATTCACAGAGATAAGACCTCAGGTTAGTTGCCAAGCACTTGTCTTCTATTTGTTCTGCTTCGAACCAAAACAAATGCACAAAAACAAATGAATGGTCTGCTCTAAGCCTGTCAGTTTTCGGTTATTAAATTATCCGTGTAACCGTTCGTTTTACGGTTACGGTTAACCGTAACCGTAGCAATATATTTAAAAAAAAAAAATAATAATAAATTAAAAAAAAAAAAAAAAAAATTTAATTAACAAAAAATGCACGGGCCTGTAATGCATATCTAATTAGCGCTGCTAATTTGAGCAGTTCTGCGATTGCTAATTGTCTGCATCAATTTGTGTAATGTAGGCTGACTATATGTTAGATAAGCTATAAGTCCATACACAATTTAATCAGTTGTACTATTTGTGACCTGCTCCAACGAAACCATTCCTTTTCCCAACCAAAGCTCCAACGAAACCTGGACAAAGTTGACAATTGGTAGTTTTTTTGTATTAAAAAAAAAAAAAAAATATTAAAAAAAAAAAAAACACACCAAAAAAAAGGTTAATCGAACCGAAAAAATGTAACCGTTTGAACGGTCGGTTAACCGTGTAACCGTTGCAGCCTTAGTCTGCTCTTCCTTTTATAATTCAATCATATGCTCCCCTCAGAATAGAAAGTCGCAGCATAGAAGTGTCATTCCTCCTAGCTTGTATGTACGTACCTACTGTATGTGCCTGCTGTGCTTGACACTATAGTTTCTAATATGTGACCTGCTTCCACAAAACCAGACATACTTTGTTTTTGTTTAAGTGAGATATTGTTATTTCCATTTAGTACACATCTTTCAGCTTTCATTTGGTACCGAAACCACCTTTATACTATACATACTTCAAATTTTATGAGGATTGTAAGACTGCGTGTACACGCGATACTATGGGAATCAAATAATGAGTTAAATGCTTTTAAAAGTTAACTTTATTTATTACAATAAAGGGTTGCAAACACCATAGTAATCAGTACATTAGAAAAATGATATCAACTTCAAATTTGTTAGTGTCTTATCATGACATATCTATCATTTCCTGTTGATTAATTTTTGTATTTAAATATAGAGCTGTATCTCGAAATAGCCTGTGCGACTTATGTCAGGTTTCATAGGAGCGGGAGGAAAATTGAGATTTTGATTTCATCATTTAAAGCTCAACAAGCTTTAAATGATGAAATCAAAATCTCAATTTTTATTTTTGCCGCAAAGTGTCTCATTTACTCGTGCTGGGTCACATATGTTTCTGAAGAGTCAAAACGGACATTCTGAAACTTAAAAGTGCTATATTGTCATTTTTGCTCGCACAGGAGCGAAACCGTACGAGTGTGAAATCTGCTTCAAGGTCTTCTCCCAGAGCGGAAGTCGGAACACTCACAAAAGAAGGCACCACAGCCTCTCTAAGATGAGAGCTGCGGCGGCAGCCTTGGTCAGAGATGGCAAGATGGCAGGAATGAGCAAGGATGACGAGTTTATAGAGAGGCAGGAGGATTGTGTTCATTTACACAAGAGCGGCCTGCTTGCCAATCAGGGTACAGCACAGCACGAGATGGGCCTTGCCGGTAATAGCTCAGTCACAATTAGCTTGCGATGGGTTTGCGAGTAGTTTGAGACGGATATCTAGGCATTTTCGGCCAGGGCCCCATGTGACTCCTTGCGGCGTCCGGGTCATTTTGGGGCATCAGGCGGGCATCGAGTTACTTTTAACTCGGACTTGAAACCTAGTGCGGCATTTCGCATTGCAAACTGAGCGCCGATCTTTCGCCGACCTCTACACGCCGGTCAATGTACGTACTTCGCTTACATAAACGTGATGTTAACATAAACTGGCATTGGCATAAGTCATTGCAAATATTGTTCGCAAGGTTTTGCTTGTATTCTGGGGCTCGAGTCTTTTTAGCCTTTACTCGAGTCGACTCGAGTCGAGTCGAGTCATTAGGATGAGGGACTCAAGTCGAGTCATTTACTCATCGGGACGCAAGTCGAGGCGAGTTACCAAAAAATGTGACTCGAGGCCGAGTTGAGTCGAGTCATTGACTCGAGTCATTACATCTCTGTATAGATATGCAGATATTTGTACTATTTGTTTCTCCTTTTGTTTACCAGAAATCTCTTTGCCAAACCCGGAGCATGTCAACTCATCCCTGCATGCCATGAGTACAGTGAGAGTGACCGGTACAGACTTGACCATGTCCTCGCATTCCTCCATGGCTGAACACGATGGAATCTCGCTGGCTCACTCTTTACTGGGAGGTAGGCGGATATTGTGTGAAAAACAAGCCAAGTTAAGCCTAGCTTAGAAAAGCCTACTCCCATTTCATGCAATCTGGGTGTCTATTCAGGCCCGTACGCAGGATTTTGTATGGGGGGTGCAAATTTTTTAGTTGACATTATCGCCAAGTCCATTTTCGTGTGCCAGTACATCAAAATACATCAAATTATTTACCCCGGGAAAAGTGGACCTTTTGGTAATTTGGGGGTGCGTACGCACCCGTCGCACCCTCCCTGCGTACGGAACTAACCTGATGAATTGTTAGCCCCTTCAAAAAAATGTTTAGCGTCCTGCCTCAAAAAAATTTAAAAGGAGGCCCTTTTTTTTTTTTTTTCTTCTTCTTTTTTCAAAATGGTCGCCCGACATATTTTTCAAGACAACCTGCCAGTTTTGTTTTTAAAGATAGTCTCCAACAGACGTACGTACTAATGTACCATTTCCACAGCATGTACACAGTGATGCTAAAGTCTAAAAATATGACCTTTTTTTTATTTTCTTAAAAAGATAATACAATTTATCATTTGTTTCCTTTTTTTTTCAAAAAGAAGAAAAAAGGGGAAAAAAAGGAGGCGGCCTCAAACAAGGAAGCGGGCGGGGACACTAAACATGATTTTGTTTTTATTTGTCCTTATCTTTGTGAATGCTGTATATTCCGTGAAAACAAGATTATAAGATTTCAATGTCAGCTCAAAATTTGCGTAGTCACAATTTGGATTGAGACCACCATCATGCCATTCTCATTAATAGGCGATTGCAGCCATGCACGTGTCACGCACTGAACTGACCAATAATAGCACCCCCACCCACATGTGTGTTTTTCCAATGCTTGGGAGAATTATTGGCAGATTACAAACCAACTACTAATATACATTTCCATAAAGTGCATTTTTGAGACGCATCTTTGTAAATGACATTCTTTCGTTATTTTTATTAGTCACAGCCTGGGACTACGGCTCGTTTTCCCTTGGTTGGGCAAGGCACTCTGACACTCATTGCTTCTCCCCACCCAGGAGTAAATGGGTACCTGTGAGGGTAGCCTTGTGCAAAATCAACGCTGCGCACTGCAGTTTTACAGTTCAGCACAGCTATGAGAACACCTTGGGGACGCATAGCTATGCATTCCTGAATTTGTTTTGTTATATCGTGCCAATAAGTTAAAAAGATAAATAGCTGTTTTTTTGTAACTTCTGATAAACCATATTAAAACTACAATGTACCTCCATGATTCGAACAAATCACACTGTCAAAACACCAGCTGATTGGCTGCTATTTCATTGCTCCCCCACTATATTTTGCTATTGTAACAGTGTAGGTGAAAATTGCGCGGGTACCAATGATACAGCTGACATCATCATGGCAGAGTGGTTTCACACTGGGAGTGTGCTATTATACAAATAATGAATGTTTATGAGTGCGATTGTAAGAATAATTTCATGAGGTGACAGATGGCATGTTCTATTCCACGAGGCAATTGTCACCGAATGAAATTGTTCTTTTTATCGCACGAATGTGAAACATTCATTATTTGTTTTATACAAAGCCTGAATAAATTCCTGTCATCTGATTGGTAATTTGTAAACGCGCGCGCGCGCACCGCTTGATAGAACCATGCGATAGAACGTTTTTGGGCGATGCGGGTTCGCGCCGTGTGATGGGTCGAATAATTCAATGCACGTGATCGACGATCCACCAATTAATCGGATGGCGGGGATTTATTCAGTTGTTGTGTAATGGGTTTCATAGACCGGCCTCGTGATTGTTTTAGGCCAATCAAATCACTAATTAGTAAGTACAGTATCTACGCACACGATATAACAATGAATGATCTGCAAGGGTTTGTGTTGATTGTGAGAGATTGTGTTTCTTTGTCGCAGGTGTAACGTTGACCAGCCATCGCCAAGGTCCAGGAACAGTCCACTCTATGCAAACTGAGGACCAAGACAATGAAATGACCTTGCTGACACATGGAAGCATGACGCTTTCGCATTCAATTCTAGAAGGTACAAATTGATGGTCAAGATAAGGATAAGAGTGTTCTATCCCAGGTAGCATGATGTAGTTCAAGTGCTGTGGCCTAGTTGTCTGGAGCATTGAATTCGTGGTCTATGGGTAGTTCTGCAGGTTGGAGGTTTCGAGCCCAGCCTGGGCTAGGACACTATTAATGCCTTGCTGTTGACTAGTTACCCATCCCAACCCTATTTATGCTGTAAAGAGATCAGAATGTCTTGTTTCCGGTGTGAAAGGCTGGTTCTTCCACACTTTTCTCTAGTAGCCCACACCATGAGTAGCCTTTTGCCTTTTTGTGATGGGCGATTTAACCAGTTCGTGCCAGAGGACGTATATACACGCAAAGTTTTCCCCAGATTCAAAACGGATGACGCATAAACACGTCACGAGCAAGGCGGGAAATGTCTGTCAGCAGCAAGGCTGGGAATGCGTGGGTGTGCTTCCCAGTACCATCGGCCTGAACCCGCCTCTGATCAAGTTTGTAATGTTATCGGTAATGTTAAAATAATCCCGGCGCATACTGGTTAAAAAAATGTTTTTTTAAATGTTCAATACTAGAATGTAAATCTTGTGTCGCCAATTTTGTTAGCTCGGTTCATATACGGCGTGAAAGTGAAATAAAAAAAAATCCGAATTTGTGACCTCACAGGGAGTTTTTGTGCTGCAAATTTGCAAAAGTTTAACACATTTCCCCTCTGACGAATGTTCGCAGTGAATGCTTTGTGACGTACAAATCTGTGTCGCATTCGCTTTCACATGAAGTATGAACCGGACCTTGTCAAGACATTCAACTCCATTGCTATGAACAATGTGTGTGTAATTAATTCCATGTATGAAGCATTCAACACTTTTTCAGTTTAGCAAATGATTAACAGTACAATTTTTTCCTGCAAGCATTTGCTTTTACCAGAGATGTATTCGAGTCACTGTAAGTCCTTTCACAAGTCCTTTTATGAAGCCAGTCGCAAGTAATTGAACAATGACAAAGGAATGGTTTTGTTAACAGTTTATTTGAATAGCTAGCGACTTGACTGGAGACTGAAGGGCTTGTGATAGACTTGCTGGGACTCGAATACAACTCTGGCTTTTTGTTATAAACTTCCAAGCATTTGCTTTTTTTTATTCATACGACTCATTGACTTATGATAGACGCCGCGTTAACCTTTTCCTTTACCACTGACAAAACAGTGGAGTAAACTCGATATTGGTAAGAAAATTGTTAACAATAAGTTCCCTTTGATTTTTCTTCCTAGTCACAACAGATTTAGATCAGGGCAGGGGCTGCAAAGGAGACCTTACCCAGCGGTGTACTGGCTTAAACCCGGGCAACGTAGTGGTCCTGAGCCAGCCCAACCACGCCCACGCCCACGATCCCACCCACGACCACGCCCTGGGCATGATGTCGGATCCGGTACCAGACTTTACCATCAACAACCACCACCACCACCACCACCAGCCGCCGTCCGTTGCAGAGGAGGACATGGTGTACAACAATGCCATGCTGCAGTCGGCAGCCTCCATGGTGGACCAGGAGGATCACTGCGACCACGATGTGGATATCCCCGTCTCGGAGATTGAAGTGAACAATCACCACCACCACCATCATCACCACCACCATCACCACCATGACCTGCCTGGAGGGGACATTGTCATCACCTGGTGATCAGTAAACTGGAGGAGGAAGGGCCCAAATCTAATGTTAAATGTACATCTGCCGTCGCAAAATCCATCTTGTGAAACATTTGCTTGCGGTACCTGCTGCTATAAACGGATTTAAACCAGCCAGCTAGACTCCGGCTAGCTCGGTGGCCGAGTGGTCTAGTGCACTAGAAGGCGGGAGGTCGTTGGTTTGAGTCAGTGATTTCTTTCCTTCAAAAGAATCTCTCAGGACAACACTGAGTATACAGTGTAAATACACGTCGGTGAAGGACAAAAATCTAATATTGAACTGGAGGATTGCAGATCAAACAGAAGGTCCTGTTGAAATCTCTTGTCTAGAGCTGTTGTTAGAATTAAGTTACCGCAGGACTGTTGTATTATTAGGGGCAATTATTGGCTGACATGATGCTTGATCAATACTGGTTCAGGGGCCATTCATTCGCTTCTTCCTGAAAGCCAGTCCATTACCACGTGATAGAGTGTCGACCAAACTATTAACTCTATTAATCCTTCCTTCCTTAATTCATCCTTCAGTTCATTGTTAACCAGTTCGCACCGGGATTATTTTCACATCACCGAGCCTAGGCGCAAACTCAATCCGAGGCGGGTTCAGGCCGATGGTATCGGGAAGCACACCCACGCATTCCTGGCCTTGGTCGCTGCTGACATACATTTCCGGCCTTGCTCGTGACGTGTGTATGCGTCATCCGTTTTTAAGCTAGGGAAAACTCTGCGTGTATATACGTCCTCCGGCGCAAACTGGTTAACGGAGGGGTCTTCTGTACATGTATTTCAACTTTCTGAACAGTATTAATACACCAAATATTTTGAACTTCAAAATGATTGACATATAACCATATCACAGATACAGGTATGCAGTAAAATATAAGCAAGGTGCAATTCGTTGTGGTACAGAAGAATTTAAATGTAACCTTTTTAAGTTAATGAACTACATTTAAACTTTAAAGTAATATAATCAGAAACCCCAATTTGTGTTATTTTTGTATAACATGTATGTCTACCTTGTTAAAGGTAGGATACACCATTTGCAGATATCAAAACCTTTTACTACCGAATTATTATGAAATATCTTACTTATACATGTATTTGAAAGTAAATAATGATTGTAGGCATCCAGCAAAATGATTACGCTAGATATGCTGTAATTGTTCCGAAAAATTGAATTAAAAAAAACAAAACAAGAATGACATAAGAACCACTGCCCGACAGGGTTGAAAATAAAAAATGCTGTTTTTCTTGCTTTACTCGGCATCCATGAGTGTAAAACTTTGGACAGGTCAGTTAAACGATATTTACTATAAAATACAACCCCCAGATCCACCCATTCCTGATAATTCAAGGATACACCAATGGTGTATCCTACCTTTAACGGTATCAGTATTTTATGCAGTGAGCCGTTTAAAAAGTACACAATTACATATTGTCGAGTATCAACCTTGCTTGCCATTTTCGTAGTAGCAATCATCATTGGCATGTTTTTGCATGGTTTCTGGAGTTATCAAGGGCGTAATTCCTGAAAGAGGTGTACATGTATTTGATCGGGGTCCACTTGATAGTCCAAAGGTTCGATAGTTCGGACTAACGAACCTTCGGACTGTCGAGCGACCCCCATTTGATTAACCCCTCCCCCTCATCACACACACATTTTTGTGTTGAGATTTGAGAAACTAAAATGCAGATTTTTAACAGCCACAATGTATTAAACAGCACCTGAAAAACCAGAACGAACAGCACAAAAAAGCTTCTAAACACTGTCTTGATGTAATGTAATTGCGCCAGTTTGCATAAGATGGCATTTGTATCATAAACAACAACCCTTAGTGCTACATGTGTGTGGTGTCCAGCCACTCCCCCCCCCCCTATTTTTTTGTTTTTTTAATTTCATGACCAGGATATTCTCGGGTTTGGTAATTACCATCCCCTTCCCCCACATGCCAACATGGATGCCACTGGGAGTTACTATAACTAGGGTTTACATCCTCGGACTATTAAAATGTATGCTCTTGTGTTGATAAAATCTTAATGGTTCTGCAGCCGATTTCATGTTAAGATAAATCTTAGGAAGAGTAACTCCTCTTAACTTGCAATAGATCCAATGCAAGTTAGGATGAGTTAATCTTCCTAAGATTGTGAAATTGTCCCCTGGGGTGTTTAGAATAATATACAAATATTTTATGCTTCGAGTGGTGCAGTAAAACTAGCCTCCAGAGGTCATCTATGGAGCATTATATTTTCCTGAGGCGGGGCTGACGGGAAAATGAAATGCCCCATGATGGATCACCAAGGGAGGCTAGTTTTACCACACCACGAGAAAAGCAGTAAATATTTGTTTTATAACATCTTCCCCACTGATTCTGCTTGGTTTTAATAATTTAAAATTATTTAAATCTAAATATAGTTAAATTGAACTTTGATTTCAATACAAAATTGGTAGAAAATGTCGTTGCTCTTTTATATTAAACCACCCTTCACAAAATGTTTGGATCCAGCTGTGTAGCGCTGGCTCTTTAGAACAATACGCGCTATGCGCAACGCTTAACGTGACATCAAGCATGTCCACACAACTACTGCGCCATGGGTATGTTACTTTGGTTGCTAATGGTATAGTACTTTGGTTGCTACGGGTATAGTACTTTTGGCCGTGCACAGAAAGATATAAAATGCCATGTGACTAGCTCTCGGCCAATCAAGACATAGAATCTGTGGTTGAGGTGTTATAAAAAGCACTATGTACATGTAACAATTTCAGGGATAACTGTATTTAGGATTTAAAAATAATCTTTACGAGAATATTTGCTAATGATAATGGCGATCGTGAACAACAAAACAAGAACCAAACCAAAAAATACAACATGTTTTTTGTATGCTTAGGGAGAGATAAAAAGTCACAGGTTTTCAATTTTTTCCTGAAAACTTGGCAAATTTTGTTAAAGCTTTAAAATGATTTGGCGATAGATCAATCACCCAAAATAGTTTGCAGGTGCAGGTGACTAGAAGTAGAATGCCATGGCCCAGTAGTTACAGTGTTCGACTCATGTGCGTGCGTGGGTTCGAACCCTTCCAGGAACATGGTGTTTGTGCCCTTGGGCCAGACACTTGACTACATTTTCCTCCCTCCTTCCAGGAGTATAAATGGGTAACTGTGAGGGTCAAGGCTGCTGCGTGGTCCAAGGTCTGATGAACGGAGTAATAATTGTAAAGCGCTTTGAAATCATTGATACGATGGAAAGCGCTATGTAAGCATGATTTTTATTATTTATTATTATAATTATTATGAGAAGTAAATTTGGGCTCGGTTCTTTTGCCAATAAAAAGTGGGGTTTATTTGAAGCCAAAATGTTGCCCAAGGACAATGTCCAAGTGTAGTAAATTTTGAAAATCTCAGTGCTGAAATGGCTTTTTGGTATTGCTTGAGAATTATGGTAATGAGATAATTTTAATAACTAAAAACATCTGGCAATGAATTATGTATGCATTCAACATAGTATGCACTAACATTATGTTTCTGATTTGAAATATAAGAAGTACATGTATATTATTGTAAAATGTGAAATTAAATTGTTGAATCAATGTAAAGAAGCATATGAATTATGGAATGAAATTTATTTCTCTGCATTTGGCAGTGCATAATGTAATTGCTCTCAAAAAATAAGAATATGAGAGTTTTGAAAGTAAGTTTGAGTCTGTGGACTGTTATATTTATAATTATTATAATTACTTACAAAGCAGGGGTTGTGTCATAAATTGCATGGCTGCCACTCGAGGTGAGGCAATACGACTTAAGGATTACCTTTTTTCTGCTATAAATAATGGCTCAAATGCTTTCTTTTTTTCTGGCGATTTAGTCGCGCTCATAATTACATTTCATACAAACTCGGTTGGACCTATAGCCAGTGTTTTTTGTTATATCAGAATTTTGCATTGAAGGGAATGCAAGTACGGTTCATGTACATAATAATGCTTTTGCTGTATTTTTCCGAAATAGAAAGATTTGGGGGAAGTATGTTGTTAGAAAAAAATTGCACACTGACTTATTTGACGTTTTGGGTTTGTAGATGCTGACAAAAATCAGGAAAACCAAGGAAGACAAAATGCCAATTTAACCTGTGTAGCATTTCTTTTCAGCAGCTGGGTTGTGCATGAATGTACATGTATATTTATGAGAAAGGACGGACAATGTCAACTCGGCTAACTGAGTACCGAAAACCAATCGTCAGGTGCATGTTCAGTTGTACGGTACCCCTTCACATTATGTGTAATTAATTGCAAAAAAACGTGGAATAACTGCCTGCCTGCCAACCCCCAACAGTCCAGTAAATGTTTTTGTGTGATAATTTGGTCATTTCGTCACCGTTTTTCACGAACATGACGAAGGGGCGAATTTCATGAAAATCGTCTATTTATCGAAAAAAATTATTGTTATGAAAACGATTAAATATTGCAATTTCTACAACCTGGTGAAGTTATACATCCAACAAATCATTAAAATCCTAATTAACGAATGGGCGAATTGGTCTTCAAGTGCCCTTTTGCGTTTTCACGGGCGAAGGCGAATTCGAAATAGCGTTGAGTTCAACGTGTATGATGAAGGGGCACTCTGGTGCGCGTATTGACTTTAGCGTTTTCACGAAGAGGCAAATTGGGCGCGTACTGGCTTTTAGCGTTTTCACGAAGAGGCGAATTTGGGGCGCAATATGTATAGGGCCTACATTCTGACTCTCACAGCCACGGGCGAATTTGCTAATGTATCGTTTTTTCGTTTTCACGAAGAGGCAATTCTATTAATTGATTAATTCTGCAAAACTAATCACCTATTTTTCTTATATTTCTGAAATCTCTTCTTTCCCATGATACCTTAATATTGTATATTCTATGGATATTTATGTTTCAAACTGCCAAACAAAAAAAGGACGAACTTTACAAGCGATTTTCTCGAAAGTTTGTTCAGACCATGAAAGGCTCAATTCGCCTCTTCGTGAAAAATTTGTTTGTTTGATGTTTGCACTATAAACTAATGAGGAACACTTACGGTCAGGGCAAAGGCGCTACATGGATAATTATGATTGCCATCATAATTTGTTTTTAAGGAGTAAAACTGCAATCTGTTTTCATTCACAATTTGCGTTTGCAAGTCAAAATTCTCTACCAGGGAATTGGATTTTTAGTTACGACACAGCAGAGACAGGTAATGAAATTTAAAGGAAGTTAAATGTTAAAGGAGAGAGATTTAGGGGGGGGGGGGGGAGGTAGCGGCAGTTATGGGAATTATTGGTAGTCAGTGATGTGATTGGGCCTCTTGTTTATTTTGAATGATTTCTACATGGACATGCATTGATTGTATGGTATCGGGACAACTCGTACCCGGGGCAACTCGTACCCCCAATTTGTACCCAGGACGACTCGTACCGTGTACTTTTCTTACCATGTACTTTCCTTTTTCTTTTTAGTTACATGTAGATGTAATTGATAAATCAGAAGATGTGGAAAACTAAAACCCGGATCATCCAATTAAGGCCAGTAAACACTTTGCCCACAAGTCTCAAGGAGAGACACTGGGAGGGGGCGCACGACTTTCAAAAAGATGTGCATTTATAAACTCCCAAACAACTCGTCCTTGCGCGCGCGCTGGAATTCTCTTGAGCTCCCGAGTGAATAAATAAATAAAATTAAGAATTCAATTTTAAGTATTTACCATGGATGTACGTAATAATTCGAAGCAACATTTTTAAATGTCTACAGGTTTACTGTATTGGGCGGCAAAAACTTCCCAATACTTCTCCATGAACAAACGTAATCGGGACAAATGCCCTTCAATTCACTTGGCATATTCATTACCCACACCCACAGTACAAGTCAAATACAACTCGATCCCACAAAAGTACAAGGTTGAAAAGCAAACATCAAGTTTATCTTCTTTTATTCTTTCCATATATTTTGTTTGTTTTTTACATCACTTTTGGTTCTTGTTTATCCTCCGTCTCTTTACCGTACAGTTGCATTAGGGAGTTAAAAAACCTGTAAAACCCTGTGGGAAAACCAGGAAAAACTCCCTCTATGCAACGTATAAAGAAACAAGGTTACAATCGGAGATTACTTTTTTGTGTGGAGTAATATTCTATATTTAAAATAATTTATGTATCGCCGATGGTTTTAATTTTTTAGGCGTCTCATATACATTTCATGTCATTTGATAAAATACATAGTACATGTACAACCAACTTGTTTTTAGCACAATTTGTCCGAGACGAATTTCAGTAAAAGCAACTGCGATAATAAAAAGATAGAAAGTAGAAAAATGTTTACATGTAAAAAAAAAAAAAAAAAAAAAACAATATAGTGCAGCATTGCCGATAGTATATTATTTTATTATTTTTAATGCAATAAGCACAAGAATAATGCCCCAAATATTTGTTTGTTTTTAATGAAAATAAATACTTTTTCCAGTACAGTACATTGATTTGATTGTGCTATACATTTTAGTTAAATGTTCGATGGCATTATTAACTTTTACTTTGTTGGCATAATAAAGGGGTACATGTATTACATGTACATTTGTGTAAATGCGTTTTTTTCTACCATTAATTTTTGTAATAATGGTTCAGAGTAGCTGCCACAATTTGGAAATGTACTGCAACTTGCATTCAAGCTTTACTTTGGTAATTTGGATATAAAGATGAAATACTGTATTCAGTACCGACAGAGCAAATAGAACAATATTAAAAAAAAAAAAAAACGGCGTCAAGATTAGAAAACTGTTTTACATGTTTTGTGTATACATCTTTCACTTTAATAGAAAGGTTGTGAAAGTTCATCCAAGCTTCAAATACTTTTTGTATTATCTATAGAGACTGAACAATACATGTCAAACGATTACATGTTTATTAGTATTTCACTAACCCAGTTCGTTTGGTTTTTTTAGCATTTTTTAACCAGCCTCCTCCTCGCCCCTTATAGCTGGCCGTATCCACCCACATGTATCAAAATCAACAAACTGAATTCTATTTTTTTTAATTTTTTTTTTGCATTTATAAATCGGCAAGGTTTTGTTTTGATAACCGGCCTCCTCATCACCCCTTCTAGCCGGCCGAATCCACCCACATGTAACTTTAATTAAACAAATTATATAAAAAATATACATTGAAAAATGTTCTTTACTAATATACATTTTTTAAATCTCAGACATTTCCCCCCCCCCCCCCCCCCCCCCCCCACCAAAGGCATTTTAAAGAAGGAATTGTCGATTTATATTTTTTTGCAAGAACAAAAAAAATCAAAATATAAATGTTTAAAAAGCCGAAGAGATGCGCTCGATCGTTTTCACAAGTTCTATAAGATACTGTATTTGCCAAAATTGATTCAACATAATTGTGTTTTTTTGTTTTTTTAAGGGCCTCCACATCAGTTATCACCCCTTCTAACTTTAACAACAAAAAATAGTAACAGCCACACTTCCTCTTGCAATGACATTTTGGAAAATGGGTTACAATCGGGAGAATAAATATTAGATTTTAAACATTTTCTTAACTAAGTTAAGACATGTTCCCAAGTCATTTTCCCCCCAAAGCATGAATAATTGATTTACATTTTGGTATTTGGAAACGATTTTAAAAGAGCCTAAATTAAAGTTTAATTGCGAGGACAAAGTAAAGTTGGTAGTTTACCAGATATTAGACAATTTAAAAAAAAAAGGAATTAAGCCTTTCATATACAAGTTTACAATTAGCTCGAACAGAGCTTTAAACAATTTCTAACAAAAAATTATCAGATGTTCATCTTTTAAGAGTACTTATGACAAGAAACACAATTTTTGAATTGAACACAATGTTGGTAGATGATTTTAAATTGAAGATGGAAGAGAAATTGAAAACTTACTTGGCTTATATATTTCTTTCCGACAGTGCAAGTTAAAAAGGGTCCTTTTGATGCCCAGGATTTTTTTTATTTTTTTTTTAAGTTCAGATGAAGTCTACAATAAGAATTTCAAACGTTTTTAATTTTTTTCTGTTTTGAGCTCACTCCTTTCACTTTGTATTCAAATCTGAAATTTTTCTAATTCAATAATATATTCAATACTCGGCTTGCAAAAATCATCCAAGTTGAAACAAAGACCACTGACAAATTCTCAACTTTTTCGCACCAAACTTGACATACTGTTCAACTATGCCATTTCACAAAGTAATTAATTTTTAGCATGACATACCAAGCAAATGTAGCCATCTGAATTGACCCATAACTTTTTTCACCTTCAGATCCACAGCTTAGTTTTCAACCGACACTCAACATCGAGTTACTTTCTCATTTCAGAAAATTCTCACTAGTTAAAAACAATGTAACTTCATTTCATTCAGGTTATTCAATTTTTCAAAAGTTTGTTTGTGTATGAAAACTGTCTAATTACTTCTAGTATTTTTTTTTAAATGTAACAATTTCAACTGCAATTTCAAAAAAAAGTTGTGGCAATCGGTGCTACATTTTCAAGATTTCACATTTTTCTGCGAGACAATATTTGAACACAATGAAAGACCTTTTGAGATTACACAATTTGAGCCAACAATTTCCCCTTAAGTATATGAATGATAGTGTAGTGATGTGCGAGGGATTTACAAGTACAATCTTTGATTTTAACCACAGCCACTTAGTGGCAGTACCTGTCAACAACTTGCACACAATTCTAACACCAACATTCTCATACAGATCCTGAAGAATGAACACTCGTGACATGCACGATCATGCTGAAAGCCATCAAGCAAATATCGCCATCCATCAAGATCACTCCATATCTCAACTGCATCCACTCGCCATCTTCAACCGTGAAGCCATTTGCGTCTCAGCCAGTCCCGTCAAGTCTCCTCAGGCAGTCCCGTCGGCCCCACCCAGCAGTATCCACAGAAATCATCCCGCCAGCCGCGTCCCGTCTAGCCCAGCCACGTCACTCCCAGCTACCTGTCTAGATGCCATGTCTTCCTCTCGGTCTGTCCAGCCCGCTGAATCCTAACTCTGAATCCCAAGTCCAGTCACCTGTCGAGTCACCTTGCTCCCTCCTGCTGTCCGTCCACTAGTCACCACACGCCCTCCCCGCCGTCCGTCCACTAGCCCCCACTCCCGTCAGGTCACCTGTCGAGTCGCCTCGCTCCCTCCTGCCATCCGTCCAATACAGTAGTCACCACACGCCCTCCCCGCCGAAGCCCCCACTCCCGTCGGGTCACCTGTCGAGTCGCCTCGCTCCCTCCTGCCAATAGTCACCACACGCGCTCCCCGCTGAATTCCAACTTCCGTCTAGTCACCTTGCTCCCTCCTGCTGTCCGTCCGTCCGTCCACTTGTCATCACGCATCCCTCGAACCATCAGTCAGCATTGTGCCGTTTCCCCCCGTCTGCTTGGAACATCGTCTCCTCTGTCAGTCTTCTGTCCAGTCCGTCCACCCCATCAAGCCTCCATGTACAGACACTCCTAATTCTTCATCCGCCACGTCACGTCCAGATCGCTTATTCACCTTTGTCCAGCCCAGCTAGTCCATGTATCCACCCCACTCTCTCCAACATCAGTTAGCCTTGTGCCCATCCCCATCTAGCCTTCTTAAGTGTGTTTAATCCCCGTCTAGCAAACTGTCCGAGCTTGTCCAATCTCTCCTACATTCTAGGTGTCCAGCCTGACCGAGTTCCATTTATCACTTGTGCTTTCCTCCTGCCAATACAAGATCTCCTTGATGCTTACTCTATGCATCCCAGAAAAGTTGTGGCAATCTCTCATAGCAATAAGATAGCACAAATGATAAAGAATTCCACCGAATGTTTTACTGTATCGTCTTTGTTCCCACACTGCACTTTACAAGTCCTCGTCAACCAACAGATTTCATTTCTCCCTCAGTCAGTTTTCACAATCGCTTGGATTTGATAGTTCAGATGAAATATATGGGAAAGTCCTTAAATACGAGGTATTCGCATACAGTCTGGTTAATCTAGATGGAAAATCCTGGTATGAAACCGATAGCTTAAGCCTTCACTCCCATGGATACACAATTTGAGGACTATTTTACTGCATCTGTAGGAAAAAATACAGGCCTCCCAAAATGCAAAAGAACAAAGCCATGCATTTAAATACTTTTTAGGCAGTACAATACCGGAACAGGGAGTTTCGACATTTCCAGTAGATCTTTTCTTGGAACCAGGAGCTTGCAAGTCAAGATGACCATGGCCGAGAGACCTTAATAGCTGCTACATCACTATGGGAGTAAGGCTTGGCTCTGAATCTGCAACTCTTTAAACAAAGAAATTTTTTCCCATTCCCACCCGACAGGCAAAAAGCAACGCCGCAACATTTTGAAATCATGCATCCGTATGGGTACAAATGGTTTTAAAGCTTTTAATGAAAATTGCACAAATCAGTTTCCGCTAACGAATTGCGTCATTTCACATGCATTTTTATAGAATTGGATGCAGTTCAAGCAATCTAGCTTTCTATAAAAGTTTTAAAAAGATTGGAAATGAATTGATCCTACCAAATGAACGAAGCAAGAATGCAATCTTCAGGTCACATTTAAACCAGCAAGAGATGGTCAGTCAGGCGCGATACCAAATGTTGCACAAACGCTATCCAAAAAAATGCCGCATGTCAACGTTTCTGCAAGGCAAGCATAGGTAAAATTTTCCCACCCACATGCAAAAACACCCATCCCTCTCATACAGTAGCTGTTAGGTGCACACCACCTTATTTCGTGACAGAGTAAGACATTATTTTCACAAGTTCTTGGCAGTACATTTTCGCTAAAGTAAATTTTCCTACCAGAAGACTTTCCATCGTACACCCGTCCTTTTCACCTCGAAACGTTCAGAGCGATTTTCCAGGATTTAGTTTTCATCTAGAATTCATTCCACCTGTATACTTACGAATCAAAAAAAGGTTTTCCCGACAAAAGCCCTTCGACGAATGTTCTAGTCTATCACATACATCGACCAAAGAATTTATCCTTTTTAACTTCACAACTTGAGACTCGATTTCGAACTGCATTACATCTGTATGTACATGTATATCTTTTCACAATTGTTCACAATACCAAACCACTTTCATTCTCAATAGTGTACACAGAACCTGATTAAACATTACACTTGGCGCAACTGCTAATCTTCAATCATCTTAAACTTGTTTGGGTCATAGTTTACACAATCACATTTTCCAAAACATTTGACACAAACACCCAAGTAAAATTACGTAGTGATTTCACGATAGGATAGCATACTGTATATTTACATCAAGCATACCGCAGTTATCTTTGAAGCCACAGCGCACGCATTAAGCCCACCTCTGTTTATCCATTCCTCTTGGAAGCACGTACATATTCAGGGACACCTTTCTGTAATAAAAACAGAAAAAGCCTACCCCAAACCCATCATGCTGCCCCACTTGTATTTGCAATTTCTTAGGTTCATAAGTCACTTTCTCATTTAATCAAAGTGCATCACTGGTGCAACAGTACATTAATAACACTTGTTATATTATTCCGGACATAAGAAAGCTTCATGCTAGCAGCCAGCAGAAACAAAAACCCAAAAAACTAAAGTACCTGTACCAGAAAACTTGCTACAAATGTGTACACGTACATTGATAGACTATTTCATTTCCCCTTTAAATGTTTTTTTTTTTCAATTGAAGATTCAATCTTAAAACTCACTTTGGAAACTCGTGCCAAGTTGGACTGGTTCGACAGTTCATTTGCAAAGCTCAAAGGTCACGGTACTCTTGAGAACTCTACTTGTAACATAGGACTGCGAGTATAGCACAGATTTGAAGATGTAGCCACTTGGATGGTGTTCATGCCAAGGACCGAGTGGAATCTCGAGGACTTGAGTGGACGCTTGGGACATCTACATAGGAACTTGCGTTTTATACTGGAATTGTGGGCAGTGTCTTCATAGGGGAAATCTGTAAGGGAGAGCTAAACAAAATGTCTTGCCCTATGGTAACCCCCACCCAAACATGTCAAACAAAAAAGCATTCCAAAGATGCATTTACCAAGTAATCTTTACAACAAAGCGTTCATAATAATTCCCCGAACAAATTTCTATCATTGTATTCAAGACAAAGCAATATTCCTTAAACACGACCGTTATGTTTACATGGTAAACTGCAGCACTTGCCTGTATAAAGACCATCACAACTTGCTCGAGAGACTGCTCTTGCCAATTCATGCTGTTCGACCAGCTAACCGCAAACATTTAGAAAGGTTTCACGAGGGCCGAGGAGTTTCAAAATCCTGGAACAGAATAATAAATTACCCCACCCGTGCTAGCCCAACAAAACCTATTACAATATGCCAAACATTAAATATCACTAAAAACAAATTTACATGCAATAGTATGGGCAATTTTAATAAATTTAAACAAATCTCCAAAACTTTAAAGCAGTGCGACCACGACTACAACCAGCAATAAACATTCAACGGTACCTTGTTAGAAACACGTGCAGCACTCGATTTTCCCACAACTTAAAAACAGCGATATAAAAGTCTGATACTGTTCATGTATTTCTGAAGATTCTGGATCTTTAGTACCTAAATGAATGCAAATAAATGTGGGAGAAACCAAACGAAGGCAAACAAAGGCCAAGGGATATTTCAAACCAATTAATCCTCCATTACTGGCTATGCTACTGTTGGCAATATGACCATTTTAATTGAGATTTTTCATGCAGTTGATGTCATTTTTACTTTTGATGATGCAGAACGAACAGTAACAATTTTGTTTTAACATGTTAAGTTGTAGTGAAAATGTCAATGAACACGGAAGGTTAACATGACCTTACAGTAAATGTCATTGATGGGCAGCAACAAGAGATGGTGAAGAAAATGCGATCGTTCTTCAACTGTGGGCTTTACATTTGCAGCTTATGCAGACTTGCATTTTCAAGGAGGTTGGATATACATGTACCAGCTTTGCCAGGATGATGTTCCACGATGCTATGCATTCGCTTCCAAAGCTGTAGTTAATGACAAAATGCAAACAAATATCTCCCCTCCCCATAGACCAAAGAGCGCTTACACGACTATTATTTATTGAAAATAAATTTGTTAAAAAAGCAACCAGTCAATGCTAGTCAGAACAAAGTGACTGTTAGAAAATGCATGCATGCTTATACACCTTGGGAAATGTGAAATTCTTGGAACAAAATGTTGCGCCCAAATTTGTTTAATGCAATGTGCGGACATTTCTATCTTTACATTTTAACAAAAAAGGCAAATCCCTTAATAAAAAAAGTTTGTGATGTGAATGGGTTTAACTCAAGTGAACGTAAACTAATGCCAAGAGAATTAGTGGTCTTAGAAATAAAGCGGTGTTTGAGCGGTAAATGAATTAATAAAAACTTACATCAGCAAGGAGACAGACGTACATTGTACACATTATACCATAACCCACAAAAACTTGTGTAGTGCAGGGAATTCACATGATTTGACAACTGTAAAGGCTGCTTGTATAACGCAGAAGTAAATTGTGAAAAGACGTGCGACAGTAGTCATACACGAGTTGATAGGCGGAGGCAAGCACAGCAGTGAAGATCATGAGGAACCTGGGTTATTGCAAAAAAAAAAGCTGGGAAAAACAAAACATCCTACACGCTTGTGGAGTTCAAAAACAATCATGGACACAAGTAGAGTAAAGCAATATCACCAGAGTAAACTACATGTTGAAAAACAAGTTATGTTTGAAAAACAGTATTATGGATGACATCTGCATGTGAAATAAAAACAAACAAAAACAGATTCACTAAAAGCTCTAAGCGCAGAAAGTGGTAGATGAAGTAAGCAACACGGTCTTGTCTCATTCCATTAACTATCACGATGGGTGCATGAAAACAGAAGGGTGGTCGGGTGGTCAGGTGTGATTGTCAATCCATGCCAACTTCTTCAGGAAGACATCAATGAGTACAGTCTCGTTATTACTGCAAGATGTGATCAACATTGGGGGAAAGGCAAGTTATGAAGCCCTAACCTAATCACTATTTTTATTGTTAGTATACTACAATTTATAAAACAGCAACTGTTGGATTCTTTGCTTTATTTTGTTATGTGTGAAAGTAGTGCATTTTTATTATTATGTACATGTACATGTATTATAGTTGTACCCTGTTATGTGAATTAAATGTTACCAATTTCCCAAACGGTTTAATTTGTATACTTCTGCATGGCCATTTTAGATCTTTAGACTTGCGAACATGAATTATTAAGACAATTCATTTGTCTTGATATTATAAAGAAACCTGTTGGCTCTCCTTTGTATTCAGGCGACGATTTATTCTGCATGACTTCTTGTTCAGACGAGCTTTGCGCAGTAATGAAGAGCTGCGTAGTACAGCATGGAAAGCATGTAGACCTACAGACTAAATAAAAAACCAACAAAAAAACACATTCCCACAAAAGCAGTAGCTGATCCAAATTGGACTGTTTTAGGTTTGAAGTCTACTGGGCCTACATTGTATTTCGTTTATTTTACTAAAGACTGAAAATATTTACTGGAAAGACATTTAAATTTTCAAACCCAACTAACATTTTACAGTATTTCTGAAGTTTAAAATTTAAAGAACTAATTTTTTAAACGTATGCACGCCCCAATGGATTAATAACAGAAACCTGTTAGAGGCATCTTCAACAACCCCCACCACACGCTGAAGACCTGGTTTTGAGTAGACAACGGCACAGCACAGTAAGCGACAGCTTAAGAACACATCTTTAGGCTCACCAACCTACATGAATACTAAAAAATAGGGGAAAACAAAACCCTAGAAGGCAAACATTTCCGAAGGACCAAATAGCATCACATTGAACGAGTTTTCGTTAAACACAAAAATCGTGTTAAAAAATATTAGGCAATAAGTGATCAAAAAATCGAGCAAGTCTAATTCACAAGTGACAACCGTTAGTTTTTAAGCTTTTTTTAGTTCATGTTCTTTACGTAATTTTAATTTGTTTACTTTTTAACAGCTTACTTGGCATTGGAATGCGCAGCATAAACGAGCACGATAGATCTTCCAAGTTCAACTAGACGTCTTCCACGAAAGAACTTGCAATGCAGATGACCTAAATACATGTACTTGAGATTTGTTGGAGGAAACAAATGGGGTTGTGGAAGAAACACCGAGGGTATGGTACAATGGCTCGTGAAAATGTATTTACTCGCATTACAGTATCAACCTGACAGTGCTTCACTGATGGATAACATTTTTCAAAACTCCGCTTTAACGCTGTTTCTATACCGGCATGTTTTTTTAGATCTAAAAAAAATATTCCACACGGAAGACACAAATTTAGAATTTTTTTAAATGCTGTTTTACATTGTATTTGTACTTGACAGAAGGAAACCTGTTTGGCGTGGCTTTACATGGCGACGAAATAACCGACTGTCAACACATGCTTGCTTGTTCCGTTACTGCAGGAGTGATCCATTACTACGTCTATGGTCTTGTTTGCCCACAGTGCTTGATCAAGTTGCCCAAATCCAAGTGTATCTAAAATATATCAAAATAGAGCCAAAAAAGGGGAGGGGGAACGACCACAAAGCAGAAACTTCCAAACTTCTGTTGAACTGTTGAAGGTTAGTAGTACTAAACCACAAAAAAATGGTTGTAAAAAGTACAATTTAAAAAACACTTAACAGGAAACTTCGACTTCAGCAAGTGTGAACACAAAAGAAACCTGTAAGCTGGGTCCCAACATCAAGCACTTCCTAGCAGTGTGACCTGCGACATCTTAGGGGAATTTCTTGACAGGTTGCGGTAGTGAATCGCTCGCTTTACAACAGCATTCAGAACTAGATGCAAAACACTTGAAAAGGGAAGGAAGAAAACACCCCAAGCCTAGCACTTCATGAATAGTTTAAACTCCATTACAGGATTTGCAGTTTGGAGATACAAGCAGAATCTTTCAGAATTTTGCATCATTTTCTTTCACTTTCCTTCTTTGGAATCCATTCTGAACTGTAGTTTTGGTGAATTTTTCGTGCATGAAACTGTGCATGAACGTTTACAAATTTATTTAATTTGTGCACCATGTTTTATACATCTTTATCAGAATCTTGAATCCAGACTCCATCATGTGTCCGGCCTGTCTTGTGTGAATTCCATTACTCATTGGGTAGACTTGTAGCATTTTCCCCTGGACTTTATAGAAACATGAAGGAAAAACAACACAAAAACCCCTTTCCCTTCTGGGTGGGAATAATGTTGACGCAGTATACAAAGATTGATGACTGTTCAAGATCACTTTGCTTAATCACTTTCAAGCGAGTGTCTACAATGTACTTCTTTTTACAGATTTCACTTCCAATTTTGTACAAAATTATTTCAAAATTAATTTGTTTCCAGTATTACGTCTGGTGAGTTAATGTCATAACAAGTATGCAAACTAACATTGAAGGCCTACGTGATGATACTTTGTGCTCTTTGAATGAATGTAAACTTTCCACTCTAGGACTATCACTTTCTCTTCTTACTTGGCTGGCTTCAGTTCTTCATTTTGCATCATGTCACTTAATACATGTATCTAGACGACATGGAGACAAAATAGGTGGAATAGAAGAAAATAAATTCCAGAAAGAGATTGAATTACTTTTGAGAGACTTTTGAGGTCCTCTCAGTTGGATTTTTACATGCTAGTAACTTTAAGTACATGTACATGTAATTAAAGAATGGAGAAGAAAATGTTCAAAGGATTATGACTAATGTTTTAATTTGCATCATGTACCGGTACATTTGAGAGAAAATTTGATTTATGAACATCAAAATAATCACCAATAAACTACATGTACATGTAATTGCCAGCCCTAGCACCAAATTTATCGCCAACCAACGGTGTTAAACACAAGCACCATCGAGTACAAAAACCATGGGAAACAATGTACATGTACATGTGCTGCCACCATGGCCACGTGGTTGTGTACAAGTCTATGGAGACTTGCGAGTGTGTTTTTAAATGCATTTTCTAACAAAATTGAAAATGTTTCTTGGCTATAGATTAACCTCTTCCGGTGACAAATTAGAAATTAAACTCGAGTAGGATATTAACCCGAATTTCAGGACGCCGATTATTATTTTTCGACAAATGCAGTATCGATTTTATACCCGAAATAGTTTAGCACATTGGCGAATCGAATGTTGCGATACTACATGTACAACTAAATCGATGCCATACCTACTTTGGTAAGCACCCCCGCCCCCTCAAAAAAGGTTTCCAATAACCTGACCGACTATAAAAAAAGTCATTACAAAATGTGTATAGCGTCAAAGGATTGTCTCCAAGTTACTGGCGTTAAAAAAAAATTGTGTTCAACTTCACAAATACTAAACATGACGTTATACATGTACATTTTGTACATGGATAAATCAAATTGTCCCCATTTTATCAGCAAGTTTAGACACAAAATCCATGTCTTTGCAAAAATGCTTCTAAATAACTGTCAAATGTTTTTAACATTTGTCGTCTGTATTTACTGGTTTGCATTAATGCTTTACACGATTTGTTTTTTGAATAAAAACGAAGTTTTTTCGTCCGTACGATTGGCATATAGCTTTGCACCAAAATAAGGCATTTCCCAGGAACATGCAGAATTTTACACAAGGAAAATTTACACACGTTGCTGCATACGCGTCATCAAAAGTTTTGCACTTCCAAATCATGCGTTCGTTTTAAAATGTTTTTTTGCCCGGTTAACAAGATACTGTGAAACACCTTATTAATTAAGGGCGTTTACATAATCCATGCTTTCTTTGCTAGTCGATACAATCAGTGCTCAGCTTAGTCATCTTGGTGAAAAACGGGGACATGTTGGAAAAGCGTAAGTAATTGCCATTAAAATTAAAAATGTTAAAATGAGTAATTACGGAGGCCGTAATTACATATTTTAACATTTTACATAAATTACACGGACATTTAACTTTAAGGAAAAATTATTTTCCTTACCATTGTGTATTCTTGATCTTGGGTCTCTTGATATGATGAAGACCAGCCATGCCTTGTCATTCTTGTTTTGAGCAATAGCAGATGAAGAATCGGGAATACCCGAAAACCCAAACTTCTTTCAATTTCACTGTCGACGTGATTAAGCATTATTAAGCAGCAGCTTTACCAAACAAAATTGGGCTCCTTGTCCTATGTGTTTATGAATTGATTAAACATTAATTAAACGAAGCATGTTTAAAAGTTTTAAAATGCTGATGTGTCAAACTAAGACCGCCTTTTAAAGGCGTATTGTACGGATGTTCAACCACCTAACTTTACGGTAACTGTACCCAAGTCTTCAGTTATTAAAAACAATGCACTCGCATGAACAGCCAGAAAAAAAGTCCGTCACATCACAATAAATTGTCTGTTCTCACACATTTCTCTCATCACTGCGTCGTCAATTGACCGTGGCATAAACATTCTAACGAATAATATTAAGTGCACGTCTTTGGAATAAATGAAGAAAAATGACGTTTCAAGCCGACTTTGTTCTTGTCCATTTAGTGTAGAAATGTAGTCTGTACTCTGTACTAGCTCCACGATTGATTTGGCGTCGAGGTTTTTCATCGTGCTGTGTCAACTTGGCGTAATAAATAACTCGTCGAACGGGAAAAAAATTCAACATCAAACTAGATAGACTAAACGTCACAGAAACTGAATTTCGAAGACCAGCCGACTCTGAATTTCAACCTGGACACAAATTTTGAATTACTGCTGCAAGCGCGACCATCTCCATGGCGCGACAGACAAAACCCAGACAGAATTCGACACAAGACGGGCGAAACCACAACAAACGACCACCTGGAAAAAGACACACAAACCAAGACAGATTGCTGCTGACGCCTAGATTGCGCAGGGCCGCACACCGGGCTTATATACCATAAAACCCCAATTACTGCGATATCCTTTACCATTGAAAAATAGTTCGTTTCCGATTAATGACGTCACGAACATGCAGTCTTCTTTCAGATGTTTATAACATCCTTTGAAATCATGATGCCATCAGAAGTGAACAAAATGTGAAATATTTTACAACTAATTACAATAAACTAGGCATTGTAATCGATCACCAAAAATCGGACACAAAATTATAACTGTGTGTTCTCATTATCCCCTAACTATAAGAAACATTTTTAAAAGACGCCTGCAATAAGTATAGCCCATACATTTTTTGGTAAACAACTCGTCAACTTCGCGCAAGAATATTTTCATGATGAACGAGAGCGTCGGTGCTGTGTACGTCACAAAACCGCAGAGATACGTGCTGAAATCGTTTCAGCGTCAGCTGCATGCCCGTACGTGTTTTGTTGCACAATAAACAGAAAATTCCGGAAAAGCCACAACAAAGCGCGCGTCATCGCAACATTGTCATAAGAAAATAGAAATGACGCAAGAAATACCCTTACAGAAATATCCCATGGAAATCCCATGGGAAATTTTCCCATTGGATTTCCATGGTGAATTGGACATGGGAAATCCATGGGGATATCCCATGGGGAATGGTACGTATGGGTATCCCATGGGTATCCCATGGGCCTCCCATGGGATCCTGCATGGGATCCCATGAAGGATCCCATGAAGGATCCCATGGGGTCCCATGGAGGATGCCATGGATGATCCAATGGGTTAATAAATGTTTTAAGATTCTCGCATCCCCGCCCACCCCCCCCCCCCCCCCCCTTGATTATTTTCCCCCTGATGCGTTAACGTTTTACCAGGTGTTATGACACTATGTGCATTATGGGTACTGTCCCACAAGGTATATCAGATGGGGTTTAATTGCCCCCTGTACCCTTATGGAGTGTATAAGCACTCAATAACCAAAACATGTATCTTTGCTCCTACACCACTGTTCATGTTGTACCATATTATCACTGCATTCCCAATTAATTTTCTCATAAATGTTTCCAATCATAATAATAACTGAATCAAAATTATACGTAGTTCTTTAATGTGCAAATTCTCCACATAAAAATAACACTGTTTGCTTTATTAGACTTACTTAATTAACATAAAAATTAAAAAACTGGAATTACAACAGTCATAACTAACGCAATTCTCACACAAAAATATCCCATGTGTTCCTCCCATGGTGTTTCCCCCATGGTGTTTTCCCCATGGTGTTTTCCCCATGGTGTTTTCCCCATGGTGTTTTCCCCATGGTGTTTTTCCCATGGTGTTTTTCCCATGGTGTTTTTCCCATGGTGTTTTTCCCATGGTGTTTTTCCCATGGTGTTTTCCCATGGTGTTCCCCCCTATGGTGTTCTCCCCATGGTGTTCTCCCCATGGTGTTCCCCCCACTGTGTTTATCTCATGGTGTTTACCCCATGGTGTTTATTCCATGGTGTTTATCCCATGGTGTTTATCCCATGGTGTTTATCCCATGGTGTTCCCATTGGATCCCCATAGTAACCCAAATTACTCAATGGAAACGAATCAGAATCCCATGGTGTTCCAATTGTGTTCCCATGGGATCCCATGGTGTTCCCATGGTCTTGTCATGGGATCATCAATGAGACACCATGGGATCAATGGGAACAAATCAATATCCCATGGGGTTCCCATGGGTTCCCATGGGATCCCATGGGAATCTCATGGGACATTTTTGTAAGGGTAACACTGGACAGGGGCGGATCTAGCTGTTTATTTAGGGTGGTTGTTCACGCACCAAACGTACATCATGAGGCATGTTAAGACTGGGTTGCTGTAAAAATCAAAGATATTTTTAAAAGGTGGCAGACTTCAAAAAATGAATTTTGGCAGTACTCCATGCATAGGGTACATAATAATACAAACAAAACAATGGATATCAGATGTCGGTTGCCATGGTAACGGCCAAAATTGTTCAACATGTGCTGCTGCCAATTATATCATTTCCAATTATGTCACCGCCAACTATGTTATTGCCAATTATGTCACCGCCAATAATAATGTGTCATCACCGACTTTGTTATTACCAACTGCGTCATTGCCAATAATTGTGTCACCACTAACAATGTCACTGCCAACTTTGTCACACAACTAGGCCTATATGTAAATGGAGGTGTTTTTTTACGAGTTTTGGTCTTTTAATGCTACTTTGCTGGCAACATTGTCACGGTGGTGCATTTTATAAAATTTAGAGTTATGTTTTTATACTTGTAAGTTGCTTTGCTATATTTTGTTCTGGTATTTTGTCAATCAGCATCATTGTTCAGCATGTAGAAAAGTCATTAAAGAGCATTATTTTCCTTATATGAAATTTGAAAATATACATTTTGTTTTTTAAAGCATGACATTTCTGGCAACACTGCTCCCCTGTACAAAAAATACCAAAACTATTGTTTCCTTATTCTTACAGACCAGCATCTTATCTTTCAATCCTGGAAGCAAAACTTTCCTAAAATGCTACTTTCGGACTTCTGACAATAATTTAGCAACCACCTCAATTTCCTAAATTGACTTTTGCATGAAAAAATTAAATCTTCCATTCACAATCAACTGTAGGCCTACGTGTATCAAGTACATTTTTGGAAAGATTAAGGATGTATATTTACCATATTTATCTGAGAGGTAGGTCAACTATTTGGTCTTTAGACAGTGAAGCACACAACATTCGGTAATTTTTACTTATGAAAAGAGCTAAATTACACTTTGGTTGAAGGCCTTCACAATGTGCAAAGAATAAACGAAATTCATTTTTTTAAATCTGCCACCACTTTTTTGACTTTAGAGCAAACCAGGGTTACATTGCAGGCGCAGATCCAGGGGGGGGGGTGCTGGGGTCCGGACCCCACATTTTTTGACTGGATTTTTTATTTAATTGTTATTTATTTTTTAATTATTATTTTTTTTTTTTAAGGTTTTATTTAGTATGTTGGACACTATTGGATGAATCATTTTGGCCACCAGTATTGCGTATAATCAGCAGCCTATCTAAAGGTAGCCTAAAGTGTAAACAATAACAACCAATAACAGGAACAAAATAATTATGTAATAAAAATAGACTCATAATGTGCCAGAATGCACCTCAGAGCTTCTACTGTAAAAACATTTCGGGGGGAGAGCCCCAAGACCGCCCCCCCCCCCCCCCCCCCCCCCCGCCCATTACTAGGACCCCGTATTCATACATTTCTGCATCCGCCCCTGCATTGCCCTGAAATCCCGGCAAATGTCTAAAAACGCGGTTGCGTATAGCTGCGCCATTTCCTTACGGAACTTGGCGTAGCTACGCAACGTTTTAAACAGCCGATTATAATGGTTTATGTTTATGAATAACAAAACATTCACTAACCCCTGGCCGTGCCGTTAATGACGCTGATTGGCTATTCAGTGAGTACTGCGCGCGTATTTCGAAACCTGCATCTCTGAATGTAATTGCGCTCGCGCGTTCCTGAACGTCACGTCATGCATGAACATTTTGTTTCAAGATAAGGCTGCGCAATACCTGTACAATATGGTTTTTGGAAGCCTCGTGTTTTTTCTCCAAAACCTGTATCTTACGTTGTAGAGGGAGGTACATGCATGAAATCCTTCCTAAACAACGCTACGTCGAAATATCATGTTTGAAAGGATAAATTCTACAAAATAACATTGACAAAATGTTAAACATGGCGTCGTGCGTTAAACGCATCGACTGCAGTCCTAATAAATGTGCCAAAAATGGCACATTTAAATTAGACAATATTCCAGCAGCCGATTTCACAAAAAAGGACGTAGCTTGCGCCATTTTTAAAAGTGGCACAAGGCTTACGCAAAAAAACACGTTGACGGTAGCTGCGTCATTTCCTTACGGACCATTTTTTACGAAACTTGGCCGCTGCGCAACGTTTCAAACAGCCGGCTATAGTGGTTTATGTTTATGAATATAAACAAACATTGTGGGATTTTTTTTTACTGGGAAATCTAGTCTACTAGGTTTTTCAGTTAATCATGTAAAATATTAGCGTGTAAAATGTATTGTAGCGCGGTCTTATTCGGGTCCTTGTTTAAGTTGTTGCCAAACGCAAAACAAAATGGACCTCACAACTAAGCTTATGTTCAGCACGACGTAAATCAACTTTATTTGGTTCTCAAACACATCGATGCCCACCACTCACTGAACTCAAATTGTCGTATGTCTGGCTAGACAACGTCTTCCCGCCCTGGCCTCTGACCTATAAAACCCTTCCTCCCCCATAGCTGAAAAAAATAAACCTACTTAAAAAGCAGTCTATTTATAGAGCCTATTTCCGGAGGCAGAGCTCGTTTCCAGAGCTGAAACAGTATACACAGAGACGGGTAGACTTGATGACAAGTCGTTAGATAGTCGCGTTTCATCCGTAAATTCCAGTCGAAATTCATCGCACGGCTGGTCTAAGACTAGTAACGTGCCGAGTTATTTGCGACCACTGACCTATAGAGGTCAGTGGTTGCGACAGATCCAACCTCGTTACCATGGCTACGATCTTGCTGCGCCATGTTTTCCCACCATGCCTTGCGCGATCCAATAAGGGCCCAATAATTTCATGGCTCTGTTAACCACGGAATTCCGCGCTTACGGTTCCGCTAACCGCGCTAGCAGAAAAATTATGTGCTCACCCTGTAAGCACAGAATCCTTAGTTACGGGTTGTACGCATGCTCAGAGACCAAAATTCCTTGCTAACGCGTGAAACACGTTTACCGTAAGCACCGAATTTCCTGCTATAGTAAGCAGAGATTTTTCGCTAACGGTAAGCAGAGCCAAGAAATGTGGCCCAGATCCAGCCTCGACTCCATGGGCGCGTGCGCGTTCCTTCACTAACCCCTGGCCGTGAGGAATGCGTAAACGACGCTGACTAGACTGGCTATTTAGTGCGTACTGCACGCGTTTTTCGTAAACTGCACGTCCTGAATGTAATGCGCGCGCGTGTTTTCCTGAACACACGTCACGTATGAACATTTTTTCAAGTCTGCGCCTTACTTGGAAGCCTCGGGGTTTTTTTCCCAAAAACGTTTCTAACGTATTATATAGCATTGTATTGAAAGCATTGTTACTTTATACTTGCAATGATTTCATGTACAGCTGTATAACTTTGTCAATGTACTGTTTTTATTTCTTGGCCGAATAAATAATAATAATAATAATAATAGATGGACAACAGAGGTACGTACATTTAATATAAATCCTTGCTAAATAACGCGTCAAAATATCATGTTTGAAAGGATTGATTCTGCAAAATAACAATTACAAAGTGTTAAAGATTGCGTCGCGCGATAAACGCATCGACTGCGGCCCTAATTTAAATGTGCCAATATATGGCACATTTAAATTGGACAATTCCAGGGGTTAAGATCGCACAAGGCATGGTGGGAAAACATGGCGCAGCTTGATTGTAGCCATGGTAACGAGGTTGCGACAGGTCTAATTTAAGTTCGAACTCTGCAAATTGGAGACGAGGCAACCGCAACGTCCCCCGTGTATATACCGAGTGGACGCTTATTACACACAAAACTGGAAAATGCGAGCGCGAAGCCCTTACGGCGTCGGATCCGGGGCTGATTTTGTTAGCAAAAGTTTTTAAAATGATATGGAGATGAAATGAGAATATATAATATATAATGGAGAATATATATATAAATAAATATATACTTTATATATGATTCTGGGGCACACCCAAAACTGGAAAATGCGAGCGCGAAGCGTGGGGTGGGGCTCGCTTAAGTGCCCCACATTTCTTTTATTCTATATGCTTTGTGGTGCAATGTGAGGCGATTTCAGGCAAGTTTTTTTGCAAAAATGTAAAATAAATATACATGTATTGAGATAAAATGGAGAATTATGTAGATTGTAATAGAGTAGGCCTATATAAAAATATATATTACATGTACATTTTTTGATGAATGTGGGGCACACCTCAAATTTGAAAATGTGAGCGCGGGGCGCGAATCCCGTTTTCGGCATTTTCGAGATTATATGCAGACAAATGGAGAATTATGGAGATTATACATATATTATAAATATATAATATATATAAGATTATATGAATGTGGGCCACACCCAAAACTGGAACATGCGAGAATATAAATATATAGCAACACTGTCACCAAAAAGATGAGATTTTGAACAATTTCTTAGCTTGGGTTGGACAAATCACAAATTAACCATAGTCCATGCATGGACAAACCAACCAACTAACATTCTTACACAAGGTCATTTACAACATAAACATTCATCCAGATATACTGCAATAAAAGGGTAATTGGCAATGGAGGGGACATTACTGCCAATTCAATGGCCATGGGTCCAACAGGCGCGGGATTATTTATCGAACCTTGATGCCAGGTAGTCCGAGTATCATACGTTGGTTAACGGAGCCACCTCTGATACTAAAGAGCGGCTATATAGATGCTCGCCATCAGGCGGGTTCGTTCAGGTTGTCTTCTGCGGATAACACCAATGTCTGGCCTCGCTCTCCCGCTGCAAGTAGAGACGCTGGTAGGGCCTCCATGTGCATTGAGAAATTGAACGGGTGCGGGTCGCAAACTGGGGTTCCATGGATTGATAACCCTTTTTTGTCAGTATTATATTATGCCAAAAAATTTGACACAGCAGATCCTCCGATCCGATCCTCCTCCCTTCCTTTTCTCTCACCTCCCTTCCTTTTCTCTCACCTCCCCCTCTTTCCCCCCACCCCTCGTTTTTTTATACTCATTTTACCCGGGGGCACGTGCCATTGAAAAAAAGTGTAAAATCAACAATGTTCAGGACCAAGTTTTATGCAAACCGACATCACTGGGGTTTCTCAAACAACAATCAGATTATTGTCTTGGCCTTTATCTTTTCATTTCTTTTCAATTTTTAGTGGGAAAGCCAATTACATTTTTTAATATTCACACCAAAAGAAACTCACCTCCCGAAAAGTGATACTTCCCCAGCCCACAAGCAGCCATTTTACAAATGGCACCCCCACGTTCACGGACAATTATAGGACCCATTTTGCAACTGTAATTTTATCAAGTCTACCCTCAGATTGAAACTCAAAAAACAGGGAGTTGATCCTAGGCTATATTTACACAATCCCACAATTTTGTTTACCAAACGGCCACCTTTTTCAAAACCAATTGTGGGGAGGGGGGACATTTCATGCTAATGAGCTGGCGTAGAAATTCTCCCTTCAATTAGGGTAGTGCAGCCTCAACTCGAGCCCTATGAAACATGCCCTTTGTGCTTGCAAATGACATTGCTGTTAACCCAGGTCCATGCCAACCTAAAATACCGCGTACTCTGCAAAAAGGCAGCTAGGTACGGTCAACAGGCCATAGAATGTGACATGGTAGTGCATGGTTTCACAGGAACTGTCTGGGAATGAAGGAAAGAATCTTCAATGTTCTTGTCGAACCCCCGTCGTATTCTTGGTCGTGCTGTGACTGTGGTTTACCCAACTTCGACTCGTCATTGTTCACCAATTCCGGCATTGACTTATCAATAGTTTTGAATCACTTAGCTCCATATCAGATGTTGGATCACAAAATTTAACAATTTTGAATAAAACTCGCATTCATGCTAGCCCTAAAACGTCTAGCCCCAAATAAGCGTAGTATAGACCATCCCAGCCTCGCCGGAACAGACATGAATTTCTGAAAATTCTTAACCTAAACTGCCAGAGCGTAAAATCTAAACTTGAAAAGTTTTAAGCACTGTTAGAGGAGGAAAACCCTGACATAGTCGTTGGAACTGAATCATGGCTAAAAACGAATATCGCATCTGGGGAAATTTTCCCCTCCCGCTTTAATGTCTTCAGAAAGAACAGAGCCTGTGATCACCATGGGGGAGTATTCGTTGCAATAAAGAATACGTACATCGCATCTGAAGAAAACTGGATCTCGATAGTAACTGTGAAATACTGTGGGTCACCATTCACGTTAAGGGTCTCAAGCCAATGTGCATTTTACCGTCCACCATCTTCAACTCCGGAATATCTATACATGAACTGAATCAATCCCTAGCTAAAATTCCAAAAGCTGATTCCATCTGGCTACTAAAGTACTTTTAATCTTCAGATATCAACTGGCAAATTAATGCATTTCGTCCTGGAGTAGGCCCCTAAGGTACGTGCGTGCAGTAAGATTATGTTAGAGATTATGGAAGACCACAATTTTACTCATTGCAACTTCATGAACAAACCTAGAGAAAGTAACATTTTAGATCTGTGCTTTGTTAACCATCCAGCTTTTGTAGAAAAGCAGCATGTCACGGCGGATATCGGTGATCATGGACGCTGTCGTTGTTAATGCGAACATTTCGGTGAAAGCGGTTATAGACCACCTAGAAGCAAAAATATTTGTATACGAGAAGGCCAATTTTCTTGCAATTGATGAACTGATCTCAAACTTCAATGCTAAGTTGACCGAGGGTTATGTGGTTGAGAAAGACACCGAACAGTTGTGGCTGGAATTCCAAGAAGTGCTTCAGTCAGCGGTAGACTTCCAAGATGAGTTCAACTAGATATAATCTTTGGTTGATCCATCAATTAGGCGATCCATCCATAAGAAGAAGAGGCTGTACAACGATTAAGAAAGAACGTCTGGCTCTCAACCTGACTGGGACAAATTCAAACTGCCCTGCGCCGATCCACTGACAAAAAGATCAAGAAAGCTCACCAGAAGAGTACATTCACGATGTCATTAGGGAAAGCCTGAAAAGCGACAACGCTAATTAAGCCATTCTGGAATTACCTAAAGAGCAAGGAAGTTTTAGGAATTTCCACCTTAACCACAGAAGGACATACTATGTGTCTTTGGCTGCAGACAAAGCTCAAGCACTGAATGCCCAATTTTGCTCAGTCTTCACCAGGGAAAACACTGATGACTTAATTACCATCGCTGGAATCACATAACATCCCTGACATCGGCAAGTTGGTAATCACAGCAAATGGAGTGCGGAAGCTGCTTGCAGATATTCTACATAAAAAAGCTATGGGACCAGATAATATCGCTGCAAAAGTTTTGCAAAGCTGTTCTGAAAGCCTAGCTCCAATTCTTCAAACCAGCAAACTACCGGCCCGTGTCGCTTACTTCAATCCCATGCAAGCTTCTGGAACACATAATACATCACCATATCATGGATCACCTGGACCTTCATCAGTCACATTCTTACCGATCGCCAACATGGTTTTCGACGGGGGAGAGTCCTGTGATGCCCAGCTCGCTGGACTGGTTGACGACCTTGCAAAAATACTCGACAAGAAAAGTCAGGCTGATTTGGTGATATTGGACTTTTGCAAGGCATTTGACATGGTTCTCCATAAACGTCTCCTTTGCAAACTAAAGAATATATTGGCATCAACAACAGCTTTCTGGAATGGATTAAGATCTTCCTTAGCAATAGGCACCAGAGGGTTCTCCTGGAAGGTTCATCATCTGAATCGTAACCTCAGGAGTACCACATGGAACTGTGTTAAGTCTTTTGCTGTTTTTAATTTACATAAATGACCTTCCATTATCCCAAATAATGGGACTCTTTCCGTTGCTGATGATTGCATCGTGTACAGAGAGATAAAATCACCCCGCAATGATGATGACGTTGAGCTTCTCCAGAAAGACATTGACTCACTCTGCAAACTAGACAAATGGCAAATGTCATTTAACACCGTTCAAAGTGCTACACAATGCACGTCACTTACAAAACTAGGCACCTCACCAGGAATTACAACATGAATGGAAGGGTACTTCAAACAGTCAAGCATCACCCATATTACCTGGGGGTTGAAATCAGCAACAATCTCACTCCTGATCCTGGGCCTGTCATTTCAATCAAACAGTAATTTATAAAGTGAATAAAATGCTGAGGCTTCTGAGAAGAAATATCCATTCCTGTAGCGAACAGGTTAAAGAAACAACTGCATACAAGGTGCTGGTCCGTTCTAGGCTGGAGTACTGTGGGGCCACCTGGGATCAATACCACAATAACAACAAGCTCACCCTGGAAAAAGTTCAACGTCCGGCTGAAAAAGCGTCACTGACATGCTGTCTGACCTCCATTGGGAATCCCTTGCACCAAATACCGACGCACCGTCTTACTGCCATCTATAAAGAAGTTCACAACATCACTCCTCCAAACATCCAGATGCAAAGTAATAATAATAGGAACACAAGACAAAACGCCGGACCGTACCATAGTTCCTCAACCCATCAACAAGACACATGCTACCAAATATTCAATGTACCCAAGATCAGCTAGAGAATATGGAACATGCTTCCACTAGTCCATGAAGCACCTGATGTTAAATCATTCAAATCCAATTTAGCTGACATTTATCTTCAAAACTTAGTTACCAAGGCACGTACTTAGTTTGCTACACTTCCACGCTGAAATGTGCCGCTGTGCGCCACAACCGCCAATTGGAGGTGTTTTCACAGTACTGTAGTGTATGCATATGCAGAAGCAGAAGCAGAAGCGGAAATGTACGCGCGCACAAGATGGAGGGCGCCCTGTGTCATAGACGAACGTGTCGTTAGCGGGCGCACTGTCGAATGCGTGCATGCGATATGCGTGTGGTCATACTTTTTGTGTGTGTTCGTGAATAAGTAAGAGTAAAAACTGTCTGTATACTATTACTAATTGAAGATGGCGAATCAAGCCATTGAAAGGCCGCCACAAGTTGGTATTTTGACAGGTAAAGTAAAAACTACTACATGTAGTTGTAAATAACTAGGCACCGTTCTGTCTGCCCATAAGGCATTAATTATAGAACAAGATCAATTCAAGGACCCCGTAACTCAAGACAATGGGATTTGACAATGTTCAAATTGAGGCTTTTTTTCGGACCATTTTTAGATTTAGAATTCCACTTTCTCTAACCACATTGCTTTCCTAAAACCGCACATAATGCTTGGTCTACTACAGCTCTCCAGTCTTAGTATTGTTTTTAGTTTCTACTACTACTACTACTAGTAGTAGTACTAGGAAAGATTATGCCTTTGCTACATTATCAAAGTTCTGCCAAGGATTTTATTGGCGAAACAAAAATCGGCTTGAGGTGGGGGGAGGGAGGAAGGGGGGGGGGAGGGAGGAAGGGGGGGGGGGGGGGGGGGGAGGGAGGAAGGGGGGGGGGAGGGAGGAAGGGGGGGGGAAGGGGGGGGGGGGTTGAAAACAGGGTCAAATAACACTCATAAATATACACAGCATGCACGCCTTCCTCGTCATCGAAAAACAATTTACGGCATAGCAATTTAGCATGGTCTCACTCTGTAGTTCATTTTCCGTTGTATTAAATGCTATGAAATAGGGTACGCGGCATGTATGATGAAACTGGTATCATGATATGCCAAGCCTAAAGCTATATGATCAGTGTAACTGGAAACCATTGCGAAATCAATGCGGTACTATTATTTTGCTGGAATAGACTCGAACTAAAGAAGTACATGTTTAGCGTCATGCCTTTTTTTTTTAAAGGAAGGATGAGGCCTTTTTTTTTCTTTTCCTTTTTTTTTTAAATGGCCGCCAGACACATCTTAAATTCGAGTCATGTAGTGAACATGTCACACCCTATCTTCCAATTTAAAATTAAAACATGGTTCACCCACGATTAAAAATCAAAATTCATGTGTGTCGATCAAGTATGCACCGTACACGACTACACGTCACACCCTAGCCTTCCTATTAGAAAAAATAAATTTCCAGAGCATGTGGTACACAGTGATGCTAAAGTCTAAAATACGATCTTAAAATGTTATTATCTTTAAAAATTTATTATTATTTTTTTGTTGTCCAAAATGGTCAAATTTATCATTTTTTTCAAAAAGAAAAAGAAAAGAAAAAATGAGGCGGCCCCCAAAAAGGAAGCGGGCGGTGACGCTAAACATTTTTTAAATTTTATTTGGCTTTAATAACGGCTGTGGATACAACTTTAAAATACAACATTTTACATGTTGATAATAAATATTTTGAGGAAAATGTGTGGTGGTCGGGAAAAGAGAAAAATCGGCCAGTTGTGGTCGGGGAATCATGAGGGCAGGGCGGGTTTTCCGGCATCGGACACTGTGGGCAGAACCCTGATTACAAAATGGCAATTTAACCCTAACCCTCCAGGGTTAGATTGTATCATTTGACAAAGTGACTTGGTTGCAGAGTGCAGTGAGATTCATCAGGGGCCAATTTCACGGAGCTGCTAAGCACAAAATTTTGCTTAGCACAAAAACGTCTTGCTCATTAAAAACGAGTTATCAGCCAAAATTCGACATTTTTTTTATGCTAAGCAAAAAAACAGCTGATTATCAATCAAAAACAATAAAGATCACGTGAAAATTTGGTCTGTAACTTTGTATTTACCAAGGACAAATTTTCATGCTAAGGTCAGAAATCTCAAGGTCAAACTGCTTCAGAGTCTGTGGTCACAGAACACAGCAGGATCCATATGTCATTGCTATAATGGGGATTAGCTCTCATAGACTTGGACTGTTGTCAACTGTTGTTGACAGCTAAATTCATCAAATTGCACCAGACTGTTTTACCTGATGCACTGCGCTGTTTTTGGCAGGGTTGGGGTTAATTAAAGGTAGAATACACCATTGGTAATTGCTTGAATTATCATGAATGGATAGATTTGGGAGATTGTATTTTATAGTAAATATCGTTTAACTGACCTGTCCGAAGTTTCACAATCATGGATGCCGAGAAAAGCACGAAAAACAACGTTTGTTTTCAACCGCTGTCGAGCAGTTATTCTTATCTTTGTTTTTTCGCGATTTTTCTTTATAAAATTCAATTTTTCAGAATATTTACAGAATATCTAGCGCAATCATTTTGCTGGATGCCTAGAATCATTACTTACTTTCAAATAAGTAAGATATTTCTTAATAATTCGGTAGAAAATATTTTCGATATCTGCAAATGGTGTATCCTACCTTTAAGGCCCAATTTCATCCAAATTTAAACACAAGCTTACAGTCCTGTGTACGGCTTCCACCCTTGTGTACAAACTATCCAATGTAATAGAGATTTTGAGAACACCGTAATCGTGATTTGGCAAGTGTGGGCAATTTTTTACTGATGCTGGTCTGCATCCTCAAGGCGAATCCATGGAAATTGTAAACACTGTTTTAAAGTTTGTATGTATGATCCTGGCAAAAAATAATGTCATCCTCAAATCCACTTTTCTTTTTCTTTTCTTTTCTAGTTAGTGACAGGTGCTTTCTAGGCACACATGAAGACAGCAGTGGTCCTAACTTAAAGGAAATTGTGGAGCAGAAACAAGGGTAAAGTATTGTTAGTTAATATTAATCATTAATAATTAAGGAAATAAATATGGTTGGCTGGTTTTAAAGGTACACGTATGTTTAAATCCAAATAAAAAGTTGTGGGAAAAGGTTGAAAATTTAGAGCTACATGTAATGTTTTTCTAGTCTCCTTAAAATTAATTTACGTATGTTTAAATCCAAATAAAAAGTTGTGGAAAAAGGTTGAAAATTTAGAGCTACATGTAATGTTTTTCTAGTCTCCTTAAAATTAATTTACGTTACAAATGTTCAATGCTGAATTGAAATTCAGCTTTTCTAGGAAGATCTCTTATGTACATGTATGCTCAAGATGCAAAACAAATTTAGAACTGGATTCCGTACTCGACTACATGTATATGTAGAAAACTAGGAACAGATGGATTTCGTTGGGTTTTTTTGTTGGAAGAAGTGTTTGAGCAAACAAGTTTGAAGCTTCTGAGAGTATATTCTTAACTCTTTTTCTACTGTTTGCAGGTTAGCAGGCCGAGTTGTAAAAACCAAGATTGTTCCTGACGAACGCTCTCAGATCCAGGTATTTGTCTTGTATTTTATCCCACAAGTAACACCCCAAAGAGAAGCAAGACGTGCATTGTTTAAATATTGTGATTCAGTTTGTTAATATGCAAATTCATACGCAAATTCGGTTAACCAGTTCGCTCCGGGATTATTTTAACATCACCGAGAGGAGGCGCGGGATTATTCCTAACGAAACTCGATCCGAGGCGGGTTCATCAGGCCGATGGTACCGGATAGCACACTCACACATTTCCGCTGCTGACAGACATTTCCGGCCTTCCTCGTGGCGTGTTTAGGCGTCATCCGTTTTTGAATCTGGGGGAAAACTTTGCGTTTATATACATCCTCCGGAGCGAACTGGTTAACATTGTACCTATATGTGTGGCGAAATGATGATAGCATGACTTTCTATTTGAAATGTGTTTAAAATATGGCACAAGTTGATGCTCAAAATGCCGATGTGTGATTGTGATTTGACTTGGGCCTGACTCCAAGATAATCTGTGTGGACAATATTGCACTCCAGTGTAGATGTTGGCTTTGTATGCTATAATCTGCGTTGACAGATTACCAAGGAATGATTTGTAATCTGTTCACAGGATGTCCTGATCAATTGGTGTGACGAAGAAAAACTGGATCTGATCCTCACATCAGGTGGCACTGGGTTGGCCAGGAGGGATGTTACACCTGAGGTGGGTTTTTAGGGATTATTTTTTTTTTACTTACAATTTGATTTAACCAGTTTGCACCGGTGTTATTTTGACATTGACCTAACCCAGGCATGGGATAGTTTTTCACGAAAACCTTGATTCCAGACAGATTCAGGCCAGCATCTGTGGGTAGCACACCCTGGCCTGGCTTGCTGCGAGCCTGTTGCTGACAGATATTTCCAGCCTTGCTTGTGATGTGTTTATTCATCATCTGTTTTGAATTCCGGAAAAACTTTGCGTGTATACACAGCATCTGACACGAACTGGTTAAACAGGGTAACAGATCAAATGCCATAAATGCTCATGATTTTTAATTTAATTATGCTCTCTTCAGGATGCAGTCTGTCAAAATTATTGATTCCAGGAGTCGGTGTTTCCCCTGGCTAATGTGAACTGAGCGAGGTGGTAAACATTCAAATTGATGATTGAAACAAAATTAATGCAGTCTGTAAACTGAAAAGAATGCAGTGCTCACAAAAATGCGCGATGATTCCATCTATGTACACATCTAAATTGTGAGTTCTTGATAAATTTGATACAAAATGAGCATTTTTCGATTAGTATTTTCTTATATTTATTTTATTTCATTCATACCCAACAGCGCTATAGTGCCAATTACAGGATGAGAGAAGATAATGTGAAGAAGTTACAGTTTTACAGGTGGGAGGAAAACCCCAGAAGAACATTCTGGGAAAAACTCAGGGAATATGACGGGGACTAAAAACCCAATCCACATATTGGCCCAGGTCGGATTCGAACCCGGGTCATAGTTGTGGAAGGCGAGGAAATCTTCACCACGAGGTGGTAATATTGGCAAAAATTGAGCGAGGAGGTGGTCGCTGAAAGTAGTGAGTTGGGCCACTTCGCGTTTGAATGGGCAGGGGAAACACTGCCAGAAGAAGATTTGAAGGTTTGCATTTTGGAGAGCAATAAGAGTCATTTTATGTTTATAGTTCCTGTGGCTCTTTTCATACGTATAGAACCTGACAAATTCATAAATGAGATTTGTTACATGGTGCAATTACAAACTTGGTTTCAGAATTATCCTTAACCCCCCTCTTTGAGCTGCTGGTAGGAACCATCCTCAATCTCACAAAATCCTCCAATTGCCACCATGTGTATTAGATTCATCCTCAATTCTCCAAAAGCATCTGTTATTTCTTGAATTTGTTCAGTGGAGAGGTGACCATGCTTCAATCCTCCAGAATCTTCCACCAATCACTGCTATATTCAGAAGCAGTGGGGATGATATCAAGCATGGTGCTGGGTTGCATTACGCATGGTTGAACATAGATAATGCTGGGTATAAGGCCTACGACTTCGACCCATTGCAGAGTTAGGGTTATTGTGGAGATCAGCTGACTTTCTGATAAATGCAACATCAAAAATCTGTGTCTCTCTTTGAGAATTATTAGAAGGAAAACAAGTTTGTATTTTAGAAACTAGGCCAGAAGATAATGACCCTTTATACTTCCTGGCTGGGCACATTGGAAACCACACAAAAAACAACCACCTAACAGAATCCAAAAGCCAAAATACCTAACACCTAACAAATACCTAACACCTAACAAATACCTAACAAATAAAACTTTTTTATTTAACAAGTTTATTTAACCAGTTTTCCTCGGATGACGTGTATACATGCAAAGTTTCTCCTGGATTCAAATTGAATGACGGATAAACACGTCAGGAGCAAAGCCAGAAATATGTCAGCGACGGCTCGCAGTGAGCAGAGCCGGAAATATCAGGGTGTGCTTCCCACAGATACCGGCCTGAACCCGTCTCAGTACGAGGTTCGTGAAAAACAATCCTGCGCATGGGCCCGGTCAATGTCAACATATTCTCGGCGCGAACTGGTTACAGAAAAAACAGCTGTGCTCTTCCCTTTTCAACTCTCAACTCTCAATTTTTCCAAAACCTGGTGAATTTACAAAGATCTGGGCAGGTTAGATTTATAAAAAAATATATATATTAAACTTTTGCAGGCCACCAAGGCTATCTTAGAGAAGGAAGCACCGGGCATCGCTCTGGCTATGTTGATGGGATCCCTGCATGTCACGCCACTAGCCATGCTCTCAAGGTACGTATGTTGGAGCTGCTAAATCTACCTCTGGGCGAGTATCCTGAGGACTCGAGTACTCGAGGGAAGTTTGTGCTACTCGTTGTTTTACTCATGATTTGTTTTCATCTACTTTATAATGAGGTTGTACCCCAAAAAAAAAAGTTCAAGTTATAAAAAAAAACTCAACAAGGTACCAACATTGAGATTCACTTGTTGCAATATAAGCTGTTCCATAATACATATGAAGCATATATCTACACTGTACTAACATATTTGTAAAAAAATAGTAAGAAAATAATGAAATAAGAGTGTCCTTTTTCCTTATCACATGTGAAAAACTCGAAACTTTAAGGCCTTTTCCTTAACATTTTACTTTGGCAACATGTAATTGGCGGTTCTTCCGCTGTTGGAAGTGGTTAATAAATAAATAAATAAATGTCAATAAATGCAAATAAATGCAAATTTTAAACAGGCATTTAACTTATCAACAGAATGTTCGATTGAAGCACAACAAAAAGTATTTTAAAGATAATTTGATTCTCTTCCTTGAATGCCCAAAAGGCCCATCTCATTTTGCCCCAACCCCTCACATACAGTATTATCCTTTAAAATGGCATCTCTTGTTATGATACACGTGGGATGTGAGTCACCAGCAAACCATATATGTCAATATGTCATGTTGTAATTGTTGTTCTTCCTGAGCAGACCTGCCTGCGGTACCCGGGGGAAGACTCTGATTATCAACTTGCCCGGCAGTAAGAAGGGATCTCAGGTAGGCATGTGCTGGCATTACACGCTGACATAATTCACCATGTTTATCTCTTGCTCGGCTCTTGTTTACAATTCAAAGCAATTCATAGTTGCCTTTAAAAAAAGCCCTATGTTTAATAAACGGCGCTTCACATCACTCTGAGGCATGGCAGAGGAAACTGAAGGTCAACTAGGTCATGCTATGAAGACACGGTGTATTACACTGTATAAGCAAAGCCATACAAGCCCATTTAACCAGTTCGCGCCAGGATTATTTTAACATCACCGAGCCTGGATTGTTTTTAACGAAACGCGATCCGAGGCGGGTTTAGGCCGATAGTACCAGGAAGCACACCCACGCATTTCCGGGCTTGCTCATTGCTGACACACATTTCCGGCCTCGCTCGTGGCGTGTTTATGCGTCATCCGTTTTGAATCTGGGGAAAACTTTGCGTTTTTATACGTCATCCGCTGCGAACTGGTTAATAACGACAGAAGTGCCCTTCACTGTACATGCAAAGAATCGTTCAAAGCACTGCTGCCGGAGTGAATTGGCATGTGCCGCTGCCATACGGTGATCTCAGTGCTCTCATAGAGGAAGGGTTAAGAGCTAGAGACAATTTTATGATACTACTGAATTGTGCTGCTAGTAAAATAAACGTTGTACATGATGTCCATGCTATTTTTGAGTTTCACACATGTACATGGTGAATATTTTTACAATTCATATGCCTCAGTCCAAGGTTTGCAATGTTTTTAATGTTGCTAGTAATAGTATAGTAACTTTGGACATGATCCCTGGCCACATGGCATATGTGTTTATGGCTTCTGATCAAAGATATTAATAAAATTGGGAAACTGCCAAGAGCGTTGGAATGGTAATTCAAAGGTCGCAGGTTCATGAGCTCTGCTCAGTCATTTGTTTTTTGGTTTTATTCGGAGAAATAAAAGGTATAATATCAAAACTCAAAAGAGTATAAGCTCTTCAGCAGCTCGCACATAAAATAATAATTTCTTAACCCTCACCCTCTAATAGTGTTCAAAACTTGCCTGCTAATTCCAACAGAGTCCAAATGTAACTCGTCTACTCAATCCAAGTTGTTGGGTACCTAAAACATACCAAATGACTTGTCTGCTAAATCCAACAGGATTCAAATGTACTGCTTATTTTTTCTTTATTGCTGCTGGTTTCAAAAGAGTCCATTCAACTTGGCGTTATTTACCAGTAACGTAACAAAATGTGATTCTGAATGCGTTGTTATTCTAGAATATATAGATTAATTACCTGCTAAATTCAACAGGTCCTAACAAATCGAAATGTCAACTGGTTGGATCCTTTAGGGTCTCAACTGGTCGCATCTTGTTGGGTTCAGCAGGGTTTATAGTGTGTCAACTGGTAGGATCCTGTGAGATTCAGCAGGGTTAGTGTGTCAACTGGTGGGGTCCTGTTGGATTCAGCAGGGTTAGTGTGTCAACTGGTAGGATGCTGTTGGATTCAGCAGGGTTAGTGTGTCAACTAGGATCCTGTGGGATTCAGCAGGGTTAGTGTGTCAACTGGTAGGATCCTGTGGGATTCAGCAGGGTTAGTGTGTCAACTGGTAGGATCCTGTGAGATTCAGCAGGGTTAGTGTGTCAACTGGTTGGATCCTGTTGGATTCAGCAGGGTTAGTGTGTCAACTGGTAGGATCCTGTTGGATTCAGCAGGGTTAGTGTGTCAACTGGTTGGCCCCTCCTGGATCCAGCAGGGTTTGGTTCTCAACTGGTTGGATCCTGTTGGGTTCAGCAGGGTTAGTGTGTCAACTGGTAGGATTCTGTGAGATTCAGCAGGGTTAGTGTGTCAACTGGTAGGACCCTGTTGGATTCAGCAGGGTTAGTGTGTCAACTGGTTGGATGCTGTTGGATTCAGCAGGGTTAGTGTGTCAAGTGGTTGGATCCTGTTGGATTCAGCAGGGTTAGGATTAATAAATACAATGGGTGGCACGGGTGGCTTGTGCGTAAAGCGCTCGCCTCTCACTAATGTGGCCCGGGTTTGATTCCCGGCCCGGACCATATGTGAGTAGAGTTGTGCGTTGGTTCTCTCCTGTGTCACAAGGGTCTTCTCCGGGTCCTCCGGTTTTCCTCCCTCTAGAAAAATTGAACACTTTGAATCTCAGGATGTGCTTCGCTGTCATGAGTCCATGTGGCCGGCTGCCATAGGCGCCTTTACGTGCCAGCGGCTCGACTACGTTGTAGCCGCATCCTTTGCAATTCAGCACCTGAGGGCCTCCGTGGAAAGCAGTGCTGTACAATGATTGGAGTTTTCCCTTATTAAATATGACATAAATAAAATAAATACAATAGAAAAATAACAAATTTGTTTTTGCTTTGTTATTCCTTTAAATTGTTTGGACAAGGAATGCTACGAGTTTGTGTTGCCTGGCCTACGTCATGCTATCCAGCTTCTTAGGGGAGACGTTAAAGAAGTAGAGGCAACACACAAATCTATGACGTCGTCGCAAGGATCACATGACCACTCGGCAAGTCATGGACATAAGGTGAGCATCTGTGTTCTGTACTTTTAGAATCATAGTAGGATCTGTCTTGATATATAAATTGTTTAATTCCTCGTAAATAAAACATTGGACATTCACTCCCTGTGTACTTTAATGAGAAGTAAAAATCTTGTCAACTTTATTTCTTAAAATGTGGACTTTGTCAACGCCAATCTAAATTCAATAGAGACTTAATTGTTATACTTGCAAAACTACTGCGCGCTCTCTATTTAAGCTTTTAAATATGTACGCATGAAGTTTCAGAGTACCCATCACGGATACGCCACTGATAAAGCATAACGCAATACGGCAATTAAAAACGAACATATGAATTTTCGGCCAAATACAGGTTGACTGTTGTGTTTTGACAAGCCTTACCCATCCCAACCCACACAAGTGTGTATACGCCTTCAAACAAGTACCTCCTATTGTCCCTCTTTTGTTTGTACCTTTTCAGAAGGCCTTTCATAAGTTTTGTACACGAATCGGAATCGGGGACCTTTTCAAAAGAGGGTACCCTATTTTCCTTTATTGTTATAAGTCCCTTATTTCAATCCAAAACAAACTCACACACTTCATCCTAAACTACACACTTCATCCTAAACCACAAACCTCACCCCAAACCACACACCTCGCCCCGCCCATTACCTCTGATATTCCACCACGTCAGACAGTACCACACCCCAATCGTATCCGTTGTCCATAAAACAACATACATTTACATATTATCATGATTATGTACATTTTAAAACCCCTATTAAATATAGATCGGGGCGGACATACGTCACAGGTCAGCGCGCTGATGAAAACAATACGCGCTGACACTGCACTGTAGCATACAAGACTGCGCGCGCGATCATCGTTTTTACCGGCGCGGTGTACGTATTATGACGCGTTTTTATGACAGTTCCCGGATGTCCGTCCCGATCTATAACTGTATAGATCTGTATCTTCATTGAGCAGTTTAGTATTTTTAATAACCTCAGCAGACTTTCACAGTTGGTGGACCAGTTCATATTTGTTTCAAGTGCTAGGGTTTGATCGATGTCTTAAAAGGATTCATGGATGATGTTTTGCCTGCATGTGTTAAAATAACTGGGTACACCCAAAAGAAAATGAGTAAAATGAGCAGATGCACCGTTTAACTGTCTCTACCCCAGAAAAGAAGGCCACGCTTGTCGACACAAACTCCCATGAAGAAAGGAGGGAAAAACCTCAAAACACTGACATTGGCGAAGGATCCAAACCAGCACAGAGTCGATTTTCAGACATCTCATCAAACATTTGAGATGCCAAACCGAGAAATGCATAATCATCACGAGATGGGTTTTGAAGAGCTTGAAGCAGTGAAAGACATCTTCAACCCACAAGAGGAAGCCATAGTGGAGGCATCATCGAAGCATCAAGAAGAGACTCCCTTTCAGAGGGACGAAACCGACAAACAGATCAGCCGTATCCTTCAGAAGCTTTCGGAGGACATCAGCGAAATGGATGAAGGGCAGAGTAGCATCACCCGCCAGCCTAAGGAGCTTGGGATGGGTCTTAAGAAACAAGATAGTCGCATTAGTGTAGGTGTTGATAAAGAGGCAACCTCAAATGCTGGTGATTCGACTTGTGAAGGTTCTAAGCTGTCAAAAAGTCTTGATGGCCATTGTGGAGAAGATAGTGACAATGACAATGAGAATGAAGACGGTAATGATGACGATGATAATAGTGACGAGGATGGTGATTATCTTGTTGCTGATCCTGAGGATAGTAGTGATGAAAGCGATGATTCTTCAACCACATACGGTAAAGACGCGGGTGAATCCGACGAGGGAGTTATCAAAATAAACACTTATCCCAAACGTCATGGGAGGGGAGAGCGCCATTCAGCAGAAGATGATGGAGAGGAAGATTTCGGATCTATTAACCAGAAATCGAATACCGAATCCAAAAATGAAACCGACGGAGAGGGAAACCCAAACAGTACCTACATTGTATTTGAGTTTGACCCAACGGACGTCAATCTTGGACCTCGGAAGTCAGACGAACCCAGGATAAAAAAGCAGAGGGTCTATGCTATCCAAAGACCATTTGGCAAATCACAGCGGCAACGGAAGGCGGCAAAGAAGTCCTCCAGATCCAAGTCATCCAAAGAGAAGGCTGCAGCCAAGAAAGATCGGACCGAGTACATGATCCCTGTTGGGGTGCCCCTGAGAAATTTTCTGTCATCTCACGAGCTGCTCCAGGATGTGAACCTAAAGCGAGGGAAGCGATCTGTCAAGCGGGACTTGGTGAAGATGCAACGCCAGGAGAACGCTTTGGCCTTTCAGAGTTGGCATCGGAAGACCCTTGTCAATGAGCGCTGTCGCTATGACGACCTCTTTGTGGCAACGGAGAAAGGAGAAGAGATTAGGACGGGGATTAGAGATGGCACGAGGGACCAGTATGTGGTGGCATGGTACCTGTGGTGCTCTGGAGAGGGGAACTGCCTCCGACAGTGTGGCAGCTACGGAAAGTGTGTCCAGGGTAAGACACTTGTGTGCAACAATGATAGTTTAGTCCAAAGTATGAAATTTCCGTACCAAGTGATGTGCCATATTCTGGAATAACGAGTTAATTTACAGTTTACCTTTTGCAACAAAAAGTAATAAACAGAATTATTGCTCATAAGCTCAGTTGATGTTAAGATAATAACACCCTTAAAATTATTCCTTCTGGCATGCTGTCATTTTAAAAAAAAAATGTCCAAAAATGTGTCTCAGGTGCATTTTTGGAAATTTCCATTAGTAGTTGGTTTAAAATCTTAGAATATTATTTTTTGGAATATACAGCATACACAGGGCTAAAAATTTGTCGGATTAGTTGTCAAGCACCATTCGTTATATTGTGTGAACTTTTGCTGCTTGAAACGATGCACAACTGACAATTTCTTTGTACAAAGTCGTGAAGGTATTGGTGTACCATAGTTTGTAATTTTCTACTCATTAGGCATCAGTCACATTAGACAACAGTCACATATTAGTGATTTGTCACACTCACTTTTTTAACACCAGTTCGCACCGGGATTATTTTAACATTAACCGGACCCAGGCACGGTATTGTTTTTATTACGAACCTCGATCCAAAACGGGTTCAGGCCAGCATCTGTGGGTAGCACACCCTGATATTTCCAGCCTCACTATTAACTGCGAGTCGGTCGCTGACAGATACAATATTTATGGCCTTTCCTCTTGATGTGTTTATCCGTCATCAGTTTTGAAATCTGGAAAAAAAGAACTGGTGTAAGTGTCTGACACAGAATTGCCCTAAACTGTTGCCCATACAATTTTCTTTTGTTTCCTTGAAAACAAAGAAACTTCTGTTTGTATGCTTGTTTTAATAAGGTTGCAAAGGCATCCAACACAAACAAGACCGCCACAACTGCTCCGTCCTCGTCACCCTCAAACTTCTCCTGTCTGACCTCCAAACATGGAAGGTCACCGTCACTGGAAAACACGTGCCTCCAGAGGGCAGTGTCGCTTGGCAGAGCCCTGGCCGAACAAACCCCAAGCAACAAATGGACGAGGAGCTACGAGACAGGATCTTCACAGAAGCCGATCGGGAGGTACCGGTTGAGGAAATCTATGCGAAGCTGCAGAGCGAAGGAGCCATGACCGGCATGAGTTTGAACAGAGAGAAGATTGCCCAGTCTGTGCAGAGAAGAAAAAGATTAATGAAGGCCCAGACTGGAAAGGATACCGCCCCTCAAAAACGAAAAAGGAACTCGAAAAAAAAACCAGTGCCCCTGCAATAATCACTGATGAGAATGTTTTCATAAAAACCTTTAGACATGATGCATTAACCTTAACAGTTTTAAATCCTTCAATTTTAATAGATTTTTCACACACTGCTTTTATTCGCATCACAGACAGCGGCTCTATATAAGGTGCTTAGCGTTGTCGTTCTTCTTCTTTTTGTACCAAATTTGGGAACTTTCCCGTAAGCACTTAAAGAGAGCACTCAAAATGACAACCAAAGCTGCAGAACGATGAGGCCAGACGACAGTGTCATTTTAGTTGTAGTCGAACAGTTTCTTTCCAATATTATAAAATGAACATGTATTTGTGCATTTGAACTAGACCAAAACACCAACTATACTTGTTTATTCAGTACTGTATTTTACCGCTCTCTATTAAACCATTACATGTAGACCCAGTACTGACTGAAGTCACTATTGCCTATTATTATACTAGGAAAGGGTATGATGTAAATTTTCATTCAAAGCGGACATGGTTCTTAGCAGGCTGTGATTTCAACAAAAGATTTGCAAAATCACATCCAAATGCTCCAAATTCTTGGGTGTGAATTTGAATCCTTATGACTTTTTAGATGTGATTTTGAAATCTTTTGTTAAAACCACATCCTGAACATTACAAGAGAATGGTGCACAATGAAGAACCACTCATTTCAATCATACATACATGTATGCATACATAAATCTTTGATCAGCGTCCCATGCCAATAAACCAGTTAGGTTTTCCAACTACGCATGTGAACAAGTTTCAACAGTTTTTCTCTCGGGATAAACACGAAAGATAAATGCACACAAGGCTATGGGGAACGTGGTAACCGAATTTGCATTCTGGGCAGTTTTTCATGCAATGAAAAAGACAATGGAAACTTTTGTTCGAACATAAGTTTGGACACGCAAGACACCTGGAAACGTTTAGCTGACAAATTGTTTTTTGAAAACTATTACTACAGAATACAACAATCTCTGTCAATTTGCTTGTACCCGCTATGCTTTTGCACGCATAGGAATAAATGTGTATCTCGAAAGAAATTGTCACCTCTTGTTGTGCACAGATGTGGTTGGAATAGCAAACTGTATTATTGATATCTCGGTTTTTCTCAATCAGTGCCAATGCTAAGCAAGAACTCCATTTTCTGCTAACAAAGTCTCTGTCTATTTCATGGAGGCAGTAAGCACAGTCAGAGGCATGCGTACCTCGGAGGAAAAAGTTGCTTAAATTACAGACGTAAATTACAGATAAAACAAAGATAACATAAGAATAACTGCTCGACGCCGGTTGAAAACAAATGCTGTTTTTCGTGCTTTTCTCGGCATCCATGGTTGTAAAACTTTGAACAGGTCAGTTGAACGATATTTACTATAAAATACAACCCCTCAAATCCACCTATTCATGATAATTCAAGCAATTACAAATGGTGTATCCTACCTTTAAGCTGAAAATATTCTGCAAATTTAACCGCATAGCAGTAAACTGATTCATCCTCAGACTTTTTTTTGTGAACATTGATTTGCAGTGTAGCCATGGTCACGATATTCCTGACATGCCAGGTAAGAGACTTTAATTAATTAATAAATTCATTAGGATGAGTTATTGTTCTTCAACAATGTAGTATCACTCAAGGGCAGTGGCATAAGTCCGTGTCAGCGAGTACAAAGAGGGGTGGAGATAAAATCTCTTGCAAAAGAGTTTATCAGGCATGAGACACCCTCCCCCCCTCCCCCAAGAGGGTCACCGGGGAAAAGGGGGGAAGGGGAGGGAGAGGGGAGGGAGAGGGGAGGGGAGAGGGCAGGGCAGGGCAGGGGACTGAATTTCTAATGTGCAAGTGAGATTGGCTTTTGCCAGCTTGGCATTTATGCCCTAAATATGGAAGGTTACCTAGTTTCTAATGAGAAGATCAATCACACATTATACCTACAATACAACCTTCAATTACATACCTACCAGTCGTGGATATAGAGGGTCCCCGAAACTCCTGAAAATATGTTTTCCTTCTTCCTTGCCTGTAGGTTTGCATATGTACATGTACAGTGTGGATGTACATGTATGTACATACCACCGTGCCCGCCGTCCAGACGTATAGTGCTGTCTATTTTTTTTGTTCCTAAGTTTACGTCACGAACAGCGCCACCATTTGTCAGTGTTTGGACAGGTTAACGAGGGAGCCGCTAATACAATTTTTGCTGATTGACATCAATTAATGTCATTTTATACCATTTTATCACCCCTTGTCATGTTACTTACACACCAAAGCACATTTTAAACTATTAAACAGCAATTCTTCCAGAAAGGTCTGCATGACCCAACGCCGTAATTGGCTTCGCGCTACGCGCTCGCTGGAGTCAAGTTTGGTATAGGTAAATGCTACAACCCCCCCAATGAAAAGGTAGATCCGCTTATGCATATACACACAAACATACATGTACTAGGCCTAGTTGATTTGTGAGAGTATAACGGCGGCAACATTCTGGACATTTTATCTATTTTCAGACATTTTTTCAAATTCTCGATCTCATCCCTGGTTTAAAAGTACTTTGCTTTTATTTTGAGTTAATTATTACAAACCTGATCCATGTCTTGTACCCAGACCACCATCATGATTTAAGCAAAGTAGCAAGACGGCCCAGGACATCACCATACCCAATGATATCATATGAGAAGGCTTACTTGCTGGTGATGACCAAAGCACCAGTCTTAGCTTCCGAGATGATCAACTGCAGAGGTAAGACACTTTAATTGTGGGCCTAGTCATCCACTAGGCAATGTAACTGTAAGAGCGTTAATGTCCAATGTGTCTAGTAGAAGACCCCCTACATTTCAGCTATTGACCAATGAAATTGGACCAAATATATGTGACCTGACACCAGAAAATGAGAGTAAAGTTAAGTTGAACAGTTTGATTTTGTAGAACAGAGGACTAAAGCCAAAATTTGAAGGGATTGTCGTTTTTATTGTTTGTGTGTGAACCCTTTTAAGGGTTCACTTAAAGTCTAGCTGTTTTACCTTTCTTCAATTTTGTTCTACTGTCAAGCATCTTTGAAACCAGTTTCATCCCAAAGACCATCAGATCATTTAAAGTCAGGCCGAACTTATCCCCACCATTGAATGCTGGTACCCAGCCCTGCCACATCAGAGATGCCAATGAAATCTTTAAGCACAACACGGTTCCTCCAGACATCGGTTTCTCCCTCAGTGACATCTACATGAAGTGCCCCATCATCACTTCCTAGTCCAATGGGTCCCCTGTAACATAGGACACCTAGTTCTTCAACCTGTGGGTCACCTTCCACAATTCGCTCTCTTCCTTCACACTGACGCGCCTTAGTAATCATAGCTAGCATAGTCCATGTCTTGCATGAGTACCCCTGAGTTGCATCCTTCTTATCCTTCTTACCGCATCAAGGCCTTATATAACCTCGCTTCACCGTTGGAATCCTTAGTCTCCTGATGACAGGCAGAGCATACGTACTGTCCTAAACATTGAGTTCCCTCCAGTTCTTTTCAGAACCACACAAACTCACAAAAGAGAATTGCCACATGGTGCTACCACAAACAACTTATCTTATTGCCGTTTCACAATGCAAACCTTCAAATCTCATTTTTATTATGTCATCATACATTCACTTTTACACATTTTTTTCAAGAATCAGTTTTAACAATTCAAGTTGCCGGTCTATTACATTCATTGTTTTTTTCATTCATTTTTTATTTTTCACATTTTTGGTCTCAACATAATATAACATGTGGATAATATAAAAATAAATGTGGATGGGGGTCCCCAAAAAGCAACTGCTGTCGAGTACGGACCTCCATTAATTGACAATTACATTAATTGACACAGTAAACACATAAGACACTACACTAAACAAAAAAGACAGTGTTCTTGTGAGAGACATGTAAACAAAAAACTAATTATAGAATGTATGTACCCAGTAAGTTAATTGGCCTTATATTTTTGTTTAAATAATGGAAGGTTCCATATCTTCTTTATAGAAACATCTAGGGAATTCCACAGCTTGGGACCCGCATGCATAACTGTATTTTGGGTGAGAGTAGTACGAGCAAAAGATTGATGGAAAACACTGTCTGATAAACTCGGTACACCTTAACGTTTCATACCATTGGAAAGCTCTTCATCCATTCATCTATTTATAGTCTGTCTGCCTGAATCTCGAGCGTTGGACTTCATGATGATCATGCCTTCTAGGTCAGATAGGTTCTCTCCATTCTACTCAGTTCAATGCCAGGTTTGCATTGATTTGTACCAGTTAAGGAAGGTCGTTGTTGCTCCATCTTTTGGACCGCCACACAGGTAATTGCCAGTGATCTGGTAGTCGAGGATCTTCCTTGGCCAGCTGTACCCTCAGTACGTGCCCGACGAACCACCTCACCAACAGCAGAATCCAGATATATATCTAAATTCTTAAAAAGTCAGACTTTACTCTTCCTTTGTGGTGACAGGTCACATACATGTACATTGTAGTGTGCTTGGATGCCTACAATAATTATTTACTTTCAAATAACTAAGATATTTCTTAATAATTCGGTAGTAATTATTGTTTTGGTATCTGCAAATGGTGTATTCTACCTTTAAAATGCAGGAGAAAGCTTTATAGATTTTGCCTACACTCAACAAAATGTTGCCTTCACTCAACCCCATATATAGCTTATCTATTCCTTGATTTTTGTATCACTTTCACAGTAGCTTTACTTGGTTAATTCATTTATTCATTCATTTGGCTCTATGCATATTGCTTTGACTGACTATAATCAGTGCTGTCTTATTCCTAGATGCATTGGGATATATACTAACCAACAATGTAACTGCCAAGCAACCACTGCCTCCCTTCAGGGCGTCCATCAAAGATGGATATGCTGTCATATGTAAGTAGCTTTTGGTTATTATCGCGCCTTGTAATAAACTGCATGAGAATATTATTGGTGTGCTTCCTGGTAACATCGGCTTGAACTCGCCTCAAATAAAGATAATGTTAAAATAATCCCGGCGAGAACTGGTTAAGACACGACTGTTTGCGTATGTTGGGGGTGCTGTGGATTACTGAACAGTTCAGTAGGCCGTGTGCGCTGAAACATATCTTAGATCAAAGAGTAAGCAGTGCCACAAAATTGCACCCCGCTGTTACCCCTCCATGTTTCATTGCTATCAGCCTCAGATGGTGTAGGACCTCGTCGAGTCCTGAGCGATAGCCTGGCCGGCCAGCTGCCCAAAAGTGAATTGATTCCAGGCTATGTGATCCGGATAACCACTGGTGCACCTGTGCCTGATGGGGCTGATGCCGTCGTGGAAGTGGAACAGACGGAGCTACTAAAGGAATCTGGTGGGGTGAGATGATAGATTCTTGCACAGTGCGCTCTCACTGAGGACGCGCAATTAATAAAGCAGCTAAAATCCACCGTACTACAATAACCATCTCGACCCTCACAGGTACCCATGTACCTCTGGGTGGGGAGAAGCAATGAGTGACAAAGTGCCTTACCCAAGGGCACACGCACAATAATTCTACACTGGACTGACTCAAACCCACACCTTTAGAGTTACACGGAAGGTTATAAGCAGTGAATGTTGGCAAAAAGGCAGTTTCAATTTCATGGACATACACAACAATGAAGCTATATTAAATTACTAAAGAGCGCTAACCTCTCATTCCCCTGATGTACACGTTTGTAGAAAATATTAAATTGGATGGAATGAATTTTGAATAATATAATCTAAATGCAATGTGCGAGTACAACTTATTCAAACAATGAAAGCACATTGTTTGTGATCAGTACTATGGCAAACACATATAGAGCAATGTTGTGATAGCAATCGAGTCAGATAAATAAAGGGATCAGGACCCAATTTTATGGATCCCGTAAAGGCAAAGCTGGATTCTGCGCAAACTGGATTATACTGTTTTTGTGTTGTAGGGTGAGATTGAATTAGAAGTGAACATACTAACGGAGGTCAAGCCAGGGCAGGACATTCGGTAAGCAGTGTGTTTGTGTCATGAAAATAAAACAACCTTTGTAACTACAACTTCCCACACATTTTCTTGGTATTGCAGTCTCATTAATTAATTTTTATGGCATAAAACCAGCAGCCGATTTCACGAAAAGTGCGTAGCTTGCGCCATTTTCAAAAGAGACGTAAGGCTTACGCAAAAACAATGTTACGTAGCTGCGCCATTTCCTTACGGAGCATTTTACAAAACTTGGCGTAGCTGTGCAACGTTTTAAACAGCGTTTTCGACGACTGTTTGCGTATATTTGTGTTCTTTCACAAAATCGTCGTTGTATCACCTTCGCCCACCATTTTGAAAATAGTTTTGTCCGACTTTCCGCAAAATCGTGTGGCAACATTAACAATTCTGTCACGGGTAAAATAGTGATTCCTTTACTTCAATCATGAAACTTTGAGTGCCTTTCATCAAGCTTAATAAGGTCATTTTCAGTCGCTACGCCATATCTTACGGTTTCCTACCTCCATGCGCCACCTAAATTGACTGCGCAAGCTACGCCATAATTTGTTGTGCAAGCCGCGGACTTACGCACTGTCAAACTTTCGTGAAACTGTCGTAAGCGAAATGTTGCGCAGAAAACAAAAGTGGCGCAGCTTACGCAATATATTGTGGCGCAAGGGGGCTTACGCCATTGCGTAGGGTTTCGTGAAATCGGCTGCAGGTCTAAAAAGATGCATCTTATTTTACGACATGTCGTAACTTACGACGTTTTCCAAACCGTTGTCAATGCATCGCAAGTTTCATGAAATGGATTGTGTGAGGTGTGATGCGTTTAACTTTAATTTGTAGCTCGAGTTATAAGCACTCTATGAATATTCAAAACAGCACTGGTTTTACTATTACTCATTTATGTCTACTTGGAAGTTTGTCTTTCTTACTCAATTTCATGGCGCTAAAGCACAAATATTTGCTTAGCAAACTGTATTTAGATTGTTGTCCTTATCACCGACGTTACACTGTATATTCAGTGTTGTCCAGAGTGAATCTTTGAAAGAAAAAAATCACTGACTTGGGTGGGACTCAAACTCACGACCTCCTGCTTTTTAGTGCAGACATCTTATTACTAAACCACCGAGCTATAGCCGGGGTCAGCTGGCTGGTTAGAAATTCCATCTTATGAAACAGGTGATGTATATTGTTTAGGATTGGTATTCAGCTGGTTTTTGCTTAGCATGAAAAGCATATGGAGTTTTGGCCTGTTTTTACTGTGCAAGACTTTTTTGTTGTAAGCAAATTTGTGTGTTTAATTAGCAGCTCCATGAAATTGGCTCCTGACAGATCTAACCATTGCCATTTGTTGTACATGTACCACAGGCCCATTGGACTTGATATTCCAAAGGACCAGGTGATCCTGAAGCAAGGAGCTAGGCTGGGCCCCTCGGAGCTTGGGCTCCTAGCTGCTGTTGGCGTGACCTGTGTCCATGTGTATAAAATGCCAAAGGTCGCCGTGGTGTCAACAGGAAATGAGGTCAGTCGGGTGTCTCAGCACTCTGTGCTATGTTTGAATTTTAGGGGGGAAAATGAAACTTTGGGGAGGTTTTAGGCAAAACTATTTATGAAATGTTATGAATTTTTTTTCCCCTATAACATAACGTGCTGAATCAATTAATTTCAACACAAATTTTCACAAATCTATTTTGCTTCTTTTTGGAGGAACTGGAGAAAAATTTATGGAGCCTAGCTTCTCTAAAAACAAAACAAACAAAAAACTTATTCCCCTACTGAACATCTATAACACGAGTGAACATACATGTACAAACAAAGTAATATCTCTGGATAATTAGCCATTGATATTTGACACCAGAGGTTGAGTATTAGGCCATGTCCAAAACAGGCTTCCAGAGCTACATCTACAGTCGGCCTGCGCATTCGTAATTGTAATGGACGTACAGCTAGGCAATAACATGGTCAAGAGATTCGGACGCAGCCTGTGTTTTACCAAAAAAATATATATTTTCGAAACTCGGGTTTTCCACACGGCAAAAATCAAGTCTAAGCACTCTAATAATGAGGTATTTGCAGTGACGCCGTGGAAAATCTCGCTTTTGCAGTGTTGTGGTTCAGTTCTTAAAAAAACCTGACTTAGTACTTGGTGTTTCAACCAGCTTCTGGTCATCTTTAAGAGAATGCTAGGCTCGCTGTGTCAGAGTTGTAATGATTCGAGTCAGTAATTTGACTCAAGTCCGACTCTAATCATAATTAGTCCCGACTCGGGTCACTGCAGGCAAATGACTCGACTTGACTCGAGTCCCACAACAGAATGACTCGACTCGAGTAAAGGCAAATAAGACTCGAGTCGCGTTTATGTTAGCAAATAATTACATAAGTACATACATGTTATACATATATCCACAATTATACAACAAACATACACCGTGTCATGGACTCCCACCTTGTGTTTTTGTAGCAGGTGGTTTTTTTATTGTACAGTATTCAAATATTTGTGATTCAAATTGACTCGAGCTAAATACTTGCCTTAATTGACTACACACTGCGACTCGACTCTACCTTTTTGACAAGTGACTCGACTTGACTCGAGTCACTTCTTTAAAATGACTTGAGTCATTTCTTTAAAATGACTTGACTTGAGTCACAATAATCAGTGACTCGTTATCTGCTGTGTGGAAAAGGCTTAAGATAATCTTGTGAACTTTTTGGAAATCCAATCCCAGCTGTGTGAACCTCACGAGGAATGCAAGAAGGGCCACATCTTTGACAGCAATCGCACCACGCTTCTGTCTGCGCTGAGGGACCATGGATTTCCCTGTATCGATATGGGCATTGCCAAGGATACGTGAGTAAAAGCAGGGGCGTAACTTAAGTTGAATTTGTAGGGGAGGGGGGGGGGGGGCACACAGGAGCAAGTTCGGGTGTGAACTCTATAGATAACCATAGTTCAACTATTCTTACTAAAACGCAGGATGGTTGGACTACCCTATTGTAGAACTGTTATCCAGGGCCTTTAATTGTCCAACTCGTACAATCAAATACCACCAGATCGAGTAGACAACGGACAACGGTTTTATTCTGCCTCTCAAAACTATTTGGTTGCTTGGTAACCAGTTCTCGATAGAGGCTGATTATGACTCCACAGTTTCAGTTGGTCGGTGTATGTAAACTAGCAGTAATAAAATTATTAATCACTCCCTTAGAAGTAACCCTTCCTTGCTGCAGTTGGACTTATGGGCTGCATATAAACAACAGTAGAATATAAACATTCAAAGGTAATTATTACAACAATGAGCTTTAGGCAATATGAATACATTACAGTGAATATTACAATGAAAACGAGCCTTATTAACCCTGGTCATAGTGCGCGATGAGAATGAGTCAAATGAACCCCCATTTTCCCCTACTTTAACCCCAAATAAACCCCAAACAGTACATTTTATGCCATATAAAAACCACTTGATATGCACATTTATGAACATTTATAAAAGTATGTGTGCTTTACATGTACTTACCCAATTTAGTAACTAGTTTAAACCCTTCAAAATCTGCAATTCTGTGCAGCGACTGATAAGTTGGGCTACATCGCGCACAAGAAGTGCGCCAACTGCCAATTAAAGTGCGCCCTTTGCCGCTCGAGACTTAAAGTCGCAACACTATAGTCGACTATTTTGAACCAGACCTGGTTACCAATAGCCTTTTTCCATAAGAAAACACTAAGAGAACCATTGATGTGAAAAAAGTGGTAGCAGTCGGTTGGAAAGGCAGTGTCGGTGGTAGAATGAAACATTATAAAGTGAAAATCTAGTAATCGTTTTTGGTTTTTTTGTATGGAACAACATAACTATGACTACCTATGCGCAGGAGAACAGCGCCGATACCCATCTTATTCATGTCGTCATCGTCCAACAATTCTAAAAATGTAAACAAAGCGGTCGCCATCTTTTCAACAATAGTCGTTCGAGCAAACTGCGTTTGCATAATGCACATTGGTATTAAAGCAGCGACTGACTAATGGTCAAACTAATGTTCGCTTCCAAACTTGCTCTGGGGTGCATTAGTTTATCAAGGGGGACACTGATTGGCAACTGATGTGACTTGCTCAACATTCAGAGAGTGAACATTTCATCAAAATGTGATTTTTCGATGTTTGCATTTGCGATTGTGTTTGTGATTTCCATTTATCTATTTGTGAAACTTTATAGTTTCTGCAGTTTATCTATTTCTTACCAGGCTTATCCAGTCTAAGGCAGTTAATAATGGGTTCTGTAAAAAATGGACAAACATATTGGAATGATTGTAAATTGATGACAATAATAAACAAAATAAAAAGTTTGACCTCAACTTTCAATAAAAAGATCACGCACGTAACAATATACTGTGCAAGTTGAGCTCTAAAGCCTGCGAGTGTTTGAGAATAGACCATGTGCCCTTAATATTCAAATGTGCCCGGCGGTATGCCCACTCATCATGTTTTGCTTGAAAACAATATAAAGAGTGGTGTCGCAGGTCAGATAGCCTTTGAATTGTGTGACCTTTAAAGGGATCGTATACGTTTGGTAATTACTCCAAAAATTAATGGCAATAAAAACTTACTTGGTAAGAAGTACAGCAGCTTTGGATAGTATAATGCATTTTTAGAAACTTTTCACTTCGAAGTACTGCGGTTTTGGAAAAAGATATTACTTTTTATCCCAAAAAATTGGAATCTAAGAAGCGTTACTGCAGTGACGTTTATCAGATTGTGTATTCCAATGCGGATTATTCTTCCTGCGTGGACATAACCGCTCCAGATTTTCGGCAATATCTCAAAATTACTACCACCTTTTGAAAAAAATTGTACAGGTTAGTTTTGTGGTATATATCTATAACTATATAGGATTGAAACAAACAGTGGGTTCCAATTACCAAACGTATACGATCCCTTTAATGTCATCTCTTAACCAAATTTATGGAAAACACGAGGAGTGCGCAATGCACAAACGGCAACATTTTTTGCATATATTTTCTGTCCTAACTAGGCCCTAACTAAAACATATTGCAAACATCGCAAATAGATGAGTAATAATTTAAAAAAATTGTTCACCTCAAACTTCCGTTCAATAATTAATGCAGATAACAATTGGGGGTGTTTTGTTTTCCTCAGGAGTCTGTAACATTTTAACACCTTGTTGGTTTTTTATCCTGGTTGGCTGAAACACAGGCACTATACATGTACTCAAAATTGTTGACTAGTTCCAGCACCCTCTGCAGGTTGAACAAACATAAAACAAAACAAATTGGTGTCTGGCACCGGATTACAATACTTCTGACATTTTTTTGACAAATATGTGTTAATAAACACATATGGATTGACAAAATTTGGCTACTATCGCATGTCTATGTGCCCCTTGAGCAAGAGATCCTAAAACCCTTTTCTGGGCCGAGTTAACCACAGAATTCTGCGCTTACAATCACCACTTTGTGCTAACAGTGCGAGCAGAAAAATTATATGCTAACCCTGCAAGCACAGAATCCTTACAGGATGTACGCATGCGCAGAAGCCAAAATTCCTCGCTAACGCTTGAAATACACTTAATGTAAGCATGCAATTTTCTGCTACAGTAAGCAGGGATTTTTCGCTAACAGTAATCAGAGCCAAGAAATTGGGCCCTGGTCACCAACAATTTTTTGGGGCGCATAGACGTGCACTATAGTGACCTCATTGCCAGTCCATATGTGTACACTAGTCGGCAGTTTAGTACAAAGATGTTCACAAAAACAGGCCAACAATTCCCAAAGTTTGTTTGCCATCCACAGAGAGGAGAGCTTACAAGCCACACTGAAGTCAGCCACTAGTCAGGCCGACGTGGTTATCTCAACCGGGGGTGTGTCCATGGGGGAGAAAGACCTTCTCAAGTACTGTCTGATGGTTGGCTTACACGCTAAGGTGCATTTTGGCAGAGTATTCCTCAAGCCAGGGTGAGTCACAATTTGAATTGCGACCAGATTCTGCATTCAGAGCGCGTAGCAGATATCCGTGTTACTAAGTGTTACATTTTAGTTTGATGCTTTTCCAATATTGTTATTTATGTTGTGTGAAAATTTTGTGAAAAGTTTTGATGTGAACATATAGCTATCGCTATGCAAGACTGAACCTACCTTGTCGTATGTTGAATTACTGTTAGCTAGCAGGATTATATAAAAACGACGGGAGGGATTTTAAAGAAACTTGGTGGTTAGATAGCTTATGGGTCAAGCATGATTCCATTACATTTTCAGATTGATCTAGGAATCTGGATCACTTTGAATGATGTTTTAATGTTCAGAGATAGGGCGACGTATGAAGCGGGCTAAGTGACAGTACCACCATGCGGTGACAGGCCATTTCCAGTTGGGGTGCATTTTTGCGGTTAGGTGGAGGTCTGCACTCTATCGAGTGCCCTTTTTTTTCTACTTTTGTGTGGTTTACTCAAGCACTGCATTTTTTTCGTTTTTGTCTCTGCAGCAAACCTACCACATTTGCCACCATCTCTTCGGAGAGTTCTCAGAAGCTCTTCTTTGCACTGCCTGGTATGTCTGTTTGTTTGTATTTGACAATCGCCACTGATATCTTATAAAGAACGGGCAATAATCACAACTATTACAAAAAAACAAGGTGGCCATAACTCCCCAAAAAAAGATTTTTTATTTTTTTTTTAATTTATAATATATTTTTCACTTCGTACTTGTAATCATCACCACCTGTGTTTGCTTTTAATATTACAATGAGGAGCTAGCGCACAATATTATATACTAAATCATAGAGCTATATTAAATTATTAGAGCGCTTACTCCTCATTCTTACGCGCGGAGATACTTTGAATCCGTCTTGCACGCAGACATTGTTAATTCATGTTTGTGTTTGTAGACTGCGCAGATAAAAAAAAAAAATGCTAATTTTGCTGATAGTGCGTTTCGGTTTTTGGTTGTTTCGGCTTTGGTAACGCACTGTATAGAATACAAATGCAGATATGCAAAAGCCGTACAAACTTTGAGTTTTTCTTAGGTTTGTGCACAAATGCGCCCAGCAGGCATCACTTTGACATCGAGCCAGCACTCTTGTAATTTGACTTTTATCCACTTTCCCTATGGGAATTTTTTCTTTTTAAATACTTGATTTTGGTTCTGTCCTTGATCAAACTTAACTCATGCAACAGAGTCCTTCTGGATACAAATGACATAATTCTTGTCATTTGGTTGCACACAGGGAATCCAGTGTCTGCCATTGTGACTTTCAATCTCTTTGTACTTCCTGCATTGCGTAAAATGATGGGATATGCTCAACCAGACTTAACAAAGATCAAGGCTAAGGTAAAAGACAGCATGCATTTACAGTTCTTACCTTCAACCCTCAAAATTTGAGCTCCATGTCATGTGCTTTAATCTTGTAAATTTCTAGCATTCAATTAAATTAAAATGGACCGCTTTGGTATAACTACATGTATAAGGTTAACAACAAAAATTACAAAATAAATAAAATTTACACTTTGGTCGTCCTTGTACGACATACACGTTTGGCAATTTGTTAAGGATGCTGCAATTATTTGGTGCTGGATATAGCTCAACAAATTCAAAGATGCAATAGTTCAAGATTCTTGGATAAAACTAAAACGATCAAATAAAAAGTGCAATTTGTTTTTCTTATGAACTTTAAAAGGATGCCGTTTGTTTTTAAAATGTTTTGGTGCAAGATAAAAAATGATGACATGCATCAGACATGCTATGATTGCAACTTATCTGACATGTATTGAAAAAACTATGATCAATCTTTGGAAGATTAAATCATCCTAACTTGTATTTGATCTATCATTTGTTTATTGCAAGTTAGGATGACTTACATGTTAGGATGACGTACTTATAAAGGGGTTCCATTGATGTCACGCGCGCTACGCGTACGCGCGCTACGCGTACGCGCGCTACGCGTACGCGCGCTACGCGTACGCGCGCTACGCGTACGCGCGCTACGCGTACGCGCGCTACGCGTACGCGCGCTACGCGTACGCGCGCTACGCGTACGCGCTAATCGCACGCTACGCGTACGCGCTAATCGCACTAGCAACCAGGCCGAACGGCCATTATTGATGTCAAACAAAGTGCAGACGGTACATTACCGTGATTATGCAACGACCTCATTGGGGGCGCTGTCGTGAAGTGTGACGTCATGTATGCATGAACTTTATTAGTCGTTGAATCCAAATTTGTTTCTCTATCCACCATTCCAGGTTGCATCTGACATCAAACTTGACCCACGACCCGAATTTCAAAGGGCCAAGCTGGCCTGGGGAGGTGATGACCTTGTTCCTATGGCAACCGTCACCGGGAGCCAGATGAGCAGTAGGTTACTGAGCATGTCCGATGCCAATGCCCTTCTCCTGTTGCCCCCTCAAACGGATGGAGTCAAGGAGTTGAAGAAGGGGAGCGTTGTTGACGCGCTGATTATAGGAAGACTCTAGATCACATAGATTTGCGGGTTGTCACTAATATACAATGCAGGGGTGAGATTTTTCAGGATTTCAGAAATCTTTGTTGCGATTGCAGGATTTTTTGTCAGGATTTCAGAATTCTTAAATGAAACACATCGCCAACCAACGATCTGTGATTGGCTGTTGAGAAACACACCTAAATCCATTTGCCTCGGATAAATTTGCGAAGCAAAAAAAAGAAAAATTATAAACCTGCTGACGAAGCAGTGATCTCACCGGTTTCAGTAGCATGAAACGACTGAGAATATCTCTATTCCCCCCCCCCCTTTCCCCCGGTTAATCCCCAAGCTAATGCCGATGGTACCCTGGGTGGAGAGAGGCAAGTGGGGTGGGGTGATGAAGTGCCTTGCCCAATATATGGCCAGATTCAAACTGTTTATCATGATGAGTCACGAACCCTAACACTAGCCACACATGAATTGTTAGAATTTTTGATGGTTATTTTGGATTAATCGCATGATGCAAGATAATGTTTGCGTACTCAAAAAAGTAAACAAAATTGAATGATTGAACTAGCATCATTTAAATTTGCACGAAACCGAAGGACACAGTAAATGTTAGACGCATAATTGCCGAAATTGACCAAGAAAACCGTCATTAAAAAGGATAAGAGTGTGAATGCTACCTATACTTTTTGAAAAGATGTAGTATGAAGATTTCCAACAGGAATATTACTGATTTAGTGTGAGACTCGATTAAAGATTAATGCTCAGATTTTTTTTGTTTTTATTAAAACAAGTTGCCTTTTGAAGAAGGCAGTGTTCAGCATTAAGGTAACGGAGGCAATAAGCAAGAGGTTTTTCAAAATGGCTACTTTTCCAGTTTGGAAACATCGTTTGGGGTGTATGATCGGACTGTATTAAATCACAAGAACACTCGGGTACGGTGAGCCAGCTAGCGGTATTAAATGTGTTATAAACCAACAAGATGGCTACCCACACAGAGCCTACTCACATTGTTATGTGCACTAGACAACAGAGGGCATTATGAGTGGTATACATGTAGTTCAATCAATCTTATGAATGCATACATTCATTACATCTCCCCGTTCAGGCCAAAATTCCTATGTACTGATTTATTCCAGATTACAACCATTTCACGCAATCATGAAAATTGAAATGAAATTGTCTCAGTGATTAGTTGCTTATTTTTGTGTGCGTTGTTAGTTAACAAAAAATATTAAACAAATTTCCAACATAAATCTCTGGTGTTATGACCATATGACTATAAAGCACTCTGATTTTAGGTGACTAGCATTAGTGCTTTCTTTTGTTTAGGAAACGGTGTTCCAAGTAAGATAGCAGTTTGATATCTAGTGGTTGTGGGAGATGTGGCAGTTTGTCCTAGTTCGTAGATTGGCCAGAGTTCGAGTGTTGGCCGTATAATAGAGGTTAAAGATCATCTTCTCAGGAATACATGTGTGCTGTAGACCTCACAAAATGTCAGTATTCAACCTGAAAATTATCATCAGAAAACTAGTCTAAAAATCACTTAAATTCTCAATTCTATAAACTACAATAATTACACAAGGTTCTACAATAATCACTTTATCAATTCCTCCGGTCCAAGTCTTAAAGGATGATCTGGAAATTAGCTGAAAAAGGTGGAGCAAATATCGCTGAAATTTGCTATATGAATATACATGTATATATTGCATACAGAAACCCAGAAACTACCTCACCCTCCTTGGAATGCACGAGCCCCAAATTGCTACAGAAATAATATAAGGGGCCAACCAATTAAGGTCAAGTTATTAATACACTGCATGGCTATGAGAGCTGGCTTGGTGGCGGTATGGCTCCCGTAACGTGACCTATCAAATTACTTCAATTTACTGTTTAGCAACACAAATTAAACGAACTGGCTACAAGATATTTCTTGATAATATTTGTAACAAATACACTACAATACAATGGTGCCACTACACCATCCTAATTAGTTCAGTTCAAGTTGTGTCCTTTGGCTCCTCGTCGGGTTGTCCCCGGTCCAACAGCAAAACCACCTTATGAATTGGCCTCTCGTAGGTAGATTTTCCTGTCGAGCTATACCTTCCGGATGTGCCCGGATAGGACTTGTCTCAATAACACGCGCTAGTTGCCACTGGCATCGCGGTGCTAGGTCATCGATCATCATGACAACGTCGCCCTTCCCTAGATTTCTCTGGGGCTTTGTCCACTTCTTCCTCTCTTGTATAGTGTCGACAAGTACTCGGTCTTCCATCGTGACCAGAACTGGTTGGCAAGTACGCACTCTACGCTATCTGCGTCTACAATAGAGGTCTTGTCGGACGAAGACTCCTGGTGGAGGAAGCACTATCTTTCCTTTCAACGTCAATAGTTGACTTGGTGTTTAGTGGTTCTTGAGCATCTGCGGACTTCCACATATGCGAGGGGTCGACTGTTCACTGTTCGAACTGCTTCTGCCTCAGTCATGAGGGTTCTCAACAACTCATCATCTTGCTGCTGCAGCAAGGCTGAAAAGGCATTCCTGATTGAACGAATCATTCTTTCCCAAGCTCCTGTCAAATGACTAGCCATGGGAACATTCATATTGAATATCACCTAATCACAACTATCCTTCAGCGGTTCTTGAGAAATCGTGAGTTGATCCATCTCGGCAAGAGCTTTGTAAAGTAAATTTTTCCCACAAACAAAGTGTGTGCCTCTGTCAGATCGTAGCTGTCTCACCGGGCCTCTCCTGCAGATGAACCTTCGGTAAGCATTCGGCAAGTTTTCAAGATGTCCTCCATGAATACCTTATACTTAAGATTACCCAACATCTTCGTCTTCAGCTTATTCAGCTGTCTAAGTGCCATTGGCTTGTTGTTGGGGAGCTGGACGTCATCTGTTTTGAGGGGGAGTGGCATCTCGAAGTGGCCATCCTCTTTCATCTTCTGCATGAATCTTTGATCACCTAGGGAAACATTCTCTCTGGTGTCTCTCTCGTTGAATTCCATCTCAAACATTTGGGTGACTTGATGGGGGCTGACTTGCTTCACCCGAGTGCGAAACGCAAAGTGTTGTGACTCTCGGGATGAAGTCATAAATCCGCTAGCATTATCGTGGTCGCTGCCACGGTGCATCTTACCCACCACTCCCCATCCTAGGATTGTTCGTACTGCATACGGGTCGTCTTCTTTGCCATAAATGACATATCTCGGCTTGATGGCGCGAGTCCCGTTACAGCCTATCAACAGTTCTATCTCGGTTTTACTCAAGTAGGGGGTAGTTAGTTAGATATGCCTCAAGTGTGGCCACTCCTTCACGGTATCAAATCTTGGGATTTGTTGACGTTTGCGTTGGTTTAATCTCTTGAGTAGGTGCCTGGTATATAATTGTATCTCTGTGTCTTTGGACAATCCCTTCACCAACAGTCCATGCACTAGTTCCCTGGGTGCAATATCTCCCTTGGCAAATATCGTGGACAGTCTCAAGTGGACCTCTTCTCCATTCATACCAAGCTCTAGTGTGGAATCTGAAATGAAACACGTGTCTGGGTGCTCATCTAAGAGGGCGTAAACTATGACTTTTGTAGTTGGGTCCTTCTGGTGGTGAAGTACTAAAGGAAAAAATAAGGGTGTGGGGACAACTTTCTCCGGCGTCGAATGCCTGGACTTATGTGTTGTAGATTTCACTATTTCTTTGTTGGTGTCATCCTTATTCTTCACCTCAGTCGTGAACTTCGTGTAGTGATGAAGAAGAGTCGGTTGATAGCGGCTACAGTTGTCACATCGTTTCTTCTTTTGACAGTCTTGTCGTCTATGTCCCCATCTTAGACATCCGAAGCAGAGGCCGTTCTTTCTGATCAATTCGTGTCGCTCATTCAGTGTCATCGCAACGAAACAGCTACATGATTCCAGCTGGTGTTGACCCTTGCAGAGAGAGCACTTCGGAGTCGGCTTTGACTCGGATGAAGAAAGAACGCTGCCTTTTGTAGCCAAAGTTTTCTTTGATGATATCTCGTTAGCGTTCGATGCGAATGTCCTCGCTGTTCCTGACTTTGTTGGGCTTGAAGGGTTCGACCTCTTCCCTTTTCTCTTCGCTCGGTTTTTGGTGAAATGGACTGGAAGCAATGCGGGCCTCCTTAGCAACAAACTTGCACAGTTCGGCAAAGGGTGTGTAGTCATCTTGCCCGATGGCCTGTTTGTCATGCATCCATTGGTCGACAACACGAAGCCATCAATTCTGTACATGCCTTGAATGTTTCTCTGTTATCTTGTGCTCGGCTGGGTCGTCAAGAACTTTCAACTGGCTCAGTGTTGCCATGGCTGTCTCACATTGGAAAAGGAAAATCTGATCGGTTACGGAGTCCTTTTCCATCATCCTGCTTCACAGTTGGCCATTTGTTTATTCTCTCACTGTAGGTGTTTGCAGCTAGCAACTTGTTGCCGCATCGCTCGGTCAAAAGTTTCTTTGCCTTTTGATAGGCATTCTCGCTGTTTAAGGGGAGAAGTCCCTTGATGCACTCTCGAGCTTCACCAGTGGTGTATCTGCCGAGGTAGTACAGCTGCGGTCTACTGCTGATGGGTAACACTGCTCTACTAGTACGTAGGAGTTCTTCCATACAGGAAAGTCAAACACGCTGCCTTTGAAAACTTCAGGCTCTCTTTTGGGCAGTTTTGCCTCTCTTCTTGTAAGCACGTCTGCCAGTGCCGTGATGGCGCTTGCCACATCATTTTTGTAATTGGTCAATGGACTGTGTGGAAAGAACTGCATCAGGTGGTTCTGGTTTGTATGATGTTGGCATTCTGGTATGTGAAGTAGACACAATGGGCAGAGCTGTAGGTGCGGGGGGGGGGGGCTGTAGATGCAAGGGGCGGATATACATAAGATACAGAGGATAATACGCCCAGGTTGCTGTCCATTGTTCGGTAAATTCTCAGTGACTGCCTCGTCACTAAACGGCCAATTTATTTTTATTTATTTAAACAATCTATTTTTTTTTTTTGGGGGGGGGGGGGGGGGGTCGTTCACATCGAAGAGTGAAGATGGCGCAGCTAGCTCTGCTCCTTTCTGCTACTCAGTGATGCGCAGCAGTTCTGTGTGTGAGATCATTGAACTGGCTTTTGATGTACAGGATCGGCAACTGCTATGGCTCATGACTGAAGCCGATTCCCCAAGCTGTATTTCTTCTGCTACATCTAGGTCTGTCATCCTGTCCCAGAAGAGTTTTTACTGTGTTGGTTTCGAATAGGCCTATGGTGTCTTTTATTCACTCTCGATCAACTGTTTCATTAACGAGATTACACAACTTTCACCATTGACGATTCACTAGCTTACTGATTATCAATTGTTCACTTGATCTCTCTAATCGTTCACTTGTAACAGTACACTAGCGGTTCAAGGTTCACAGTTCACCTCAGCTGATCACCTCGATCAACACCGCCCATATTCTTGCAGTAGTCGATTACTACATGTTGTGCTGGGACTTGGCGGGCCACCCGGACTTTGGCACTGTCCATGGTGTAACGCCTCGTCACAAAGTCGGTGGTATGGTCTCTGAACCCACTGTGAGCAGATGATAGAACGGACAACAGGGAAGAGTTGTTCCACAGGGTATATGTCGGCTGTCCACTCTGTCGTACATACAAGGTTCCTCGTCGTGTATTTTTGATCTGCTGCACAGCTTTTAGGTTCATCAGGTTCTTCTTGGGGTTGTTGGATAGGTCAAGTAGTGGAAGGCGTATAGAGTTGGACTCCCGGCCGTCCTGACTTCTCTGTCCTTTTCTTCTTCTTTCGTCTCCTCTTCTCCTTAGCATCCTGGCTTGTTTCTTCAGTCTCCCGTCCTGACTTCTCTCTCTTTTTCCTCTTTTTTTGTCTCCTCTTCTCCTCAGGATCCTGGCTTATTTCCTCAGCCGTCTCCTGACTCGAGTGCTCTCACTTTTTCTTTTTCTTTTGTCTCCTCTTCCCCTTAGGATCCTGTCTTGTTTATTCAGGAGTCTCCTGGTTTGACTTCTCTCTCATTTTCTCTTTCTCTTTCTTTTGGGGTTTTTCACCACCTTCTAACCCTCTTTCCTCCATACTGGTAGCACTACGCAGTCTTCCTCCTTGCCTCAGCACAGCAGATAAGAAAGCTGCACCCTCAGAATGAGACAAGCTTGTCTGCAAATCCTACACCTCACGGGCCGTCATATTGTCCAGATGGATAATATCTGTTTGCTGTCTAATGTTGTGAGTGTGAAAATCACAAAATGTCCACTTCTTTTATACTTTTCCAAGTTCGGAATGGCCAATTTTATCACCATATTCAAAATAATATAAATTACAATATGCTGTACTTATATCATAGAAGCTATAGTTTTATTATTCATACGTTTCTTACTTACCCAGCAAACAAATGCAGTAGTCCAGCCTTGAAATAAATCAATCACCAAAACCCATTACTGTGTCCCAAATAACAATGTTTGCTGTAGAGCTTTGGACCAGTGGTGTTGTCACCATAGAGCAATGGTGTCATCTTGCCCTGGCCTAGAACACCCTACCCAGCATACATAATGTACATATGAACCAAACACACTCAACAAGCAAAAAGTCCCAATGCTAAAAAATACTACAAATACAATTGGGGTTGAAGTACCAAATACTAAAAAATTAGTATTTGGTAGTATCCAGTACTAACTGACCTGTATTACCACTATTAGTATTTTGTAGTTGCCAGTATCTGTACTTGTCAGTACACACCCAATCATCAGTCACAGAGAGACCCAGTGCTACAAAATACTAAGTAGTATTCTGTAGTACTCAGTTCTTTAGCCCAAAGTAAAGCATAGGGGGTTAGTGTTAATACACCGCATGGCTTTGAGAGCTGGCTTGGTGGCGGTTACAATATGCGTATACCTTGTCATGCAGTCCCTTTCTTGTGGACCACCACCACCATGCTGTTGACCCACTGGCTAGGCTGCCTCTTCTTTCACAATCACTCCCAGATTCTCCATTCTTTTCAGTTCATTCTTGACTAATTTGTCTCGCAAAGCCATTGGCACTTTTTCTGGGTGCATGAATGTCCGGTGATGCATGTCCGGTGATGCTTTAGGTTTCACATGGAGCTGATGTTTCCCTTCAAGGCATCCAAGGCCCAAAAATACATCATATTTGTTGAGCATATGTCGGGGCCAGTATTGTTCTCCAGTGTTTCAATGCGCTTGATCAATCCCAGTCGTTCGCATGTGGTTATGCGACCGAGAACTGGTTGTACTCTGCCAGGGAGAACTTGCAAACTCTTTGTCGTACATCTTATCTTTGTGCTCATGGTTCATTTCCCACTGGGTTTCATTTTGTCACCAGAGAAGGAAATCAACCATTTTTGTGAGCGTTGCAGCTTGGTGCATAGCTTGTGATGCACCCTCTCAGGTATGACATTACACTGTCACTAGTGTGCACCGGTGTCCAATTTGAAGCGTACAGCGCGATGCATGACTTTCAAGTCGAGCATCCAATCGGCTGACTTGTGGTTATCTTGCAATTGTCGGGTAGTGTTGTCGGGTAGAGGTAGAGGGTGGTTTGACTTTAAAGGGGATACCCATGGTTGTAGTGACATCCAAGTAGTAATGACCTTCTTGTCGTTGATAGAGACACTCGGCTCACTACCAGCATCGTCTTAAGGGCATGTTCAGACGGTGGTGTAAGTTAATCTAATCCAAAAATACTAAGTTATTCCGTTTTTAATCCAAAACATGCTTGCGTTCAAACCAGAAAGTTACGCCATTCCCCAGGCAGAAAAGTTGGTCAAGTTACGCCATCGTGGTTACGCAACGCAAACACCACTTTCTCAGCCTTCCGGTTAAAGCGCGCGCGCGGGAAACAAGGGCAGTGTTGTATGTACATGTACATACAGTATATACAGTATACATTAGAGCGCAAGCGTACTGTCGTTTTCCAAACTCCAGCCTCTTCGCAATATCGGCTTTGTTTATGCAGTTTGGCTATGATAATGGAGCGCAGTGACCGACTGGCCTAAGCTAGGGTTTGTAAAACGGTCCGGTAAATAAACCGTGTACATGTACAATGTACACACACATACATGTTCATGTAATTGCACGTGCGACAGGCCATGCGTTATCAAAATGGCGCCGATGATGATCAATGCTAAAGTTTTTCTCTTGTTTTTGCTTGCCTGTATTCGGGAAAAAAGAGAACGATCGTCGGATTCCGAGGCCGGAGAGTTGAATAATGAATCGTGTGCTGGAGAGGCTCAGAAGACTGAAAAACAACCGATTGCGTCAACAAGACCACGCTACCCGTTGGCGTTTTGGGCAGTTTGTCAAACGAAGGCAACGGGCAATCGGATGTATTCTCGGCGCGGTGGCCATCATTGCGAAGGGTTCACAAATATATCGCCTTGTCCGTGCCCGGCTAATGAGCACGGCCTGGACCTGTTACGAAAAAGGTCAATGTGAATAAACTACCACCGGAAGTGGCAGGTCAGTTGCGTTCCAACGGCACTTCACGGCTCATCGCAGCGGGGGGAGATCGTTATCTTTCGCTCAACTTAATCTAATCGGCCACTTTTGGGAAGCGTAAGTTACGCCATTTTGGTCGCGTAACTTACGCCGCGCGGGTGGATTAGAGCGTTCCAACGGACAGATTAACTTAGTATTTTTGGATTAGATTAACTTACGCCACCGTCTGAACGTACCCTTATCTCCAAATTGTTTCTACGTGTCGCTGCAAATTGGCGTTGTTGTCAACGAACAGTAAAGTTGTGCGGCACAGGCCCTGCTGCAAACGATTCATTTAGAGTCGACCCTAGAATGGCCCTGATAGCAAAGGGTGCTCCAGCTCCGCCCTCACAAACTTCCTTTGGAATGAGAGCAGTTGGGTTGTCTTGGCTAATGAGAAGATTGACTTTTGCGATGTCAACATCTGGCAGAGTAATACCAGACATGTGGTGGCCCCAGCTTATTTGTTCAGCTCATCTTGGGTGACAAGTTTTGGTCTTGTGTTTTGGTCTGTGTGGAGTTTTGGTCTTTTCATTACATGCGGCATGGTGATTAAATTCGCATGATTCAGGTCAGTTACTTCAAGTTTCACAATGTGGGTGTCAGCAATGGTGTCAAGCTTAGTCAACCTCATGGTTTTTAGGTTTTTCATCGACTACAAGCTTCTCAATCACGTTTTCAGAACAAAAGGAGCCGCTGTCTAGTAAGGCATTCGTGGTGACAAAGTCGGTAGAGCTTTGATGACGTCACTTTCACTGGTACTATGGGCAAGGCAACTTTTCCTACCCCGGTCCTAGTGGTACAACCGGTCACAATGGCTTGTAGGCAGGTCAAAATAAGAAATAAATGGGCCGACCCTAAAAAAATTGCAAATAAACGTTTTATTGCTGATTTATGTTAAGAAGGGTCTAGACAATAACATACTAAAAGTTTAGGAGAATTGAAGACCGGGAAAGTTACTAATTTCGAAGATTAGTATTAGCGGCCATCTTGGATTTGCTAAAAATTAAGCCACGCCCCCAAAATGGCGTAAATAAACTTCACAGTTCATAATATTTATTCTTCTAAAGATTATCTCTCATATGATACCAAATATTCTCAACCCCCCCCCCCCCCCCCATGTGACCTAATTATGACAGTTTTACTAATTAGGTAAGGCCTAACCTAATTTAGCACGATAGGACATTGTAACTGACATATCATTGATTTTAATGATATGTCAGTTACAAAGTAATCTGTCCTTTTTTCTTCGGATTTTTCTTCCTTGTAGTGGTATATTGCTTTCTTATTATGTTTTATGCTTCATTGGCATCATAAACTGCCATTATTATGAACAATTATGGCCCCTAAATTTGTTCCATTTTGTATACACTAGTCAAAAGTACCCGTGGGTGTAATATATGACCGGAAGAAGGGAAGTTGGGGATGGGGTGACGTACCCGTACCCGTAAGTTTGGGCGAGATCGGACCAAGGACTTTGGAGGAGTAGCGAAAAACGAACATTTGACCTTTGACCTTTGACCCCAGTGACCTTGACATATGACCGGAAGAAGGGAAGTTGGGGATGGGGTGACGTACCCGTACCCGTAAGTTTGGGCGAGATCGGACCAAGGACTTGGGAGGAGTAGCGAAAAACGAACATTTGACCTTTGACCTTTGACCCCAGTGACCTTGACATATGACCGGAAGAAGGGAAGTTGGGGATGGGGTGACGTACCCGTACCCGTAAGTTTGGGCGAGATCGGACCAAGGACTTGGGAGGAGTAGCGAAAAACGAACCTTTGACCTTTGACCCCAGTGACCTTGACATATGACCGGAAGAAGGGAAGTTGGGGATGGGGTGACGTACCCGTACCCGTAAGTTTGGGCGAGATCGGACCAAGGACTTGGGAGGAGTAGCGAAAAACGAACATTTGACCTTTGACCCCAGTGACCTTGACCTTTCCAAAAATGAACCCCTCAAGGGCAATTCTGGGGTGAACTTACATCCACCCACCAAGTTTGGGCGAGATCGGACCAAGGACTTGGGAGGAGTAGCGAAACAAACAGACAAACAGACAGACAAACGTTGCTTAGTATGATGATGATACAGTGTGTGGCGTTCCACAGGTAAAATTTTTGATTTTTGGTCCTGGGTCAAGACATTTTGCAAATTTTCAGTCATAAGGAACTTGAACGACTGTACACGCTGATGGAGTCTGGTGAATGTACCTTAGAGTCGTTGTCGAAATCAGGTTGCATTCGCAGGATTGACAAAACTGTATCTCTCAAAAAGGATGAACTGGCAGCAGCTTCCAAAACCGGCGCACTGTGGGTCAACTATCAGAAGATGTTAGGAATTGCTAGGACACTTGTTGCGGCCGATCGAATGGGGTCTTGGGAGATGCATCTCCATGCCATCTCAGCTTGTTTGCCGATATTCGCAGCAGCTGGCCATCCGAATTATCTGAAGTCGGCTCGTCTCTATCTCCAGAAGATGCGTGCATTGGAAGATGACAACCCTGAGGTGTATCAGAAATTTCAATCTGGGTTCCATGTAACCAGACGCAGCAACCAATACTGGGCTGGCCTTGGGACGGATCTGGTCATAGAACAGACACTAATGCGCTCACTAAAAAAGCCAAGGGGGCCTAACACGAGGAAGTGGGATGTCTGAGCACCAGAGAACAGTTTGGACTATGTCTTCAACTGTGTCATCCGCGTACAACCTTGCCATGCAAGAACTGACCGCAAATAGTTATACAACAAGTGAACAACATAAGGAGTTGTCCACCTCCAGAGTGAATAGAGACGAGGCTGACCTTGAAAAAACTGCAGCAAAACTGGACAGTTTTACACCATTTTCAGAGGATAAGTCATTACGCAATATTATCACAGGTGTTAATGCAAATGAGGATGTGAATGTACATGATCTCTTCACAATAGGAAATGATGTAGTTGGAAAGATGGATGGTCATTCTGTTTTCAAATATACACACAAAAGGAGTTCAAAAGTCAAGGTTGCTGATGATCGTACGATTGATCCAGCCTTGTTGTTCCAGAGGTTCCTTGTTGTGTCGCAGACGGGTGATCTCCGGTTGGAAGAAGTCATGAAGTATGAACTCTGCCCGTATCCGATGGCATTGTTTGAAGCCAAGAACATCTTGCGCAAGCCAGATAAGCCACAACTAGCAGAAGCGATACGGAACTACGCTAAATCCAAATCGGACAACGCCGTTACCGAGACGGTCCCGGTGACAGATCACTTTGTTCTAGATGGCGGATCACTTCTACACCGCGTAAAATGGACGGGGTGATCCACCTACAGTTCAATAGCAGATGACTACGCCTCGTTCACGGTCAGACATTATGCCAGAGCCACTGTAGTATTTGATGGTTATGGGGTTGGGCCAAGCATAAAGGACGGTACTCATCAGCGTCGAAGTAGAACCAATGCGAACAAGGTGAACATAACAGAGACAACAAAATTTGTTGGAAAAAAGGAAGACTTCTTGTCGAACGAGGCAAATAAGGAGGCAATAATCCAGCTCATCACAGAACGTTTGCGACAGAGAGACTGTATAGTGATTCAAGCTGAAGGAGATGCCGACGTTGACATTGCAAAAGCAGCTGTCACAATGTCTAGTTTCAAATCGACCACGCTCGTTGGAGAAGATACAGATCTCCTTGTGCTCTTGCTTCACCATGCATCACCATCAAGCTGCACTGAACTCTATTTTCGTTCGGACAAGGGCAAATCAAATGTCTATAATATCAAGGTTCTTAAGCAGATACTTGGAGAGACAGTCTGTTTTGATCTATTGTTTCTCCATGCCTTTACCGGATGCGACTCAACGTCAAGAGTATTTGGGATCGGAAAGAAGCCGGGGTTCCAAAGAATCATCAAGAACGAAAAAGGAATCAAAGACTGTTCGAAAGCATTCTGTTCCCCAAAGCAAAGTCAGGATGTTGTGGAAACCAATGGCTGTAGGGCAATGGTGGCTTTGTTCAATGCAAGTCAGAACGACTCACTGGAATCTATCCGATACACTATGCTCTGCAAGAAAGTTGCGAGAGCTAAGACTTTCGTCACGCCAGAACGACTACCACCGACCACTTCAGCCTGTAATTTTCACTCTCTGCGGACTTACTACCAGGTAATGGAGTGGATGGGCTGTAGTGATGGAATGGAGCCGTCTGACTGGGGATGGAGAGTAGAAGGGGAAAAACTTGTTCCGGTGATGACAGACAAAAGTCCGGCTCCAGAGGTACTTATTCAGATGATTCACTGCAACTGTTCCGGAGGGTGCAACACGCTAAAGTGTACCTGCAGAAAGCATGGACTGGAATGCACCAGCGCATGTGGTCATTGCCAAAATGGGAACTGTAACAATATGACTAATGATCCAGTGATGGAAGAGGATGATGAACAAGACTGAATATAAGAAGCCATGAGAATGCGTCACGTTATAGTAAGTTTGTTTAAAATACGGGTTGACCTTAGTAAGGACATAAGAAGTCACCCAACACCACTGAAAACATCTCTAAAAATGAATTATTGGCATCAAAAACATTGTGAAAGACACCAAATTTCCCTGTTGTCTAAAGCAGTTTCAAGTTAGTGCCCATTTGCAGATTTTTGTTACAACGGTCAGACGGGTTTTGGGCAGGGGTAACCCCCAAAATAGTTTAAGGGGCAACCAACACCACCGAAAACATTTTCAAATGCATTACTGACCCCCAAACATTGAAAATGATACCAAATTAACTTGTTTTGGCTGAAGCAATGTGGAGTTTTGGCCGATTGTCCATCGGGGTGTGCGTTGTGGGGTAGGGGTACCCCCAAATATGGTATAAGGGGTTAACCAACATCACTGAAAACCCTTCCATATAAAAGATTGACCCTGAAAACCTAGGTAAAGGTCCAATTTCTATTGATTTTTCATGAAAATTGACCAAGTTATGACTGTTAAAATGAGTTAAAATGAGTTAAAATGAGTTAAAATGAGTTAAAATGAGTTAAAATGAGTTAAAATGAGTTAAAATGAGTTAAAAACGGCTAATACTAATCTTCGAAATTAGTAACTTTCCCGGTCTTCAATTCTCCTAAACTTTTAGTATGTTATTGTCTAGACCCTTCCTAACATAAATCAACCATAAAACGTTTATTTGCAATTTTTTTGGGGTTATGTGGTGTATTGACCTGCCTATTGGGCACTTGCAGCTGGATAATGGACTTCAACAACAGGTGATGCAGTATGTAGCCTGTAATGCTACAGATCGTCGCTTTTGTGTTGTCAATAAAAACTCAGCGTATGAGACGCACCAATGAACGTGTTGAAATGTTATTTAATGAAATGTATAAAAAAACGATCGGAATGACGTGACTTAAACAAAGAATTTGATGACAGAGTTCCGACTGTGATACTTGACAGATGACTTGACGATATTGACCATGTTTTGCGGCGATCCCTAGGCAATTTCTCCACAATCTGTGATAATCTTTTGCTATTGTTAAGCTCAACTAGCTTGCCCATGGTGTCCAATGTCTCTCGACAATTTCGCAGGTCATCTGTGAAATCCAACAATGCCTCGTTGTCTCGGATGTCAGGTCTGTTGATGACTTTGTTAACCTCAGCGATATCATGCTCGTTTCCAAAAAGCGGTCTTTTAGTAACTTTCTTGCCAGAGCGTAATTTTCTGGCTGGCCCGATGCATTAATGTTGCAGACGGGCGAGTTTGGCAGCATCACTGACAGATTTCTTGTCCACAGCATTTTCTAACGCTCGAATAAACACCTAATACCATCGAAAGTCGTCAGTTCTGTCTTTGGTAGCTGTACGCTTTCCGCAAGGGACTGCTGCTGAAGTTGGCTATTGTTCAGCCCTGGGGACAAGATGTGGCTTACCATGCTTTCCATGGCTGATGGAATGTTAGATGCTGGACTAATGTTCCCTATCTTCATTGCATTGGTGTCTTGGCCAGGTGTTGTGAGATGGCAGGTGATAAGCTGGTTGTATTGCGTTGAGTTCTTGATTAGCAAAGACTGCATTTCGTAATTCTCTGCCTTGGCGTATGTCCTTTCCGTGGCTGCAGCCTTTGCTATCTGCATTTCCAATTCTGACGGCGCTTTTGGCGAAGTTTCAGCTTCCCTACTTCGAGAGCTTGCCTCTTTGTCTCTGCCGCTGATTCGGCTTCCAACTCGGCTCTCTCGGCAGTTGCACGTAGCCTAACAACACTCGATGCTGTGGATACTTATGCCGGACAAAACACTTCCTGGTCTCGAAGGCTGTCTCCCAACTTGGCTTATTCAGTCACCGTACTCAAGAATTTCCGCAATCTGGTCCTTAATATCAGTTTTATCTTGTTTGCCCTCTATACTTGATGCTGTTCACCTGAGACCTCATCAAGGCCTCAAAACAAACGAATGTCCTAAAGCTGATGTCAAAATAATGTAAGCTCAAAATTGAACTAATGTTGGCTTCTTCTACAGTTCGTCAATTTATTCAAAGGGGGTGAGGATTTGTCAAATAAACTCAGCAATGAGACCCATATGTGGAAAAATCATAAGGTTGCTTGACATGACATGGCTTTAAGTTGATGTTACGTGGTTACATTGCTTCACGGTAGTTACATGTACATGGTTCGACTATAAAGAGAATAAATAAATGAAATTCACTAAATACATGTTACCAAATATTTGTCACTAAAACTTTCAGTTTCACATGTAGGTTATTAAAGCAACAAAGAAAATAAAACTTGGCACTTAATGCATGTGCACATGCATGTAAGCTGTCTCATTGGCAATACATGTAATACCCCTTATAAAAATCTACCCTAGTTTTACTTTACAAAAAATTGTAGTATTACTTTAGTGCTACTATAGTTTATCAATAGTAAACCTGAAGTGAAACTGTACTTTCAGTATAATATTACTATAGTTTATACTGTAGTATAAAAGTACGGTGTTTTTGACACAAAATTCCCCATTTACTACAGTAAAACCACAGTAAAACCGCAGTATTACTGCGTTTAAACTACATAATTACTATATTTTACTTCACATTTACTATTTTATTACTACAGTTTACTGCAGTTAAACTACAAGATGACTGTAGTCATTTTTACTTTAAATTAACTGCAGTACGTAATGTATTTAAACTGTAGTGTAACTGTAGTTTTAGCATAAATTTACCCCAAAATAACCCATCGTTACTTTATCTTTACTACATTTTTATTGAAGTATTTACTGCAGTGTGTACTGAAGTAAAACTATAATGTTACTGTAGCTTTAGCATATTTTTACCTTAAAATAACCCATCGTTACTTTATCTTTACTACATTTTTATTGTAGTATTATTTCAGTGTTTACTGCAGTAAAACTACACTGTTACTGTAGTTTTAGCATATTTTTTCCTCAAAATAACCCATCGTTACTTTATCTTTACTACATTTTTATTGTAGTATTATTTCAGTGTTTACTGCAGTAAAACTACACTGTTACTGTAGTTGTAGCATATTTTTACCTCAAAATAACCCATCGTTACTTTATCTTTACTACATTTTTATTGAAGTATTTACTGCATTAAAACTATACTGTTACTGTAGTTTTAACACATTCTTACCACATCTTTACTCCAGTGCTGTTGTAGTATTATTGCAGTCTTAACTGCAGTAAAACTTCTATGTTAATGTAGTTTTAGCATACATGTATTTTTACCTCAAAATAACCCATTGTTACTTCATCTTACAGTATTTGTACTATACAAATACCAATTATTATAATACGGCCTACCAGTGGATAGCAGCTAGTACTGCAACATGCAGTCTGCATGTTACATTTCACTAACACTTCTGTTTGACTGTACAGAAAAAGGAAAATAAAATATGCAGTACACTTTTTTAGCTAAAAGAAACGACGCGTAATAATGGACACAACACATCGGGATTCTTGAGGTGTGTTTTGGTCTTAATATCTCCTCACCTTTAAATGAGCAAAAACAACCTAATATAATATACATGCTTCTGAGGTTCCATGAGAGTCTTGGTCGATGAGTCTGACACATTGCAGGACTTGACTGTACAATTAAAAGAATGGCTAAAAGATATGGCAAGTTAAACGACTAGAAAAATTGCAAATATTATATGCAAAGAATGCGAAGGTACATGTTAACAAAATTGTTGTAGTTCATGTACCGTAGCATTCCTTTTGCACACTTGAGTTCATATTACAAAAAAAAGTACATGTACATGTATTAAATATGGCAAAAAGTGCAGTAAATATTAAAAATGAGCATTCCCTAAATATATAGATCACTTTGTTTTCACTATTCAGTAGGTGGCAAGTTTTTAAAAATCCAGACGTTAATGTGCATATAAAAAGGTATATTTCAAAGACAACATAATTTAAGGTTTCTAGTCTATGTGCACGTCGTAACAATACACACAAAACTTTATCTAATATTACAATACATTAACAAGAAAAAAGTGTCATTAACATTTTTTAAGTTATTCCAAAGATCATGTTTATTTTGAGGTACAAGATGTGATGAATAAAAATCTAATAGGTTTTGCCTATATTGCGTTAGCACTATATGCTCAGTGCTTTAAAGGTGGGATACACCATTTGCAGATATCGAAAAAATTTACTACGGAATTATTAGGAAATATCATACTCATTTGAAAGTAAATAATGATTGTAGGCATCAAGCAAAATGATTGCGCTAGATATCTTGTAAGTATTCTAAAAAATATAATTTTATGAAGAAAAATTTGGTTAAGGCGTCTGCAAGAGTAAGCAGGAGGTCGTGGGTTCGAATCCCACTCGAGTCACTGTGGAAAGTTTTGCAATATTAATTAACTCCTTTCTGCATCTGGTTTTTACGTTGCACTTGTTTTGACGCGTTATTTAATTTTTGCCTCATGTAGGCTTTGACGTCTGCCGGCAGCCGATCCGGAAAATTGCAGCGTACGGTAGCTATAGAAAATGAAAAGAATTGTGGCAAATTTGATTAGGCCTGGACAAATGTGACCCAGCACGAGTAAATGAGACACTTTGAAATTGAGATTTTGATTTCATCATTTAAAGCTTGTTTAGCTTTAAATGATGAAATCAAAATCTCAAATTTTATTTTTGCCTCAAAGTGTCTCATTTACTCATGCTGGGTCACAAATATAGTTTCTGGTCATGTGGGTGCATCACCTTAACATTGCGTTCCCTCTCACTTCACGTACAAATTATTTTCAACATAATGTGTGGGAAAGGGGAGGTGGGGGGGGGGGGGGGGGGGTGAGTAGTCATAAATCAAATTACGATAAAGTTACTTTCCATATCATTTTTATCACCGAGTGTGGATGACTTTTCAGATTTTCAAAACAAAAACGTAGTGATTCCTCTACGATATAATCAGTGTGACCACTCGTTATTTTCATTTCTTTCAAGATCAGCATTCAAAATCTTTCAAGCCTATGTAAATTTGTACACAAATTGATAAAACACATGTACATTCACATGTTAATCACATGTACTTTCACATATCGTATCTACTTACCAATTATGGCCTCGATGGACTTAGCATCCAGAGACTGCTTTGTCTTGGCCGGGATGTCTTCTCTCGCAGACTTGCTGCCAGTCAGGGAGTGGGTGGCGAGATGTTCCTCATCCCAAAGACATGTCATGAGGTCGTTTGTCAGTTTTTGAGGGTCCTTTGTGTTTGACCTCAAACATTACATGTATCCCTCACCGCGTGAATAACACAGATTTTACAAATTTTGTCATTTCAACAAGGAAATATGACAATAATGTCAATAAAATAGCCAATGTTATTGACATCTATTCAACTGAAGTATCAATTCAACTTCCAGAGGAGTTGCAAGTCTCATCGTTTTATAGAGATTTTTTGCCAGTTCCAATACATTTTTTTGAATGTGATGGTCGCCTGATAATTCTACAAAGATAAAGGTCTCACGAATAAAAGCAACTGGTGTTACATCTCTTCATCACAGTTTTCTTCCCTCAATCAATAATGTAATTGTATTTTCACGGTTAATGGAAGAATTTTCATCTGAACAATTACCTTCAGAACAGCAAACCTTCCACTGCCAAGTGATTGGCGCTATGTTCTCTGCATTATACTAGACCTGAAGCATTTGTTTGCCCTTACCATCTTCTACTAACCAGATATAAAGATAATTTTGAAATGTAATAAAGAAAACACTTACCTGCTGTTGTTCTTGACTTGTGGGGCTTTGAAAACTTTAACCAGATGTTGTTGCAATTTGTCCATGGTACCCGAGGAGCTCCGCAACAAATTTGTAATAAATTCCTACAATAAAAGCAACTTGCGAAATATGCCCACCTGTACTTTCAGGATGCAAATGATTCTGTGAAAAAAATTGTTTTCCACATTGACAAAAAATGTTCCTGGCATCCAAAAGGCATATTTTTGTTCGCAAAGTGTAACTGGCCTTGGAACACCATTCATAACTGACATAACTGCGTATGAATCTGTATGCATATCAAGATTGATAGGAAGAAGAAACATTGCCAGAGCTGTTATTAGGTTTAACATATTTGTTATTAAATGTTATGCCACACTGAAGGATACAGCAGAAATGTAAAGAGAAATGACTTCATTGTAATGTTAGATAATACAGCAATGAAAATAGAGACATTTATAATTGTTTTTCTGGATGACTGCCAGTGTCATGATATTCCTTGTGTCTGTCAAGAACTGGCACTAATTATTGGTGCAGAGCTGCAGTTGCAACAACCACAGCTGAGAGTGTTTGACAACGATGTGAACGACAATTTGGCAAAGGCATACTGCACAAGAGTTGAATCACTGAGAAAAGTGGCCGTTCGCGCAGAAAGCATACGTGGCAAGTGTTTAATGTTGCCTTTAGCTAGAACAAATGTGTATCTCCCCTGGTTAAGCAACGAGTACACAAACTAGGCTGAACAAAGTGTTCAATATAATATATTATCTGTGCCATTTTCAAAAGCGAAGTGGGAATATCGGGTTGGTTTTATGTAATTTCAGACTAATTTTCATGATAGGCTACTTTGTCTTACTGTGGGGTATTGAAACATCATGTTTTATTTAGTTACTCTACCATTATTTGCGTGAATTTTGTAAAGGACATAAATTTAGTGATTCTTAAAAGTAGCATTTACAGGCAGGGTACAATGTACATGTATATCTTTGGTAATTACCAAAATTGTTGATGTTTTCGAATTATGATATTTCACACAAGTAGAGTAATTATTAAAATACCACCGACGATTACCGGTACATCAGCTTGGTTGTCTTGTTATTTGCCCATGTATCCTAGTAAATATATTTATGAAATTAGCCAACAAAAACAACTTCTAGGAATAATCAAGCCCAAGTCCAACAATAGTAAGCCGCAACCCCCCCCCCCCCCCCCCCCCCCCCAAAAAAAAAAATTTAAAAAAATTAAATTAAATAAATAAATAGACAAGGCGGTTCTGATGAATGACATGCTGTCCTCCTTTTTTTATACAAATTTGGTTCCTACAGTATTTAGGCGTGCTGAATAAGAGGTCCATGTGGCCTATAAATGGGACCAATTTTAGAAGTATTTGTGACTTGCGTCTTCCAACTCAGTTTTTTTTGCTAAAAAGACCAATGTGTGGGTCTATTTGGCATAGGGGGGTGTACATTTAGACCTGGGCCCTGAAATAGGCAGCCATTTTAGAGGTGGAATTAAAAAAATTAAGAAAATTGCACTGGGGCTCTTAATCTTTAATTTCTAGCAAAAAACACACTGCCATCCTACTCCTGAGCGTCGCGAGGCGGCTCTGTTTTTGTCTGATTCTGTGTTGTTTCCTATTAGCGCGTATTTGGTGCAGTGCATTCATACACAAACTCTAGTATTTTAAACGAAATATACTATAAAAAAACCGACAATATTACTATTGTTTTACTACAATGGCACTGTAGTATTACTGAAGCTTTCATTGCAGTAAAGTTATAGTATTAACAAACAAATTATCATTGTTTTACTACAATGATACTGCAGTATTACTTCAGTTTTCATTGCAGTAAAGTTATAGTATTAACAAACAAATTACCATTGTTTTACTACATTGATACTGCAGTATTACTTCAGTTTTTATTGCAGTAAAGTTAAAGTGAATCTACAGTAAACTATATATATAAATACTATAGTATTACTTCCAAAATACTGCAGATTCACTATAGTTTGACTTGTGTTTTTATTGTAGTAAAACTATAGTAAACTATGAATATAAATACTATAGTATTACTTCCAAAATACTGCAGATTTACTCTAGTTTGACTTGTGTTTTTATTGTAGTAAAACTACAGTACCAGTAACTTTACTTTAGGAGAAACATTACTTTCACTTTAATTACTACAGTCAAACTTTATGTACTGCAGGAAAACTATAGTTTTACAATAGTAAAACTATGGTGGATTTTCATAAGGGTCTGGCTATGATATTACAATTTAAAGCAAAGGTTCAATGGAATTGTCCTACAAAACGGTTTAAAAAACAGTTTTGTTTTATCATTAAAATTCCTTAAAAGAGAACTTGATTACTCACTTTTGCTGAGCTGTCCAAGAAAAATACAAAATAATGACGTTTTTGGCTGATTATTGTGTCAAACTTCTTATGTTGCAAAATGTTGCAAGGTGTTGCAAAATGTTGCAAAATGTTGCAAAATGTTGCAAAATGTTGCAAAATGTTGCAAAATGTTGTAAAATGTGATTGGTACCTTCTGGCTTAAACCCCCAAAACAACTACATGTGCACGTACTATAACAGTGAAATATCGCCCTCTGGCTGCAACACTTAAAATACCATCGTAGAGCGCCGATGCAAAGATCGTAGATCGCCGCAAGCAAGGCGCAAGATAGATTACTCCACCTCGAAAATGGAGGTACGACATGAAGCGTTTTTGGCGCCATTTTAGGAAGCAACATTTTGATAAGTTTTCGGATTATAACAATGGCGTCTGCCGGTATAGTGCCAGTCTTAATTCTCGACAGTACATCAGCTGCACATTGCTCGACAATTAACTGAAGTACCAAACGACAGTCAAAATGCCCAGAATTGTCATTCTTTAGATTTCCAAAGAACAAAGAGAGGTAATATCCGAGTGTTAAACTGATTTATTTACTTTTATCACCGTGGCGTGGATCGACCCTAGTCCGAGTAACTAGGACCCAAATATCACTTTTTTTAACATTTAGGCATGATCTTGCGATAGTAGGGTCCTAGGGAGTCCCATTTAATCAAAATGTCAGCCGACTCTTCCTTCGAATCATCTGGAAATCAGTTCTGACTACACACCCAGTTAAAAGCAAAAAAATGCTCAAGAAGGAGCGTCTCCGAACCTTCAGACTGCAGACAAAGATACAGCTGATAAAAAAAGTCCATGAAAAAGATAACCAAAGCTTCGCAGTCAATTAATGAAGTAATCAGGGGTGCTCGTGAGCTTTTGGAAGAGCCTGCACTAACATTCTTTGCATCTCAGCTAAGGAATTCTTCATGTCGACCCAAGATCAGGGGAAAGGGATGGAGCTACAGAGACAAAATCATAGCTCTCTCTTTGTACCACCAGAGTCCACGGGCCTATCAGTTCTGTCAGAGCATTTTCACTCTTCCTTCAATTCGGTCTATTCTTCGTTTGTTGAGTATTATGAGTAATGTTGAAGTCAACCAAGGATTTCATCCCAAGGTGTTGGAGCTGTTGAGGGACAGAGTTTCTTGCATGACGGATGGAGACAGGATATGTCGTTGCATTTGATGAACTGAGTCTGCGGACTGGCCTTTCCTACAACATCACAGAAGAAAGAGTGGGGGGATTTGAAGATTATGGCTCATTAGGCAGAACACCAAAGCCAGCAAACCATGCCCGTGTTTTGATGGTCATAGGTTTATTTGGCAAGTGGAAACAACCAATTGGTTATTTCTTGTCCAGAGATGTCACAAGTGCTAACAACCTTGAAGCTTTGCTTATGCAATGCATTCAACATCTAAAAGACATTGGACTGCAGCCTATTGGTGGTTGTAAGTCATGACCAGGGGTCCTGCAACAGCAAAATGTATAAGAATCTCCCAGTCACAGAAGAGCAGCCTTTTATTATCCATGGCCAAGACAAGATCTTTTTTTGTGCATGACCCACCACACCTCCTGAAGAATACACGATCGAATCTGGAGAAATATATCTTCAAAATCACATCTGGGATTTCTATAAGCAAGATTCACAGCTGCCAATCAGGAAAGCACACAAGCTCACCAAAGATCAGTTTTAGCTCAACAGCTTTTCCAAAATGCGGTCAACAAAGCTGCTCAAGTCCTCAGCCACTCAGTTGCATCAGGAATACACTTATGTTGCTTTTGGCAAACTATTCCTGCGGAAGCTGAACACACAGCTGAATTCATTGAAATGGTCGATTCTCTTTTGATTCTTTCAATGGAAGTTTCTTCAAGGACCCTAAAAAACTTAAATGTCTGGACACCAGACCTTTTTCAGTTCATGCCTTCATGTGCTGAAGAGTCTGCGAGTAATTGGAGCTAGAAACATCATGTTCATCCAGGGATGGCGGCTGGCCATATCATGTGTTACTCAATTGTGGCAGCATATCAAAGAAACAAGTGATGATGTCAAGTTTCTACTGACATCCCGTCTTAAACAAGATATTGTAGAGAATCCGTTTTCAAACATCTGGAGAAAGGGTGGATTCGAGATAATCCTTCACCAAGGGAATGTTGTTGTGCCTTCAGGATAGTGTTAGTAGCAACCCTCATCAAGCCAGCTGCAAGTGCCAACTGCTTAGTGGAGTATGACAGGTTTGTCACTTTGTCCCGACACTAAAGTCTTTGACAAATAAATTCTGCACTTATACCCCAGTCACAATTAAAGCGGAGCCCGGGCGGTGTGTGCGATTTTTAGGCATCGGCCGGCTTGTATAGGTCGACGATAGATCGTGCGATATGGCGGTCACAGTCACAATTAAAAGTGCCCCGTACGCTGCCATGACGGGGCCCGGGGGGTCGCCGACCGGCGATCGGCCGACTTTCCTGGAAATGGGGTCGAATTCTTGGCCCGTTTATCTGCCGGTGTCCGGCAGGCACTCGTCCGGTGCCCTGCTTATGTCCTTGCGATACCCCTGCGGTATCCAGCAGGGTGCCAACCAAATTATTCTTACAGGTCGTACGGCGGCCGGACGGGCATGTGTAGTGTGCCTGTCGAGTGGCCAGCGATCAACGGCCGGCGGCAGAGGCTCTCCTCTGACCTTTTTGATACCTCCACAACGCTTGCGGGCACCTGCACAGCGCGTGCGGGTCGCCCGGTTGAGGGAGAGGTTGGCGTTTGCACGCTACCGCTACAACCTGGTTCTTGTTGCATTGGTGGCTGAAGAAGAGATGCACGCAGAAATGTTGCGCCGCAGAAGAAGATGGTGGGTTCGACCCTGGTTGATACGCAGACCCTTATACGGCCAGTACGAGACCCTCATGGTTGAGCTGAGGCTGGAACATCATGGGGACTTTAGGGCCTTCCTCAGAATGGAACCCCAACTGTTTCACGAGCTCCTACAACGTGTGGGCCCGAGCATCGAAAAGAGTACTGAGTAAGTAATTTTTGAAATAAAAAAGAAATGAATACAAATCAATTACCATTTCAGTTTACAATCATTAGCTAACATTTATATACAATTTCATATTTTGCAGTGCCAGACAGCCCTTGTCAGCAGGCCTGAAGTTATCCATCACCCTCCGCTTTCTGGCAACGGGGAACTCGTATCACTCCCTGGCGTTTGCGTTCCGCGTGGCACACAACACAATATCCCTCTTCGTTCCTGAAGTCTGCCGAGCCATCGTCGACGAGTACCGTCAGGAGGTGTACAGCACCCCTTCTACCCCGGACCAGTGGCGGCAGGTGGCCCATGGTTTCAAGACCGGTGGAACTTCCCCCATGCGTGCGGGGCCATAGATGGCAAGCACGTCGCCATAAAGAAGCCAAAAAAGGGTGGGACTTTGTACTATAACTACAAAGGATTCTTTTCTATTGTGATCCTCGCTGTCGTGGACGCCGGCTACAAGTTCTTGTGGGTTGATGTGGGCTCCCCTGGATCTGAGTCGGACTGTGGGATCTTTAAAAGGTCCCAAATTGAACCTTCGCTCTCCCATGGGACCATAGGGTTCCCTGACCCCGAGCCCCTCCCCAACGACGATAGAGACACTGGATACTTCCTGATTGGCGACGATGCATTCCCCCTCCGCCCATACCTCCTGAAGCCGTACTCCAAGCGCTACCTGAACATTGAGGAGCGCGTGTGCAATTATCGCACTTCACGGGCCAGGCGGGTGGTGGAGAACGCCTTTGGCATCATGGCAATGCGGTTCCGCTGCCTCCTCACCACCCTGGCTGTGGTTCCAGAGACTGCCACAGTCATCACCGAGGCCTGTCTCATACTCCACAACGTGATGCGCCTACGCCACCCTGGCCTTCAGAACCTCGACCTGGACCGGGAGGATGATGACCATCAGCAGATGCCCGGGGCCTGGAGAGACGAGGCGGTGATGCAGGAGGTGGAACAGGAGGGCCGGGGACCACGGGCGACCGCAGAGGGGAAGAAACTTCGTGCATACTTCAGGAAATACTTCAATAGCGTCGCCGGCAGCGTACCATGGCAAGTGCTTGCAATTGATAGATAGACTATGGATAGACTGTGGACACGGTATACTGATATATACTGTACTTTGCTTTGCTGACATGTTTCTATTTGCCATTTAATGTAGATATAAACAATAATGTACAAAAACGGAAAAAAATAAAAAGAATAAAACATTAAAATTTAAAGACAGGAAAAATAAACATAAACAGAATTAATTTATAATATTGTCTATGTTTTTTCCATTTCTTTTAAAGTTTAAGTTATTTGTTATTTTATTTTGTTACACTATTGTTTATTTCTTTTTCCTTATACTGCTTTAAAGCTCTAGGGGCTTTTATTGTATTTAGAAAACAGAAAATAAATATAAGTAGACCACATGTCTTTATTCAAAAAGAACCTGCAAAGTGCAAAACATGAAAACACAACAAAAGTCCACTCTGAAAACACTAGTCCACTGTAACAACACTAGTTCACCGTTCACTGTAATGGCATAACACTATAGTCCACATATTCTCTAGTCCTCATCCTCCTGGGTATCTGACTGGGCCTGTTCTCCACTGTCCCGGGTGAAGCCAGCCAGAACCTGTGAGAACGAGTCTGTAACTCCGGTGGTGGTGGTAGGGGTCGGTGTCTGGGAGGCCGAACCAAGCAGATCGGTGAAGTTTGTCCCTCCTGGACTGGGGGTGCTGCCGTGGAGGGTAGCCATGGCCTGGATGAGCACCCCCGGAGATGTATCCTGCCAGCTGCTGGTGGGGACAGGGGCGGACCTGACACGTGGCGAAGTCTGCAGCAGAAAAACAAAGCACAAGAATTAAATTAAATTAAATATTAACAGTAATAGACATGGAAAAAAGATATATTAGAACATTGAAGAATATTCATTGTAAAGGTTTACATACCGGTCTCTGAAAGGTCTGCTGCTGCTGCTAGGGGGGGGGGGGGGGAGGTAGACCACAGGCTTCTGCTGAGGCCGCTGTGGGGCCACAAAGCTATACTGCTGCTGCTGCAGAGCCCGCTGTTGGGGCCACAAAGCTGTACTGCTGCTGCTGCAGAGGCTGCTGCTGTAGAAGCTGGTGCTGCCGGGCAAAGCGCATGGCCACGAGTAATGTCTCCTGCTGGTAGGCCCTCCATAGTTCTGGGGGGATGTCCTGGTGGACGCTGGACATCCACTGTGCCCATGCCTCGCGCTCCGACATGCCAGCTGGGGCCAGCACAGGTAGAAGCCTGGAACATTAACACATAGAAGACTCAGTGAACATTATGCAACAAGAAATATTTTCAAATGGAAAACTTCTTTCACTAAAATAGCAGCACAATGAAAACATAATTATAATACCTCCACCACAGCAGCTTGCGACTGCTTCAGCTCCTTCCTGGAGTCACTCAGCAACTCCCCCAGCATCTCTGTCAGGTCCCTCTTGGGCTTCTTCTTGTTCTTCTTGGGGGCGGGAAGGGACGATTCGCTGTCCTGGCGCTTGGCCCCCCTACTAGACTGCAAGTCCTCCCCAATCCCGATCGAGGATGCCACTTCTTCTGACTCGTCGGAGCTGGACTCTGGCTGCGCGACCTGAAGCATAAGCAAGGACAAGTGTTACAAAATGGAAAGGACACAATGTAAAAAAGTGAATATTTAGGAACACAAATGGGAAAAAAAGACACTAATCCTTGTAGATGCTTACCGAACCGAGCACTGTAGTGTCTAGCTGCCCCTGTAGTGTGGCGCCAAGAACTCGTACCGCTTGAGCTTGAATTCCTGGAGTGGGGTCAGCCTGGTCTGTCCCTTGCCAGACTTCCCTTTCTGCTGCTTGCCCCTCAACTTGAAGTAATCTGTGCGCATCGTCTGAAACCGAGTCATGATCTGGGAGGCTGTAAGCAGATGGAAAGGAAACAATGTAAAATAGTGTAAATTTCAAAACACACCTACATAATGACTGGCAGGAAAAATATTGGTAAGCATGAAATAAAATTTAAAAACTCTAAAGCATACTCACGCGCCAATCCCATCTCGTCTGCAAATTCATTCAGCAGGGCGTTCTTCTTTACCCAGTTCTTGTAGTCATGGCTTGTCAGGTCATAAAAGGCCAAATGGTCCTCGAAGAAGGCGGCAATGAGCTCATCCTGGGCCTCTGTGAACTTTGAGGTCTGGTGGCTGGAGGGGAACACATCGTCCTCTTCTTCGGAAAGGGGATTCCCCAGGTTAGTCTCACTTACTTCACTGCCACTCTCATTCTATTTCTCCCCTTCTTGTGGTTGTTTCTTCTTCCTTGTGGATGCCCTCTCCTTCCCCCTCTTTCCTCCTCTCATTCCCTTGGGCATCTTGTAGTACTTGCACTATGAAACTTGTGTGATAAACTGTGTGTAGGTGTAGATGTGCATATCGCTGGTACAGTCGATATGACGTCATCATTTTAGCCTCTTGACCAATCAGAACGCTGCATTTGAGCCTCATTAGCATATTGGAGGAGCCAAGTTAAAGAGCAGACGGGACCGTTCCCATTCGTGTAGGAGGGGTGTTGATTCGCGTAAGCGAATGCAAATACAATACTAACAATAGATAATTGATTTAATCGTGTGTAAAGAATGAGTTTTAATTTGTATGGATATTTTAGAAGAGACTTTTAGCGTCGCAGTAAAGAATCAACCATGAAATAAAATGTCACTGAGCTCGACGCACATCGTTTAGAATGGAACAACCCGTATTGTGACTGACCCATAGTCGATGATTGTCAAATCGCATGGGCCACTGTTTTCGTGTACAGACATGACAAAAAGTGTATCGGTCGTGTTTGTGATCGCTGCCGAAATTAAAGACATGTTATGTAACAGTATTGTATATTGCTGGTACAATGTAAAAACACTCTCCAGTAAATAGCCTACTATCACGGCATTGCCCGGTATTGTTTTAACTGGCAGATGATGTTCACGGTAAATTATATAGAGCTAATAATCCACACGTCCATACAAGAGTGGGGCGGGCCGGGCCGGAGTATTGGTCAGCCCATGGAGGAATAAGAAGGAACATAATGGTTTGCCCACAAATGGTCACACCGATATTGGTCACGACATGGCTTATCGGGAGAGAGACACCAGTCTCACGAAAAGTATACTCTGCAGTGCTGCCAAAACCATTCAAGTAAAATTGTACGCAAAATACATGGTATCAATCATGCACGCGGTTGTAGAAAACACAGTACTCACCAGCAAAACAATAATCAACACGGTATTTCCGTTTACTTGCACCGTAATAATTATTGCGTAGTTTAGGATATCTTTCAAAACCGCCGTTCTTGTCGTACAATGGTGACAAAAGTGACAGAAATACACAATAATGTGGACAAAAACATAGCATTTTGCACGATAAAGTTTCGTTGTCTGCCATTTGTTGTTGTTAGTCGAACCATAGCTCCATGGTCGAACTATGGTTAACCATGGAGGGAGGAATATAGTCCTTGATCAAGCTTAATTGCTCCTGTATTGTGACGAGTTTGTCCCTACGTGTTGTCCACGTATGTGTACACAACCTGTTAATAGAACCGTTGGTTTAATTGTGCATGGTTCAATGGGTCTTAGAATTTAACGGGATATGTACATTTGAGGAACGTGAACCATTTACACATTTGTATTGTTTGTTTTACTAATTTAGCTGTTCATTTGCTATTTCTCGCTCCTTTTGCCCATTTATTCATTTCGCGGCACCCTACAGTATGTGGTTTAGCCACTCCGCTACATAATAATAGACGTGATAACGTCCCGTGTACGTGTACAAACAAACACGACAAAGCTATTTGTCAGGTGATGTGGGGTAATATGGTAATATTAACCCAGATTTCAGCCGTCGTGTAGATGCATTCTATTTTGCAATAAAACTCACGTAAAATTCAATGTTTGTTCAAATAAAGGTAAAATGTATGCATTTATCCTTATTTTATTTATTTTTGCAAACTTTGCCAATATTGAAAATTGCCTCATCGCCATTTCAGTGTTTTTATTCGACTAGTAAATTTACACGACATATTTTAAAAAACATTGAGCGTTTCAGGGGCATATCTATTGTCTATACTTTGAACAACGTCCAAAAGGGTCAACGGAAGGGGTGTTTTGTTTACTTCTTATATATTTTTGTTCTATACAAGCTTTAGACAGTTCTCGGGATTAATCGATGACCTCGGATCATCATTAGCAAACTTCTATTTTATATAACAGGATGATATTTACTACAGGCCTTGTGGTTTACCGTTATATGCACATGTATATGTAAACAACAATGAGCAAGAGCCGCTGCAAACAAAGTGATATCTTAATTGGTTATTCTGACGTCACCCGACCACTATGCAAGGCCAAAGAAAGAAACTTGTACAAACACTCTGATTTTGGATTACCTTTTGACAGGAAAGGATGTTACTCCTAAACTCATATCGCATTGAGAACTACGTACAGAGTATAGAGAATACGGTATACGTAACGAGTTTCAAACTAAGCGTAACAAATGGTAGTGTAATTTGAAAAATATAGCTAAATAAAAAGCACGAATTAATGATAATGCGTAACGTACAAAATAAAATTAAACGTAAAGTGGAATATATAACATTTTAAGTGTAACAAATAATGCGTAAACTAAACTAAAAGTTCAAAAAGAAAACATGCAAAAACTCATAATAAAATATGAAACGATAAAACTCTCAACGACTAATGTAAAATAAAACTAAAATAAATAATAACCTGCTTTTTGCACAAAAAGTAAAATTAACGTAACAAAGTTTCAGACACAAATGTGCACAATGAAAATAAAAATATAATTTCTCCTGTTTTGGTTGTTTGTGCGAAATTATTGTATATCTTCTTTTTGGGGTAGTGTAAATGATGTATTAATTTTTTTATTTGTTTTTGTATCGCTACTGTTATTTTTTATACATGTACATTTTTTGGTATACAATATACATTTACTTATATGTACATGTACTTATACTTGGATTTGGCCTAGTTCATCCCACATAGGACCCAATAAACAAATAAGGCCTACAAGAAACCAAATTAAATAAAAACACCAAGAAAATATGGTGATTATCTACGAGAAGAAACTACGAGAAGAAATATTTACGTAAACAAATAAAAGCATAACGGCGAATACAATAAATAGACAACGGGTGTCTATAACCAGCCGGAACTCACTCAATTGGTCAACGGGCAATATACAGTTTCAAGTATTTTATTTCAATTCCACTTCGAATAATACAATAGTTACATGATAATGACACGACTTTAACTGATCAAATAACGGATTAAAAGAAAACAATTACCGTCGTACATGAACAACTTGTTCATTCTCTATAACATAACGTCTTGCAATCAACTTTATTCACGGCGTCTTCAACTTCGCAGTCCATAAAAAGAAAACTCATTGAACAAAGAGAATGCCGACTTACGTTTTGTAATAAGAGTAAACCCAAGTAACTTGTTTTCTTTTTCTCCCATGCGATGGTAGAGGTAAACAAATCTCGAGCTGTTCAGTTATACGTGTTGTTTTAGAGTGCTGCATCACCTTCTGAGCGAGTTCTGCACCCATCTTAGGCGAGTGCTGAATCACCTTCTGAACGAGTGCTCATATTAACTCCTAGGCGAGTGCTGCATCAGTTCTGCACCCCATCCTGGGCGAGTGTAGCCTTGGTCAAGGCGCGTTCGTCGTTATCCGTCTATCGTTATCCGTCCAAAAATACACGCCACGCGCGCCCTGCATATGCTAGCTTGCGCTCATATCGCGCGGTGCATAAAAGGTACAGCGACCTCACACGGCCACTTTTTATGCAAATCAACTGAAGCTACTTTTGCGCCTTGGATCAATCATTTTTGAAATATTATGTTTTTTTCTATATTTTGCGCTACATTTCTAGCGCATGACCTCGTATGCGAATACAGATAGGTATAGGCGGGGCTAGATGTGGAGTGTCCAATCTCACCGCGGTTGAATCCCGACGTCATCAAATTAGATGCGTCACTTATTTGCAGCATGACATTTAAGACAAAATGGCGGATATTCAGCGTCGTCTGTCGTCCAAAATCTGTCGTGTTGTTTGAATTCTGCAGCGGATAAATTACCACTCGAAGATTTTAGACCCGAGCAGCGAAAGGCCTTAGAATTCTTTTTTCGTGGTCACGATGTTTTTGTAAATTTTTCAGGCAGCCCCATTTTGCTCGGAGCTCAGTACATCAGCGTTTTTCAGCGTGTTTGGTCAGTTTCTTATCGCCGCATTATCGGCATTATACCCAGGCATGCTGGTCTGTGCGTTATCGCCACACTGGTCCAACGCTGTGGGAAGGGGCATGTTTACGGCTGCAGAACCAACTTTCAAGATGATCGCAATATCGTAATTTTAACATGGACAATTGTCTTATATCCTCAATAACTCCTCTAATTATTTTCTTGGCAAAATTCAGCCGGCAAGGCATTTAATTATCAGAGTTTCGCGTTTTACCGGGGCACGTTTTTCAGCTTGATTAGAATGCGTGCGATATAACGCAGGGCCGAGTTCGACACGTTTCAATAGAGTCGCGGTCTTTTCCAGTCGCCGCGGTTGAAAACTCAAAAACTGAAGCAGCTAAACACAACTAGTTTTGACCATAACATTGTCAACATTCAAGCAAATACCCAGCAAAACGAGCGACAATAACTGCGACCCTCACCAATTAAGCCAGATGTTCAAATCTCCATGTGTAATTCCTACAAGCCTTTGTAAAAATCACTCAAATTTCTCCGATAAAATATTATGTCAACGATGGCGGTATTCTGTACACGTGTGTGTGAACATACTTGCGAGCTATAGCTATGACCTTTCACCGCTAGCTCTAATTATGCAGTTAACGATCGACCAATAAGAAAACGACTTTAAAGGTCAGCTTAATCTATTAGCATAATGAGCACCACTCCCAAAACCTCAACTTAATGATTGATCCAAGGCGTTCATAATATCTTCAGTTGATTTGCATATAATTATATTAGTGGCCGCGTGAGGTCGTTGTTTGAGCTCCGATTACCGCCGCTCCGTACGTACGGACCACTGACCTCTATACATGGACAGATCATCATTGTTTCATTTTGAAGTCGGCATGCGGAGAAGTGCAACATGGCGGACCCACGACGTGACTCTGTGAGCCAATGAAATGTCCAGGTGTTGGTACGATACGTATTACGTAATGTTTATAAATACAAAATGTACAGAATAAATCCGCTGACCTCCACACCTGGACATTTCATTGGCTCACAGCAGTGACGTCTCGGGTCCGCCATGTTGCACTTCCAGTTCGCGCCGACTTCAAGTGTTAGCACAGCAGAATATGGACAATGGTCCGTCCAGGTGTAGAGGTCAGTGGTACGGACGGGTAATGATGAACGCCTTGGCCAAGACTAGGGCCGTTTTCGAAACCCCTGGCTTCGGCTCCGTCTCCGACTTCAGCCTCGCGCTGGCTGTGAGCTGGTCGCTGACAGATATTTCTGGCCTCATTCTTAGTTGCTTGTGACGTGTTTATCAGTCATCCGTTTGGAATTTTCCTGGAAAAAATTGCGTGTATACGTCCTCCGACGCGAACTGGTTAATGTATGTTTTTATCTTTTGATAATTAGAATGTAACCCTATAATGGTTGCCAATAAATGTTCCTCAGCCCCAGTCACACTAGGAGATACGACAAGCCGACAACTTGTATGACCAGGCTGCGACTGGAAATGGCAGACAATCTTAGAAAAGTGGTACCACAAGTCTTGAGTGGTTTTGGGTGGTCGTGGGTAGTCTTGGATATTCTCACGACCGAAATCAGTAGCAGAGCTGGTTTTGATCTTGTTCAAAAACCCGACTGCGACTGAAATATTTATACTAGTTGCACGACCAGTCACAGTAGTTGCACGAGTGAACTGGTTGCAGAAAATTGCAGGTCCTAGTGGGACTGGAAATTTATCTTTATAAATGATGACTTGACCAAGCAATTTATATAATTTTGCAATAAAGTCTAGATACAAATATGCAAGCCCAAACAAATGTCCTTTACCTCCTTAAAAAAAAGGAAAAACATTTTGTTTAATATGTTGAGTAAACTAGTAACACTAAACAACAGATAGACCAATGATAAACCATATAGCAGCCATCAGTTATAGAGAAATACCTTTGCATGTCATTGAACCTGCTGTGCACAATGTCTAATCATGGAGCAATAAACTAGAAGGAGTTAGAACAACCTAAGATAAAAAGAAACACAGAAGGCCGCAACAGGAGCTTTACGACCGCAATAATAGTTTGTATGTTAATACTCTAACATTCTAGTTTGTTAAAAAAACTTTGTTTGCATTATATTACAACATTTCCTATGTCACTTATGCGTTTTGGACGCCATTAAAAAAAAATGGCCGCCAATGCCGACACAGGCCTTTTTCCAGGTGTGTCCAATCCTGAAAACATTCTTTGGGCCAAGGTCTAGAAGTGTGCCAAATTTCATGCTTGTACCCCAAAACCCACAATTGGGTGTATTTACTGCTGGACTATAACGCTGCACATATCTGCTGGACTATAACGCTAAAGGAACGTTCTAGAATACGGCCTTTGGCTTTTTAAAGTTTGGCATCCCCCGCGGAACCTTTCGACTGAAATGGTCTATACGTATAGCAAAATGCTTCCTTTTTTCGATTAACAATAACAAGCAATTTCGTGCACGGAAATGAACGTTGCCGAAAGTAATTTATTACCTCAAATATTTCAGTTTCAGAGTTGTTACAAAATATAAAGGGACGCCCGTAGTGTGACCAAGCATTCGGGAGTCAGGCTGAACTGAACTTATATAATGCCCCCATAACAAACTACACTCGCCGCTATTGGGTTTCATAGCCCACATGGCCCCACCTCTTCCCAGACCCTTCATTTTGTTATTATAATTTTGAATTTTAAATTGCGCCACCGATAATTGTTATGTCGTTGCATAACAGTGATAAACGTCGATTAATAGACGGAGCATTGCTCTGTTACATGTACTTTAAAATTACAGTGTAGGCCAGATTTAATTGTTAAAACAAAATAGGATTTTAACTTTTAGACCGGGCAGGTTTATTGTTAGCTTCAGGTTTCAGTGTAAGCCATATTTGTAATATATTGTTAATATAGGTGACAGGTGGAATTGGGTTAATAATTCATGCCAAGTTTTGGGGGTATGCAGTCATTAAACACTAAATGAGGTAACCTGAAGCAATTACTTCAAAAGTAATATTTTGTAATGCTGATTTAGTTGACATTCCACGAAACTCCAGTGAATCTCTAGTGTCAGTGTTGGCAAGCCCTGAGCTGCATGGGCGGCCTATGAAATGAGCTCTTCTCTTCTTCTTTTTTATATCCATAATTATAATACATTGACTGTTATTTAAAAAAAAAACTATTTACAATAATATAAAAACTGTGTGACATATTGCATCAAGTAATAAAGACAACAAATTAAGATAAAAAAAGTTCGAAAAAAAAAGTTCGAAAAAAAAAGCCAAGGTGGTAAAATTGACTTTTCAAATACTTGTTTTTGTTATTTTGTTAAAAAGTAATGATACAATAAAATATTTTAAAAAGAATAACATACTAAAAAATATGGTTCTATACAGATTTGTTCTGCACAAACTAATCGTTTGCTCTCAGTCACACAACGTGACATTTCTAACATTTCCAAAATATCTGTTGTTATTCCGAAACGCCGACACCGAGATGAAAGTCTTGCGCGCATCGTGTCCTTGCTTGAACATACCTCTCAGGTTCTTGTATATGAGAATCCCGAGTGCTGATTGATCGTAGCGATGCTCGTGGAATCCAGGACCGCTTACTGCTATCTGGTGAGGGTTTTGACTCCCCTTGGGCGCGATGCAATCAAGCGCCAGAGCGCAGGCCACCCAGGGCTCGATCAGCTTCTCGTTGGTGTAGGAGCTGTTCACCAAGAAGATGCGACTTGCCTGCACCGTGGGCGTGTTTTTCAGGTTCTTGTATTCGTTGTCCAGGTCCACACCGAGATATCGGTACATGTCAGGGTGGGTCTTATTGTAGTTGGAATACCTGCTCGATGCGTACGTAAGAACCATGGGGACAAAACCGTGTAAATCCTTCAGGAATCGGTACAAGGGTTTGATGCTCTTTCGGAAGCGAATCGACGAGTCTGCCCAGAAAATAGCTCCAAATTCGTACAGCGCTTCCTGCATGGAAACGAAACTTTATTAAACATACATGTATTATTAAGGGGCGGATCCGGGAAGGGTAGAGATAGCTTGTGAGGGGAGGGTAGCTGTCAAAAAGTCGTTTAGCTGCCAAGGTGAGGGTTTAACTGTCAAGAGAGGGTTCAGCAGTCGGGCATTTTAGCTGTCAAAGGGAGGGGTTATATTTAGCTGTCGGTTTAATCCTCTCAACATCCCGGAGGTCTGCCGGTGACAAATGTTAATACGAATGACCGGACTTTGCTTATACTCGTATTGCACGGTAAAGCTGATATCTATACGTTGGCTAATTTGTCGGGCCTGGGGTGTATATAATGTAGTGTGTTCAACTAGCAGCTAGGAAAAGATGATGGCTGGTATATCATCTTTTTTCAAGGGGTGGGGTGGATGGGCGTAGCATGAATAGATTCAGTCTACACACATGACTCGTGTAGGGGAGGTTTGTTTCTTTGATAAAAAATAATATAATGCTGACATGTACCCTGATGATAAGCGGTTTCCACGCGTAGTTCAGCCGATCTTTCACATGCCCGGGATACTGGGTGTCGTTGAACAACCGAACCTCCTCGACGTTGCACATTCTCGAAATCTGAAAGTAAAATGCATACCTACACATGTAATAGGGGAAGGCTGCATGCAAATGACACGCCTGCCGGGAAAATGATCTCTCGTCGTCCACTGAAATTGACGCCCTTTGATTTAAGCCAGTCGAATAAATTAATACATTTCGGAGAGCTCGATATAGCTGTATAATTAGGCCTGCAGCGAATGTTTTTAATCTTTTCGAATTTGTCACCGACATCTCGTTATTGTTTTATCGATTTGGTTTTGTTCACAATAAAAGTATTTTACGGGCACGAACACGGGCACGGTATAGCGGGGAACAAGAGGAGTGCAATTGGCTCAAAACCACTGGAACCTTTCGCCGTGATAGTTATCCACTGCTGTTAGCGGCACGTGGGGCGCTGTGGTCCGCAGTGGTTACAGTACATGACTTTGTATGTAACTATACGACGGTATGTGAGTTTAAACCCTGTGGGCGAATGGTGCTTGTGTTCTTAGGCAAGACACTTGATTACTAAAATTGCCTATCTCCACCCAGGAGTATAAAAAGGTACACGTGAAGATATAGAGACCACATGCGCTGTACTTGAGCTGCTGCAGAAGTGGTGTCGTTTCTGATGAACAGGGATAATGCCCGCGGGATTTACATGTACACGACGTTTCAGGCTGTGGTGCAAATATAACTAAAAGCATTTATCAAATAAGTTAAGAGGCCCTAATATTTCGATCTTAACAAGAAATTTTTAAAGGGTGCACCACCCTAATTGAAAGGAGAATTTCTACGCGAGCCCATTTGCATGAAATGTGCCCCCACAATTTCTATTGAAAAAGGAGGCCGTTTGGGGAAAGAAAGGGTGGGATTGTGTAAAATATAGCATAGGATCAACTCCCTGGTTTTTGAGCTTCAATCTGAGGGCAGACTTGACAAAATTACGGTTGAAAAATGGGTCCTAATTGCCCTAGAACGTGGAGGGATGCCATTTGTAAAATGGCTGCTTGCAGGCTCAGGAAGTATTACTTTTCGGGAGGTGAGTTTCTTTTGGTGTGAATATTAAACAAATGTAATTGGCTAACCCACTACAAATTTAAAAGAAATGGAAAGATAAAGACCAAGACAATAATCTGATTGTTGTTTGAGAAACCCCAGTGATGTCGGTGTGCATGAAACTTGGTCCTGAACATTGTTGATTTTACACTCTTTCCAATGGGACTTGAATTGGGCTGGTGCACCCTAAGAGGCAAAATGGATATATGTACATGAAACAAACATACAAAGGGGGACATAAAGTACTTATTGGAAATGCAACCTGGTGACTAACCATTTGGCACTGCATGTTGGTCAGACCCAAGTCGTACACGATGATCTTGGTGGTCGGCATGTGCATCTGGACCGTGGCTACCATCTTCTCCATCTCCGGGTAGTGATTCGAAGACACGGCTGTCACAATGCGAGTGCGCCCAAAGATCTTCTCCAGGGAAGGCGCGTAATCCTCCAAGTCTATAAGCGGGTAAACGGGCTTGTGTCGCGGCAGGGATTTCACGTCCCAACACGTCTCTGTGTTTTGCCGGTGAATTCCTCCAGGTTTGTGTGAAATGAGGTGATAGATAATTGCATCTGAAGAAGAAACAAATTAGTAAACGCCACAAGAGAATGGTAAGAAGGCAAATTTACGGGTTCAAGCACCATCGTCGTGAGTTGAAATTATTGGTTGAAACAGAAATTTAAACTAGGCCTATACTCTTCGTTCTCTGTTTAACATTATTTAAAAAGTATTATAACTTCACAAGATGAAACTTGCTTCGGGTGATGTACATTCAATATTATAATGTTGTCCTTCACCGACGTGTATTACACTGTATACCCAGTGTTGTCTCGAGGAATTTTTACAGAAAAAAAGGCGCGTACTCGGGTGGGACTCAAACCCAGGATACTCATTGTTATGCCAAGAGATTCTTTCGAAAAAAATCACTGAACCCGGTGAGACTCGAACCAACGACACTCGGTGTTATGCTGATGTGTTTTTTTAGCACACACAAAATCCACTGATTCTGGTGAGACTTGACGTCTGCACTAGTGGGAAGAGTTTCTTTCTTTAGCACTGAATTATGTAAGAAACTAATCCTAAAATGGGTCTTCAGTGTGGTTTGGAGATGGGTGTTCCCATTCTGGGAGTCATTCCCATATTCATGATGACAAGGGCACGCACAGACCGGTACTCGTTATATATTGAGTACCGGTCTGTTAAGTGGGCATGCCTTGGTCTTGCAACGCTGAATCTTTACGCATCCGTGACAATCCACGCCAATGGAGCTTTACCTTGCTGAAGAAAACCAAGCAGAAATCCTCCCAGAACCAATAATAAGACAAGTGCTCCGTGGACGGTTCTATTTCGGCTCGATCTTCTCAGAAGTCGTACTACCCTCCGTATCCTGCCGGCTATCATTCCGCGTTGTGATGTGATCACGGTACAGTGCAGTTGAAATCTTGGTACCGTCGGCCACCTTCGATCAACTTAGCGAGCCTAAAGCGAGCATCCAAGCACTGGTCATTCTGAAATGCAGAGAATCATGGAAGAGTGCAATATATTGTATAACGTTCTTATTATTTCATTCTTATTCATATTTTATAACGTCACAAAAGACATTTTACCTTCCAGTTTCATTTTCTCAATGATTGTACTTACACATCCCTACTTCAATAACATTTTCTAAAGAATACAAATGACTGGATAATTATGACAACATATAGGGGGCCTATAGTAACAATCCCAAATGGCTGATAAATATACCCTAAATTTGCGCGCATTTACCTTGTCCTAAGATATCATCAAGCAGTCTTCAAAAAACCTCAGTTGCTTACTGGCACAGTCACCATATTAAAACCTTATGGAAAATTATGTTAACAACGATACCAGCTCTAGCAAACAAAAACAGGGGAAAACGCGATGTCCGTAAATTGGGCTAAAAAGTAGGTGAAGGGTTGAAAGGCTTGGCAGACTTCAAACAAGTTTAAGGAAATCCCCCAAATAATAGTATTGTTGCTTATATAATTATGTCAACGTTGAATTTTTTCTTACCGATAGTTTTAAGAATTTCCTTAAACTTGTTCAACGGGCTCCCACGTTAGGCAACCCTTACCTATGGCCTACTGTTTAGCCCAATTTACGGACACCTCGTTCCCTCGTGTCCCCCCCCCCCCCCCCCCCCACCTTTCCCCGTTTTTGTTAGCTGGGCTAAATATCACAGTGTTAGCATTGTTCATATGATTTTCTATAAGGTTTTGATATGGTAACTGTGCCAGTAAGCAACTTTGTGAATTGGAAGTTCATCAATACTGAGGTTTGGCCGGGAAAAAAGCATAAAAAAACGGCGTCCGTTTTCAACCGGCGTCGGGCAGTAGTTCTTGTTGTTTTTTCGCGATTGCCTTTTGGCAATCACGATTTTTTTATAAAATTCAATTTTTCGAAACAATTATAGAATATCTAGCGCAATCAATTTGCTGGATGCCTAAGATCATTATTTACTTTCAAATAAGTAAGATATTTCTTAAGATTTTCGATATCTGCAAAATGATGTATTTAGACCTTTAAGCACGGAGCTCAAATTAAAGGTAGGATACACTATTGCAGATATCAAAATTGTTTACTACCGTATTATTAAGAAATATATTATTTATTTAAAAGTAAATAATGATTCTAGGCATCCAGCAAAATGATTGCGGTCGATATTCTGAAATTTTTCCGAAATATTAACATGTTATACCAACAAAATAACGAACGCCGTTTTTCTTGCTTTTTTCTCTTCTCGGCATCCATGATTGTAAAACTTTGGACAGGTCAGTTAAACGATATTTACTATAAAATACAACCCCCAAATCCACTCATTCTACCTTTAGGTCACAAGTTATAATTAATTGTATGTGAATAACAACTAGTCCAAATATGTGGGACTCTCAATACTGTGCAACACAAGAAAATAGACTGGCACATGAAACAACCAACATGGTTCTTTTGATATGGTTGACTGAATCAGCACTAAAAGCCTGTTGCCAACACGTCTTTATAAGTGCTGATGCAGTGAACCGTGTCAAAAGTACGGGATGTATGCGGTACCAGTATCAGACCACTGAAAAAATATGTCTGGTCAAACAGATGGACATGCACAATGTCTAGTCTCAGTCTTCAAGATGAAACCAATGTGGCTTTACTCGCAAAATGTGCAAAATGTTGAAGAAAACTCTCCTTTAAAAATTTATTTAAGACTTCAAACTTGGCTGGTAAAATCATGTTTCCTACCTCCATGGTGAAATACAGATGATTGTCCTTATAGCCTTATAAAACATTTGGATAATTTTTATCAGAAAAAAAGGTGAGTAGGCCTGAACTTTTTTTGCATGATTTCCAGCACTTTGGTCCCTGTCTGATACAAAACTATAGGTTGCGTGTTATGTTTATAATAATTCTGAACAGGAATGGATGGTTATAGTCGCAGATTTTCTTCTGTTCCCGAACTTTTGAAGTTGGGATTTCAAAGCGCCAAAGCCCGTAAACATCCTTCCTAATTCTTAGCACGCGCACAACAAAACTCGGCCTATTCTCCCATGTTCTGAGCTAGCACTGTAAGCCTTCGTATTATTAGCAATGATTACAAAAATGAGGTACGTGTATAGTATAATTGATGCGAGGCTGATATAATTACCCGTTCTCTCTCAATGATGTTAAAAATCTGAATATAATATGAACAAACTTACTGGACACGGACAGGGATTCAGAAGTCGTCTAGCATGGTATGGTATGGTATAATATCTTGCTTCTGCTTTCGAACCGTTAGGCTATAATGTCAACACGTCAAAGAAACACACCCATTCACGAGTCCTCCACGATCACAAGTACAGCGCAATGAATGCATTATGAGCCTTGGATATGTGGATGTGGATCGCTAAGCACAATGGTTTGTTACGTAAGCCTATGATGGCATACAAAGAAGATCCTGGTTTGTCCTCCATTCGATTGCTTCCAAATAGAAGGTAAATACACAAAAAAGCTACCGCATTTCATGCAGTAGCGAATTAAGCAGGGTTGGGGGAAGGAACCATTGTATGGACCAAAAGCCTATTGCAACGTACACTCAAGGAAAAAAGAAACGCACCACTGATTTATTTTGTTATAGTTTTGCCCGAATTTTTCGAAATCAAATGTATGTGTTTGAATCCATTATGTCCTTGACATTTTAGCCCAGTAGTCTAATGTTTATTTCATTTTTAACAACAAAAACAAAACAAGTTAGCACCACCGCTCACAAAAGTTGCACGTACAGTTCAATAATTAACATGACCAGCTACATTCGCGTCAAGAACAGCTGTAATTCGTCGCCTCGTGGATCGACAGTAATGTCATGTCGTGGCATCATGGATACAAGTGTTTTTGGCATAATTTTGGTGTCTTTTTATAGGCAAGGGTTGTGTTCAGAACAGGAGTGGTCAAACTGAGCTAGGATTCTATCATGTGTAACCATTAGCATAAAATGCAGGAACACAGTTTTGGAACTCGCCCAAATCACTCAGCCGTAACGAGATAAATAAAGATCGACGTTTTTTTCTAAATTGCTCAAAATCTAGAACATGTACCATTTTTATAAGGCCGGTTCTATTTCCTTAAAAAGAAAAGAAAATTGTAGTGTTGCGTTTCTTTTTACCTTGAGTGTACTTATACTGTTTCATGAAATGATTTATTGAAAGTCTATACTGCAATTAATGGTGGCTTTTCTTGGTTTGGTTTAATACGCAAGGTGTATTGTCACTTCAATAAAAATAAATACGACTAAATCGGGCTAAGGGAATAGAACATTTATAACTTAACCTTTTATTTTTACCCTAATTGATCAGGGTCTAAGAAGCTAAGAAGTTATTTTTATAAAGTGGTCATTTTTTACATTTCGCATTTTATCCTTATTTATTTTTATATAGAATTTTTAAAATGAGATATATCGAATATTTATCGGGTTGTTAATACACCTTTAAAAAAAAAGCAGACATACTTTTATAATTAATCCATCAATGCCGTTCTGCAGGATACACGAAGCTACAAGTCTCCAAATAAGTATTTAGAATAAACACACTTTACTTAGTTCTTTGAAACTTTAGCTGCGCACATCTCAACATGTTCTTCTCGTACACCAAAAGCGCTGCCTATTTATAGAAGCGAACACCAAGCGACACTGAGCTCCTCTGCAGGCAACGTTGCAGGGTTGAAATTGCCCATTGACCCCGACCGGTCACGCCGCCCGCCCGCCGCCTCGACTGACCGTCTCCTGGCGCGTCTCTTCCGCCGACACGACCGGCATGAGCACGGCGGCGTTTGCACCGATTTGTCAGTCCCACCCGCGGCACCATCGGCGGTCGGCGTCAGGGGCGTCCCCTCCGTTTCTAGCTCCCGTTGTAAGTCACGTTTGCACTCGGTTTGAGGTTTACCGGTGAGTGATTGTTGTGCTGCCTTCTCTCGTAACTGATCATCGACGGGTGTCGTGAAGGGCAGCGGGGCAATCCCCGACATCAGGGAGTCTTCAGCCTGCTGCTTCCTCCCCCCGTCTAACAAGTTCCCAACGACGCCGGCCTTTTCGGGGCTGAAGTAACTCGAAGAGCAGTTGGAGTTCTCAAGCCACAGCTGCACCTTCTCTGTCGTCTTCTTGCGGCTTCGTGTTTTCCGTCTTCGCCCCGCGGATCTCGACGCCGCTAGGTTACTATCATTACCGACGGTAAGGGGAGGTGGAGCCTGACCTTCATGGGAGGGTTTGCTCGGGGTAAAGCTTTGAGGCGTGTGGTCAGTTTCAGAACCGGCCATGTACCCCTCCGGTTGATCCTCCGCCAGTATCTTCAGCGGGCTCTGTTTTAGTACTTCATCTTCTCCCTTTTCTTGGCCCAGGTTGTTGTAATTATTCTGGTCTTTATTTTTTACTGTCATAATTGGGCCGGACTGCAAGGAACCACCCTCCTGCCTCGGCATGCTTGCATTCTTTGCCTTATTTGACGGCAACTGTGTACCCTTGTTCTCACTAAAAACCAACCCCGGAGATCCGTCAAGAAGGGAGGATGGAATGTTGACCGTTACCATGGGCGACATGAGAGGAGCCCTTTCTGTCAGGTGTACGGTGACGGCGCAATTGTTGATCTGTGCCCTGGCCAGCTGTACCCCCTCCCTCGGTCCAGATAATGTCAGCAACGGTCTCGGTGATCCGTAGGTGTCGACGTAGTCCAAGCCCTCCGATGCCTTGAGTCGATCGGCCTCTCGGCAAATCAGCAGGCCCATTGTGGGCGATGTCTTCTTCTTAGGACCCCGATTACTCTTTTCAGATTTCTGTGTCTTTCGTCCGTCTGACCTCCTTCGGCTGCTCCTCTTCACATCAATCTTCTGTCCCTTCGAGCGCTGGCTGGCGCTGGCCACCGTTCTTTTTAGGGGTAGAGTTTTCGTCTTTCTCCTCTTCGCTGGCGCGGCCTTTTCCCTCTTTTTCAGGGAATCACTGATCTCAATTGTTTGTGTACCTTTCTTAGATGTCATGGGTTGTGGTTTTCTTTGTAATTGCTTTGACGGAGTGACAGATCGGACGGATTGTCTGGTTTTTGCTGCCTTTGCTTTGAGTGGTGACGTGGGTAACCGACGGGCATGGGTTGTTAGTCTGAGCATCTACACGAGTAGGATTTAAAACAAACACGAGAAGAGAGTATAAGGGAAAGTGGTACAGTAATCAGGTTCTCGTTCATGTGTGATGCATGATGACTTTTGTCAGGCCTAAACCGTGTTCCAAACCCCTGCTTTGTCTCCGTTGGTGGCTTCGTTGGTGGCTTAGCCGTAATAGAGTCTAAGCTGGGGTTTGGAAAACGGCCCAAGTCATTCAATATAAAGAATACTTAGCTTGTTGTGCACACCTTTCCAAAACAAAACAAAAAACAAAACAAAATTGTAAAGAATAAATATCAGAGTTGCGGAATAAATATAATACTTAGCGCTCCTCGTGGTAAATGTTTGTGTAAATTCGCGTTTCACGTCCCTCTTCAGCAATTTATTGTAAACCTTCAAAACTGACCTGACTAAGACCAATAGGGGTTAGCCTACATTAAAAACAAACTCCAAAGGATAGGCCTACTGTCATTTGGTCTTCGACCAAAACTAAAATCAAGGGGTCCGCGACTCGACTGCACACTCGCTGGAAGTTTAGAATTGCTCATATAATTATATAGACCTAGCAAAATAGATCTATCTCCAATTGATGTTACAGACCTACCTCAAAATCATTATCCGTCACTCCTCTCACATCCAAGACATCTTTGACACTGGCCAGTCGCTTCCCCCGTCGGCGGTATGCAACAATTCGCCTGGCGATGTCCGGTGTGATTCCGGACACGGCGCACAGCCGAGCGGCCGTGCACCGGTTCAGATCCGCACGTTCCTTTTCTTTCATTGTTCTCTGGAACTATATTCACCTAATTATTTGCCGGGAAAGAGCGACTTATCAAGCATTAGCAGATAGCAGGCTAGTTTTGTGTCGACCTTTTTTAAAATTAACGTAATGGCTTCTAGATTGAATGAAAGTTCTTTCTTTACTTCCATAATACGCGCGCGTTAATGCACTTATGCGCACACATCCATATGGAATAAAAAGACTCGTCACAAGCGCATAGACGCGCGGTCTTGTCTTGATGGTCACGTGCTGCTTGCTGCACCTTTATTTCCCTAAGCGGCCGAATTCGGTCATGATTTTCCGCAGAACCTCTTTGCTGACGTGACAGAGCGACAGGCCAATATTGGTCAAGTCAAGTACATTTTCAATGGGAAAAGTAAACATTTCGGCCTACGGTGTGGGTCATTTGTAGGTCTTGTTGCAACAAAGATAATGTACTGTTTTCATACACTTGGTGTCAGAATTACCGCAAGGCATTATAACAGCTTTAACAGAATTTTGGCAAAATTTCGTAAGTGCATTGCGACGATATTATTATAAGCCAAAATGTTCATGGAGGGGGTTGCGGCCACGCCCCCTACGCGTTTTTGCGCCGCTCTTAAGTTAATTAGTCTAACCTAAAATCACTCTTTAGTTATTTTTCGAATTCCATAAGTGCCAAGGCACCAATACAAACCAGTTTCATTTCATCTTTATCATTACGTTACAACCGACGGTATTTTTTCATTTCCCAGAATAATCAAATTTCCGCCAATTATTTTTGCAAATGCAATGCTAACCCCTATTAGTACTTCTTCTTCTTTCGTATGACGAGCAGCTTAGCTTCCTATAAGGACAATTAATTTCTCGTCGTCGAATACCAACCGCTTAATTCGTCAGGTTGGGACTGTTCGCGGAGTTCAGGCTTGCACCTTCGTATAGGCCTAGGTGCGGGGTACGTTTGCTAGCTAGGCAGCAAGACTTAGGACGTCACACCGCCTCCTTCCTTATGGTGCGTGCATGTCGGGTTACAAACACAATGACCATCACAAAAGAGGGGGGTTCCCTCCGTCTCATATTTTGCTTTATATAGCGTGTGATAGCGAGGTGAGGTTGCTGGAGCCAAGACGGTTATACCCAGCACGATATGTGGCAGAGGGGTACCTCCTTCTTATCCCTATACCTTATACACACTCAACACTATTGTTACCTAACACATCCCCCTTGAAACCAGAATTCCTGAGATTCCGGGAACACAATGGTCAACACTACAGTGTATGTGATGGCGACTTACTGCACGTATGCATTGCGCGAAATGTGCAGACTTAATAGCATTGTGTGGCCGATCTTCCGCGGCAGTGCTACTAGTGCAAGCTAGCTGCAGCCGCCAACCGGCGCGGCCTGGCCGCATTGTACCCGTACCGATCTTGTCGAGTCCCGCTGCAGCATCGCTTCAGGAGTTAGTACATGTAATGTGGTGCGTGGAGAAGGGAAGGGTTTTTTTTATTCCAGTGTATCGAACCATAGAGAAAGGAACAGATCGAACGTACGTCATTTTGGCTACGTTTCCCTGAAATCAAAGGAACAATTATCATTCGTTTGGGAGGTTTTCACCACAGAGCAAGGTGGTTTCACTCATCACAAATTTAAACACCAAAGACAAATACCTCTGCACCCGCAGTCACAAATAAACGCCGGGGAAGCCATAATTTGCTGTGTCGATGTATAATGTACATTATACATGTACATGTGTACACAGGTCAATCGCGGCGAGTCTGGACATGTTTTGCGCGACACAATAACCCTCAGCTCAGGTACGTCTGCACGTATTTGCTTAACCGTCCATCATTATCACGTGATATGAATACTGCATATATTACAATAGTCTGACCTCGCCCTTAATGAGCCAACTTATCCAAGACCTTCGACAGGGTCCAGTTCACGGGTGGCGGTTCGTCGTGAAATAGCGCCCTCTATAACATCGGTGGTTTGTGTCAGTGATCGCGAAATAAACAACACGAAGGTCTTGGAACCAAGACTATATATGAAGCCGTCTAGTCTAGAGTCTAGAGTCTACACGAGTGGCCAGGTACAGTACACATGTACAATGTACAATGCAGCCCACTCTGATCATGTAAATACGTTGCAGATACAGCACAACCCATGGAGTTGTGGCTACTATTACTAATTAAGGAGGTAATACATGTCATGTTTTTTCAAAAGGAGATAGCAATGCAATTACAAAGTGTACACAAACAAACAGCCAGTCAGTCAGTCAGTCTTACATATTCAATATCACTTTTTTTAATGTTTTTTTTTCTTGTCTTTTTGTAATAGTTTTTCGGGAAAAAATACAACGTAGTTGATGTTATTTTTAAAAAAAGTACAAAGCCCAGAAACTAATGGAAAAGAATAATAAATATCATCTAATTAAACAATTAATTAAAGGTGGCAGTTTGTGTTAAGAACCCTGATTCAACCAAACGTAGTGACAGTTATTTTAAAGGATTTGTCAAGTAAGTGTACATATTGAAAGAATAGCCGATCAGTATTCCAATAAATATTACAAACATTATGAGGTTTTCAGCTTTTTTAAATTAAATCAAATCAAATCTAAACTTATACATGTAGATACCTGTGCAAATAGACCACAAAGAATCCTAATGATTTGTGTAGGCCAGCTTAATTACCTTTCATTTTAAATGAGCTTTAAGATTTTCTGAAAAATTCCACCATCGCAAATTTGGGTTTCGATGGGCATATTGGCCCAGTGAATATTAAAAGCTGCCACAGCACTCGAATCGTCAGTATGTACACCAATAGCAAAAGACTGCTTGTTTTCCTTCCAAAAAAACCTTGGTCCTAGAGTAGAGTTGAGATCTGCCAAAGGACACAGTCAAGCACTACAATATCTTAGATACAACTGTGAATCGAGATTGATATTTTTTTCTCAGATTCCCTTCTGAAGATATAGCCACTGATGGAGCTTCATGGGGAAATCACTGGTTACACAATGTCACCAGTCTGGCACCCAACACTAAAACCTTGTACATGAATTTAACAGATTCATCATCATTGGGAAGCCTGACTCTTCTGTGCAGCCTCTTTCAAGGAATATTTTTTTTGGTCAGATTCAGCCATTATATAATTGATGTATACAGATATCGTTTTCCTGACATGCTTGTTTTTCTGGCTGGATTCAAGGTTAACATGCAAATTTTTTATATTTTTTTTATCAGGAGTAAATTTGGGGGAAATTTAAAAGTATTTAAACCTACACAAAAAAAATGACCAATTTCCATTAAAATGAGTTATCAATACCACACCTTTAAACAACTGGTATACAAGTCGCATAACTAGAAAACTAGTCTTGTTATATCCTGCTCAGTTCAACAGTCAAATATTTAAACCAGTCCACACAAACACTGTACAGTTAATTCTGATAGAGTTCCAACTCTCATGTTTTCAGAAAAGTAAAAACGTCCTGCTATAATAAAATCTGTCTTGATATCAAAGATGCGTTTTTGCACACTCGCTTTGATGATCTCCCTTGCTTGCTGTGCACTGCATTATTACACGGCATACTTTATAGCCAATTTATATGCTTCACCCGATCAGGATATGTGTGCATGCATATCCGTTAAACGAGTCCGAAACCAAACTGACTACACTGTTTTCTGTTAGTTATATACCTACAAACTTGTCTGGCAACAGTACATACAGACAGTCAAGGGAGAGGCACTGAAAATCAAGACTGTCAATTCGTTTCTGTGTTGGTTTTCTGTACAGACCAGAATAGCGAAACACACATGCATAGTTAACAGAATTGCCCACAAGTGAACAAAGTCTGGAAAACTGTACACTGTACTTGGGCTCCACGGCACAAATACAATGTTGTCCAAGTGTATGCAGTCTATATGCACTCCTTATTCAAGTGAAACAAGACGGCATTTTAAAGAAACACAACCACAGGTAGTTTGTGAATAACATGTACTTAGTTTAAGCAATTTATTACCTACATTTTCAATGGTAAATAACGTACGAATGTAAAAGCTGTTTTTGAATTATTATTACCTAAATTTATACCTGATGAATGGTACAGAAATACTTGATTTTTTAGAAGTCATGATGATTTCGGTTTGCTTATATCTGAAACTCAAACGTATGAGTTGAAAAGAAAACCAAAATGTTAAATTCTTTAAGAGGCTGTACAAACTGCTATTTAAAAATCTAAATTACAAGGGAAGTTTAATAATCATAAATGAATATGATTAGTCTTACAGGGTTTTCTTTTTTTGACAGCTAGGGAATAGGCCTAAGGTTAGTTTCTCCAGCTGTTTGGTAAATGGGGGGAAATGCTTCTAAAAAACATTTCCTCCCAATTAAAACAAACATAAGGTATTAATAACAAAATAAAAGTAATGTTTAAGATGAACTGACTTCTACAGAATATTTATCACCAATTAAAAATAATTAAAAACAATCCTGACCTTTCAAAGCTAAACAAGATATACCAGTAGGTTGTACTGATTACCAGCGGTCTGAGCTGGACACCAGATCTCTTATGCATTGCAGGCAACTTTAAACATGTTAGCGAGGCTCAGCATCAAAATAGTCAGGTTCCTTTGACGAAGTGGTCGATACCAACTGAGATTTGTTGGTGTTGTTTTTTCGTGCCATTGTTTCCCTTTAGGAACTACACAAAGATGGCCAATCCCTTATAAAGTGATGGCTATCAATACATATAACAATAAATGGGTTTGTATTCCAAGGCGCAACCAAAACTGTAGACTTTCTTGTAATGATTTACTTACTAAATAGATGCCTAGTTATCCTTGGATTTTCAAATAGAATTTGCAAAAAGAAAAAAGAAAAGAAACACCAAATCTTTTGATAAGTAACAACTTTTTTGTTACATTACATTTTACAAGAGTTACCACTACAGCTAGGCATTGTTTTATAATTTATTACAACTAACAAGTCGAGTTAATACATTTTCTTTTAGCAAAGCAATAACCATAGGTTTTTCTCTTGGTAATCTGTTATCACACAGGCTAGCAAAGTAAGGTGTTTTTTACATCACCTTTACTGGAAGACAACAAAATAATTAGCATATTCGATACACGGTCTCTCTACTTGTAGGTTTAACATTAAATTTGCAAAACAAATCTTCAAAATAACAAGCGTTATTTTGTCAACAGTTTGGGCTTAATTTTCACATATTGTGTCCCAAATGCTTCGACGCATGCGCGCGCACACACACACAGTACAAAAAAGTCAATCTGTTTTATTTGACGCATGCGTCAACCGTTTATAAGCATATGCTGATGCATATGCATATATGAATAATTACGCATAATTTACAGTCACATTCAGGCCATTTGGAACCACATTTAAACCACTAAGTTATGCTTACATTTTGGGGGGGTTAATTCACCTAAATAGGTAACCATAATTTCTTTCCTTTTTAATTCAATTTTTTAGAAGTCTTTGAAACCCACCCTAAATTGTAATCATCTATCATCTTTATCTACACTCATTCTTTACATATTTAGATACAAAAAAACCCCACTTGTTTAAAATTCAAGAAAACAGCCGAGGAAATGCACACATTGCCTGACCTTCGGCTATCGTCTGTTTACAAACCATTTCAAATACACTAAACCATTCGACGGGCAAATATACAGTATTGAAACAAACCTAAATGTAGACAAATAGTGAATAGCAACTAAAAACAAAATCCATATATAAATGAAACGCTAATTTAAATAATTTACACACAAACAAAGTTGGCTGGACTTAATTATGAACAAATACACATTCAACTTAGCGAAAAGCTAGTTTAGGTTACACCTGGGGCCAATTTCATCGAGCTGCTAAGCACGAAACTTGCTTAGCACAAACAAGTCTTGCTCAGTTAAAGCAGGTTACCAGCCAAAACTCCATGTGCTTTTGATGCTAAGCAAAAACCAGCTGAATACCACATTTTTGTGCTTAGCAGCTTTATGAAATTGGCCCCTGGTTGGTAACCGACTGCTTCTGATGTATGTTCACAACTGTATTGAAAATCAAACAACCGTGGTACCAATCGCTAACTCACCACTAATGGCGAATGTGGATTGCAACTTCCATTAGGTATCTCATAGAATTAAGTAGTTAAGGAACTTTTTTATATTAAATAAGAGTGAGCTCGTTATATACAGGTACGACAGTTTCAAACAAAATGATTTGTCTTTTACAAAATCCGAGAACTTAACATTTTGAAATCTTTCTACTAGTGAACATCGCTGCCATCTGAAAATTGTTTTTAACCAAACCAAACTTATATACATTTACCCAATAAAACCCATCTTTTTATGCATTACTGTTTCTGACTGAGTAACAAATGAAGGCATATTAAATTTTTTATGAGCATCGGGTGCAATAGCAAACCGAAAGGTAGGACTGCAAGTAACTTGAAGAATCTGCCAAAGTGAATCTGCTTCAAAATCTATTTTTCATACTTCTGCCCTTTAACTCCAACACCAGGTTTTGTTGGGATCCGTTACTAGGATGGGTACTAGGACCCTAAACTGATTGTCTTTTTACACTAGGTTAGGCATAGCTCATGAATCTAAGTCTAACAGTTTGTGTGTACAGTTTGCCATATGGTGTTGGAATTTACCAGGATGTGTACTGTTTCCAATACATTGCACTAGGAAGTTAGGATTAGGACTTTCTTGAATTACCCGACACACAGCTGAAGCTGTTTTGGTGCATTGCCACACAACATGCGGTGTGGTATCAGCTATGCCATGATAAGCTCATCCAGCCACTGGGAAACAGCAAACCTTCCACAAATCCTTCTGGGCCAAACTTCACAAAAAAACTGCCGAGCAGAAATTACCGCTTAGCAAATTGATGCACTTTTAATAGTCAAAATCTTCCGGGAACCAGTCACAGGTAATTATACATTGCATGCAATATTTTGGCTGGTAACCTAGCCCTTCTAAGCAAATATTGTTTGTTTTTTAGCAGCATTTTGGATTTAGTAATGAACCCGAGAATATAAAGCAAGATATAAGATGGAGAGAACCCCCCCTCTTTTGTAGTCATTGTGCTTGCGAAATGCGTTTTCTCAGGAATAATTTTTAGGGTTTTTTGGGGTCGCGATAGGTCTAGAGATTGTATAGGTATGTGGGACTAAGAAGGGAGTCCCTCGGTCCCCTATCATGCTGGTAGAAGTTTTGTGGGACAATTGGAATTTGTGCCTTTTTTATGATGGCAGTTGCTATAGCTTGATTTTTGTATTGCATTTTTTTGCAAAGTGGGGCCGTAACAATTGCCAGCGGATCACGAATGAATAGCACCCATGAATAACTGCTCAGCAAATTTTCTAAGTATAAATTATTAAAAATGAAGAAAAAAAAACCCAAGAAATTTGCAGGAGTGAGTTTAAACCTGCGACCTCCAGTTTGCCATTCTGGTGCTCTACCTACTGAGCTACTTCGCACTGTGTCAACACGAGTTCCCCATTTCGTCAATGTCTTTGTTCAAGGTGCGATATAGTCAAGTTTCCCTTTGTGGTTTAAGCAAGTTTTGTATACAGAAAGTACTCCACCCGATTGTAAACAGGCACCATCACTGAGACTTGGTCCGACAGTACGACTTGGTGAAGCGCAGACATCACATAAGCATTAATCTTTTACAGGTAGATTTGCCCTTTGTTTCAAATTTACACAAAGGCAATACTGTAATTTGTCCAAAACAAGGGCACTGTTTTCATTCATTCCTTCCCTAAAATCTTCAGACTCAACACTGATATTACTTTGTACACACCAAACCAGACTTATACAACTATTTTTTGGTAATTTAATGATGCGCGTGGTACCTAGAACACAGGTTCTACACATTGCAATAGGTTGTCAGGGTATCAGTACTAAGTGGGTCTAACTATTTATGGTACAGAAAGTGAACAGGATTTTACTGTAGTGCATTTGTTTTTTGGCAATTTCTTCTTTAAGTATAGGCTTATTAGGGATACACATAGGTGAAACAATGCTCAAGACTACGAAGCTAGTTTGAAACATCGGAAATTGCAAAAGCTACATTTGCTACCATGAAGAAACAATGTCAGAGAATTAGTACTGTTCTCAAAGATAAACATGTTTGTAATGGAAACAAAAATTACTTGACATGTCTTATCAAAATGTTATTTAATTTCAAAAATATTACTCTATGCATTTCTCAGTACTTGACCTTTTTTTGGCAAATGTTGATTTCGATTTAATAAATGAAATGAAATGAAATGAATGAATAAATGAAAAGGAATTTCTCTTGGAATGAGACCTGTTTAGAGATTCTGTGTCTGAATAACTTGGCTTAAAAATACACACAAATCTACACTAGTGGTAGCAACCACTTTCCATAAATTCGTGTGCAATTCGGACATGGCCTGATTTAGACACGAGGTGAAATGCTAAGCTGAGGAAATGTAAAAGTTCAGGTTGTGAAGACAAGGTTTTGTCGTCATTTGGGATCGATAACAACCTCAAGAATTTGGGTGGTGGCAGGGATCGTGTCGAGTCCATCACAAGTCCCCGTCCGACTCCGAGTAACTAGGACGATCCTTATCGCTTTTGTAATCATCTAGAAAGGATCTGCCGATAATAACTTTGCCAAATGTTTGTCCCCAAAAAAACCATCATATTTCACCTTCAAAATTATTCGATAAGTCATTTGAGATACCAGTACGCATCAAGGATTAAGATTTTGTTACCAAGGTTTACTTACGATTTAGATGAAAAGTGAAATTTTCAGTTCAATTCTGAAAGCTCCCTGACGTTCATCAGCCTAAGTTAACAAATGGCGCGCGGTGAACCGAGTTGACATGGCATATTATATGACGTCGTACGTGCCTTGCCTGTATGTTGAACTTTTAGAGATAGGATACACCATTTGCAGATATCGAAAAAATTTACTACAGAATCATTAGGAAATATCTTACTTATTTGAAAATAAATAATGATTAAAGGCATCCAACAAAATGATTGCGCTAGATATTCTGTAATTGCTTCGAAAAATTGAATTTGATCAATATAAACCGAACAACATAAGAACCACTGCCCGACGCCGGTTGAAAACGAATGCTGTTTTTCTTGCTTTTCACAGCATTTATGATTGTAAAACGTCGGACAGGTCAGTTAAATGATATTTACTATAAAATCCAACCCCCCAAATCTACCCATTCATAATAATTCAAGCAATTACCAATGGTGTATCCTACCTTATGCTGAAGACGATAAAGTGGAGTCTCTCGGACGGTTGTTACAATCGCCAGATCATGTCCAGATGTTAAAAAAATGATATATTACTCGGACTACACGAGTCCCGGCAAGTCCATCACAAGTACTCGAGTCCAAGGACTTGAATACAACATTTAACATGTGCCATGGGAGCAGTTCAAGTTTTTATGAAAATGTGAAGTTTCTGAACCTTCTTGGTACTGCAAATATACCATAGAAAGTTCCCACATTCCCAAAGCCTGTTGTGTTGAGTTGCTTGTAGCCCCCAAAGAGTTCCTGTATAAATAAGCCTCAACATTTTTTCTGTTTCGTACAAGTGATCTAATTTCCAACACACTGCAATTGTTATTTTTTTTGTTTTACATTGCTACCTTAATACAACGATAAAAGTTTAAAAGGGACCTTGACACAATTCTGTCTTGCAGTTACTTTGAAATATTTATGATCCACCGTTTGACATGACAGCTACATTGTAGAAGCATTCAAAAAGGAACTAAAACCCATGATCAAAACAGCATAAAAGTGTCCAGCTACAACAAACGTACAGTTTACGGGTTATTAAAAAATTATTAATGTACATTGTACACAACTCAAAGTAAAAACAGAATGACCTGTTCAGGTACCCATATTTTTGTTAACCTTTCTTTGAGAAATATCAACAAATGTGACCACAAAATGAGCTTAAAGTCGGAAATTGCCATTTTGCAGACAATTTGTGTGTTTTCATGTGAACCTTACTCTGCAAGTCGTGTTTTATCTTTCTTCAATTGTGTTCTTTTGTCAAACATCTTTAAAACATATTTCATTCCATTTTTATGATGATATCCTCAGACACTCGTAACTGTAGGATTTTAAATGCCACTTTCTTAAGAACCAGTTTTACCACTTTAAGTTGGTGGTCTATTTTTCCATTAATACTGAACTCAGTACCCCTCAATGTTGTATGCCATTGGAAAGCTCTTGTTCTGCATAATCCTGAAATATAGTCCGACTCTACGCTCATTTTGTGGTGACAGGTCACATTTATTATCATGCGCTAACAGTTTTGTCTAGAGCAAGTTTCATTGACTAGTCTTGAATCAAGTGCTTGATTCATGATGTACCACACTCCTGCACAAAACTTGAGCATACGATTTTGCTGCCGATTTTGTTCGGTCGACTTGTTTTACCAGTGTGAAAGGTTAAATAACACGGGTCTGTTTAGTACACTGATGTTCACTTGTTGTCCCCATCCCAGCCCCCGGACCCCCCAGATAGCTGGTCTGGTTCCACAATGCTCGTCCGATGTGGTGTAGGGGGAGTACTGGAACTAGAACCTGCAAACAAATAATAGCACAAGAAATCAACTATTAACCATCACAGTAGAAAGTCAACATTCAGAGAAACACGTTAAAACCTTTTAACCAGTTCGGGCCGGATGACGTATATAAACGCAAAGTTTTCCCCAGATTCAAAACGGATGACGCATAAACACGCCACGAGCAAGACCGAAAATGTTTGTCAGCAGCGAGCAAATGCGTGGGTGTGCTTACCGGCACTATCGGCCTGAACCTGCTTCGGATCGAGTTTCGTTAAAAAATAATCCCAGCGCGAACTAGTTAAAACCCTGCAGGTCAGTTTCAGGTGCAAGGATATCAAGTGTTAGGCCCCCAACAAATTAGTTTCCCGTCCGTGTGCGCACTCCTTTTTGCTCCCACCCCCCCCCCCCCCCAAAAAAAAAAACTGTTTTAATTTAAAACAAAAAATAAGAAAATTCAATTCATTTTTACTTTTCTTCCGAGCGTAATTTTTCTCTTTTGTAGTCATTCAGAAGAAAAAAGTGCCCTTATCCCCATAATTCTTGAAGTACATCACAAAGTTTTTGCACCCAAAAACACATCACTGTTGAGAGTAGTAATGTGACTGAATCTGCCTGCTTGCCCTTAACTTAACTACACAAAAGAACTGTGAAGTGTTATCTGTACTCCACGAAAGATTACCTCAATGAAAATTTAAAGCGCGAGTGCTAACTCAATGGGCAAAAGTGGTTTTGCAAAACTTAAAGGGTTGTAAAACGAAGGTTGGTTAATAAATGATCAAAAAATGTAAGCTGAATTTTTTTTCTCAAAAAAGTAAATTTTTACCTAATGAATGTCTAGGCGAGTGGCTGGACAAGGGTGGCGACTCATCACTGTAGCTACGCTGCCCACCGTCATGACCCCCACCGACCCCTTCCCCACCGGACACCCCGGGGCTAGTGGTCATCAGACCCCCTCCCCCGTTGACGTCACCCCGGCCAGCCGAGTGCATGGAGGCTGCTCGCTCCCTGGAGTTTAGGCCGGTTCGCAGGCCGGGCCCCATAGGCTGAAACATGCTGCGCACTCGCTGGAAGTCTCGACCTGACTGCTTCTCCTCACGGAGTTGGATCTTTCTCTGATATGGGTAAAACAAAAAAACAAAACAAAAAAAGTGAACATTACCTCTGGACTTTTTGATGGCACTCTAGATCTGCAGTAGAGATGCAAATATTCCATAAAATAAACCAAGAATGTCTGAAACACTGGTTAGTGTTAAAATGTGACCTGGCACCACGAAATAGGTGGAAAGTCGCAAAATAACAAAATTAACCTTATTACATTTCCAGAAAGAAGAAGTTCTAGGCTTTCAAATGATGTATTGTGTGTTGCTGTAGCTTATTCCTAGCCGCCGCTATACTCTTTTGAAAGAGCTGAAGTGAGGCTCCCTTGTTTTGAGAAAACGGAGTTCAAAGTCCGTGAACTGTGCGGACTATAGACGATGTGCCCTCTGACGTCACGTGTTTACATCTGTATTCAAATGTGCCCAGCAGTGATGCGCACCCATCATGTTTTACATAAAATTTGCTTAAAGACTGACGTCGCAGGTCTGATTGCCTTTGAATTATGTGACCTCTGATGTCATCTCTTAACCAAATTTATGTAAAACATGATTCGTGCGCATATTGACGGGCACATTTGAATACAGATGTAAACAGAGGCACATCATCTATACTATCAATTAGTGCAATTCAGCCACCAAAAAACACACTTTAGAGTTTTAATTGAGCTATAAAATGTTGGGATATGATAAAGTTTTTTTTTGTATGTAAAAACGTTAACAACTCAAAACATTTCGGCCAATAACTCAATTTGAACATGTGCGACTTTCCGCTCATTTCGTTGTGCCTGGTCACGTCAGTTTTCTATATATTTTTTATTTCTAGGGCTCTCAGTCTCATTCCCGACCGACACAATTTAGGGCTTCCGACCCAAGATTTGTTATTTTTTTAAAAAATTTCTGCGGACCCTATTTAAAAAAAACAAAACATTAGCCAAAAGAATTAAAAAATTAATAGCAAATCATACAATCCAGCTCTGTGTTATTTGAAAACTATTGAAAATGATTAGTTTATATGCAAAATATGGCCTTCAACAACCTGTAGAATCCCAGAAGATAAGAGGATGCATTATGTTGCCTCTCATCATACAGGGTATATACAAAAAATAACGAATTACCACACGTAGAATGTATAACTAACATCAATAATAAAGATATGGTTTCAAAGATACTGGTTTCTACTTTAAAATGAGACATCAAACGTCAAAATCTGACAATGTTTGATCATGGAGCTATAAAAAGAAAGGAGTTTGAATGGTCCGCCACAATTTCCCAAGACAATTCTCTGCCAATAATGGTGAAGCATGGAGCTATTGTCTGGCCCACCTCAACCCTATAGAATCCCCCTGCTGTGCAAACATATTTACGACCAAGATAAGTCTCGCTGGGTCTCAGTTTGCGGACTTCCACGCCGCACGTCCGTGCATAAACCTGATTGCAGTTACTCTTATTGAAGTAGTGATTGCTGCTGAAACAATCTAATTATCACATGCGCAGTAGCTTTGCGTTATGTGTTTTTTATGCGCCATTTCAATTTTTGCATTCTGTACACAAAAAAAAACAGATCTCGCCAGACTTTTCAATTTCAAAATTGGACCATCCGTTGCCAAGTTACGATAAGTTAAATATCAAATCAGCTGGAGAAAACTGGGGATTTATGATAATTATGATATTTTTATTAATATTAAAAAATGAGAAATCTTCCTAAAGTTCAAACTTTCACAGGGTGTGGTGAATGATTTTCTCTGTCCGTTTGTGTATGGGGTTTTTAGTGTACGATGGTGTACGTAATTTTTACGTTGCAAAAAACTTCGTTCATTTTCGTTCAAATTGCTAAATCCGACTTGTTTAGTACTCTTGCTTTACGTACGCCGCTCGCTTTTTGCCAACAGTGCCCATGTGTAGATCAGCTCTATACATCTCATAATGCTTTGCGGTCGCAAGGCCGTGGGTGTATGTAATGGCTGGTTTGCGGATAATACCAACACAGCCGCCCGGAATTTAACGAGCGCAGCGTGATAGTTGTTTGTTTGATCTCCGGATTGTTCGATCTCCTTCTTTTGTATAGCTCCATGATTTGACAGTTATGAATAATTTTCCAAGAGTGGTCAAATTGACCATGGGACCAAGTTTTTTTATTTTGTTTGGATATTGTGCAAGTGTAGACTTGAAATCAAGTCGCCACCGAAATAACCAGCGCTGAGCCACCATGCTCTGGTTTATTTATGTGGCGCCTGCACGGACAAAAACAAAAACTATCTAACAACTTGATTTCAAGTCTACAATTGCACAGTATCCAAACAAAATCGAAAAACTTGGTCCCATGATCAATTTGACCACTCTTGGAAAATTATTTATAAAAGTAAATATGGTCAGATGTGAATGTTTGATGTTTCATTTGAAAGTTGAAACCAGCATCTTTGAAACCATATCTATACTATCGATGTCAGTTATACATTCTTCGTGTGGTATTCCGTTATATTTTGTTATATTTTTTTTGGAGACACCCTGTATAGCATACCTTACTGGTATGTCTGCCAATACAGCTACCAAAACATTTGTGAAATGCATTAATATTGTGCAGATATAATGTATTATTAAGTCAATGGCATCTTATCAAAAATGGTGCAAACGGTACATGTTGCTGTGTCTGGCAGGGTTTCTAGCAAAGAAAACCTGGAAGGTTACGGTTAATTGAAGACATTGCCCATTAAGAGGTTTTATTTTTTCCAAACGATTCACAAATTCACACAAATAAGAAACTATTTTTCTTAAAATATCAATGAATTAAAAGAACACCATTTGTGACCTGTTCCAACGAAAACTCAGACAAAGTCGCACAATTTGTTTTATTACAATGTACTTGTGAAGTCATTTCGGGGTGGATTTTACCATTTTGAGGTCTTGGTTTTTTTTCTGATTCACTAACTATTAATCTACAATCTCCCCAAAATTGAACATAATCTGTCACCCACAAGCTTGTTTTCTGTCAATTTTGTGAAACAATTGTATATAGAAATATTACGCTTTTCTGAACTTCAAAGCGGTTTATCTCATAATTAGGTTGTCTGGCTTTTATCACTAAATCCTTCCTCTAGGGGAGATAGGGTGGGGGTACATATGTAAATGATACATCTAAATGATATTTATTTTTTTAAAGGACAATCAGAAGAAAAAAAAGCAAAATCAAAAAAAAAAAAAATTGTCGTCTTTGTCCGGAATTCGTTGGAGCAGGTCACATTTTAGAAGTAGAAGTGAGTAGAAATGAGGAGAAAAAGGCATTATTTCATGCAAATACTCACATCAGGCATAAACTTACCATGAAAGGAAAGAGGGACAGCCAATTTGAGTGAGCAGTAAAAATAAAATGAAACGACCAACAAAAATGAGAATGCAAGAAGAAGATTAGAAATGTACTGAAAGGAAACCATTCAAACAATAAGGCAGTTTGGTATTCCAACTTCGCATGTACATATTTGACAGTTGTTCTTAAGGGAATAAATGTGTGTTCGAGAGGTTTTAATCACTCTGTTTAATACCGCTTGGAGTCTGGGTGCTGATAATTACCCGAGCCGAAGGTAAATTTCGGTGTTTCGCATTTCTGTGTGTGTCAAATGACATGTTTCCGCCTCTGTTGCTCTACACAATACATGCAATAAAGCGTATTACTATGAACCAGACTATTACTGCCATTGGCAACCTCGTTCCCAGGGTGTCGAGCTGTACGCGCCCAACACTACCCGCTCTTACTATTGAAGACGAGGTACATGTACGATTTGAAATAAAGTGAGCCCTGAGCCCATGCGCAGTTGGAATACCGAACTTTAAGGGTGTGCATCGGAACCAGGGACCGTTGATGTCAGGAACCGATTTCAGATTATGATATCGAGTATCCGTAGCCAACTTTACAAACTACATAGTAACTTTTCAGATGATGTTCAGTGCGGAATGCTGCCAAATGCTCATGCGTACATCCCGTAGGATTCTGTGCTTACAGGGCAGAATTGTTCTGCTTGTGCGGTCAGTATACAAATGGTAATCGTAAGCGGATGCGGATCAGGAAACATAAACCATAACACAACGCCTGAAGAAATCCCAATCCAAGACCAGGTGTCGAACCGCAACAAAATTAAAAGTTCCACTCTACAGTCAATAGAACTTCCATTACACAGACACACCTAAAAGTGTCCATTTGAACCGGGTACTCAAAACCAAATTATGGAATTGAATACTCGAAAGGTTTTGAATATCATTTGATAGGAATTTTGAAAATGAAACCAGGCTACATGTACATAGAAAAACTAAATATATTTCAAATCGATGACGTTCGCGAATGTTCAATTTACAGGTTACACCTTGCAAAACTCACTGTAAACACCCCAATCTTGCTGTAATAGCTCACCGATGTGGCAGTATTATAGTGGAAATCTTTATGAACAAGCTAAAATAGAAACTTTAGAGATATAAATTTTGGGGTTGGGTTTCTTTACCCTTTTTTTTTGTTGGTAATCGGGTACCCGGTTCCCAAACTACCCGTAGGTGCACACCCCTAGTCATACCATTGATCGCGCTCTGACCAATCAGATGAGGTGTTATTCAGGTGCTATATAAAACATATAATGAATGTTTTCTATACGTGCAATTCTATTCGTGCAGTGGAAAGAATAATTTCATTCGGCTTCGCCTCGAGGAATGAAGCATTCCATCTGTCACCGCATGATATTATTCTTACCACTGCACTCACAAACATTCATTATTGATATACTATTATGCCCAGAGTGACTGAGGGTGAAAGGTCAAAACTTTGGGTCAAAGGTCGCCTACCTGTGGCAAGTCTTTCAGCATCTGCATACCGTCCCCAGGCCCCATGTGGGTGATATGGTTGAAGCCCGATGGCCCCGATATCATAGACTTGCGATCCTTTGTCCTTGTAAAAAAGTAAAAAAGAAAATAAAGTGTCACCCAAGTCTCATTCACGGAAAACAACAATATTTAAAAACTCAAAATGTAGATTTGTTTGTTGTTGTTGTTGTGGGAGGGGGGGGGGGGAGGGGGGGGGGGGGGGGGGTAGTTAAAGACATATTGCTTTTTTTAAAGTTGGCTTAAAAAAACGCCACGTTTTTTACATGGCACTCTAGGGAATGCCATATAAAACTGCAGGTCAACTGGGTCATGCTGCGAGGCCACTGTGTATAGCAAAGCCATGTGCCCATTTAATAACTACAGAAGTGCTCTTCGTTGCACATACAAATAATCGTTCTACACACTGCAGCTAGAGTAAACTGGCAGGTACCACTGCCATACCACTGATTTGCCCTCATAGAGGAAGAGTTAAAGTGTCCGACATGTACCGGTATGTCAAAATATTTGCAATTATCACCAAATTCCCAGTCATCCCACGAGGATGTTGTCGCATTAACGTTCTCGATATGCTCCCGGGACTTACTTCTTGATGTCTTCCCTGTTCTTGAAGGAGAACCTTCCCTTATCTTTCTTGATGTTCTGCTTGTTGGTGTGTGGAATCACCAAGTCATCTTTCTCGGCTGTAAAACGGAATCAGAAAATTGAACTCCCTTTTACAAAGCAGTAAAAATTGACTGGGATATGTATCTACTCAAAACCTGTGGCCATATTTGTGATTAACCCAAACGTCACCTACATGTACATGTAATACTACAAAATACTTTAAGATAAGTAGTTTGCGGTAACACCACGGTAATACTCGTGTGGAGACGAGCAGAGCATACTGTCCGAATCATCGAGTTGCCTCTGGTTCTTTTCAGAAGAACACAAAGAAGACTATTACCTTGGTGTTTACCGCAAACTACTTATCTTTTTGCCATGCAAACTTTCAAATCTCATCTACAAAATACTACTTGAGTAAACTGCAGTATGCAGTACTCTTACTACACTGGCCTATGAGAATTCTAGTATTTTGTAGTACAGTGTTCTGTACCCCCCCCCAAATGAATGCCTAGGACGTTCCTGTTGGTGCGACCATTAATGAAAGACATCTGTATCTTGGATATATTTAAATTAATCTTTTTGAAAATATTAAGCTACTGTAACGGTGTAAATGTATGCCCCTCTTGTTAAATATTTTTAATTTTGTTGTTTAATGGTGATTTTTAAATATAAAAAAAAAATTGTATTGGGTTTTTAGCTTTAATTCAACTGTAATATCTAAAATGTTTGTATAATACACCCAGGGCCTACGAGGGAACAGTTCACTTATAACTGACGGGCTACCCTGGTAAAGCAATACAAAATATATCAATAAATCAATAATTCAATAAATAGATATGCTGAAAACAGAAATGGCACACCCTTTTTTGGTTACTAAAATACAATTTATTACTTCATCTTAATCTTCAGAATAAAGTTACATGATCGGACACTGTCTATCAATAAGCCAGTATGATATCTCAATGAAATAGTCAAGGTCAAAGGTTATTCGGGACAAATTTGCTGACCCGATGTCACGCGGACGCTCATTGCGATTGCAATTAACGCGTATGCGTCATGCGACCACCTTGCGTGTTCATAGGGGCGTGTTAGTTGATCGATGTGGGACTCGTATCATTGTGCACATGCGCAGAGGAAATAGCAAACTGGGTTAATAAACAGCTTATCTGGGTTTCGTTGTTTATGTAATGACAACTATGAAATGCTGTTCTTACCACCATCGTTGTCGTTGTTGTGAAGGTACATTAGCCTGGGAGTGTGCAGGTCAGTGACGTAGCACAGGTTAAAACTCCCATCGTGTGTCAAGGGATGCGTCTGCATACAAGGCAAAGAACCAGTGTGGAAACAATATGTCAATACACAATTGTTGACTGCTGTGATGTGGAATATGACATTTTGAGCACCCGAGGGATGCATAGTTCTGAAATTCGGTACCCTCTGGAGACCTGAACACAATGTGTATAATGGAGACAAAAGGTCTCCGGAGGGTACATTTCTATAGATGAATAGGTCTCCACTGGGAATTTCACGAAATAGATTTTTGGGATTGTACTCGATTTACTCAAAAACTAGGTTTAGGATGTGGGTTGACTGAGGCTATAAGCCAGGCACTCTGTGCATGACGTCACTTGCTCACATCCATGCCCACATACGAATTATAGGTGCCTTGTAAGTTAGGGGAATGGAGACAATAATATTTTAAACAAAAAGAACATATGACATACGCAATAGTCTGGTGGATAATGTACCTGTCTCGATATCCATAGGTTGTGGGTTCGAATCCTAGTGTTGCTTTCTTTTCGGGTTTTTTTTAAAGTTAATTTTGGTGAATTATACACCTAAATAATCTCATCTAGATAGGGTCTTATAGAAAAAGGTATAAAAGTCGTGCGTACGAAAAACTAGAGACTGTATCCATTTATTTTGTACATGCGGTACGCCCGTGTCTGTTTAGTGTTCTTATCTGGGCGTCTGTAATTGGGTTTTCGATGCAGCCAGTTCTACGTTGTGACATCATGCACGGAGTGCCTGGCTTATAGCCATAGTCATGTGGGTTTAGTGTTTGGGTTAGGGTATAATATAGGGTATATTGGGTCGAAATTTCAACCCAGGAAAATAATTGTGGTTGAAATAGGAGCATTTTGAAAAAGGTGCCCGACTTTTTAACCAGTTTGTACACGAGAACAAGGAGATGTCTCTACTAGGATACAAATTTAGGTGTAGGTGCATCCGAGGCAAAGCTGAGGGTGCTATGCATCCCCGAAGGTGTTTAAAATGTCATATCCCATACAGAAGGTGGCTGGACCTCCTGCAAAATTTCACAATAATTGAGAAATTTTCTTAAAGGTAGTATACACCATTGGTAATTGCTTGAATTATCATGAATGGGTAGATTTGGGGGGTTGTATTTCATAGTAAATATCGTTTAACTGACTTTTCCGAAGTTTTACAATCATGGATGCCGAGAAAAGCACGAAAAACAGCGTTTGTTTTCAACCGGGGTCGAGCCGTTATTCTTATGTTATCTTTGTTTTTCTGCGATCGCTGTCCGGCGATCGCGAATTTTTCTTTATAAAATTTTTTGGAATAATTACAGGATATCTAGCGCAATCCTTTTGCTGAATGCCTAGAATCATTATTTACTTTCAATTGAGTAAGATATTTCTTAATAATTCGGTAGTAAATATTTTCGATATCTGCAAATGGTGTATCCTACCTTTAAAGGTAGCATACACCATTTTCAGATATCGAAAATATTTACTACCGAATTATTTAGAAATATCCTACTCATCTGAAAGTAAATGTTGATTCTGGGCATCCAGCAAAATGATTGCGCCAATGATTCGGCGATCGCAAAAAAACAAAGATAACATAAGAATAACTGCTCGACGCCGGTTGAAAAAACCCGCTGTTTTTCGTGCTTTTCTCGGCATCCATGATTCTAAAACTTCGGACAGCTCAGTTAAACGATATTTACTATAAATACAACCCCCCAAATCTACTCATTCATGATAATTCAAGCAATGACCAATGGTGTATACTACCTTTAAGGGACGTCGGTGACTCACACCTTACACACAAGAGGTATTTATAATAAAATTTAAAAATGTGAAAACGGCTTATCTTACCCCTTTGATGGGAATGGTTTGGAACCATTCCATGTGACTAACATCAAACATATCCACCGACACATCACTGTACACAACAAGGTACGGGTAGTTGAAACCTGCAGCAAAACAGTGAATACCACCAGTTTTTGTAAGACAGATCAAATTTGAAAGAAACTTTTGCACATTCACAAGAAATAATTTTGTAATATAAGTGAAGGGTTCTGGCAAAATGAGACAAACTTGGGCAGAGGTTGAAACCAGGGTTCTCAGGTATGAGAAAACAGGATAAAATTCTTCTTACAATACTGTCTGTTGCACTTCAATCGGACATTCCATAAACAAGTTATGGCTGTTTAAAGTTGGCATTTATCAACGTCGCAAAAGTAAAATGTTGAGAAAGAGACTGCAGATGTCCCCTGAAACCCGTCTCCGATCGAGGTTCGTGACAACAAATCCTGTGCCTAGGTCTAGGTCCGAAGCGAACTGGTTAAAGAGGTTATGTTCAAGTATGTTCAAAGTTGCAAGTTTATACCATTAAATCCAGCCTGGGGTTGTGGGTGCGTGTGGCCTTTAATAGGCAAGACACTTTTGTTACTCATTGCTTCTCTCCACCCAGGAGTAAATGGGTACCTGTGAGGGTGGAGATGATTATTGTCGTTGATTCAGCTGCCTTGCGCCAAAATGGCTGCATCAAGCTGTATACTCCCCAGGGAGCTGAGATGGTATCAGGGGTAATAATAATGCAAAATGCTTTGATCTGAGTTGAAAGTGCTTTATAAAAATCTGTTATTAATATTATTATTATATAATTTTGCGGGACTACAGATGATTTCTGTTCAGCTGTTTATGAAGATGATCATTTTCTATAAGAAGCTACTCAACAAGTGTCAACCAGATTTGAGTCCACACTTACAAATGGCTGTTGGTACTGCCGGCCACATCAATTCTTGGTTCCTTGTCCGACGGCCCTGGTAGTCTACATACACACCTACAGCTATTGAAAACAAACAAACAAACAAACAATCAAGGTTAACACTGAATCTGATAATTTACAAAAAAGAAAATCAATACATGTACTTTTAATTAAATTTGCTGGCGCACTCGTCACTTCACTAGGCGGTCAACATTTTGTTTCCGGTCAAAGTTGTGACGGCAGGAACAGCTCTTGGTCAACGACCGCCAAAATGCTTCCTAGCTGAAGTTTCAAATAAATGGCAGTACTACCGTAATTTCTTGCGGATAAGGTGCTCAGCGGATAAGGCGCAGGTCCCTAAAATCACCCAAACAAATTCAAACACAAACAGATAAGGTGCACCGCCGCATAAGACGCATGTTTGAACGCACACAGAACACCAGGCGCCACCTGGTGTAGGTACATTGCCACAAAGGGGTCATTTTGTTGCCTTAGAACGATCCCACTATTCCAAGCATGAATTAAACCATAACCCCATGGGCTGGTCACATGAAGAAAAGACCAATGTAAATTGATACCAACCTTCATCCATTCAGCCAACGCTGTGCATGCTTGTGATTTCTGACCCTACAAATGGTGCGTCTTTTTCCAAAATAAATAAGGTTCAATGAACTAAATCCTTTGAGTGAGCCGACACAAAATGTAGCAAAAATCGCCGACCACAGATGTTCTTGACCGCAGAGTTTATACAATGAAAGCAAATACCTCTCCTGCAGATATCAGGTTTCAAAATCACAATCCAGATTCGGGTCGGTGGGATTGTAAATTAATTCAGTAGTGAGTTCAGTCAGTGATATAGTTTCTTTCCAGACAACGTAATCAGACAACAGAGTTGACTTATTTCACGGAAGGATTTTTATCTTGGATGTTTGTGAATTAGAACATTGTTCCTGCCGTTTAAGTAATTCTGATTGCAACATTTTCGGAATGAAAAAACGGCCACAAAGAAAAACGTTTGTATGACGGCATTGTTGGAACGAAAGTACTATCACTAAGGGGGTCAACCCATTGCGGCATTGTTGGAATCAAAGCACGGTCGTGGGGGGGGGGGGGGGGGGGGGGGGATCAACACAAATACGGTCACAATGTCTGGAGAGTTGAGCCTTGGTTGACCGCATTATTGAGTAAGATTGCGCCGTCACTTTGAACTCAAGCGACACCAGATAAAGCGCACCTGTAGATAAGGCGCAGCGATGTTTTTTTGGTCTAGAAAGTCAGATAAGACGCGTCTTATCCGCAGGAAATTACGGTAGTTAACAATGGTTGACTACTGTAATGTGGAATATGACGTTTTTTGTTATCCTGCTGGCGCTTGTGCAACACGGAATAACGTAGTGCGCCTGTGTCTCACATACCACTTGTCCTTCACAGACCTCGTTACATTATTCTGTGTTCCACTCGCACTCGTGGAATAACTAATATATACGATATACGCTATATAATATCACTATATATAACATATAAGCACACGATATATAACGATAAGATATCTAGACTTGTCATACTTACTCATAAAACATAATAAATACTCTTTGTTGCTGATTTGTACAGCGGCCAGCGCGTCTACAGGAGTCTTCTGAAGGTAGGACAACGACGGATCATCCACATTCAGCAAAGCTAGAGATGAAAACAAAAACAAAAAGGGGGAGGGGGGAGTCAATAAATGTTATTCAAAACCTAAGACTACCTTATGGTGATGGCAGAAATCAGGACCCAATTTCATAGTGCTGCTTAACCAGTTCGCACCGAAGGACGTATAAACACGCAAAGTTGTCCCCAGATTCAAAACAGATGACGCATAAACACGTCACAAGCAAGGCCGGAAATGTCTGTAAGCAGCGAGCAAGGCCGGAAATGTCTGTAAGCAGCGAGCAAGGCCGGAAATGTCTGTAAGCAGCGAGCAAGGCCGGAAATGCGTGGGTGTGCGTCCCGGTACCATCAGCCTGAACCCGCCTCGCATCGATTTTTTTTTAAAATAATCCTGCGCCTCGGCTCGGTGACGTTAAAAAAATCTTGGCGCAAACTGGTTAACAGCCGATTTTGTGCTTAACACAGCCTCCGTCATTTCATAGCGACTGTTAACAATAAGCACAATTAGTGACGTCACAATATAAATCTCCATGCTTGGACAAGCTTAAAGATGGTGTCTCGTGGAGCTGGTTTGGTTTCAAATAGTTGAAAAACCGCAAGTAGTTTAACAAGTAGTAAAAACTGATCACAAGTAAAGACATAATCGAGTTATTAGTTGATTAGTTTACAAACAATGAATGTTTGTGATTGAAATAGTAAGAATATTTTCATGAAACATTGTCACATCTTGTTGTACACCCGCGCAGTTGGAATACTGAACTGGCTTATTGTAAGAGATTCAGTCAAGTACTTTTCCGAGTGATATTAATATAATACAGACACTGGACAGTAAATACTTTGTTAAAGAAATTAAAAACTTTGGACAATCAGAATCTTGAATGAATCAAGCTTTTAAGACAAAAGCATTCGATGAGCACTCGACCGACTACTTTCCAAGTTGTTGGTTTTTTTTCTCTAACACTGACTTCATTTGGTGTATACTGTCAATGTTTGTCTCACTTTGTTCGCAACAGACAGCTCAATATTTGGTAGTAAATAAAATGTCCTTGGAAAGTACTTGACGGCAACACTGCGTATTGTCTTTATTATTGAAATATCATGCAAGCCTACGTTGGATGTGCTGCCCTTCCCCTTGTATGCTAAAAAGGCTGAAGCCAGACGTGTAGCCAGCACACAGCCGCTCCTGGAAGACCTCCAGGCAGGAGCAAGGCGCCGGCAGCGTCAGCTCCTTGATCTTCTTGTGCCGCAGCTTGGTGCGGTTGAACTCGTAGACCACGACGTGGCGCTTCATGGCCACACACATGCACATGGTGGAACCCTGCCGGATGCGACCGGTGGTGAACAGGGTGCTGCCCTTGGGCTCCTCCACCTTGATGGCGTTGGCCTCCTGGTCCAGAGCCAGGATGGGGAGAAGGCGAACGTGACGACCCCTTCCTGAAAAGGAAGGTTTCGAGACCTTAGCTTTGGCTTCATTTCCGATACTGAATATTTGTTTTAGGCCCTGAACCCTCAATTATTTTGGTGTACATGCCATGTACTCCAGCTCATGAAAACAATAACAGACATTTAAAGGTGGAATATACCTTTTCCAACAATCCAAAAAGTAACGAACCAAAATACTTTTTTTTAAATGACCTGTTGTAAAGATATTAATGATTCTAAACTCCCTGTAAAAAAAATTCTTCTGGCAAGCTGTAATTTTCAAAAAAATAGCCAAAGGATGCGATTTCCAAATATGTGAGTTGGATATCGGCCCCGGTCAAAAAACGAATAAAGAGGGCATCTGTATGTTTTAAAAACTGAAAACCCCATGTTGATACGATGTTTTGTTGTCGAGTTATATAAATTTGTTTAAATACAACGAAGAACACAGTTCTGATTAAAACATTTTTGGGATTTCCCCGACTTCCGACTCATTCCGCTTGATCATGTCACATATGCATCTCAGAGATGCACTTTTGGACATCTCTGCAAACAGTAGGCGCTAGTGTTCGAAAGATGCACAAATTGTTTGTGTGTTCTGTGCGAGACATGCAAGTACAAAACTCGGAACTTCAAAGGCCTTTTTCTCAATGTTTTACTTTTGCGACATGTTGATGATTGCGAACTTTAAACAGCCATAACTTGTTAATGGAATGTCCGATTGAAGTGCAATAAACAGCATTGTAAGAAAAATTGTATCCTCTTTTATAATACACAAGAACACTCATTTTAACCTGTGCCCAGTTCCGTCTCATTTTACCAGAACCCCTCACATATGTGACCTGTCACCACAAAATGAGAGTAAAGTCGCACGATTTGATTCAGAGATATGGCCATCCAAAGTCAAAATATGTAGGGGTGGTCAATTTTGAGATTTTGCGTAATTTAGAAAGCCCAAGTCCTCCTCTAGATATTACAATTTTTGGGGTGAGATCAGATGATCAAAAACCTCTTAAATTACGCAATTTTGCGAAGTGTTTGCGTAGTTGGTGTTTGGATTAAAGTCCATTAGTGGTCTAATTAACACAATAATTAAATACGCAAATCAGGTCATCGTAAGTATCCCACGTTTTTTATTTTTACAATAGTTTGTATGTGTGGAAAATTTCAAGAAGAAATAATGATTAGAACATAGCCGTTGATATGCTCAACAGAACCTCACTTGTCCTGTTTTGTGATCTTTTGCGTGTTTTGTTTAAGATGTTTAAAGTAAGTTTTCTCACAAACACGTTTTGTAAAACCCATGACTTTCTAGAGCGCTGTAAAAAGTATTTATCGCAAAACCCCCAAGTGTTATGTACCATTGGAAAGCTCTCTTTCTCAAAAATTTGGAAAATACCAATATCTCAATTTTCAATATTTCCGACTTTACTCTCTTATTTTGTGGTGACAGGTCACGTATACAATTATACAAGAACATTTGTGACCTGTCATCACAAAATGAGCGTAAAGTCGCACAGAGTGATTTCCCAGTACAGCCAGTCAAAGTCAACATTTGAAGGGGTGGTCGATTTTGAGATTATATGGTTTTTTTAAAGACTAAATCCCAACAATCAATTCCCAATTTTTCAGGACGATCAGATAAAAACAAAATTAGTTTTTGAGACAATTTTGACAATGCCTTTCACACAATTTCTCGCAAGAAATGCCCGTTTCCTCATAATCTCTGTATAAGACTCCAGACTAAAAAATAAAAATAAAAAAAATATTGAGTATCAAACCTCCAAGTGTTATATACCATTGGAAAGCTCTGTTTCCACAAAATTTAGAAATACCCATATCTCAATTTTTGATTTTGCGGACTTTACGCTCATTTTGTGATGACAGGTCACATTTAGTCACGAGGACAATTAGTCAACAGATTGTGAGTGACAACTTACCTGAGATGACGATAATGAGCTGCTCGGTGGGCACGATCTCAACGTGGAATATCTTCTTGTTATCTACCCGTGTAATATACCCAGTGGAGAGCTGAAGGCAGTACAGACCCTCGTCAGTCCCAAGCACAAACATATCAGAATCTACAAAAACAATCCAACGATTAGTCATATACAGTCCCAAGCTACTTTCTAGTTTTAAAAAGGTAGGATACACCATTGGTAATTGTTTGAATTATCATGAATGGGCGGATTTGGGGGTTGTATTTTATAGTAAATATCGACCTGTCCAAGTTTAACAATCATGGATGCTGAGAAAAACAATTTCATGGAGTTGTTAAGCTGTAAACAAAAACATCTTACTAGCCAAAAACTCTTTGTGCTTTTTGTGCTTTTCATGCTAAACAAAAACCATCAAAATACCAGTCACAAACAATATACGTCATCTGAACATTTAGTTTAAAACCCTGTTTTTGCCAAAGAAAATTTGTCATGCTGAGCAATTGTTGTGCTTAGCAGCTTTATTAAATTGGCCCCAGGGCCCAATTCATAGCTCTGCTGAAGCAAAAGAATTTGCTTCAGTAAAATAATCCTTGCTCAGTAAAATCAAGTTACGAACCAAAATTCCATGTGAATCTTGGGCTTAGCTAACAACAGCTAAATACCAATCACAAACAATATACATCACATGGAGTTTAAGCTATTAAGGCTATTAAGCTGGTTTTTACTGAGCAATTTGTCTGCTTAACCAGTTCGCGCCAGGATTATTTTAACATCACCGAGCCGAAGCGTGTTCAGGCCGATAGTACCGGGAAGCACACCAACGCATTTTCGGCCCTGCTCGCTGCTGACAGACATTTCCGGCCTAGGTCGTGGCGTGTTTATGCGTCATCCGTTTTGAATCTAGAGAAAACTTTGCGTTTATATAGGTCATCCGGCGCGAACTGATTTAAGCAGGTTCATGAAATTGGCACCTCAGGTTTACACATCCTGCCCCAGCTACTCACTGACTATGTCCGCACAGTGCACCATCTTGATCAGGGGCATGCTGGGATCGCAGACTTCCTTGGCCAGAAAGATGGGCTTCTCGGGGCGCTTGTTGCGCCGCAGGATGCGGTGCAGCTCGTTCAGGGCGTTTACCCACTTCTTCTTGTCGTTGTCGCTGGAGGCCAGGAGGAGAAACTGAGCTGTCAGGCCTGGCGGGTTGAGCTGCGACGCAGCAATCTGGGGGAAGAGGATGGTAAAAGCGACGGTGGGTTGAACCAATCAGTTGGAGATGGGATTTCAAGACATTTTCCTGAATGGTAAGAGCCCAACCCGAATGGTAAGATTTTTAGCTTCAATTAATAGGATTTTGTGTTCTTAAAGCTGAACTCATACTGAGCTGGAGTACCCATAGTCGAGCGACAAGAATCTCCTGAAGACAAAACTGAGAACACAAACAAAAAAACAACTTGCAAATAAGAATCTCCCTGTATTTTTTCAAAGGATCAGGTTTGTTATCTTCCCCTCATTCCCTAGCACATATTATAAATTCTCAGGGTCTGCACTATGAAACAGATGACATGTGGGGGGCTTGTCCCACCCCCGGGAAGTTTGTTGAGGTTGTTTCACGAAAGTGCTTGGAAAGGCTTGAAATATAAATTAAAAAAATGGAAAATTTCATGCCAAAAAAACCTGTCCACATTTCGCATAAACCACAACAAAAAACTGACTAGGTTCATAAAAATTGTTTTTTAGATTTGAACAAGGATAATCGTCTGGAGCGAGGCTTGAAACCAGCTACCACCAGATTGCCGTTCTGGTTGTCTACCAACTGAGCTAACCAGGCCTATGTTGGCAGTTCCTCAAATTTATCAATATCTTTGATCAGGGGACGCTAGTCAGAAGGTACATGGCATATACCGGTTGATGGCTTCTGACTAGAGTCCCCCTGAACAAAATACTGACATATTCGGGGAACAACCAACCGACAAGGCTGGATAGCTCAGTTGGTAGAGCACTAAAACGGCAATCCAGATGTCGCAGGTTCAACCCACTCCAGTCAACTTCTAATAGTTTAAATCTAAAATTATAACAAAAAGTCAGTGATATTTGACGTCCTCACTTTGAAGATGCAAGGAACATCCTTCCGATCAGCGTGGATGACGTCCGATTCTTTGACTGTGCTGACTTGAAACTCCTCGTCCCTGTCAAACCAAACAAACAATTCAGAACCTTTTGCTTTTCGATATAAGGAGACGTAGTTTCAATTAGACACTCTTAACCCAAAGAAAAAGAATTTTGTGAGCTCCGCCTTTATTCCTACAACAGTGAACATTAAATATATGTCCACACCTACACTTGCCCAACTTCGTCGAGAAAACTTCAAGTGTCGGGGTGGGTTTGGTAGGTTCGGGTTGGTTTTTCCTTGGGAGTTCGTCAGTTAGTACGGATTATTTGAGCTCTGATCAAATGCACTTTGGAATAGGCTTCCAACTATGACATATTGATTTGGGCATGGTCCACCTGACCTGATGCACTGTTGTAACAAGGATGGTTCTCGAACCACGTGGCTCGCCTACTTTTGCGATTACTCTATTTTACAACATTACCTTAAATGGCATTTGACCTCAAATGGCCTTTTGATCTCAGATAACCGTTTGACCTTAGATTACCTTTTGACCTCAGATGACCTTTGACCTCAGATGACCTTTGACCTCACTACTTGATCTTGAACACGACTATCATATGAAGGTTACAATATTGCATGCATGACCCAAGTTTGATTGCAACTGGACTTTGAGTTTTCAAATGAGACAATTTTTTCTAGACACACACCCAGTCGTGAACCACATAACGACCGAGGATCGATATTGTGTTTTCTTTTATTCCTTTACTATAACCTAACCCCATTACCTAGCGCTTACCCGAACGAACGAGGAACGAATTTGGACAAGGAAACCGTCCTTCGAGGATTCTTTGTTCCCTTTGTTCTTTTTTGTGTTTCGATCCTCGATCGCAATACGATATAAGAGCACGCACACAGACTACGTACAGTACTGACATACGGAAGGACTATGTACAGACTACCCACAGAACTGGCGGTTGCATAGTCTTTGAACTTTGTTCAGGCGAGAAAAAAATGAAACACAGGCCGAGTCTAGCCTACAACGCCACCGATTTGTTGTTATTTGCCTCACCTCATATCGATGATGTGAGAGGGTTCCAAGTTGCTCTGGTTGCTCTTGCCTTCCATCATGTCGAACAGGAAGAGTTTGAAGTCACAGACCACGGCAAACTGTCGCATCCAGCCCTTGCGCACCCCGCCGGGCTTGGGGATCTTGAGCTCCCCCTCGTAGGCCGTGCCGATACCCCGGTTGGGATCGACACCGAGGGGCTTGGCGACTACAGTCACACAAAGAACGTATATTAATCACAATGAGCAAGTTCAATCAAGGACCAATAGGTGACTAGTGGTTGGTTTGTGATGTATCTAGTGCCTGGGTCATGAAGTTGCAGTGCGAACGACTAAAGCGTGCCGGTAATTTGTTATGGCTACTTTACACCCATTTTGTGGGAACAGGGGCCGATTTCACAAAACTCGTCTTATCTTGCGACTCATCTTTGGACCCAGCTCAAAGATCGATCTTGGCCAAGACGTGTCCTAAGATCGATTTCACTACACCCATCTTATGAAAGACGCATCGCAACTACCAATTTGATGGCTGTTTCATGTTTGTTTTTACAACTAGAGGAAACAGTCGTTGAAAAGAAACGCGCAAACTAGTCTGTGCAATACAATCACGTACGGTAGTTAATGCGCATTCTATATGACAGAGTCGACTAGTTGTTGGCGTATAAATAATTTGTTTTTAAAACTATACACACACGTATCAAAAATCTTTTTTAATTCGATTCTTTATCGAAACTATAACTCTAGGTCGACATTTTGTCTTCAACGAGAAGATAATGCAATGATTTCCAGACGATATAAACAAATTAACAAACGTATTAATGAGTTAAGACGACTCTCTGACCAATCTTAAGGTAAGACGAGTTCAGTCGCGTTGCAATCTTAAGGTAAGACGAGTTCAGTCGCATTGCAATCTTAAGGTAAGACGAGTTCAGTCGCGTTGCTATGAAAGTTAGGATGTATTGAACGCGTCTCAACTTTGGTGAAATTGATCCTAGGACGTGTCGCGATTTAGGACGAGTTACTCTTCCCAAGATGCGTCTTAGCATTTCGTTAAATCGGCCCCTGGTCACATATGTGACCTGTCATCACAAAATGAGCGTAAAGTCGCACGGAGTGATTTCCCAGTACGGCCAGTCAAAGTCAAAATTTGAAGGGGTGGTCGATTTTGAGATTATATGGTTTTTTTTAAAGACTAAATCCCCAACAATCAATTCCCAATTTTTCAGGACGATCAGATAAAAACAAAATTAGTTTTTGAGACAATTTTGACTATGCCTTTCTATGGCTTCCACACAATTTCTCGCAAGAAATGCCCGTTTTCTCATAATCTCTGTATTAAGACTCCGGACTAAAAAAAATAAAAAAATATATAGTATCAAATCTCCAAGTGTTATATACCATTGGAAAGCTCCGTTTCCACAGAATTTAGAAATACCCATATCTCAATTTTTGATTTTGCCGACTTTACGCTCATTTTGTGACGACAGGTCACATATAGGGTAAGACTGTCTGAGAGGGAGAGATAGAGATTAGAGTGGCACAAGGAAAATATCTTACTCTGATCAGGCGGGATGGGACACACATGAGCTCTCTCTTGGGAGCAGGCAACATGACAGGAGTACTGGCACACTGCAAAGAAAAAACAAACAAATCAAACATTAGATGAAGAAATCAATGGGAAATAGACAAAGCTATTCACTCTCTGGGCAGCAATAGCAGAAATCAATGGGAAATAGATCAAGCTATTCACTCTCTGGGCAGCAACGGCAGAAATCAATGGGAATTTGACGAAGCTATTCACTCTCTGGGCAGCAATGGCAGAAATCAATGGGAAATAGATGAAGCTATAAATCACTCTCTGGGCAGCGATGGCAAAAATCATTGAGAAATAGATGAAGCTATTCACTCTCTGGGCAGCGATGGCAAAAATCATTGAGAAATAGATGAAGCTATTCACTCTCTGGGCAGCAATGGCAGAAATCAATGGGAAATAGATGAAGCTATTCACTCTCTGGGCAGCAATGGCAGAAATCAATGGGAAATAGATGAAGCTATTCACTCTCTGGGCAGCAATGGCAGAAATCATTGGGAAATAGATGAAGCTATTCACTGTCAAATTTTTATGTACAAACATACCAAACATTGTTGTTGAAAATAAAAGAAGGTGTGATGAATAAAAGAAGGTGCACTTAAGTAGACCACAAGAGGGACACCATCTTGAAAAATGAGCCCATGATGGTCGGGTGGTAACAAATTGTTATACCGAACAAAATCTGTGGATACCATGATGTTTGTTATAGCGGCGATCAACAGTACTTTTAACCCCTAACCCTCCCAAATCCTCCAAAATCAATATGATTTTGCACACAACTTAGGGAGTTAGTGTTAACCGTAATAATGCGTGCTTTGTGAACAATTTCAGTGTCATAAAATTTAGTCTGAGAGATCGGGCACAAAATGTGTTCCCTCACTTAGTGATCTTTAACCAGTTCGTGCCGGATGACATATAAACACAAAGTTTTCCCCAGATTCAAAACGGATGACGCATAAACACGACACGAGCAAGGCCGGAAATGTCTGTCGGCAGCGAGCAAGGCCGGAAATGCGTTGGTGTGCTTCCCGGCACTATCGGCCTGAACCCGCTTCGGATCTAGTTTCGTTAAAAATAATCCCGCCCCTCGGGTCGGTGATGTTAAAATAATCCCGGCGCGAACTGGTTAACAAATCATATGCAGGTTGTGGGTTTGAACCCAGCCTGAGTTACACTTAATGATGTTAGAGGCATTATTAATGCATCGCAGTGGACTGGTTACCCATCCCAATCCTAATCGTACTGTGAAGAGATCAGATCTTGTCTTGTTTCAGTGAGAGGGGCTGGTTCTTCCACACTTTCCTCTGTCGCTCACATCTCGAGTTGCCTTGGCCTTGTGATGGGCAATTTGGTAAAAAAAGAGAAACACTTTCAATCATGAATTACTAACCTTCACATCTCATCCCCTGCCTGATGCGGCCAAGCATGAGCGACGTACAGTGGGCGCACTTGAGCGGCACGCTGAAGGTGCAAATGACAAACTGGTGCGGCTTGGGTTTGGGCTGGACGGGCATGACGGGGGTGACGGTAGCCACGGGCTTGGGACTGCTGGCCTGGTCCACCTGCTTAGGAGAGAAGAGAGAGCGACACTAAGTGCCTAACCGCACTAGGGGCTGCGCATTGGAACCGGGTACTCAAGTACCTGACCTGTCAGAAACTGATTCCAGATTGTGGAATCGAGTACCGGTAGCCAATTTTACAAACTACATAGTAACTTTTCAGATGATGAAATCAATAGGTTTTGAATATCATTTGTTGTTAATTTTGAACATGAAACTAGGCTACATAGAAACAAAAATATATAGTTGTTGTTATTGATGACGCTCATAAATTGGCAGTTTACACCATGCAAAACTCACTGTCAACACTTCAATCTTGCTGTAATAGCTCACTGGTGTGGCAGTATTATAGTGCGGATCTTTATGAACAAGCTAAAAAAACTTCTGATATTTCAATTTTGGGAGAGGGTTTCATTTACAGGTAATCGGGTAATGGAGAACTTAATCATATAAGCTGTCTATTGTCCAAAGCAAATCCTGGTAAGGTAGCAGGTGTGCACTCTTCATGCTTCACTAACTGTCTTTCCAGCCACTGACTATCGTTGCCCACTTAGATCAAAGCGTGTTCAAGCAGCTAAATATCGTGGGCTTTCGGCTCCCGGTTGGTGAACCATTTTTAAATTGGCCCTTAGGATTAAAGCCCACAAAATGTATTCTAGTTGAAATAGAAGCACTTTAAACATAGCCCTTGGCTCTCCGAAAATGTTGTAGACAAGAACAAATTGATGTCTCTCTCGGAATACAAATTTGAGAATGTGTGGTGGGCAGGGTTGTAGCTACGCTGGCCGGCGCCGGCCGGCGGTAGCCAGCACTCAATATCACCGGCCAGCACTCGGGGTAAAAATGAAGCTTGCCGGCCGGCACAAATTTTTCTGAATTACATCGCGATTTTGTATTTTTTGCTGCATCGCATCGCAATGTTGTACCATCGCATCGCAATTTTGTACGTGTCCATTTGTATGTTCCATGCCGCAATCGCTGATGCACGTGTACGCGTACTGGCCGCATGCATAAGAGCGCTTGCAGGTTTTCCGGTTCTCAGACCAAAATATTCTGACTAATTTCTGGTTGATTAGGTCAGGGGACCAGACTATCCGACGTCACGTCGTTTTGTTTTATTCAATCATAGAGGGCGTGCTATCGTCCAACTGGGCGCCAGCCGATGATGTACGTACGTACGTACACTGTACATGCACATGCACATGTACAATGACCCGCGAGCGCGCGCGCTCCTCGTTCTTGCAGCTACAACGAGCTGATACAGCCTCGACTCCATGGGCGCGTGCGCGTTAAGATCGCGCAAGGCATGGTGGGAAAACATGGCGCAGCAAGATCGTAGCCATGGTAACGAGGTTGGAGCTGGTACGACCGCGCGGTTCTCAGCCCGAAAACAGCCGGCACTAAAAAATTCTAGCTACAACCCTGGTGGTGGGGTACGGTTGGGGTGAGGGTAGGGTTGGGGTAAGAGGTGGGGTTAGGAGTGGGAGGTCAAGATGGGACTGCAGACAGGAAGACAGACTCACCTCATCCTTGTAGGTCTCAGAATACTTCTCTTCATTCACATCATCCTCCTATCAAGTGTATAAAGATATTATTTCATCTCAATCCACCCTCGTTATTACCATTAGTGACAGGATACTTTTATACCCGAGTACTTATCACACAGATTTGTACAGAAATTTAAGGTGCATGGGAATTTTCAAACACATACTTTTAGTGTATTATATGTAATCTCATCAAATGCTATGGCCAACTTTCAGCGTTCATGGTTCTTACCATGTATACATGTATCTCTGCAAAGCTACATAAGAAGAAATCAATTATACAGTCTCTAACAAGCATCCATTAACAGGGTGCCCACAACTGTTCTGAAGCAAAATTCCTTATGGTTTTTTTAATTGATACTTATTTTTCTATTATTATGATGTCACAGTCTTTTCATCTTTCCTAAAAAAAATTATTAACTTTTAACCAATATATAATTTGTGTACAGAAAATTATATCAGGCAAAACCTTAGCCTTGAATGCAAGGCTGTGCTGTATCTGCAACGTATTTACATGTGATCAATGTGGGCTGCACTGTACATACTGTACATTGTGCATGTGTACTGTACGGGGCTACCTGGCCACCTATGTCTAGTCTAGACAGCTCCACAGCCTTGACGCGTTGGTACTTCCGGTTTTATAACTATGCTTCGCGAATCCAAGAAGAGGGAGTGGAAGAGAGGGGATGGGGGGATTTTCACTATCAATTTATGTGTAATTCTCAATGGCCAATCACAGATCACCATTGTCCGGCTGTTGGTTTGCATCATACTCCTGAATTATCGCATTTTATAATGTCCATTAGCTTCCTAAAATTTGCAAATGCTATTCAATGCGACGATGCAATCAAAGACGACTCAGATCCCGTGGTTCGAAAGCAGCGCATTTCATTAACATAACAACAAAACCCGGAAGTATACTAACGCGTCAAGGCTGTGAAACTGGCTAGATGATCACAAGTACATTGCAGATACAGCACAGCCTTGCACTCAAGGCTAGCAAAACCTCAATACAAAGTGTCACAGGAACTGTTTTCTGATGTCAAAACTTACAAATTTGAATTCCTTGATGTCCGTGTTAAGTATCTCGTCCAGGAAAGAGAGATGGGAAATCTTATTGCCCATGGGTTCTAGAGCAGAACACAAAAATGATACAAAACTTCAAACATTTAAAAGCATTTTGTTTTTGTATTTTTTTAATAAATAAAATTTCTTCATCTATTCGGCTAATTATTTTCATCAACAAAACTTTCTCATCCATTCAGCTAATCCTTGCCTTCCCTGGTTCCACTGATTCCTGCATTCTTTAGTATGCAGTCAAAAAATGCAGGACACCAGCCACATTTGTATTCACTTGGAGTGCGTTCGTTTAGCTCAGCCCTAGGTTTAGCACTGATGTCATACTCGGGGTTTACCCGAGTTAGACAACACAGACCCTGCTCGTGAAATACATCACACACAAGTAATGTTCGTTTCAAGCAAAGGATAAATACATTAACCAGTTCGCGCCGGGATTATTTTTTGTTTTAACGAAACTCGATCCGAAGCGGGTTCAGGCCGATAGTACCGGGAAGCACACCCACGCATTTCCGGCCTTGCTCGCTGCTGACAGACATTTCCGGCCTTGCTTGTGGCGTTTTTATGCGTCATCCGTTTTGAATCTGGGGAAAACTTTGCGTTTATATACGTCATTCGGCGCGAACTGGTTAAAGTGCAGTTGAAAGCGAACCTTCGAAAGAAAAATAATTTTCACAATTTGTCTCCATTTTTAAGTGGGAACCCGATTTTCACAACTTTTCACAAATTGAAAAAAACACACCTTTTTTTCACACTTTTTCACAATATTTCCCATTTTCATTTGCAGGGTTAACTTTCACAACTGCACTGTACTGTATGGCAGCCGGACAGTGGATAAGTTCAAGTGTGCCTAAAATAAAATTCATTGGAGGTCTAAACAATTATTTATTGAGCTCATTATGACTTTACAAGCTATTATTCCAGCCCGACTTTTGGCAATTGACAGAAAAGCAGTAAATCTCAAGGTAAGCCGCAGTTCGAAAGGAGCATTTTGTCAATAGCTTCGGCAATAGCTGCGACAATTACGAGGGGAATCCGAATGGCCGGCATTTGAGAATTTGTTAAGCACGGCTCACCCGTCTCTCTTTACCCAAATCGATCAGGGTGAGCTACTCGAACGCACCATTAGTCTTACTTCTGTGCTCAACTTGGCCCTCTAATGACTTGGTGCATGGAGGTCCATCACAAGTCTACCACAAATTTCGAAGTGAACAAAGAAATTGGCAAGGCGGGACTTGAACCCGCAACCTCCGGAATAACGGACCGGCGCTCTACCAAATGAGCTATCTTGCCCTATGTTGGCGGTCTCCCAAATTGCCAGTATCTTTGTTCGAAGGTGCTAGTCGGGCATCAAACACCAGAATGCCGTGTGGCCAGGGATCACGCCGACTTTACGATACAACCTGGGAAGCGACATTGTATGGATCACAAGTCCGATCCTCCTACGTGTCCCAATACAAATCACAAAGACATTCCTTTATTTTTCTCCACTCCCACTCATGACCGGACTATTGAATGGAGTTGTGACTGGACTTGTGAAAGACTTGACTAAATCCCTGGTCCAAATCTCTAAAGGTTTTAAAGAAATCTCTAAAGGGGAGAAGGAGGGGGGGGGGGGGGGGGGGGGGGAACACTCACGTGATGAGCTGTAATCGTCTAGTTTCTGCTCCATTTCCTTGGCTTGTTTCTCCAGCGCTTCCACCTTGTTCTCCAACTCCTCGTTACGGGCTTCGGATGCTTTCAACTTACTGCAAAAGTCACACAAAAAATATCCAACAGTTGTCAAAGTATACTTGTCAATTCGCTGCTCGCTGCCGAACGACATTTCCGGCCTTGTTGTGACGTGTTTATGCAACACCAGTTTTGAATCTGGGGAAATCTTTGCGTGTATATACGTCCTCCTGCGCGAACTGGTTAAGGAGATATTCTGTTCTTAAATCTCCGTAAATGTCTTATTTTGGATTGTATATTTTATTTATCCTATTTCAAAGGTCTGCATGAAAGGATTCTAACCTAATGTCTTACTGTTCCCGGAAATAGGCAAAAGAAACTTGGTTGTTTACATCTGACACAGGGGATAAAACATACATATTTCTAGCCACTTTGTGCATTGATTCAATTTATGGTACTTGTACACAGCAATAATATACAAATATTATTTATGGCACTTTTAAGAATCTGATGCCCTGGTGGGAAATGTGTGACTGGAATCACGAGTAGCGCCCGAACAGCTTGCCACTCCAGGAATAACAACAACTTTTCAATGCTCTTTCCAATAGTATATTACTTTCGCGTTTGTCATCCAGAATTGGCATAAGAGGGGTTGCACTTGACTGGTTCCATTCATATCTTAAGGGTTGGACCAGTCAGGTTGACATTGCTGGTGAATTGTCAGCTCCATCTATTGCTGATTATGGCTTACCACAGGGCTCTGTCTTTGGTCCACTAGGCTACACTGTTTACACCCTTCCTGTTGGTGATATAGCACGGCACCACCAAATTTCTTATCATATATATGCTGATGATACACAATTATATATATCATTCAACCCTAATGTACCTGGTGAGATGAATCGTGCAATCTCTAAACTTGAAAAATGCATCTCAGACATTAAAACCTGGATGACAGTTAATAAGCTTAAATTAAACGATGATAAAACAGAATTCTTTGTCGCTGCTTCCTCCCATAATCTTAAACTTATCCCGATATTTCCATTGTTATTGGAAACTCTTCTATTCACCCATCTGAATCTGTTAGGAACCTAGGTGTATTCTTTGACTCGGCTATGTCCATGTCTTCCCATATATCATATATATCACGAACTGTCAATTACTATCTTCGCAATATATCACGTGCCCGCAAGTTCATGGATGAATCTACATGTCACCACGCTGTTCGTTCATTGGTACTTTCACGGCTTGATTATTGTAATGGTTTGTTATCTTCTGTACCCAATGTACACATACAACGACTGCAGCGGTTACAAAACTGGGCCGCACGTTTAGTTTTTGCTGTCAACCGCAAGCATGATCCCATACCCTTGATGCATTCGCTACACTGGTTACCAATACAACAAAGAATAATGTTCAAGCATTTATTATTTGTCTACAAATCCTTTCATAACCTTGCTCCAGTCTACTTATCAGACTGCTTGTTAAAATATGTTCCAAGAAGAAATAACCTGAGATCTGGAGATGATATCCTACGACTTGAATATCCTAGAACAAGAATACAGGCCGGTGATAGAACTTTCACTGTATGTGCCTCCCGTGCATGGAACAATCTCCCGATCTCAGTTAGATCTTCTACCTCTGTAAATAACTTCAAAAAATCTTTGAAAACGCATCTTTTTGTATAATTTTCCTACCTTTGTATTATTCTGCAATCATTGTTTCAATTGTTAGTTTTAATGTAACTATTTTATCGTAAGTATATCTAAGTAACATTTTATAATTGTACGCGCTTTGAGCCTTTTGGGAAAAGCGCATTATAAATATTAATGTAATGTAATGTAATGTAATGTAATATGCCATTTTTCTTCGTTTTGATCTTTTGTTTCTTATTTCCTTCTTCCTTTCTTAGCCATCACCTTGAGTGGCCCTTTTTGGGCCTTGTGATTGGCGACTTTAAATAAAAAATTAATAAAATGGGTCACGTGTCATTTGGGATAACAAACGCGCCAGGGGTCACACGACGCGCATGCGTTAATTACAATCACAACAGGCATTCGCATATCATCGCCCGACATTATGTCAGAAATTTTATCCCGGATAACCTTTGACCTGGACTACTTTATCAAGATACTGAACTGGGCCCAATTTCATAGAGCTGCTAAGCACAAAAATTTGCTTAGCACAACAAAATCTTGCTCATTAAAAACAGGTTACCAGCAAAAATTCTACGTGTTTTTCATGCTAAGCAAAAAAACAGCTGATTATCAATCAAAAACAATAAAAACCACGTTAAAATTTGGTCTTTAACCTTGTTTTTGCCAAGGACAAAATTTCATGCTAAGCAAATTGTTGTGCTTAGCAGCTCTATGGAATTGGCCCCTAGCTCATTCTGGCACGCCGTTCTTACTTTTCCGTCTGGAGTTGATCCGTCTTGATCTTGGACAGCTCCTGTTTGATCTGGTCCTTGGCGTGGACCTCGCTCTGCAGGTTGGACTGCAGATTCAGCAACTCCATCTTGTCCATCTTCTGCGACCGCCTCGACTGCCAGTCTTTTTGCTGAAAAAGAACAAAAGAAAAAAAAAATTTACACATCTTTCTTCAGGGCTCATAATCGGCACGAATGTGAACGTCTACGCCAATTTGTGATTTCACAGGGAATTGTCGGGCTGCAAATTCACAAAAGTCGAACACATTTAAACTTGGGCAAATTTTCGCTGCGAGTGCTTTGTGACGTCAAATTTGTATCGCATTAACCTTCGTGTTCGAAGTATGAAGCAGGCCTTTAACACCCACAAACCCTTATTTGGATGTCTGCCCAGTTCCCTCTCATTTTGCTAGAACAAAAGTGGGACAATAGGGGGTTCACGATGAAAGGTGTTTACACACATGCGTGCTCTTCGAAAGGATCGAAACACAAAAGAGAACAAAGGGAACAAAGAATCCTCGAAGGACGGTTTGCTTGTCCGAAATCGGTCCTCGATCGTTGGGGCAAGCGCTAGGTAATGGGGTTAGGTTACAGTACAGGAATAAAGGAAAACACAATAGGGAATCCTCAGACCTTATGTGGTTCACGACTGTGTGTGCTGGGCTGTGTTTGAGTGGGGACACACAGGGTGTACAAATCACACTTACAGTTGACCAGGAACTGAGCTGTGACCTGCCTAGGCTCACCCACGAATAAATACTTTAATGTATATGTCTAATATTGTTGTCAGCATGAATAGAAGAAGTTTGGTGAAGGGCAAAATCATACACGTATGTTGGATTTTATTTGAATCTGTATTTAACCAGTTCGCGCCGGAGGACAAAAATACACGCAAAGTTTTCCCCAGTTTCAAAACAGATGACGCATAAACACGTCACGAACAAGGCCGGAAATGTCTGTCAGCAGCGAGCAAGGCCGGAAATGCATGGGTGTGCTTCCTGGTACCATCGGCCTGAACCCGCCACGGATCAAGTTTCTAAGAATCCCGCGCCTCGGCTCAGTGATGTTAAAGTAATCCCGGCGCAAACTGGTTAATAAGGAATCCCCTAAAACAGCCAAGTAAGCTCACCCTTGCGGCACCCACGAGTCCTGATTTCTTGACTCCCTCCAGCTCTTCTGTCATCTTTAGAGCCAGGGCCTGAAGATATCCCCTAGCGTCCTTCTCATCACTCACCCTGTTGAAACAAAGTAGAGGCAGGTTACAGTGCTGGATGAACCAAGATCATTATCGAATCATCTTTTTTTCTGCTTATTTATTTTTATCCGAAGCAAAAAATATTGCTATTTTTTTTACATTTACAAGTAATTCTCGAATCGCGAGTGTTGCCTTTCCCCACAGTTGATTTCTATACATGTTTTGTGTTCTTAACAAAATGAAAGGTTGTACATTTTTTTAAAGATGACCTCAAATGACCCCTAGATGACTTTTGATCTACGATTTCAGAGTTGTGATAAAACCCCACACAAGAATCACTCCATCCAAGGTACATACAAATTCATCAAATTCTGTATTTATTATTGCACTTTTTAAAGCAATTTTTAGTTTCTGAAATTAACTTTTGGGTGTTCTATTTTTTTCACGTTTTATCATCCCATTTTTTAAATTTCCTTCCCTAAAATCATAACCGCGTAATTCTCTGAAATCGTAATTACAAAATGTACCAATTTTACCATCGGTCTGAACCCGCCTCGGATCGAGTTTCGTAAAAAAACATTCCCGCGCCTCGGCTCAGTGAATGTTAAATAATCCTGGCGCAAACTGGTTAATTTCCCAGTTTGGTTTGACGGCTTTCGTTGTCCGACTCACCACTGAATGAGTTCACCAATCTGGGCCTCCCAGATGGGCATCTTGTCTTTATCCGATATCTCCCTCAGCTCCTCCTCACGAAGCTTCAACTCCCGACACTTGTTGTCATAATCAGTTGACATCTACGGGTAAAGAAAATAAATCATTCACGCACTTTGATCATGCACAATCAGCAAATGAGAGTTTCATTTTGATTTTTCACTGCACAAACGGCAACAAATCTTGCGCGTATCAGCTGCAGATGATTTTGCCGTGATTTTTTTAACCGTCGTGACGCACTTAAGGTGTTTGTGTATATTCTACTCGCGCGTGCGTCGCATTTAGAGTACACTTACAAAATTCAATTCATCTATTTTCATTAAGTTCTACAAACACGGGACATGGAAGTAAAAATGTCCGTGTGCAGGATGGCTTTAAGGTATCAAAGCGCATAAGAATGAGGAGTTAGCTCTCTAGTAATTTAATATAGCTCTTTAACCCTCCTATGGTTTTACCTTTCAAAACCTTTCAAAATCTGCTTAATACTTGACAAAATGGCTGTAAATAAGTATGAACATTTTAAAAACGCTCCAGAATTTGTTGCTACTGCACTACTACACCTTTCAAACCTTTTGAAAGGTATTTTTTTCTCACACCAGTTTGTTCAGAAATTTGTTTTACCTTTCAAAATCTTTCATAGGTTTCTTTTGTCAGACAGTTTTCTCGCCTTTCAAAACATTTCAGTCCAAGAAACTTGAAAGGTATTTTTTGTCTTACACCAGTTTGTTCAGAGAGTTGTTTTACCTTTCAAAATCTTTCATTGGTCCCTTTTGTCAGACAGTTTTCTCACCTTTCAAAACCTTTCAGTCCAGGAAACTTGAAAGGTTTTGAAAGGTCAGACAATTCCATGGCAACTGCCCTCTATATAGGAGGGTTAAGGCACACTTCCAATGAACATCCAGTGTGGCATCTGTGTATGGGCTTGCCCTCATTGTTTTTAATACCTTATCTACATCCAGAGTAAGTCTCTTATTCTCCTCGTCCAGCTGACTCTTCTCCCTCTCCAGCTTGCGTCGTAGGGACTCCAGGTCGTCCTGCTGGGACTGGGAGCTGGTGGTCTCCCGGCTCAGCTTGTAGGTCAAGGTGGTCACCTCACGCTTCAGGCCGATGATCTGCTGCTCATTCTCCGATATCGTCTCCTTCAAGCCCTGGGAGAAAGAAGGGAAAAAAAGTGAGGGACAATTTTAAACAAGCTATCCACGGATCACTTGTGTCACCTTATATATGTTTTGCGTTCTGAAAAAAAGGCACATTTTTGTGGACCTTTTGACCTCAAATTTGAAAAAAGTTGTGATGAACCACAAGCCACAGATTAGTCTATGGAATATCCGCTCACTGGACGAGTGTCTATGATATGTGACCTGTTCCAACGAAACCCGGACAAAGTCAACTTTTTAGTTTTTCAGATTTAGCTTTTTTCAAATTCTCTAGGTTCTCAGCTTTAAAATGATGTATCATTTACATATGTACCCCCACCCTATCTTCCCTGGGGTCTGGATTTAGTGATAAAACCCTGACAACCTAATTATGAGATAAACAGCTTTGAAGTTTAGAAAAGCGTATTATTTCTATACACAAATGTTTCACAAAATTGACAAAAAACACACTTCTGGTAGACGGATTTTGTTCAAATTTGAGGAGATTGTAGATTACTAGTGAGTGACTTAGGAAAACCTAAAACCTCAAAATGGTAAAATCCATCCCGAAATGACTTCAGGAGTACATTGTGACAAAACACATTGTGCGACTTTGTCCGGGTTTCGTGGGAACAGGTCACATATGCGAGCAGATTCGGCGATTAATTATGCAAACAAAACTGCATTTTGACCTCAAGATTCTGTCCATTCAGCATGCGCATTCCATCGCGATATCGTGTCTTCCGTTACCAGTGGCTATGTTACAAAAACAAAGCAGCCAAATTGGCCAATCAGCAGCTTTGTTCATATTTCTGATCCAAATGAAGTCAGTTTACTTCCGAGCAGCAAGCAAGGCCGTAATTGCGTGGGTGTGCTTCCAAGTACCATCGGCCTGAACCTGTCTCGGATCGAGTTTCGTTAAAATTAATCCCGCGCCTCGGCTCGGTTATATTAAAACAATCCCGGTGCGAACTGGTTAATGTGATGAAAACCCAATGTTGATTTGACTATAGGTTCAAAAGTTACATGTTGAGTAGCAACACATCGACAAAAAAAAAATAGAGAAAAATCAGGTTTAAAGTTACCGTATTTAATTGAGTCATTGAAAAGCACACTTTTGATACATGGCAAAACCAAGTACATAGCGGTAACTTTGGTGCAAGGTATGGCAATGAAACTTGGCATGTTAATAAAACAGTATATAAAGAAAATCACTGTCAAATACAGACATTTCTGAATTTTGTTTTTTAATACCTTAGCAATTTAAGGCGATGATTGAACTATGTGAAAGATGAATAGATTTCCTGTTACTTTTTACCAGAAAAAACCCACAAATATTGAAAATTCCACCCCAGTACATATTCTGGCCCATATCTCAGATCAGAATTCCCGACTCCCGACTGATTTTATTTGATCGTATCACATAATTATTAGGACTGGCAAGTGGCTCCCAAAACTTTGTTTAGGCGAGACGAAAATCGGGACCTACCTTTTCTTCTATGATGTGTCTCGATTTCTCCTTGGACAGGGCTTCTTCGTAGGAGACTCGTTTCTTCTCAACCTCCGCTTTCAGTCTGGCGATCTCTTGCTGCTTAGCGTCCTGGGTGCTGGAGTGTAGGTCCACACGCCCACGCTTCTGTCAATAGGGGGAAGAAAAAAAACCCAAAGCTTACTTAGGGCCGGTTTGTTTTTTTATACATGAGATCATGTGATCTGGAGCCGTGCGAAAACAAACGGGACCACTCTTGCCTGTCGAATCTGAACAAACGAGACGAATGTCCTCTGCTTCAATTTGTGTAGGCAGATGGGCTATTACTGATGTACGTTATCTAAAATTTTCAGAAAAAGTTAATCTAACAAACATTGTAAAAGAATAACAAAGACAAATATTGTCACAAAAGTTTATTTAATGCTTCATATCTTCAAAAATCATCAATTTTTCTCTCCGTTCGTCCCAAACACCTCAATCTTGGATCTTGCAAACCCACCTCGCGAGCAGAATCCGTTAAAACGTGATTCGGATGCGCTATCGATGCTCCGGACCACCGAATCTGCGCGAAACAAACGGGCCCTTAGAAAAGGGGCTGAGGGAGTAGTAATTGAGATTGCATTTGCTGGACTTTGTGGGTTTAAGTCCTATTTGAGAATAGCTTGTGAATTACTGGGGTAGCGCACAGGGACAAGCGTTGAGGTTGCCCGTGTGCTAACCTACTACGATATTATACAGATACAGCATGGTTTGAGGGGAAGTAGTGGGAATTACTGGTCCCTCGATGTAGGACCTACATCGAGGGACCAGTTAATCCAACTATTTTTCAGAAATAAACCGTGCTGTTATTGTTTTACTGCCTTGTCGATAACGGCCTTCGTAGATTTTGAACCTTTATTCAGCACAAGATATTCAAGTTCTTCGTCAGTCAATGACAGAAATCTAGTAAACGTTACTGAGACTGGTTCCATAAAGATTACATTACATGCCATAGACTACATGTCTACGAGCCGAGTTCCAGAGGAAATTTTTGGTGCTACCAGAAAAGAATACCGTACGGCAGCGAGCTGGATACTCACTGGGATGACGTCACACGGCAGCGTATTATTTTTACCCCTCGGACGCGTGGCGGAATCGGCCAATGACACACTCCAATTTGCTCATAAATATTTATGAGGTGCAGTAATGGAAGTTGGCAAACTAGTTCCCAACTTTCGACCGACTACCCACCCTCAGATCATGTTATATTTGTATACTCTTACCCTGACTCTTTCCAGTTCTTCTTCCCGTTGCTTGACCGACTGCTCACTCTGCTGCCTGAAAAACTTCTCCTTATTGAGTTCAGCTAGTTTCTCTTCCAAATCAGTCTCCAGCTGATGGGGGAACAAAAACAAAGCAAATATTAGCCTACAAGCTTGACACAATGTATCCTCCAAATTTTACTGACTCTTTTTTGCCGTTCACCCTCAATCCTTTGAAAACCTTCGAAACCACCCTGAGGTTTTGGAGCCAAAACCTTTTAAATTAAACTTGTGAATATGTAAATTGTCTACCACCACAAGAAGCTATTTTTGTTTGCTTACAAAAAGTGGAATCATGTTCAAATTATAAGCTAGTAAGGCTGCCAGTTTGCGGTTATTAAATTAACCGTGTAACCGTTGTTTTGCGGTTACGGTTAACAATTAACCGTAACTAACATTTAACACTTTGAGTGCCAGGGGTTAATTTTAAAGTTATCACCGTGGGCCAGCCTTTTCAGTCAATTTTACCTAATTTCCATAGATCCTTCAGAATAAGTAGATACGTAAATCATCAATTACTATATACCAGAATAAAGATCAAGTCTTCAGCTTGACATTGATACCATTTGTTTTATTTTCAAGGTAAAACATAATATACAAAATCTAATTAGAAGATTGCCACTTTTTACGATTTCACACAGAAAAACACAAAAAGCTGAGAAAAATAGCGTTTTGTGCTTTCCTGAGTGAAATTGTCAAAAGTAACAATCTTCTAATAAGATTTTTCAACAAAACACTGAGAAAAAACTGTTTTGTTTTCGGAAATGCATTTACATGACTCTAAAACTCTTATTTATATTTTATGAGGATTCTAAGCCACAATAATAGCAGAAGGTGATGTGTCTCTTTCGACATGTGACATGTGACATGTGACTAAAAAAAAAATGGGAGCCATAAAAATGTTGTGAACTTGGGCTTGGCTATTTACAATTTATCGTACTTTTTTAGCTCCAATTGTGCCATTATCGTTTTATCATTGTACACACAACTACCTACAATAAGTGAACTTACATCTTCATCATCACTGGGGAAATAATCGTTCTCAGAATCGGAATCGGCGAATACTTCATTCGCTTCTGCAACTGAAAAGCATCGCTTTGCCGTCGCCATTTTGATTACTCTGAAATTCACGGGTACTTCCGGGTAGCGCCCTCTACAAAAAGTGCACGACACGTTGCAGCGCAGCACAAGGAGAATTCCAAATTGTTACCAGACATGGATAATACCGCCCTCTGTCGAATACCATGAAAAAACCCGAAAGACGGAGATTTCCGTCTTTGGCACTCAAGCGTTGTGTTATCAAAGACGGAAATTTCCGTCTTTGGCACTCAAAGTGTTAAATAAAATTAAAAATAAAAAAAATTAAATAAAAAAATGCATGGGCCTGCATTGCATATCTAATTAGCGCTACTTCATCAAGAAATTGAGTGTGTGCGCGCATAGTACGTGTTGATAATCGCAGTTCTGCGATTGCTAATTGTCTGCATCAAATTTTATAGGCCGACTGGCTATATGTTAGATAAGCTATCAGAAATGTCCATACAAAATTTATTCAATTGTACTATTTGTGACCTGCTCCAACGAAACCCACTCAAAGTTGACAATTGGTGTTTTTTTTTTAATTTTGAAAAAAAAAAAAAAAAAAAGGTTAACCGAACAGGGAAAATGTAACCGTGTAACCGTTTGAACTGTCGGTTAACCGTGTAACCGTTGCAGGCTTATAAGCTAGTGTACAAAACAATTGTTTCATTGCAATATTTCAAAACACGACATCACAGCGTCTGCCATTACTATTAAGGACCTCTTTGAGTGTACGGTGATCGGTTCTCTATTCGGCACTGACCTCTTTTCTGATCTTGTCAGCTTTGCGGAGATCTAGACGTTGGACTTCCACCTTCTGATTCATGGCATCATACTCCTCCTCCCTGTCACGGAGGTCACGGGTCAGCTTTGTCTTCTGTGACCTCAGGTCAGATAACCTAAGTTGGGACACATTACACATTACATCACCTTACATCAGTTTATTACTATTAAAGCTACAGTAGACCATTTGTGACGGTTTCTGGCAAAATGAGAAGGAATTCGGCAGAGGTTGAATTGAAGATTCTTAGATATTAGAAAAGAGGATAAAATTCTCCTTACAAAGCTGTTTGTTGCACTTTAATCAGACATTCCTTTATGGAAGTTATGGCTGTTTAAAGTTTGCAATTACCAACATGTCACAAAAGTATAATATTGAGAAAAGGTCTATGTGATATGGAAAAATGTAAATTGTTTTTCCTTAAAAACACTTTTATTCCACTACTTTCTTATTATTTCTTTAGAAATATTGTTAGTAGACATAACATAGATTACAAATATCAATAAATTGGGAAATTGGAAAAAAATAACTACTATTCACTAATTTGCATTTTTCTATATCCTTTACCCAGTTTCGCCTCATTTTGCAAGAACGCCTCACATTTGTCAGTTGTGCAATTTTTTATTGTTTGAAGCAGCACAATTGCTCAAAGGTCCTGGACAAATAACCTGAAAATTCATGAAATAGGGATTTTGTTGCAATTATCCCATGGTCTATAGTCTATACCTATGGTTGATCCCTGAGAATTCCTGCATAGTCAGCTTGTACTGTGACTTGGCCTCCTCTATTTCCACCCTTACCTTTCATTGATCTCTGAGAATTCCTGCATGGTCAGCTTGTACTGTGACTTGGCCTCCTCTATTTTCACCCCTACCTTTCGTTGATCTCTGAGAATTCCTGCATGGTCAGCTTGTACTGTGACTTGGCCTCCTCTATTTTCACCCCTACCTTTCATTGATCTCTGAGAATTCCTGCATGGTCAGCTTGTACTGTGACTTGGCCTCCTCTATTTTCACCCCTACCTTTCATTGATCTCTGAGAATTCCTGCATGGTCAGCTTGTAGTGTGACTTGGCCTCCTCTATTTTCACCCCTACCTTTCGTTTATCTCTGAGAATTCCTGCATCGTCAGCTTGTACTTTGACTTGGCCTCCTCTATTTTCACCCCTACCTTTCATTGATCTCTGAGAATTCCTACATCGTCAGCTTGTACTGCGACTTGGCCTCCTCTATTTTCACCCCTACCTTTCATTGATCTCTGAGAATTCCTGCATGGTCAGCTTGTACTGTGACTTGGCCTCCTCTATTTTCACCCCTACCTTTCATTGATCTCTGAGAATTCCTGCATGGTCAGCTTGTACTGTGACTTGGCCTCCTCTATTTTCACCCCTACCTTTCATTGATCTCTGAGAATTCCTGAATGGCCAGCTTGTACTGTGACTTGGCCTCCTCTATTTTCACCCCTACCTTTCATTGATCACTGAGAATTCCTGCATGGTCAGCTTGTACTGTGACTTGGCCTCCTCTATTTCCATCCCTACCTTTCATTGATGTCTGAGAATTCCTGCATGGTCAGCTTGTACTGTGACTTGGCCTCCTCTATTTTCACCCCTACCTTTCGTTGATTTCTGAGAATTCCTGCATGGTCAGCTTGTACTGTGACTTGGCCTCCTCTATTTTCACCCCTACCTTTCATTGATCTCTGAGAATTCCTGCATGGTAAGCTTGTACTGTGACTTGGCCTCCTTGAGTTCTTTTCCCTGTTGCTTCATCTTCTCCTGTACTAACATTTCTTCTCGTTGAAAATCCTCCCTTTCTGATTTCAGAGACCTTTTTGTTTGAAAAAAAGAGGGGGGGGGGGGGGGGGGGAGAGATGAGATTGGGGGGTTAAGGGGGGGGGGGGGTAAGGGTTGGGGAGTGGGAAAAGATTTAAATAAATTAAATATGAATAAAACTACAGGTACATGTAGCATACACCATTTGTTTTTGTGGTAATTTAAACAAATGATAGGTTAGGAGATTAATATTTATGATGAATATTGTGACACTGACCTGGGGCCAATTTCATGAAGCTGGTAAGAACGAAAATTTGCTCAGCATGAACATTCTTCCTTGGCAAAAACAGGGTTACGAACCTTATTTTCAGGTGATGTATATTGTTCGTGACTGGTATTCAGCTGGTTTTTGCTTAGCATGAAAAGCACATGGAGTTTTGGCTGGTAACCTGCTTCTACTGAGCAAGGCTCTTTTGTGCTAAGCAAATTAGTGTGCTTAGCAGCTCTATAAAATTGGCCCCCGTTTTTAAAGGTTTGTGTTCATAGATACTGGAACATTAACCAGTTTGCGCCAGGAATATTGTAACATTCACCGAGCCGAGGCGCGGGATTATTTTTAACAGAACTAGATCCGAGGCAGGTTCAGGCCGAAGGTACCGGGAAGCAAACCCATGCATTTCCGGCCTTGCTCACTGCTGACAGACATTTACGGCCTTGCTTGTGACGTGTTTATATGTCATCCGTTTCGAATCTTGAAAAAACTTTGCGTGTATATGTCATCCTCCGGCACGAACTTGTTACTGTTGTTTTCTAGTCTGACTCCTTGACTTTCTTAAGAACAGAAAAGTCAGAAAATGTTTAGGTTTATAGGAAACCAGACTAGTTGGCTTGCACCCATTCACGGATGTGCAACAGTAAGGCGCGGTCTCATTAAAGACCGACTGTGCGGCGCCCCGGGAAGTCTGGGGGATACCCAGGACCAAAGTTAACAAAAGACCCCTTGACAACCCGGTATAACCCCGTCTGGAACGGTCATTTACATATCAAAGAACATGAATATTCCCGTCTTTCCGCGGAGGCGCCGGGCTACTCTCAGCACCCAGAAGGCTAATTTAAATATGAATGGTTCATCACAGGGCCGACAGTCCGCGAAATACCGGCCTGCCAAACCACAAGTATTTTGCGGCATTTGGGTCTATAATACTAGAAATGCCGAGACAATCAACGTACGTACCAGTTGAATAAAAACAACTTCTCAGTGAATTTACGTGTACATAATGAATGCACCACCAAATAAATTGTGCACGTACATACCTTTACAAGTAATTAGTTCAAATTCGCTGATGATTTAAAGGCGGATTCATACATACATACTTCACGACAATGCAAATGCAAAACAAATTTCATATGTCATGAGACGACATTTTGCTTGAGAAATGTGTTCTACTTTTGCGAATTCACAGCGCAAAAACTCGATGAAGGGAAGGGAAGTCCAAATAATAAATACCCCGTTGGGCTTAATTCATTGAAATAACATCAACATAACCACTTTATGTGTGGAACAATCAGGGGACAACAATACCTAGACAGGGTTTCCCCTTAACTTTTGTTTTCACTAGCCGGCCGGGCCAGTTGTGTTGACTTGTTACTAGCCCGCCAGCATTTCCATTGGTCCGCCTGTTTTTTCACCTTTTAAGCTACCGCGGCCGGCCGGCCGCGGCCCTGAACTGCACTCAAAGGCAATGTAATACAATAGTGTTAAATAGCGTGGTTTCGTTATTAACTGTGTCTTCTCCATCCCCCCTGTATCTACCCACATCAAAAATAAACCATCCCATAAAAAAGAAACGTCCAATCTTGTTCTTCCTTCTAACAATCTCTTCTTTTCATTGGGTGTAATTGTATGCCACAAAGTGACATTTCCCAGCCTATTAAAATTCCAAAGTAATGGTCCGCCACACGTTGGCCCGCTTGCTACAATGAGTACATTTTGTAGGTCAGCTGTCAATCATTGTCTGAATTTCTTGCCCCTATTGGAATATATTCGGAAAATACTCCCGAATAAGTCTCCCGTCATTTTACTTTATTCCTCTTGCACTATAAAGCGTTTATTATGTAAAATTATACCACGGAACCATTATAAATTAAAACATGTAACAAGCTCTCTCAATTTCCACGAAATAGATCGTTTTGTTAAATTAAAAAAAAACGGAAAATAAATCGTATTAAATTTCCCCCTTAAAACTGTTAGAAAAATGTTTAGGAGCTCAAAATATTAGGTGTTAAGGTTCCGTTTATTCTTTTTCTCTTCCTTTTTAAAAACAATGAAACCAGAAATAAATGTTTATAAACTTGGAATTTATTTTGCTAGCTTCGTAATTTAATGGTCGGGTGTATGTCGATTTTATTAGATATCAGAAAACCAAGAATAAATCGTATTATTATTTATCCCTGAAATCGGTTGGAGAATTTTTTTTTTCAAAAAGTTCATTCACCGTCCACAGCGGATTTCTTCTATTTGCAAATGCACTTCATCCGAGAAATAAATATATCAAAAGTACCCCCCCTCCCCCCTCCCCCCCCTCCCCCCCCTCCCCCCCTCCCCCCCTCCCCCCCTCCCCCCCTCCCCCCCTCCCCCCCCCCCCTCAGTCGCGTCAGGGAATAAAACAAATTTATCAAGAGAAAAAGCAATTTAACAGTGGTTTCCTTGACAACAATGTTGCTATGCAACCATCATTGTTTTGGGCGGCCCTAATATTTGGGCCTTTATTAGCATCTTCAGGCCGATAATCTCATTGGTGCTACAATTCCGTCTCCATGACAATTTGCTGTCTTGCACTTAATTCCCACGGTCATTTACTTGGCGATGGGCCAAGAAGTTTCCCGCGCAAAGCATCGGTTGGAGTTGTGGACGGCTGTTTGCTGTGCAAGTAGTAGACCTAGTAACATAATTATATAATTGAGGGATAGCTTTCCTACATGTTACAGCATTGTCGCCATGTGTTTTTTTCTAATCATCCTAAAAATAACAATTAAAAAATCAATATTTATTTCTAAAATTCCTGTAAACATTAATAAACAACGGATGTTCACAATGAATATATATTAGATAAGGCCTAACAGGGTATACTTTCGGATTGTGCAAATGTGGGGTAAGAATAAAGCAACCGTTGATTATCCGTCCAGAGGCCTGCTACAGTGTCGAAAAACACATACGATCTGCACCCTACCATCAACATCGGGGAGAATTAATTTGCTTTTATTTAGCAACTTGGGGAGGAAACTTCTGTTCTGGAAGCTGTGCCACACAAAAATTGTCTGTTAAAATTAGTTGTGCGCTTCCCCTATCTTCATTTTTAGAGTACATACATAAACTGTCGTCGTGTTCCCCGAGCTACATATGTAGCAATATTACCGCTTGAAATATTGCGTGCCAGCAGGGATTTCCCGAGGCCGTTTTTCAAACCCCAACTTCGTCTCCACTGGGGCTTTGTTCATGTAGTTTGCCAATGGTGATGGCGCCCGTACTGGGCCTAGGCTGGGGATTGGAAAACGACCCGTGTGTTTTTAGTCCCGAGTTGTGCAATGCATGACAGGCGTGGATTGCGTGCGTGGATCCCGGTGAGTATTGAGTTCGCAGCCGGCCACGCACGCGTGCGGTAGCACCAACAATTTCCCCTGTAATCTTTCCAAAACAAGTCTCGGTAAACGTTACTAGATTTTCGTCATTGACTAACGAAGAATTTGAATGTTTTGTGCTGAATTAAGATGCAAAATCAACGAAGACCGTTATAGACACGGCAGTTAATATTTTTATGAGGTGTAGTAAAACAAATGGGCCTACAACATGGTTTATTTCTGTAGAATAGTGGGAATTACTGGTCTCTCGGTGTAGGTCAGCTCGAAACTATGTACCAGATCCCAGTTGCAAAAAGTACACGCACAATTTATTACATTTATTTATTAAAGGCACGTTCTAAACCTGGCGTGCAGTCCGCGTGTATCCCGTTCGTATGCATGAGGTCAGTAGTGGGATCATGTTTATTCATTTCACCATTGAAGCGATGACAATAGCCTCGCTCATTAAACTTCGCCGCGCTTGAGCGCACACCCCGTCCAGTTCGCGGATTCCTGTTCTCCTTGACAACGACGGACCGATCGGGAAGAACGGGGTAAGAACGGGGCAAGAACACACAGTCTTTAATGAGACCGCGTCTAAAAGCAAATAAAATGTGGACAAAATCAATTTAATACATTTCCAACGATTACACTTTACAAAGGGGCCAGACTGTATTGTATCCTTTAACCAGTTCGCGCCGGATGACGTATATAAACGCAAAATTTTTCCCAAATTCAAAACGGATGACGCATAAACACGCCAAGTTCAAGTTCGGAAATGTCTGTCAGCAGCGAGCAAGGCCGGAAATGCGGGGGTGTGCTTCCCAGCACTATCAGCCTGAATACGCTTCGGATCGAGTTTCGTTAAATATAATCCCGCCCATCGGCTCGGTGATGTTAAAATAATCCCGGCGCGAACTGGTTAAAATCTCACAGGTTTTTGAGACCAACTTTAATGCTCTGTGGATTTGTCTGACTGTACTGTATCCACGTAAAATCTCAGGTTTTTGATTTTGAGGCTAACTTGAACGCTCTGTGGACTCGTCAGTAGCTTTGCTTCAAGTACCTGTTTTGTTTTTCTAGTTGCCTGATCTTGGAGTTATTATCCTCGTCGTCTTTTCTCATGCCCAAAGCCTCTTGTAGCTCCTTCTCCAAGTGGTTGTTGGCCATTTGGGCATCTGCGACAAAAATGAGCAAAATCGTAAAATCAAGCGTGATCCCTGGCCACACGGCATTCTGGTGTTTATGACTTCTCACTAGCGCCCTCGAACAAAGATACTGACAATTTGGGAGACCGCTAACATCTGGGCTGCGTTCCACTTACGCGAACTGTTTGCGCGAACGTTCGCCTACATTTTGAGTTTGCGTTAGTTGAAGTGGAACGATATTTTAAAAACTACGTTTTCAAAATGGCGGCGCCCAGTGACAGTGACATCGTTTGGTTGGCTGCTTTTTGTCCAACTCATTATTTTTCTTTAAAAGATCCCTGTAACTGCTCAAAACAATCCACCATTTATAACAAAAAGTATGAAACGTAAATCAAAACTGTGAAAAGAACACTGCCGTCTGCTAACCTTTTCACCATCTTTAAAATACGTCACTGGCCAACAGCGAACAGCTCGGAATGTCGTTCGCCGCTTTCGCTAACGTTCGCCAACATAATTGGCGCACACTGCGTTCCACTCAAGCGAACAACGCAAACGTTGGCCAACGTTGGCAACGTTCGCGTAAGCGGAACGCACCCCTGGCATGATAGCTCAGTTGTTTGATCTGGTCCGGTATTCCGGATGTCGCAGGTTCGAGTCTCACCTTGCCAATTTCTTTGTTCACTTTGTAAAATACAACTCTTAGAGTATTGATGGTGTTCTTGCATGAAATTTCAGGACTAACGACAAGATTCCAGCTTCCATGGAGAAATACACATTGGACCATTAAATTGATTAGAAATCATAGACAGCATGAGAAAGAAGACAAATAAGTAACACATTCAAGAAATATTAATCATATCAAGCGATTTAAGCAATTAAAAGACGTCAACTCGACGAAAATACACGGCAGTGAAAAATACAAGGATAATAACATGGCCAAATAACAAAAAAACAAGTTTCTCGTCTAAACCTTTTTTTTTGCTTGACGTATTTGTACAAACTTCATGGCAGACCCCTATAGCGTTGCGTCATATGTTATAATTACCCCTGCGTACTATGCTTTAAAAGACTGCAAAAAAATGCTAAAAAGAACAATTCTGATCAAGAGAAAAGGGCCGATGTAAAAAAATTACTCAGATTTTCGTATTTTTGTTTGTTTTTAATTACAAAAACCGAACTCACAGAAAAAATAATTATGCAGCAGCAAAAAAGAATGCACACGAGGATGAGAAACTATTTCTATGTCCAAAGAAAACCCACAGAAAAGTATCTCACCTGACATCTTCTTTGACAGCTTTGCTATCTCATCCTTAAGATGCTTGACTTCGTTGTTTTCAGTTCCTCCCGAACTTCCACCTCTATTTGCTGCTTCTGAAATGCCAAGAAAATGAAGGTAATATATATGACCAACATTTCTCTGAAAGTTAAGGGTCATGGACATTTATGAAATGTCTGATAGAACTTATCTTTGTATGCAAATAATGTCTCTTTCTGAAAAATAAAAAAAGTGTAATTTCAGACTTAAGTCTGAACAAATCTCAGGCCTGACATTTTATTGATGTATCACATTCACTTTTTCAACAGCAGTCTTAGGCCGTGTCTGAATTGCTGGCTTTGGCTGTGACTTTGGCCGTTGCTATGCTGTTGCTATGGCCGGTTGTTGTCCGCCCTTAGCAACAGCATAGCAACGGCTGAAGTCACAGCCAAATCCAACAATTCGAACATGGCCTCAGGTATTGGTGGAAAGGTCCTTGGCTCCGAACGTTTCACCTCAAAATCCAATGCCCTTTCCTATATTTCTCCTCGTTTTCCCCCGTATCTCCCAGATCTCACCCATCTCTCACTCGTCCCTCACCTTCCTCTAGGTTGATTATACAACTCGCGCAAAGGTTTCGCAGACATAAACTGATACACCCGCACACTCTGACAGGAACGCCGCTTAGGACGAATATTTGACAAATCGAAGCTCAAATCATTGTCGCGATTCATTTGTGGCGTGTTATGGCCTAGCGGTTAAGAGCACACGGAGTCCAGCTCTGGTGTTTCTGATCAGCAGAGTGTGAGTTTGAGTTCCGGTCTTAACACGTGTGTCCTCAAGCAATGCACATAACCACTGTTGCTGCGTCCTTCGGATGGGCCGTAAAGTCGTAGGTCTTGTGTTTTGTGTAATGCACATAGAAGAACCCAGTAACATTTTGTCGTGCATACTGCCTCACGTCGCACTGCTGAATCCGTGATGAAGCTCACTGATACAGATTGTATGGACATCATACCTTGCTTTCTGGATAACACAGTGATTTCACAATGACATCCAGCGAGCAAGAGATCTATATTAACTGGCCTGTAGTAGCGACAACACAAGGTACCACACCACACAAGGTACTACACCACACCAGCCACCGCCTGCTAACCCAGGGGAACAGCCTGGTTTGCATGTCGCCATGTGCGAATCGATTGATCTCAGGGTGACCGGCTATTGCAACAATGTACATACATGTAGCATCTGCCATCTATTCATAACTGTTGTGAACCAGAATGGATATAGCTACATGTACAGTACCTCACTGACCTATTGCCACAATAAAATGTGAATGACATCGCAACTGATAGCAGCCTTGCGAGCACGTGTAACGAGCCAAACCACACAGTGACCGACTGTAACTGCATGGTGAGCCAGAATGGCCATGCATCCCACTGACCAAATGGCACTTTGAATTTGATCGGATGAGGTGTCACTAACCAACTGCCCTGCAAATAAGCTATACATCAATACCTCTTTTAAATGACTGACAAAACTCAATTAACTGCAAATTGTGAATTGGAATGCCGACTTACCATCGTTGAATTGTCACTAGTAAATTGACTCATTGCGACACAAAAAAGACATTTCCGAATCATAATAGGCAAAACTGAGACAACACCTTAGAGAACCTGAGATACCAAAACTAGGGTGTGCAAAGGGTGCGATCATGCTAGCAGAAAACCGCCCAGTTGCGCTGGCCACAGGCTTATCATAGTACTAGAGATAATTTAATAATTGACAGCCAAGCTAAATGTAACACAGGGTAATCCCATTTCTACTTTATCGCGAAGAACAAACAACGGGAATTCCCATTCGAAATACAAACATTTCTTGATCAAAGCTGCACTTTGAGAACAGACAGTTCGGAATTCAGCGAAACACAAGTTCTATCATTTGGGATGGAATACAGTGGGCGTAAACACTGAATGAATAATGAGTGTCTGAATTAACCCCTCTACAAATTAGGCATAACAAAAAAAAATGTTATGTTGGCGTAACCCGACTGACCCTAAAAATACGGCCGACATTTAATTATTAAAATCTATATAAATCTAGTTATAAATACGTTTGAAACCATTTCTGACCGTTTCTCATTTTTGTTTGTGTGGATTGTGTATATATTGAACCTGGACACGCTATCGTGTATCACTACCGGCTGAAACAATTAGAAAACATATCATTTTCATTGCTGGGAAAAAAAATAAATAAAAAAATCCCGACCTACCTACTCTATTTTTTGGGGCCCGTTATGCCAACATAACATTTTTTTTTTGTATGCCTTAGGGGAGCCCTAATCCATCCGTAATGCTGCTGTCTGCTATGCTATCCTGTAAAACACGGCCCGTGTGACAGCTGCACGCTCGGGTCCATTGTGCAGTGCAGGTACCGGACAAAGGCTGCTGTGCAGTCATGCGTATCATCCAGTGCAGAGAGGAACTAATACCGGTGTCAAAGAGTTTGGTGAAATTCAAGTTTCTTTTTAAAATTCCCGAATGGCAAAGCCAAGTCATTCATCAATCCTCTTTACCTGATAACTTGTGGCTCAAGGTGTTCTTCTCCGACTCTAGCCTCTTGATCCTTTTCTCGTAGGCCTCTGCCGAGACGCTCTCCATGCCATCTGATATCACATCGTCCTTGGCTTCCAACAGGGAGCCCAGGTCCGACAGGTAACTTTAAAATAACAACAAACAAAGTACACTGGTATTTTCTTTCTTATAGGTCATGCCACCAAATTAGAACACAGCGTCCCTATTATGTTCAGAAACTGTTGAGGTAATTTCAGCACTTCCCCATATCACTAGTACACAGTTTTGCGATGCAAGTTTATTATTAAGTACAACACACAGAATGGACCCCACATAAGCTTTAAGTTATTAACTCTTACCTTAAATACAAGTGAATCAGTACATGTAGCTATAAACAATTTAACACGGTGTACCCTCTAGCGTGTTTGATTAATCACCCGCGCTTCACCGTGCTTCTAAATCACGTAAAGCTGTACATGCGCAGTATGTGAGAGTAAACGAATGATCTCGGGCACTTGACTCAACGAGAAATACGGAAATACGCGACCACATGCAAGAGTGATAACATGTACTTTTTCTTCTTTGAAAACTCTCAAAATGAATTCATGTCCCCCATCATTCAGACAAATTTTGATTAAAAAAATTCCCTTTTTGAATTTCCTACCGCTGGCGCATTGCCGAATGTTTCAGCCATGTTTTTGCAGGGCCTCGAAGAAAGAGAGAGATAGAGAGACTAGCTTCATTTTTCAGTCTTTACCTGTTCCTTGTAAATGAAAAGCCTACAAAGGGGAGGTGGTTGCCGGTGAAGGCTGCGTGAGTGTTGGGTGGTACAGTCTCGGACTGCTTGAGATCCGTCTCATCCACGTCAAAGTTGGAGGTATCAGTTGGACTCTTGACATCTGGCTTGTAAGGTGGAGTCACTAAAAATATTAATAAAGGAGAAGCAATCAGATATATAAACGGGATTACAGAAAAAAAATAGCAGAGGGTGGAATCAACTGACGTGTTCCTTTAAAATATATATTTAATATATTTTTGCCATATATTCGACACGTTTCCAAATTTTTAGACATTTGCAATATTTGCCTTTTTAAAAAAACATTTTTGCCATTTTTTTTTTTACATATTTGCCATTTTTTGGGAACATATTTGCCACATTTTTGACGTTTGACATGTTTGCCATATTTTTGACATATTTGCCAATTTTGTTTACATATTCGCCCTACATCTATGTTTAGTGCTTGACATATATAAACTGTACTTGATCTTTTTAAGTGATCAGGATTTGTTTCTCATTTTACCCTCAGAATTACAGTGGCCAGTCTTCATAGAACTGTATTCATAAAATTCTGAAGCTATATTCAGGCAGATTTTTAGAGGGTTAGAAAACGGATTGCTGGAAATAACTCTCTCAAGAAAAGGTATCGTAGTTATGTTGGGATTGAACAATTGTCGAGTGCTGTGATGTAAAATATGACGTTTTTAAGACCCGAGGAACGCTTACCCAATGCGAAGCCGAGGGTGCTATGCAGGGTTGTCACCAGACCATTTATAGAGCCGGGTAATTTGTGCCATCGATCCGCGGCCTGACGTGAATTATCTCCTAATCACTTTTAATTATACCCCCAAATACCGCGAGCACAGCGCCCTCAATGTTCAATAATACGACCTATTCAGTGTAGGGACCTGTAGCCAGTCTATACATGAGAGTAGTCTGGTGCCGTGTTTTTAGTAGTAAATAACTCAACTACTTTGACATGGTTGCCATGCCACGTTCGGTTTTCCACTGCAGGAAGGTAAGTACATGTACATGTACTTCGGTACGCGATGCGTGGCAACCCATGGCAAGCAGCATTATGAAAACCAGTGTGAGGGAGCGCGCGTACGCTACGTACAATTTTACTTTCATAATGGGTCACAACGTTAACGTTAACACTTTCGAATACATAGTATAATTAAAATGGAAAGGGGAACGACGGCCAAGTGGCCGTAAGGTACGTGTTTTTTTGAAGGGGCTTCACGGCAATTGGCTGGGGCATCGCGGCAAGGTTGAGGCCTGAGTTAATTTTAGCCGGGCGGTAAGGCTGAAATTGACCTTGAGTACCGGGCGGAAATTTTGGGAGCTGGGTAGCACCGCCCGGCGTGGTGACAACCCTGGTGCTATGCGTCCCCGAGGAAGTTCAAAACGTCTTATTCTACATCACAACACTCAACAATTATTTTGTTTTATCGTGCCAAAACATGCAACTCAAAAAAAGCTGTATTTTTGTAACTTACTCTAGAAGAAACCAATTAAAACTACCTCCATGTTTCGAACAAATCACACGGTCAAGACACCAGCTGATCGTCTGCTATTTCATTGCTCCCCCACTATAGTTTGCTATAGTAGCAGTGTAGGTGAAAATTGCGTGGGTACCAATGATACAGCTGACATCATCATAGCACACATGTGATATCACACTGCGAGTGTGCCATGCGTGTTTATAGATTAGACAAGTGATCGTTCCAGACCAATCAAATCACAGTATCCAAGCTGGATACCTTTCTCTTCCTACAAAGGCAAAAACTTTACCCTTTCCTTACTACAACCTTGTCTATGCACGTCCTTACTTTCTCTGATGTTAATCCAATCGATGCCAGTAAAGAAGGGATGGTTCTTGAAGTCGTCCAGCCCGTTGATGCCCAGCCGCCGATCAGCGTTGCATATCAGCTTCTTGATGAGGTCCATGGCTTCATCAGATACGTCGTCGATGTCGGGTGGGAACGCAAACTGGTCCTGGAAAAGGCAAACAATTTTGTTAATATTTGTGTTAAAACCAACCAACAGCAAAAACCCTACTGCCATCAAGACCTGACAAGTTCGTGCTAGGATTATTTCAACATTTTACCCGGAGGAAAGGCACAGAATTGTTGTTAACATTTTTACGAACCTCGAACAGAGACTGGTTTAGGCCGGTATCTGTGGGTAGCACACCCTGATATGTCCGGCATCGCTTGCTGCAAGCCGGTCGCTGACAGATATTTTTGGCCTTGCTTGTGACGTGTCTATCCATCATCCATTTTGAATTCCAGAAAAACCTTGCGTGTATACACAGTCATTGGCCCAGTAACCAGTTAAAACATCAAGTTATCTTTTTATTACCTGTTCTTGTTTCAATCTGCCAACTGCCTATCTTCCAAAAACCTTTCATATCTATCATTTTCAACTGTTGCAAGCCCTGGTTTTACCCGATTAAATCATTATGTACGACCTCCACGTTTTTTACTCAAACATTTTCAAAAAAACATATTGGCCATTCCCTCTTTGAATTTTCAACAAAATAACATATTTTTTTTTAAGCAAGTGAAATCTCTTTTTTGAATTGAGCTTAAAATGTCTTTACCCTGGCTCTTGGTTTTGCCTATTCCTTGAAAACGATTCCATTTTTTTTATACTCGAACGGAAAGGCAAGCTCAGATGTACATTTCTACATTTTGGACAAATGGAATTACGAATAACGACCAAAACCACAAGCCAGGAAGAAAAAAAAAGTACGCATAATCAAAGGAGAGACCAAAGAAGGATGTAACCTAATGCCTGTGTGAAAATTGTCGCAGTCTTTTGGCATGATGTCTGACACACGGCCCACCCATGCATTAACATGCAGTCTGGGTATCTATTTCAGAGCTTAATTCACCGTTTCCACATCAATCTCGAAGCCTGCAGAACAAACAGGCCCGGTGTCTTCTGCACATAAAAGCATCATTATGGAATCTATTCCGATTCCAAGAAGCCAGTTCCGACCTACTTTTGCGAGTCAAAATCCCCCCCCCCCCCCCCTCCCCATATGCAATAAAGTACATTGCACCGTTATTTCAGTAAATCTTATATTATAGTTCAACCATTGGAATAGTGAACACAGATTCGTGACGTACAGTGTATTTCGTTATAAATGCGAATATAAATATATTTGTAGTGAATGTGCACATGTGTACATAAATAAGTGTACAAACTGCTGCAAACAAAGCTCCATTCCATGGCACAATCCAAGAAATAATTTACATATTTAAAAGTACTGGTAAATAATGTATACATGTAGGCATCCAGCAAAATTAATGCGCTAGATATCCTGTAATTGTTCTAAAAATTTTAATTTTATAACACAAAATTAAAAAAAAAAAAAAATTGCCCGGCGCCGTTGTTTTTGTTGCTTTTCTCACCATCCATGATTGTAAAACTTTGGACAGGTCCGTTAAACGATATTTACTATAAAAGACAACCATCCAAATCCACCCATTCCTGATAATTGAAGCAATAACCAATGGTGTATTATACCTTTAAATAACATCCTCTCAATGTACAGTATCTGATTTTATCTACAATGCAATGTTCAGAACTGGGCTATGTTCCCAAATTCACAACAAACAATGTAGTATGTCCATACATGTACCCCTACACACCATGAGTCATACTTATAGTCAGACATGTACAGGTACATGTACATGCACATGCACATTTAGTTAATCATTGTAAAACAGACATTAATGTTACAAGTAATGGCTGGTGCGAGGTATGTGCATAATGCCATGCAGAACAGCTACATGTATGGTTATGGAATATGTGACCCACCACCCCAAAACCAGGCTAAAGTCGAAATTTTTCATATGAGAGATTTTTATACCATTGGATTGCTAGCGTTTTAAGCTTTAAAATGATACATCACATGCACCAGTACCGCTATGGAATGAAAAGTAAGGACGCTTCAAAAAGTGACATTCTGTTGCCATTGGCGGCAACAAGTTTGCTCAATTTGAGTAATAGCAACGACAACAAAAATCAGGAGAAGGACGATATTATCACTTTCGGGGATTTTTTTAATGGTTTAAACATGAACAGCCTACAAATTAGAGTTTTAACTAACGATTTCTGAAGAAAAAAACCCAAATCGACCGGCAACACATTTTTGTGTGTACAATGCAATATCTTGAAATGGCATTTGCCGACTTCCGCCTGGTTTTGGCCTGGTGGGTCACATATATATACTAGAAAACGCAACCTCATACGGTACATGTAAAAAGTACTGTACTTCCACTATTCAGAGACCTACACTTATGATATACATGAACATGTACAGGGGGTCCAAAACAACCAACAAGCATATCTCAATGGACAAGCATACCTTAACAACCTGGAGGCTAAAACTACCGGTACCTATACCAATGGATGGAAACTCTTTCTAGAAGAAAGATGATACCAAGATACATGTACCAGTACCTTGATTTTAATAGCTCGAGACCCTATTTTGTGAAATGAAATTAGTGGTCCTATCGCACCGAGAAATAACTAAACTGTGTCATGTTAAATCCGCATGCGCGGTTTAGTTAATTTCTCGGTGCGAAAGGACCCCTGAGACTTTGCTTCACAAAATAGAACTGGCGCTAAAACTACTGGCCCAAATCAAGATATATTGGTATCATTTTTCTTCTAGATGAATCTCCATCCATTGATATACATGTTGGGTAGGTAGTTTTGGACTCTGTGTAGTGGTGAATGCTTGTCCAATTTGTTGTATGGGCCACACTGTATAGGATAGTAAATTTAGAAAATGATACCAAGAACTAACCGATTCGGTCCAGTAGTTTTGATTCCAGGATTATCGCACAGTAAACATCCAAGACCAAATAACCCTTGACCTTGGTTTACAAAAATGGCGCTGGAATCAAAACTACTGAACTGAATCAGGAGTTCTTAGTATCATTTTCCTTCCAACAACATTTTCTATCTATATACTGAACTAAAAGAAAATATATAAACGCCCACAAAAATATAAATGCCCAGAAAAATATCTAGGCCCCAAAAATGGTTATTTTGTCTTGATTTGTAAACAACATTTGTGTCCATCTCTGTCAATGAGGAATTGCTCAGTGATGCAGTGATTCTACCTACAAATCAAGACAAATCAAGATAAATAACAATTTTGGGGGCGATTATATTTTTGTGGGCATTTATATTTTTGTTCAGTGTATATTAAAAGTGTAGGTCTTTGAATAGTGGAAACGAAGTTGCTTTTTTAGTGTAATTTGTATGTATGTAAATGTACTTCTTGTTACTCCAGAAATAACCTTCCCTGTCTCCCCTGCACACGGCTCAACTCTACATGTAATTGATTAGTGTTTCGAAAACAGTACATTGGAAACTACATTGTAAATGCCCTTTTTATAATTTGATCTATGCATTTTGCATGTACATGTAAATGTACAAATATAGTCAGTCAGCCCTTTCTTCCAATACAAACACATACATTCAGCTTTGTGTGTGTAATTTGCATGCAGACCCACTTCAGATTTCCAAAAATTAGAGTAACAAAAAAAACCAATGTGATTCATCCTCAATGTTTAAACAAAAATTGGATCAGATTTCCACACCGGCCGAAACCCTAGCTCCGGCCTTGTACTAAGAGAACTTCGGAGAAAATATCTTATTAATTGCGTTTGGCTTCTGGTGAGAAAATATGCTGGTGCTTTCTTTAACAAACAGAGAAAAGGAAGGGGGGGGGGGGCTGGATGGGATTGGATTGAATGTAACTGGTGAACTGGAAATAAGTAACACAAACACAGGGTCAAGAAATTGCATATGTGACAGAGGCTGTAAAATGTTATGACCCAAATAAATTGGCACACTTCAACGTTTCCCTTGACTTTCCTAACCAGTGTTGCCAAGTGTTTCTACTTTTATTTATTGTTTACTGTTTAAATGTTGTGAACAATTTCGGTGTGAGAAAAATTAAGAAACAGTGGCATCTGTAAATTGGACACAAAACATAGTGCACTTGAACAAATCGCTGAAAATCCAAAGTTAGCATCTTTTCTTTTAAAGTTCACAAATTATCCCTGATCACATTACACTTATACAAGTTTGTCAGTAAATAATTTTATTTTTGGGGGCGCGTTTTAAACATGTTTATTATGCACTTAAATTAAAAAATGTCATGCCGAAATAATATCTCTCTGTTAACTATGTAACGGAGAGTCCCTGCCTGACTCCGTGGGTTTTCCTCAAGGATATTCTTCTGGGGTTTTCCTCAAGGATATTCTTCTGGGGTTTTCCTCCCACCTCTAAAACTGTACCTTCTAAGTTCTCAATGTCTTCTCCCTACAGGTTTCTTCTGGCTTACGAGCTACAGTGTCAAGGGCGCTTTTGAGGGATTCTTGGTTTCATTACCAGAAAAAAATTATAATAATAGCTAAACTCAAGATATATGAACTAGGCCTGCAACGGTTACACGGTTACCCGGTTAACCGACCGTTCAAACGGTTACACGGTTACATTTTTTCGGTTCGGTTAACTTTTTTCTTTTTTTTTGGAAATACAAAAAACCTACCAATTGTCAACTTTGTCCGGGTTTCGTTGGAGCTTTGGTTTGGAAAAGGGATGGTTTCGTTGGAGCAGGTCACAAATAGTACAACTGATTAAATTGTGTATGGACTGATAGCTTATTTAACATATACATGTAGTCGGCCTACATTACACAAATTGATGCAGACAATTAGCAATCGCAGAACTGCGCTAATTAACAGCGCTAATTAGATATGCATTACAGGCCCGTGCATTTGTTTTTAATTTATTTATTTATTTTGTATTTATTTTTTAATTAATTTTTTTTATGTTGGTTACGGTTAACCGTAACCGTAACCGTAAAACATACGGTTACACGGATAATTTAATAACCGGAAACTGGCAGCCTTAATATGAACGGGAATGTTCAGAGCTTGATGAAATTGTACATTCTCTTGAATAAATTATAAGTTACGCTAAGAGTTCACTTGCAGTGTACACCAGAGCACACCAGATGTACATGTACTTCAACTTTCATTCAGTTTTCACTTTAAAAGTAAATTGTCTCTTGCTTTTTCCCCCACAAACAGACTTCCTACCTTGTGATTCATAATCTTGCTGTATGTCTCCACCAGTGATTCGGCGTAGAATGGCGTCTCGCCAAACAGCATTTCAAACATGCAGACACCCAGGGACCACCAGTCACACTCCGGCCCGTATTTCCCTTGACCGTCTTCCATAGCCTGAACAAACAAAAAAATGAACACAGAAGTTCCAGTTTCAGCTGATTACCGATTTACTACTGTACACTACTACAGAATTCTTAGATATAGCGCAAGTATCTACCAGGACTGGTACTCAAGGCGCTGTGTCATTTTTATCCCTGCTCATTGGGCCCACGAAACAGTCCAAATACCATCTCAGCTTGCTGGGGAGTATACAGCTCAATGCTGTCATTTCGGTGCAAAGCAGCTAATAACAACAACTATCTCCGCCTTCACCGGTACCCATTTACTCCTGGGTGGAGAGAAGCAACAAAGTGTCTTGCACACAAACCAAAGTACTTAACCAGTTCGCGCCGGGATTATTTTAACATTACCGAGCCGAGGCGCGAGATTATTTTCAACAAAACTCGATCCGAGGCGGGTTCAGGACGACGGTACCGGGAAGCACACCCACGCATTTCCGGCCTTGCTCGCTGCTGATAGACAATCCCGGCCTTGCTCTGGACGTTTTTATGCGTCATCCGATTCAAATCTGAGGAAAACTTTGCGTTTATATACGTCCTCCGGGGCGAACTTGTTAACTACAATTGCCTCTCTTCAGTATAAATGAGTATCTAAGAGGGCCGAGGCTGATTGAACAACTATATCGGCTGCCGCGTGGTCCAGGGCCTGATGAACGGGGTAATAATAGTCAAGCGCTTTGAGATCTTTGATACGATGTAAAGCGCTATATATAAGGATTTAGGTATTAGGATATCAAGAATTTAGGATGGTTAGAGTTAAAGGATTGATATTCCTGAAGTAGAACATTGACCCGTATTGAGTTCGATTCCCTTACATCATGACAGAGTTGTATTCGAGTCCTTGCAAGTCCTTCACAAGTCCTTCAATCTCAAGTCAATAGCTATTCGAATGAACTGTTAACAAAAGCATTCCTTTGTAATTGTTCATCCAGTTACTTGTGACTTTATGAAAGGACTTGCCACTGGACTTCTGAAAGGTCTTGCAGGGACTCAAATACAACTCGGTGCCTGGAGCCCAAAAATCTCCGGAGTCAAAGTGGAAGGATTCGAAAAACCTCCAAAGACTTACCCGGAGAATCTCAGGTGAAATGTAGTCTGGTGTACCCACAGCGACATTGGACTGTACCTAAAAACAGGTAAATCAAAACAATTGCACATTTAAACAAACAATATTGAGATTTTCTATAAAAAAAAATTGACAACTTGTTTGATGTAATGATGTAGGCACTGTCTCCTCCGTTCTTGTGAAGATTTAATTGTATAAAATTCTCAAATAAACCATTTTGGAAGAGGATTCCTAAAGCTTTAGGGTGTCGTGGCCGAGTGGATAAGAACACCGAACTCAAGCTCTGGTGTTTCTGTTCAGCAGAGTGTGGGTTCGAGTCCTGGTCGTGACACTTGTGTCCCTGAGCAAGGCACTTAACTATCATTGCTTCTCTCCACCCAGGGGTAAAATGGGTACCTGTGAGGGCAGAGATGGTTATTGTGATTGATTTAGCCGAGTAGCGCATATATTGCAGCACAGGCTGTATACTCCCCAGGGAGCTGAGATGGTTTAAGGATTGAAAATGACCCAGTGACCAGGGGTAATAATGTTGGAAGCGCTTTGAGATGCCCTTCGGGTGTGAAAAGCGCTATATAAATCCAAGATATTATTATTACTATGTAATATCAAGCCATAGCCATAACTTTCTACCAGGATGCAGCCTCAAGACACACGCCCCCCTCTTACCGAGCCGTCCTCCTGCATCTTGAGGCATGAGCCAAAGTCGGCCAGCCGTATGTGGCCGTGCTGATCCAGCAGTACGTTATCGGGCTTGATGTCCCGGTGCACATACTGCAGCTGGTGGATGGAGTCGATAGCCAGCACCATCTCAGCGATGTAGAAGCGGGCCATGTCCTCGGGCAGGCGGTCCTCAAACTTACTGAGGAGGGTCAGCAGGTCGCCCCCGCTGTAGTAGTCCATGACAAAGTACTGGAGAGAGGGGGAAGGGGCAGAACAATAAGAAACTGCACATTTCAAAAAGTCTACCGTAATTTGTGACCCGCTCTGCAAAAATGAGTCTGATGTCGCAAAATACATTTTTACGAAAAGGGCTGTTTGTTGTCCCGGAGGTGATTTTTCTTTCAACAAATAATATTTTTGTTTTAACCCTTTCAATACCGCATTGTTTTATGGGGTCACACTGCCCTGTACCGCATTCTTTCACACAACGCACTGTTTTATGCAACTTGCAGCGTTTACTATTTGTAAACCTCAATTTTCCATTTGAAGACTTCGTTTTACCGAAAATCATTGTGTATATTATTTGTAGGCAATGAAATGGTCTTTCATATCTGTTAGTTGTTATACAAATGGAACAAAATGTAGTTATATAAAAATACACCAGCGACACCAGCTACCCAAGGCCCGGCGCGTCAAACGGCACCCCGTCTGCACCGGCACCCCGTCCACGGCGGGCCGTTGTAGTAGCACTATGACCAGGCATATCAAAGTCAAACGACGACGTAGACATGGAAGAAACTTCACTAGATTCATTGGAATCCTCACTAAGTTCCTCTTCAGAACTTTCCAAATCTATATCGGAGTCACTATCAGCAAATAACTATGCTAGTATTTCCGCGTTACGATCAGCCATAATGGTGATATTTTGTCCAACAAAAACAGAAGAAGATTTGTTGCGTGTTGTTTTTCTCGGAAAATTGTAATGGAAACTCCACACGCGTTATACACCATTGTAAAGCTAGCTCAATTGACTTCCTGACTATATAAAATTCAACAACAGAGGGCAGCAAACGAAAATAATGCAGCTTCTCGAAAACAGAGGCACTCTGTTGTCGAGTAAACTCGACATTGGTACGGAAGCACACTGCGTTGCGCTGTCGAGTAAACTCGACATTGGTATTGATAGAGTTAAGGCATTTTGGTTTCTTCGAGTTGTGCCAGATCAAAAGAAAGCTTATTTCTTGCTTTTTCTGACTAACTGTAAAATTGAAGAATTTTTTTTTGCTGAGTGGGTCACATTTAAGACTTTTATTTAGATGACCTGAAATGACCCCTAGATGACATTTGACCTCCAATTTCGGAAGAGTTGTGCTGAAACCCCACCCAAGGATCACTCCATTCAAGTTAAATTAAAATTCTGTACCCAAAAAAGTGTATTGAACAATGACCACCTACATGTAATGGTCACTACATTCAGATTTCATCAGAATCCATGAAAGCAAAGCAATTCACACAATGACAGATTCAGTTTCTTCTGATTTCTGCTGACCAATTTTACCATGTCATTTTTGAGGTTAATCTTGACAAGTAGCCAATTGAACATTTTCTAAAATCCGCATTTTGTTACACTTTTAAAAACTGACTTTTAATCCTATGCCAAACTTTTTTTTATATTTTCTCCTGTAGCTGTTTCAGAAGATCAGCCTAATCAGGCCCGGGTGATAGTGTGACCTTTATTAAACTTTCTGTGTAATCATTCAACAAGTTGTACTGCACGCAAATTAGGTGAAAACTGTACATACACGTAGCTCATCTACTTCTTACATAAGTACACATACCTTTTGGCCACAAACTTAATTATCAAACACCCCCTTTTAAAATGAGAAGCATGAGGGATCATGTTATTGATTTGATCGCTCTTGTCAACGATGCAACTCACCAAGTAGTCGTCATCTTGGAAGGAGTAGTGTAGATGAGTTATCCATCTGTCGTCACCTTTCACGAGGACGTCTCTCTCTTCTATAAAGCAGGCAGTCTGAAAAATAATGCCACAAAGTCAATAACTCATTAGCAATTGATAAACATTGTCCCCCAACAATTCTGTTCTGTTTAAGTCTAAGGTACAATGTACATGTAGGTCACACTGAATTTGACAATGACAGGCCCACGTTTCACAAAATCCGGGTGGTTCGTGGATACAGGTACATGTATATGTACATCTTAGCGGCATCTTGGTAAATCCTAATGAATATTGATCAATAAGTCGTGTTAAATCTTCGCTGGTCAGTTTTAAGCTGTTCAAAACTGTTAGGGTCGTTGCTACTATTTTTTATTTTTTATTTTGTTTTATAATCGTAGGGCAACCGCAGTGCAATCACAACTCAATCGTAAATAATAATAATATCTTGGATTTATATAGCGCTTTTCACACCCGAAGGGCATCTCAAAGCGCTTCCAACATTAATACCCCTGGTCACTGGGCCACAGTGTACACAGTCGTAGCGCAATCTTATAGACATTTGTGACCTTCCATCGCCAATCCTGGTTTATTTTTTATCACAAATCACTACGAATATCCACGACTGACCTTTGATATGTACTACACATGTATGCTACCCGATAATCGTTGTTAACCCTTTCCTTACTAATATCGAGTTCACTCAACCGTTGTAGAGTGTCGTGGCCGGGCGGTTAAGAACCCGATTTTCTGTTCCGCAGAGCGTGAGTTTGAGTCCCGGTGTCGACACGTGTGTCCTTAAGCAAGGCAATTAAACCACTATTGCTTCGTCCTTCGGATGGGACGTAAAGCTGGAGGTCCCGTGTGTTGTGTAATGCACGTAAAAGAACCCAGAAAAACTTAACGCTATAAAGAGAAGGGGTTTTCCCCGGTGTTTCTGGAAGATCAAGACAGCTACCTTCTCGTGGTGATCAGGCTAGGAGAAAAAAGACCTCTCGAACTAAAGCTGTCAATCAGGACTTCGGTCCATACGACAACAACAACAACTCAACCGTTTTAAGCAAAGTGTTTAAAAAACAAGGTAAGGAAAGGGTTAATCTCAGCGCAATCGTCTGCAATCGTAGACTAGTCCTGATGCTATCGTACTAGAATCAAAGTACACCATAATAGACCGCAGCAGGTCGTTATGAATCAGTTTCAAAATAGTAGAGACGATGTTGATATACATCCGTATAGACGTCCTCGATATTCGTAATCGTCAGTTTAGAAGGACAGCGAGTATTCATTGGAGGATTCGCCCCAATTAAAACTGCTACGACTAATCAGGAGCTGTGGCCGCCAACAATTGTGCCTTTTAAATATTACCAATTTCAAATGTAAAATAAATTGGTTCCCGACTTGTTCATGCCTGGAAATTGGAGAACAAAAATTCCAAGATTTGTTTAGGAGCTGTGGCCGCCAACAATTGTGTCATTTGAATTTTACAAGTTTCAAATGTAAAATAAATTGGTTCCTGACTTTTTCATGCATGGAAATTGGAGAACAAAAATTCTAAGATTTTTCCAGGTAATTATCTTTCCCAAGACTGTGAGATTTCTGATTACCCTGACCCCATAGATAGAAAGCATCCTCAATCCTGCAAAATCATCCAATTTAAAAAAAAAATTGTAAAAATTTGATTCAGCCTCAATCCTCCTCAATCACTGCTTTGGTTTGAGTTGCATGTACAAGTACCGGTTATACCGATGACATTCAGAAGCAGTGCGGATGATATCAAGCAAAATGCTGGGTTGTACATGTATTATGCATGTCTGAACATAAAAGAATGCTGGGTAAAGCCTACAACTCTGACCAATTGCATTCTTCAAAATCAACTGGCAATTTTTGCCGTTCATACTCAATCCTCCAAAATCCTCCAAAAATCCTCCAAAATCCTCCAAAATCCTCCAAAATCCTCCAAAATCCTCCAAAATCCTCAAAAACTGCAATGAGGATTTTAAGAATTGAGGAGAGTTAGGGTTGAGCCTTTCAAGACAAGAACTAACCTCTGCCCTTTTTAGCATTTCCCACTTGTTGAGTAGTTTCATTGCAAATATTTTGTCGGTGTTCTTTAATCTCACCACAGCAACCTGTACAAAAAAACAAAAATTATTTTTTTATAAAATTTAATTCAACAAAAACAACTGCCAGACGCCGGTTGAAAACGAACGCAGTTTTGGTGTTTTTTTAACTCGGCATCCATGATTGAGAAACTTCCGACTGGTCAGTCCACCCATTGCTGACAATTCTAGCAATACCAATGATATCCTACCTTTAAATTCATCTTAAAATTATTCCATAACTAAACGTACATGAAGGCCAGGCCAATGTTTGTATTCAATTTCTCGTATACAGTGTAAAAGAATGTAAACAAAAATTGAAAACAGCATCTATAGATCGTACATCTTTAAAATGAATATCGCTAATACTGGTACATGTAGTTGGAGAATCTATTGAGACTTAAAACACAACATGCGTACAAAAATAATAATCAATGCTTAATTAAAAGTTAGGATACACCATTGGTAATTGCTTGAATTATCATGAATGAGTGGATTTGGGAGGTTGTATGTTATAGTGAATATCGTTTAACTGACCTGTTCGAAGTTCTACAATCATTGATGCCAAGGAAAGCAAGAAAAACGGTGTTCGTTTTCAACCGGCGTCGGGCAGTGGTTCTTACGGTATGTTGTACTTGTTTTTTTCGCAATCGCCGTCTGGCGATCGTGATGTTTGTTTTTTTATAAAATTCAAATTTTCGGAACAATTATAGGCTATAGCGCAATAATTTTGCTGGATGCCTACAATCGTTATTAACTTTCAAATTTAGTAAGATATTTTTTAATAATTTGGTAGTAAAATTGTTAGATATCTGCAAATAGTGTATCCTACATGTACATATACCTTTAACGTGTAAGGCATGTGCTCTAACAACAGTTGCTGTTTATGTTATATTTACGCATATAATTTCCGAGATATTTCCAAGAACAAGTACGTGCAGAAATGTTCACCGACCAACAGTCATACAAGTAGAAACACACTGTATCCAGGAATTGACCTTTTGAAAGAATATCAAATATCACTAGAGGGGAAATGACAATCGTTGGAAACGAAAAAGAAAAGAGCAGATTCTGTACTGACCTCACCGAAAGCCCCTCGTCCAATCACCTTGAGCGTTTCAAAGTCGTCTCGGCGTAACCGCAACACCTTGATTTTCTGAGCAACGGGCCTCGCTGCATCAAGGGAGAAAAAAACACCACAAATATTCCTTGAGAATAATTCCGAGAAATTGAGTAAGCGAGGTAATTAAAGCTTGTTCCTACATTTAACTGCAATGTTTAACCAGTTCGCACCGGAATAATTTTAACATCACCGAGCCGAGGTGCGAGATTATTTTTAACGAAACTTGATCCGAGGCGGGTTCAGGCCCGATGGTACCGGGAAGCACACCCACGCATTTCAGGCCTTGCTCGCTGCTGACAGACATTTCAGGCCTTGCTCATGACGAGTTTATGCAACATCCGTTTTGAATCTGGGGAAAACTTTGCGTGTCTACGTCCTCGGACGCGAAATGGTTAAATTCAGAGATTCGTTTTGAATGGTTGTTATGGTGTAATATTTTAATTTCTGGAAAACTAATTATAAATAAATGCAAATGCGAAAAAGCCCTGCTCTGTTTCTCAAACAGACATAATTTTAGTTTGTATTTGTTCTGTTTTCTTTTAATGAAATGGCAGTCATTAAAAAATGAGATTTAAAATGATGTACAAGGTACCGGTACGGTTCCGGTACATGTACCGGTAGGTGCTATTCTTTTGGAGATACAAGGCGTTTAAAGTTTGAAGTTCATGCTACCGTAATTATCCAAATTTCATTGACCTGTAGGGCCTATCTCAAAACCAACAAGCCAAATTACCAACCAGAAAAAAAAATCAATTTTGCTGGTTCTCATAATAAATGTACTGGTAGGACAATCATAACCAAAAATAAAATCACTTCAATCCGTATTGGTCAGGTGAAAAATCGTGTTATAAATTAAAACCGGAATGACTTGGGTTAATTTTTGTTTTCACTTTCCAAAACATGCAGCTTAATACATGTACACCAATGGATTTATGCATGCCAATTTATGCAGACCCAATGACACAATTTCATTGAATTATTCTCGCTACACTACGTTTTCTTCTCTTGGGTTCCATCAACACAGGACGATTACAGCTGATTAAACCTGGCATTCGCATGTGCTTTTCCCATTCAAAATTATTAAAATGTCATCAAGGCATTCCACCGGTACAACAAACACTGATTTGCTTTCGTGGTCATGTCCCCGTTACTCTTGGATACGCATATTTTTGTATAATTGAATGCGATATTTGATTAAGTGTTTCGAGCGAGAATGACTCATACGTTTCTTGTTAATATCTGACAAGATAAGATACATGTACATGTACACTCTCTCAAACTATTCTTTCCTTTTAATTAAAGTTCAGACAAGAGGCTGCGTTCCTCTCGAGCAAGAAGCAAAACACAGAAGGCACAGGCAGGCAGCCTGTTCAAACATCTCTTTTATTTGGGGGTCAACATCTAGACAAGTCTAACATTTACATGTAGCGCCGGAATGCGAGGACAGATGTTGCTCATAGCTGGGCCTGTTTGAAATTCGACCCATGAAGTGCGTTAGGGATTGAAACGATTATAAAAATATCACTCCAACGGGCCACACGTGTGTATGTCGTAAAGCACTGGCATGGAGTATACATTTTACTGCGAAACATATTTTGCAAGAGTACATACCTGTACAATGTACGTGGTGCATTTGTTTGTCTTTATGCTAATGTATTTCCATATTCATGAGCAACACTGTGATATTATTGTTATGGGACCTTTTTACAGGATAATAATAATGTGTGCAAATGAGGGCCGTGAGGCGGAAGTGTAAATGAGGCCCCCCTAAAAATATACTGGAGTCCAAACCTTTGGGTCAGTTTATTAGCTGTTTCGGCCTTTCAGCCGAAACAGCTTTTGTTTTCGTTAAAGTTTTTTTTTTTCTTTTTTTTTTTAGCTGTTTCGGCCTTTCAGCCGAAACAGCTTTTGTTTTCGTTAAAGTTTTTTTTTTTCTTTTTAGCTGTTTCGGCCTTTCAGCCGAAACAGCTTTTGTTTTCGTTAAAGTTTTTTTTTTTCTTTTTTTTTTTTTTTTTTTTTTTATTTGTCATTTTTCCCCATAGGATTTGTACACGTTTTTTCTGCCAATACACTTTGACACTTTGGTAAATCCGATCGACTTGAAACTTAGCATACACTCAGACAACCACCCAAGGACGGTCCTAGAAGAAATTCGTCGCGATTCCGTCATTCAAGGTCACGTGACGTCATTTTAAAGGTACAATTTTCCCCATAGGTTTTGTACACGTTTTTCTTCAAACTATTGACTTTGACACTTTAATGAATCCGTTCGACTTAAGACTTAGCATACACCTAGAACACCACCCACAGATGGTCCTGGACGAAATTCGGCACGATTTGCGTTATTCAAGGTCACGTGACGTGACGTTAAAGGTGTACATTTTTTTCCCATAGGGTTTGTACACGTTTGTCTTCAGACTATTGACTTTGACACTTTCGTACATTTGATCGACTCGACACTTAGCACACATCTCGACCACCATCCCCAGGAGGGCCAAGGGGGAAATTGTCACAATGACATCATCGTGGGTCATGTGACGTCACATTAAAGGTGTAGTTTTAAGGACCCTCTATCTTTGGAAATACAGGCCCGATTGGGGTCAAACTTTGTATGCAAGTATTCCAGGATGTGTTACAGACGAAAATTAAGATGACATCATGATGACATCATCGGGTGTCATGTGACGTCACATTAAAGGTGCAAATTTCCCCATAGGATTTGTACACGTTTTTTCCAACTAATATATCTTTGGCAATTGTGTAAATCCATCGACGTCAGACTTGGCACACACATAGACCATCATCAGATACACATATAGAAAGTAATGTTAGACACCCGAAACAGCTCTGTGTTTGTCCACAAACACATGTCTAGTTTTTTTTTTTTTTTTTTTGTCATTTTCCCCATAGGATTTGTACACGTTTTTTCTGCCAATACACTTTGACACTTTGGTAAATCCGATCGACCTGAGACTTGGCATACATTTAGACAACCACCCAAGGACGGTCCTAGAAGAAATTCGTCGTGATTCCGTTATTCATGGTCACGTGACGTCACGTTAAAGGTGCAATTTTGTCCCATAGGGTTTGTACACGTTTTTCTTCAGAATATTGAATTTGACACTTCTGTATATCCGATCGACTTGAAACTTGGCATACACTTAGAACCCCACTCCCAGATGTCCCTGAAAGAAATTCGGCACGATTGCGTCTTTCAAGGTCACGTGACGTGACGTGACGTTAAAGGTGCAATTTTTTTCCCCATAAGGTTTGTACACGTTTTTCTTCAGAATATTGAATTTGACACTTCTGTAAATTCGATCGACTTGAGACTTAGCACAGACCTCGACCACCATCCTTAGGAGGGCCAAGAAAAAAATATTCAAGATGACGTCATCGCGGATCATGTGACGTCACATTAAAGGTGTAGTTTTTAAGACCCTCTAACTCTGAAAGTACAAGTCCGGTTGGGGTCAAACTTGGTTTGCAAGTATTCGAGGATGTGTTATAGACGAACATTAAGATGACGTAATTATGACTTCATCGGGTGTCATGTGACGTCACATTAAATGTTCAATTTTCTCCATAGGTTTTGTACACGTTTTTCTTCAGACTATTGAATTTGACAATTTGGTGAATCCGATCGACTTCAGACTTAGCACACACCTCGACCATCAAACCCAGGAGGGCCAAGGGGAAAATCGTCAGGATGACGCCATCGTGGGTCATGTGACGTCACATTAAAGGGGCATATTTTAGGACCCTCTATCTCTGGAAGTACATGTCTGATTGGGGCCAAACTTGGTATGCAAGTATTCCAGAATGTGTTATAGACGTAAATTAAGATGACACCATGATGACATCATCGGGTGTCATGTGACGTCAATTTAAAGGTGCAGTTTTTCCCATAGGATTTGTACACGTATTTTTCAACTTGTATATCTTTGGAAAATTGGCAAATCCAATCGATTTCAGACTTGGCACACACATAATGAAAGTCATCTGAGACATCCGAAACAGCTCTGTGTTTGTCCACAAACACATGTCTAGTTCTTTTTTTTTTTCTTTTTTTTTTTTTTTTTATTTGTCATTTTTCCCCATAGGATTTGTACACGTTTTTTCTGCCAATACACTTTGACACTTTGGTAAATCCGATCGACTTGAAACTTGGCATACACTTAGACAACCACCCAAGGACGGTCCTAGAAGAAATTCGTAACGATTACGTCATTCATGGTCACGTGACGTCACGTTAAAGGTGCAATTTTTCCCCATAGGTTTTGTACACGTTTTCCTCCAGACTATTGACATTGACACTTTAGTAAATCCGACCGACTTGAAACTTGGCATACACTTAGAACACCACCCCCAGATGTTCCTGAAAGAAATTCGGCGCGATTGCGTCATTCAAGGTCACGTGACGTCACGTTAAAGGTTCAATTTGTCCCCCATAGGTTTTGTACACGTTTTTCTTTAGACTATTGACTTTGACACTTTCGTAAATTTGATCGACTTGAGACTTGGCACACATCTCGACCACAATCCCCAGGAGGGCCAAGGGAAATTCGTCATGATGACGTCATCGTGGGTCATGTGACGTCACATTAAAGGGGCAGATGTTAGGACCCTCTATCTCTGGAAGTACATGTCTGATTGGGGCCAAACTTGATATGCAAGTATTCCAGAATGTGTTATAGACGAAAATTAAGTTGACGTCATGATGACGTCATCAGGTGTCATGTGACGTCACATTAAAGGTGTAGTTTTCCCCATAGGTTTTGTACACGTTTTCCTTCAGACTATTGACTTTGACACTTTGGTAAATTCACTCGACTCCAGACTTAGCATACACTTAGAACACCACCCACAGATGGTTCTGGAGGAAATTTGGCACGATTGCGTAATTCAAGGTCAAGTGACATGACGTTAAAGGTTCAATTTTCCCCCCATAGGTTTTGTACACGTTTTTTTTTAGACTATTGACTTTGACACTTTCGTAAATTTGATCGACTTGATACCTAGCACACACTTCGACCACCATCCACAGGAGGGCCAAGAGAAAACTCGTGATGATGACGTCATCGTGGGTCATGTGACGTCACATTAAAGGTTTAGTTTTTTTAATAGCATTTGTACACGTTTTTTTCAAGCAATATATTTGGCACTTTGGTAAATCCGATCGATTTCATACTTGATACACACTAGACCACCACCCACATATTGAAAGTCATTTTAGACATTCGAAACAGCTCTGTGTTTGTCCACAAACACATGTCTAGTTTTTTTTTTTTTTCTTTTTTTTTTTTTTATTTGTCACTTTTCCCCATAGGATTTGTACACGTTTTTTCTGCCAATACACTTTGACACTTTGGTAAATCCGATCGACCTGAGACTTGGCATACATTTAGACAACCACCCAAGGACGGTCCTAGAAGAAATTCGTCGCGATTCCGTCATTCAAGGTCACGTGACGTCATGTTAAAGGTAACATTTTCCCCATAGGTTTTGTACACGTTTTTCTTCAAACTGTTGACTTTGACACTTTAATGAATTCGATCGACTTGAGACTTAGCATACACTTAGAACACCACTCACAGATAGTCCTGGACGAAATTCGGCACGATTGCGTCATTCAAGGTCACGTGACGTGACGTTAAATGTGTAATTTATTTCCCCATAGGGTTTGTACACGTTTGTCTTCAGACTATTGACTTTGACACTTTCGTACATTTGATCGACTTGAGACTTAGCACACACCTCAACCACCATCCCCAGGAGGGCCAAGGAAAAAATTGTCATGATGACATCATCGTGGGTCATGTGACGTCACATTAAAGGTGTAGTTTTCGGACCCTCTATCTCTGGAAGTACAAGTCCAATTAGGGTCAAACTTTGTATTCGGGTATTCCGGGATGTGTTATAGACGAAAATTAAGATGACATTGTGATGATATCATCGGGTGTCATGTGACGTCACATTAAAGGTTTAATTTTGCCCATAGGATTTGTACACGTTTTTTTCAACCAATATATCTTTGGCACTAAATTCGATCGACTTTAGACTTGGCACACACTTAGACCACCACCCAAATATTGAAAGTCATTTTAGACATGCGAAACAGCTCTGTGTTTGTCCACAAACACATTTCTAGTTCTTTTTTTTTTTCTTTTTTTTTTTTTTTTTATTTGTCATTTTCCCCCATAGGATTTGTACACGTTTTTTCTGCCAATACACTTTGACACTTTGGTAAATCCGATCGACTTGAAACTTGGCATACACTTAGACAACCACCCAAGGACGGTCCTAGAAGAAATTCGTCGCGATTCCGTAATTCAAGGTCACGTGACGTCATGTTAAAGGTACAGTTTTCCCCATAGGTTTTGTACACGTTTTTCTTCAAACTATTGACTTTGACACTTTAATGAATCCGTTCGACTTAAGACTTAGCATACACCTAGAACACCACCCACAGATGGTCCTGGACGAAATTCGGCACGATTTGCGTTATTCAAGGTCACGTGACGTGACGTTAAAGGTGTACATTTTTTTCCCATAGGGTTTGTACACGTTTGTCTTCAGACTATTGACTTTGACACTTTCGTACATTTGATCGACTCGAGACTTAGCACACATCTCGACCACCATCCCCAGGAGGGCCAAGGGGAAAATCGTCATAATGACATCATCGTGGGTCATGTGACGTCACATTAAAGGTGCAGTTTTAAGGACCCTCTATCTTTGGAAATACAGGCCCGATTGGGGTCAAGCTTGGTATGCAAGTATTCCAGGATGTGTTACAGACGAAAATTAAGATGACATCATGATGACATCATCGGGTGTCATGTGACGTCACATTAAAGGTGCAATTTTTCCCATAGGATTTGTACACGTTTTTTCCAACTAATATATCTTTGGCAATTGTGTAAATCCATCGACGTCAGACTTGGCACAGACATAGACCATCATCAGATACACATATAGAAAGTAATGTTAGACACCCGAAACAGCTCTGTGTTTGTCCACAAACACATGTCTAGTTTTTCTTTTTTTTTTTTCTTTTTTTTTTTGTCACTTTTTCCCATAGGATTTGTACACGTTTTTTCTGCCAATACACTTTGACACTTTGGTAAATCAGATCGACTTGAGACTTGGCATACGTTTAGACAACCACCCAAGGACGGTCCTAGAAGAAATTCGTCGCGATTACGTCATTCAAGGTCACGTGACGTCATGTTAAAGGTAAAATTTTCCCCATAGGTTTTGTACACGTTTTTCTTTAGACTCTTGACTTTGACACTTTGGTATATCCGACCGACTTGAAACTTGGTATACACTTAGAACACCACCCACAGATGGCTCTTGAAGAAATTCGGTACGATTGCGTCATTCAAGGTCACGTGACGTGACGTTAAAGGTGCAATTTTTTTCCCCATAGGGTTTGTACACGTTTTTCTTCAGACTATTGACTTTGACACTTTCGTAGACTTGATCGACTTGAGACTTAGCACAGACCTCGACCGCCATCCTTAGGAGGGCCAAGAGAAAAATAATCAATATGACGTCATCGCGGGTCATGTGACGTCACATTAAAGGTGTAGTTTTTAAGACCCTCTAACTCTAAAAGTACAAGTCCGGTTGGGGTCAAACATGGTTTGCAAGTATTCGAGGATGTGTTATAGACGAAAATTAAGATGACGTAATTATGACATCATCGGGTGTCATGTGACGTCACATTAAAGGTTCAATTTTCTCCATAGGTTTTGTACACGTTTTTCTTCAAACTATTGAATTTGACAATTTGGTAAATCCGATCGACTTCAGACTTAGCACACACCTCGACCACCATACCCAGGAGAGCCAAGGGGGAAATCGTCAGGATAACGTCATCGTGGGTCATGTGACGTCACATTAAAGGGGCAGATTTTAGGACCCTCTATCTCTGGAAGTACAGGTCCGATTAGGGTCAAACTTAGTATTCATGTATTCCAGGATGAGTTATAGACAAAAATTAGATGACATTATGATGACGTCATCGGGTGTCATGTGACGTCACATTAAAGGTGCAGTTTGTAGGACCCTCTATCTCTGGAAGTACAGGTCCGATTGGGGTCAAACTTGGTATTCATGTATTCCAGGATGAGTTATAGACACAAATTAAGATGACATTATGATGACGTCATCGGGTGTCATGTGACGTCACATTAAAGGTGCAATTTTTAGGACCCTCTATCTCTGGAAGTACAGGCCCGATTGGGGTTAAACTTGGTATGCAAGCATTCCAGGATGTGTTACAGACGAAAATTAAGATGAGATCATGATGACATCATCGGGTATCATGTGACATCACATTAAAGGTGCAGTTTTTCCTATAGGATTTGTACATGTTTTTTTCAACCAACAATATTTTTGGCACTTGGTAAATCCGATCGACTTCAGACTTGGCACACACTTAGACCACCACACAAATATTGAAAGTCAATTTTAAAAACCCGAAACAGCTCTGTGTTTGTCCACAAACACATGTCTAGTTTCTTGTTTTTTTCTTTCTTAACCAGTTCGCGCTGGGATTATTTTGACATCACCTAGTTGACGCGCAGGATTATTTTTAACGAAACTCGATCCGATGCGGGTTCAGGCCGATAGTCCTGGGAAGCACACCCACGCATTTCCGGCCTTGCTCGCTGCTGACAGACATTTCCGGCCTTGCTCGTGACGTGTTTATGTGTCATCCGTTTTGAATCTGGGGAAAAACTTTGCGTTTATATACGTCATCCGGCGCGAACTGGTTAAAAGCCTCTTAAATCGTCCAGTAAAAATATCCAGCATTATTGGGTATTTTTATGCACAAAATAAAAAAATGAAAATATTTCACGATGTCAAGTAAAATTAGCAGGGCTCCTTTTCGCACGTACCATCCATTGAGCGATGTCACGATGACACATGGTGCATGTACATTGTACGTCGACCAGTTAAATGCATTATTCCTGCTGGTACGCTAGGCACCCATTCCCGGTGCGTTGTGGCTGTTTGGTGAAGCCAGCCCGTCACGAATCGGCTCAAAATTTGATGGGTGATGGTACCCAGACTCACACAGGTATTTTTGGGCCACTGTGCAGAAAGGAGCCTTGCTAATTACGGTACCCTTCACATCGTGCGCACGAGACAAAACCATGCCCGGGCGCAATAGTAATCCACCCGGGAGCAATAGTAATTCACCCGGGTGGAATAGTAATCTGCCCGGGCAAATCTTAGGTGAAATAGAAATCTGCCCTGGCAAATTAGAGGGCCGGGGAATGTCCTAGTTTTTTTTTTTTTATACGGTTCCGTAGGTCTTAAAAAATGTTGTATATTATTTGTAGATGCCCGGTGGTGCAATCTGATCTGAGGTGATTCCTGGCCAAAAGTACAAAATACATGTAGCTGAAGTGAAGGCATGAGCTGTCACTAGGAGGATTGCAATTTTAAAGCAAAGATATCCTATTTGTTGTCGCTCGGCTTGTAATAGTTGAATTGGCCATAGTTGCCTTGGAAGTCTTGTTTGGGGCCAAAACTGCTCCCCCCAAGAAATTAGTTTAACTTGATTTTGCACGAAGCACGATTGTTTGAATACAGTTGCGCAGTCGCACACGCAGACTTTGTGACGTGTCGGACATGACAATAGAAGATATCAAAAGAATAAATAGATCGGAAGCGCATGATACGCGAGCATTTTGTCTGTAATTGTACAATATTTGATGTCAGAGATGTTATGAGGTCCAGGCTACATGTATGTAACTGTAAAATAAAGTCGTTTGTAATTTATCTTTATTTGTAAGCCTTGTGTTACTTTCAGTTTTAGGAGCGAAGGGCAATGGCCCTCCTTGAGGTTGCGTATATAATCGTGTGACGTAATCACCGACTCATTGGTCAAGTTTCTGTTACGTCATGTAATTATGCACACAACGTCACATGCGCATGCAAATGAAACACAATTCTGCTCGGCGTACCGTACGTTAGAGGACGCCTGCATCAGTGGCCTTCGAACGCTGCATTTCGCAATCTGGACGTCTTGCACCCAAGACTGCATTTGACCTCGAGGCAAAGCAGTTTACGCGTGGTCGCGGTACTTCTACGGGGCGAGGCTGTTACCATTTGCCTTTTCAACGTCCCTGACAACTTAGGGTACATGTACCACGGCTGAGCTGAAACTTTAGGCAACCACTTTCGGCCTTGTTAGTTTTACATCACCGCCGCAGTACATTGACAGAGACGTTAGTTTACCGAGCCTTTTCATTGGAAATAATGTTGTCGTTCTACAGAAAAGTCATGGTACGTTAACTGACAAAAAGTCCAATGGGAACACGGCTTTAGACTCGCATGTATGCATGTATGTTAAAACCGCCCACGAAAAAAATAATAAATCAATCAATCAATATATCAATAGTGTGCTGCAAGTTTGCGGTTATTAAATTAACCGTGTAACCGTTGTTTTGCGGTTACGGTTAATGGTTAACCGTAACCAACATTAAAAAAAAAATTAAAAAAATTGCATATCTAATTAGCGCTGCTTCATCAAGGAATTCAGTGTGTGCGCGTAGTACGTGTTGATAATCGCAGTTCTTCGATTGCTACATGTACATGTCTGCATCAAATTTTATAGGCCGACTGGCTATGTATGTTATAAGCAGAAATGTCCATACAAAATTTATTCAATTGTACTATTTGTGACCTGCTCCAACGAAACCCACGCAAAGTTGACAATTGGTAGGGTTTCTTTTATTTGAAAAAGAAAAAGAAAAAAAAAAAAAAAAAAAAGTTAACCGAACAGAAAAAATGTAACCGTGTAACCGTTTAAACGGTCGGGTAACCGTGTAACCGTTGCAGGCTTAGTTTCTGGTAACCTTCACAAAAAGATAATGCAGTCCTACAATGAATCTATGTACGGTATAATGTGATAGATACAGCAAAGTGCACTGTACGGGACATTTGTGGGTTATAAAATATCCTTGCTAAACATGCTAAACAACCATGAAATGCCAGTGGATAAACAACCGGGCACTTGCCAGCACAGAATCCGACTTGAGGTTTCTTTATTAATCAAGGCATGGCTAAACGGGTACAAACTCTACTTTTATTTAACCACTGCTTGGCAACCGTGGAATTGAACAGGATAAACGACAGGTTAGAAGCACTCTGACATGGGATACCGATACTTCCTTGCTGGCAGCAAAATCTGATTTGTATCACGGGTGGTCGAAACTTCCGTCAATATAATACATGTCCGTGTACGTACAGTGTAGTTTGTGATCAGAGCAAATGTACCGGTACAGGTACATCTACATACGGTATCTGCTCATGTAACGGTACATGTGTCATGTACGGGTACACAGATGTTAAAATTGTAAAGTGTTCCGAAATACGGTACCCTCTGGAGACATGAACACAATGTGTACAATGGAGACAAAACGTCTCCGGAGGGTAAATTTCTATAGATGAATAGGTCTCCATTGGGAATTTCACGAATTAGATTTTTGGATTTTACTTAAATTACTCAAAAACTAGGATTAGGATGTGGGGTTAGGGTTAGTGTTTGGGTTAGGGTATAATATAGGGTATATTGGGTCGAAATTTCAACCCAGGAAAAAAATTATGGTTAAAATGGAAGCATTTTGAAAAACGTGCTCGACTTTCTAACCATTTTGTACACGAGAACAAAGCCATGTCTCCACAGTGATACAAAAATGCGAATGTGTGTGTGCATACACATGTATGTAGAAAATGAAGACATTAACCTGAAAAACTAAAAATCACTAATTATCTGTTCTTCATGTACATGTACTGCTAAACCTGGTGTACATGTATGCAGTATTTTTGATGGATTTTGGTAGAATCCAGCGCCCTGATTTTCATGACCTTCATGACCTTCATGACCTTCATGTTTTTTTTTTATCAGAGAATAATTATTGCCTTAACCCTAACTGGGCTACCTTAAATCCATTAATTTTAATACAAATTTTCAGACACCCTACCATAGAATGTTATAGATACACATGTACCAGTACATGTACTGGTATGTACCATTGTAAGTACTGCAGAGTGTTGGCCTTCGGAATATTCATCATCCATTGAGTTAAATGTGTCAAGACTTGACCATTAGAAACAGCATAAAATAGAAAGGAAGAGCTGTGCCGGTACATGCACTGGTACATGTACACATTTTATGTACCACACAGTGCAATTGAAGTTAACCTTACAATGGGAATTTTTTTTCACACCTTTTCACACTTTTTCTGCCAAGTGGGAAACCGATTTTCACACCTTTTCACAAAGTGGGAAACCGATTTTCACAAAGTAAAACCAAAGTAAAACCGATTTTCACAAAGTGGGAAACCAATTTACACACCTTTTCATATTTTTCTACACAAATGGGAAACCTATTTTCACAATTTTTTACACAATTTTTACACCTTTTCACAAAAGTGGGAAAACCGACTTTTACACCTTTCCACAAAGTGGGCAACTGTTTTCGCACTTTTTCACAAAGTGGAAAAAAAGTTGTTGACACTTTTTCACAAAGTGGGAAACAATTATTACACTTTTCCACAAAATCTCTCGTTCCCATTCACAGTGTTAACTTTTAATTGTACTGTACTGAACAATGTACACTACCAGTATACAACATGTACAATGTACACCAGCAGTAATTATGCACAACCATGTATGCTGGACTGTATACATCCTGTACATGTACCTGTACACTCAATGGAACAGCCTGACACTGACAGCATCCACCCTTGATACTGTACTGTATACAATGTATAGTATACAATGCACATGCACTAGCATGTGTGCACATGCACACTTTAGTTGTACACTATGTACATGTATTACCATTATGTCACATGTGGCTTTTTTTTCCTCCATGGTCAGAATACATGTAGTATTGTATTAAAATATTTTTGGTTTGTGTTTCACCATGGTCGTACATGTACAAACATGTAGTATTGTATCAGTATGCAAACTACACGTGTATGTGTAGACTTTACATACATGTACACGTACTCGCGCAGGACGATGCGAATATTGTATCGTCACGATAAAATCGCCGTAACAACAAAAATCGAAATCGCATATATTTTAATACCTTTCAAAAAATCAGCATATCGCCGATATCGTTTTTGTAATCGGCGATTTTTTTCGTGACTTCATTTGTCTTTAAAAAAGTTAGCGATACTTGTGTTTGAAACGTTTTATTAACAATGTACAATGTAGGTGTCTGAAAGCAGGGAACCAGCAGTCATTGTGCTCAATGCGCCTTTGGCCTTGATGAATGATAAACCTAGCTAGCCGTGCATGGTGTGGCATGGCATGGCATTTACCAACACAACGCTCGCATGGTCCTGAGCCGACTGCGCGTGGCCTGATGACCCGGTTACCGGTGTGGTGTGCATTTTGTACTCAATGAACAGACTACGTACGTACGCCGCAGCGTGTTTGATAGACGATCATGGCTACAAAAAATGTTGGGGGTGTTCAAAAGCTGTTTGAGCGTAACTTTCTCTAAATAATTTTCATGCCTTAATTTTTTGCCAATTTTATCGCCATATCGGCGAACAAAACTTATCGACTACGAAGAAAAAAAATGTCGCCAGCCCTAACATGTACTTCATATACCTTTAATTCATCTCTTGGCCCCTGCAACTCACTCAAGTTTGTGGACACTGTTAAAAATACCGTGACAATACAACTGAGCAACAACTTCCAAGATCTGGCAAGTACCCAGGTACCCGTATTTTGTTCAATCGAGTACCCGGTTCCTGTACTACTCGCAAATGCACACCCCTATTTGTTTTGATTCCTTGTTCATTTTAATCTTTGACATTCATTTGTATAATACCCGTAGTGCTACATGTACCAAGACAAACTTTTATGTTCAACTTCAATCCAGCAGAACGGCGTTGTGAAAAATAGTGTTATTCAATGTGGAAATTTATATTGGAATAGCTTAGATGATTCTCTAAAATCATCACCTTCCTTCTCTATATTTGTAAAAAATCTGAAATCTCATCTTCTTCACTCATACTCATAACTGATTATTATTAATTTTGTTAACTCAATTTAGTAGTTTTGTCTCACATCAGCCTGTGTTTTCCTAACTGTGTTTCGTTATTGTCTTCGGTCCTTTGTACAGGTTATTGTCGTTTGGTTGACCGTAGCTTGTCTGTCAATAGGTTAGGGTACAAAATCATTTCGCCTCTACTTATACCGGTACCTAAATGTTGTCGTTGATTACTTTAATATCTCTGTACTTAATATACTCTTAACCAGTTCGCGCCGGATGACGTATATAAACGCAAAATTTTTCCAAAATTCAAAACGGATGACGCATAAACACGCCAAGTTCAAGTTCGGAAATGTATGTCAGCTGCGAGCAAGGCCGGAAATGCGTGGGTGTGCTTCCCGGCACTATCAGCCTGAACCCGCTTCGGTTCGGTTTCGTTAAAAATAATCCCGCCCGTGAGCTCGGCGATGTTAAAATAATCCCGGCGCGAACTGGTTAATGATCCAATTGTCTATTCTTTGTTTAAAAGGTACAATGTAGGATACACCATTTGCAGATATTGCAAATATTTACTAGTACCGAATTATTAGGAAATATCTTACTTATTTGAAAGTAAATAATGATTCTACATGTACTGTAGGCATCCATCAAAATGATTGCTCTAGATATTCTGTAATTATTCCGAAAGCGAAAAATCCAATAATAACATAAGAATAACTGCCCGACGCCGGTTGAAAACAAACGCTGTTTTTCGTGCTTTTCTCGGCATCCATGATTGTAAAACTTTGGACAGGTCATTTAAATGATATTTATTATAAAATACAACCCCCCAAATCCACCCATTCATGATAATTCAAGCAATTACCAATTGTGTATTTCTTTTTTGCGAGATTTTAAGTTATCATTTTGTAAAAATGGCAGCATTTAAAACAATGTGAGTAACTACTGTACCAATGAAAAAAACAAAAGAAGAGAAAGAGGAAACTATGCCAAAAAAGAAAAGAGAGAAAAAGATGATATTTTCTTTACTTTTGTACATGTACACAGAAAGTGAAGAAAAAAAAGGTAGAAAATCAAAACCAAAACAGGAAATCAGCTTAAAAGAGGGAATATCAAGTGCCTGTATTTGGAGCCAACTGCTCAAGTGTGTAATGAAAAATTCAAGTAGCTGTTAATAATGTGAATAATGTACCGTATGCATGCGTGTACCAGTAGCTTGGCTACATCGGGGTAGAAACCGGTCAAACCAAATAACAAATGACGATCATCTACAGTACAATGTACTAGCATGTATCTCGTCTTTAAAATAAAGGTAGGATAACACCATTGGTAATTGCTTAAATCATCAGGAATGGGTGGATTTAAGGGGTTGTATTTTATAGTAAATATTATTTAACTGACCTTTCCGAAGCTTTATAATCATGGATGCTGAGAAAAGCCAGAAGAACGGCGTTCGTTTTGAACTGTCGTCGGGCACTTGTTCTGGTACCGGTATGTTGTTCTTGTTTTTTTCGCGATCGACGTCTGGCGATCTTGAATTTCTTTTCAAAATTAAATTTTTCAGAACAATTACAGGATATCTAGTGCAATCCTTTTGCTGGATGCCTACAATCAATATTTACATGTACTTTCAAATAAGTGAGATATTTCTTAATAACTCGGTAGTAATTTTTTTGTTAAATATATATCTGCAAATGGTGTATTCTACCTTTAATAACATGCAAACATGTACAGGACTCAGACTTCTAAAAAAAAAAAAAACCCAGTAATCTCGTCTGGGGACAAAATAAAACCTAGCCACTGATTAGCAGATGGATGTATCGCAGAATTGGAGGAGGCAGGCATTAGACCAAATTAAAACAATAACTCATCAGCAGGTTACCAAACCTGGCGGGGGACCAGCTAGTATAAACGTGATAAATGTTCTCAACGACAGATCAACAGAAATGTCTAGTACGTGCTGGCCCGCTTGTGTACACAGCCAAACCATTTGAAAATCATTGGAGGGGTTTTAAAATGACTGCCCCCCCGCCCCCCCCCCCCCCCCCCCCCATATAAACAAAAAAATATTAATTTTCTAACCTTCAGGTGCTAAAGTAGAGACATGAGGTTTACAACCCTGATATGCAAAGAATGCACAATGCACACAGATGTAAAGAACTTTGATTCACAAGGAATTTCCTTCTTAAAGGTCAAAGTTTACCAGGCAGGCAAAAGAGGCCCACCCACCACCAGCCTAGCATGCTGGAACATGCCATGTTCACTCTAAATGTACATGTCTGGTGGGCTTGTTACATGTATGTGGTGATGACCAGACAAAAAGTAGCAGTGCTGCGTAACATGAGCAAATGATGACTATAGAATGTGTAACTGTAAGAGAAGTGTGTTACATCAAGCAGGATACATAAAATGTACATTGTACAAGTACTACCGGTAGTATAGGCTTTGTGGTGACTCAGTGAATTTTGTGGCGACCGAGCCCCAGTGCACAAAGAAGATACCGGTACCAGACTTTTGAACTTCGCTACTTACCGTACTAAAGGTGCAAGCGTGTACATGTAACCTAATGTTACAATAGACACATTCTTTCGTTCTGCGAGTGTACATGTAGTCTCACTTACATCGTGTACAAAGATTAAATACACGTCTGGAACACAATGTATTAATAGCCAGATGTCATGGACATGCGTACGTATTTGGTGCTTCTTTGACATGTTTGAGACCGTTTTATTTTGTCAAGCACTCACCGACCAACAAGAAAACCCAGACGTTTTTGTGCGCTTTTCCAACACTTGCGCATGCATACAAATTCAATTTACATACTGTACATGTATTACAAACCAACTGCATTGTACTAACAGACATTTTGTTCAAATGCCTCTCTTACATGTATGTACCGGTAGAAGCATTTCTGGAAAAAAACTTTTACTGTTTTCTACAAAATGACAGCATGCCAGAAGGAATAATTTCACAGGGAGTTTAATGCTGTTAACCCTAACCTTTCAAAACCTTCCAAAATCGTCTTTGCTATAATCGACCAATTTGGAGGATTAAGGTTGTATGGCAAAAATGGTTTGATTTTGCAGGATGCACTACCGGTATGTCAAGGTCTACGCAGCATCCAAGTGTTGTTCATGCTTAGCCGTGCATACAGTGTACATTTAGGCCTACCGGTAGATAATAACAATGTACTTGAAATTATCCGCACTACATGTACAAATGTACGGTATGTACTTCGGATATTATCGGCACTCCCTCAAATTATCGGCACTCCCTCAACATATCAACAGCGCTGGAAATTTTTGCATGATTGAAGCAGTGGCCACCAGTGAACACCTTGTTTCCTTCTAAATAACAGAAGGTCTAGGCAGTACAAAAATGTATATCAAATTTGTTACATAAAGGCAGTAGGTACGGTACATATTGCAGGACTGAGAGTGCATCCTAGCAAAAGAGGAAGTTTGATTTGATTTGATTTGATTTATTCGCAATTTCCACAATAATGATACAGATTTTACTACTGACAGAAGAAAAAAGAAAAACATAAACAAATACATATAATGGAAAGAGCAGGGATAACGCAAACAAGTTTTAAAAAACTTAATGTCTTTATAATAAGTACATGTAAGCTTTTCAAAAATAATTTGGTTGGCTACATTTTGAATAGTTGCATACTCGGTACATGTACACTGTATGGTATCCCTTTAACCCTATCCACCTCAAATCCTCCAAAATCCTCTTTGCAAATTGCAGAATTCTGCAAGATTGATGTCACTTCGAAATTGATGCATCAGAGGAATTTGCCGGATTGAGGGCGTTTGAGGTTTTTGCCACTAGAGGATAATGTAGGGTCCAGGTCATAAGGCCTAAACTACTGCTGGATGATTTTGCAGGATTGAGGTAATTACTTGGGTATTTATCAAAATTAAGATTTTGGAAGATTCAGATTATACTTTGTAATTTTCACACTGCTCATGCTCTATGCACATTCTCCATAGAGCTTCAGTCAAGGTGCAAGTTGCATACCAGTACATATGCATGTGTCAAGGATATATAAAACATTTGAGTATCAAGGGTCATGTGTGCAGCCTTGTATACATGTAATAGGGCACTTACCGGTAGCTGCTTTATACCAGTAGCTCAAGGGTAAACACAATGCAGGATTTTGCAGGATTCAGGCACATGGTCACCAGTCATAACGACATGTATTGGAGGATTTTGCAGGATTCAGTTTACACGAGTTTTAACACTTGGCGTAGGGAGTTAAGAGTTAAAGCACATTATTACATTGTAGAAGTAAATAATAAAGAAATCCTGGTAGCAAAAACAATTTGCTTTTGCTGTAACTTTCAAATATGGATAGTTTAGGAGGTCTATATTTATAGTAAATATTTAATGCTGGCCTGTTTTAAAAGTTTGGTGTTCATACCAGTACCGTAGATGCTAAACAAAATAATTAATGCCGTTTTTGTAGTCTGGTTCCTCGATTTCCAAATGTCAAACAAATGTATTATGTATAGACTTCAAAGATTTATCAAGTTAGGATACCAGACTAGTTGGCTTGCACCCATTCACAAATGTGTAACTGTATTGCCCCCAAAAATGTGGAATAACTAAATTTAATAAATTGGAGGTACCGGTAGTGTTTGAAAATAGTCGGGTTGCCATCGATACAAAATCCCACTTTTCTTGACAACCACAGCACCCACGATACTGTGATTTAACAGGATGCTTGAGACTTATTCACTTACAGTTATAAAGGTAAGATACTGTTCCATTTGCAGATAATATATCAAAAATATTTACTCCAAATTATTAAGAAGTATCTTACTTATCAGAAAGTAAATAATGATTATAGGCATCCAGCTAAATTATTGCGCTAGATATCCTGTAATTGTTTCAAAAAATTGAATGTTATTTTTTTAAATTTACGATCGCCGTCACTAGTTTTGTTTTTTATGTTTGCAAATACACGTGTACTACCGGTGCATGTACCGGTACATACCGGTACAAGTAGCTTTGAAGCAAATGTGAGAACAATTACGGCTTTACATCCTTCAAATCTAATTCACAAACAGCCACTAGGGGGGAGAAAACACCTCAAATGTATTCCTTGCATATGATTTTCAGCTTTCTGACAATGTACTGGACATGCAGTAACTGTATCAAACCTCCAGTACAGTGTACACAAAATTTACAAATTAAACAGTAGACATACATGTAGTACACAAGTCCACATCAGTGGCATCTCCAGTGTCAGAGTCAACCTATAGACTTGGTTAATAACATTGACAGCGGCTTATTCACTATTTTGTGATAGATTGAGTCATCCCGATGGGGCTAAGCCCAGGAAAAACAAACACGTGTACACTGTCTGGCTTACTCTATTGTTCTTGGATATCAATGATCAATAGTTTGTGTACACGAATGCCATCATCTTGTGTTTTTGTGGGGTATTTCTCTTTCTCTTTTTATGTATTAATATTTATATCGCCCAACGTGTCTGGGTGAGTCATTGTAAACCATGCGACGTCACATGCTACCGGTATAATGTACCAGTACATGTACGTACATACTTGGAGGTTTACAGCCATTGCTGTTTTGTGCACGTGCATACATTTTTGTACATGTACCGGTACATGTAGATCTACACATGTATCCATGTACCGGTGTATGTAGAGTGCATGTGATGTGGGAATGAGATGATTGGAAGAGGGAAGGTTTTGGGGCATTGAATGATATTGATATGATGTGAATACATGGATCTAAGACAAATCTATAAACAGAGATGTGTGCCCAAGTCCAAATAGGGCCTTATTGGCAATTTTGATGGATCTGGTTAGGTTAGGGTAAATACAGTTCATGTACAGTGTACATGTGTACCGTACTGGTATTTGTACAATGTAAATTTATATCATATACTCTGTGTACACATTAATTGTATAAGTTGGGAAGATGTGCACATGTACCGGTACGCACAGTATCTTCCCAACTAATGCAATTAATGTGTTAATGCACCGGTACACACAGAGTACCGGTGCGAAATACGGTACCCTCTGGAGACTTGAATACAATGGGGACAATGGGAGTGAAAAGGTCTCCAAAGGGTAATTTCTATAGATGAATAGGTCTCCATTAGAAATTTCACGAATAAGATTTTTGGATTGTACAAAAATGTACTTAAATTACTCAAAAACTAGGGTTAGAATGTGGGTTAGGGTTAGTGTTTGGGTATGGGTATGGGTATAATATAGGGTATATTGGTCGAAATTTCAACCCAGGAAAATAATTGAGGTTAAATTGGGAGCATTTTGAAAAACGTGCTCGACTTTCTAACCATTTTGTACACGAGAACAAAGCTACATGTACATGTATGTCTCCACAGTGATACAAAAACGCGAATATACCGTATGTACATGTACACGTAAATTTACATATTGTACAACTACAAGTACTGTACATGAAGTTGTGTTTTACCGGTACATAATGACCAATGATACATGTACATTGTACTTGTACCCTATTGTGTTTTATCTTTGTTCCTGTACTACGGTATAACCTAACCCAATAGACTTAGCGTACACTTTATGCCAGAGGATTTTATGCCCCAAAATTCAACAAAAGACGAACGCCCGAGGACTGAAAGGCTCTACATGTACATGTATTGTTCACCTACATTGTGTATTATGCTTCTGTCCTCGGGGGTTATGTACATGTACTGTAGTACATGTACCATGGAGGACTAAAAACAGGGTTACATGTTTCGTAGTAAATGTATGCATGCATATTGTACATGTACATGTGTGATCATAATTACCCTAAGAGCAGCCCACAGGGGAGTATTCTATGAAACAATATATTCTATTACACCATGTACTACTATATAAATGTGCTATCACTCACTCAGAAAGCACCGCATGGCATTGCATGCAGTGTTACACGCATGGAACACCGTGGGGGCTTTTTTTCTGTTTTTAATTCAGCCTTCCAGTAATTCAACATGGGTGCCAACTGCATTACATGATACACGTGAAGGTGTCACTGGACCAATACCATGTAATGAATCCTAACCCGATGTGCGCAGCGCCTTTCTCCCAGAGTACCAATTAGGTTATTTTTACTTGACTAACTTCTCTTCAACCCCCCAACCCCCCCCCATGTGAATTAGAAAAGGGTTCTTGCAGTACAGTACATGCATAGAAGCATGTGAAAATTAAAAAACAAAATGCATAATGTGATTAAATTCCAAGTCAGGGCTGTACCGCATACAGGATTATATTAAAAGAATAAACTATAAAACCAGTTTAGTCTGGAGGAATATTTTATCAAAACCTCTACATTATCCATACCCGTGTATTCATTTTGAATGTGGACATTTGTCTCTGTTGACCAATTTATGCCTAGATGATACAATTCTATGGATTAATTAACAATAAACTAAACAATAGAATAATTTGATACTTGTTTAAAGGGGCACTATATGTACCGGTATGTCCTGGAATCGCCCAATTGGGCTACAAAACGTGTTTGAACGAAATGATGTTCACCGTAAAGACAATTTAAAAGAAGGAGTACTGGTACCGGTATGTGTAAGCATTTATACTGTCAATTTCATCATTTCTCTATTTCTCTATTTTATTTCTCGGGAAACATAAACAAATGCACAGACCAAAATTAAAAAGAATACAAAACATAATAACCAAGATTGTGTATGTAAAGACAAAATACCATTCAGCTCCCGAATGATTACCCAAAAGAAGCATTGTTCCTGTCGAGGGGTTCTCCAAGCTGAATCCTCTAACCCTAACCCTCCCAAAGTTGATTTTGTTTAACTGAGGGTTAAAGTTAAAGGTAGGATACACCATTGGTAGTTGCTTGAATTATTATGAATGGGTAGATTTTAGGGGTTGTATTTTATAGTAAATATCGTTTAACTGACCTGTTCAAAGTTTTACAATTATGGATGCCGAGAAAAGCACAAAAAACGGCGTTCGTTTTCAACCGGCTTCGGGCAGTTATCCTTATGTTATCTTTGGTTTTTTCGCGATCGCCATCCAGCGATCGAGAAATTTTTCTCTCTAAAATTGTATTTTTCAGAATAATTACAGGATATCTAGCGCAATCACTTTGCTGGATGCCTAGAATCATTATTTACTTTCAAATGAGTAAGATATTTCTTAATAATTCGGTAGTAATTATTTTTGATATCTGCAAATTGTGTATCCTACCTTATAGTATACATTATTAAGGAATAAAAAAATAACGAAAAACAAACATCGATGTCCGCCAGATTTTTCACCCCATTTTAACTTTGACGAGCTGCATCTCGAAATAGCCTGTGCGACTTACATACCCGGTATGTCGGGTTTCGTACAGTAGGAGCGGGTCACATTTGTGCATTGGTGACGTGTGCAGTTTATGAGAAAACATACAATGTGTAATAAACATTGAATGAAAGCGACAGGAATCACGTACGGTATGCGTACATGTTGTGTCCGATGTAAACAACTAGTTTTTGTGTCTTTTCTCAGTAACGATAAGACACAAGATTAGTTTTACTTTCAACCATATGTTTGAAATAGGATAAGTACATGTAAACAATCAAAACATGATATTGTTGGGAATTTCAGTATAGGACCTCTTTAACCAAATCAAATTAAGGAAACAAACTGCACTCATTTGGTCAGAAGCTTCTTCCTGTTGTGAATGCTGGTCTTGCGGCTATTTGCTGGTTGATTTTGATAATATTGCCTGCCAACTTTTTTTACAATTTATACATGCAAAATTCTTCGCATGCAAAATGGATACGCTGGATGATGTCAATCCAAAATTGCTTACACATCCGCAAATTTGTATCCCTGTGAAGACATCTCTTTGTTCTCGTGTACACAATTTGTGGACTAGATAAAAAATTACCGTATTTTCACAATGCTCTTACTGGTTATTCAATCACGGTTAATTTCCTGGGTTGGAATCTGAACCAAAAATGTATATTATACCCTTGAACTTAAAACCTATTACATACACCTAACCCTAAACCCAAACACTAACCCTAGTTTTTGAGTAAAATCCATGAATCTATTTTGTAAAACCTTGTACATGTACGCAGTGGAAACATTTTGACTCTCATTGTCTTCATTGTGTTCAGTTCTCCACAAGGTACCGAATTTAGAAACACAACATGTCCTTTTTTTAGGGCCAATATTTAGTCCCAAACCAAATCTTTTCGCTGTTTACAAGTTATGTTTTTTTGTGTCTGATCACAATACATTTGTACTTGTACTGTATACTGTATGTACTGGTACATATACCGGTACACGTGTATACACATGTACACAAAAATATATGCAAATGTACAAGTTGTTGTTCATGTTCCAAACTGATGTGTGTCCATGCATTGTACATGGATACCGGTACACTATACACATTGTACAGTAGTTACCAGTGCACATCCCCCAACATTTTATTGATCATGTTTTACCATACATTTGTGTACAGCCTCACTCTTTGAAATTCTTCACTTACTAAAAGCATGTATGTGTATGTACTTTGTATAAAGAGGATTTTGCAAGGTTATGGTTAATGGGGTTTAGTTTGGTTTAAATACATGTACCGGTAGCTACATACATGTACATTGTACACCCCACAAAAAAGCGTATTGTGGTTGGAAAGCCCACAACATAAGCTTTCATATGATAGAGCTCCTTAGCCCCCTCCAATTTGGAGATACTGTATGACGTGTTTACAAATTGATTTCTTGGAGTTCAAATTACAAAAAACCTTTAGAACGCGGCACATATTTAATCACATAATTGCATACATACATTGTACCGGTACATGTATATTAGATGACATGAACTGCATGGGGCAAAATATTGTGTATGTATGTTTAGAACATAGTATTGTCCCCTGTGAATAGGGTAATTATTTTCGCAATATAACCAAAAATTTGACTAGTAATAATGCCTTTGTACCTTTTTATTACTTCCATTTGGTACGTCAAGCCCAATATTTGACCCCATAATCATCAGGCAAAAGATAACCACAGTATCAACAATCAAATTATTAATAATCCCCCAGGAAGCCTTTAGAACAGTTGGTCGCTAAGGCGACACATTTACGTCCGTGCACAAAACAGCACATCTGCATCCTTCACATTGGAATGTGAAATGAGCGTTCGGATGTAACATAGTTTTGTATTGCCAAGCCCATGTACCGATACTGTACTTCAAAGCAAAACAAATTAATATAATCAACCGCAAATATACAAAGGTTAAAGGTACATGTACATGTAGGATACACCATCATGTACATGTATGTAGGATACAGTACATCATTGGTAATTGCTTGAATTACCATGAATTGGGTGGATTTGGGGGTTGTATTTTATTGTAAATATCGTTTAACCTACCTTTAATACGAACACATGCAATAGATAGAGATATTTGTACTGTACACTATGTACATTGTTATTGTACCGAAGGCCTACTGGTGTATACCGGTATGTACATGTACCTTGACATTGACCATGTTGACCGAACCCAGGCATTGGATTGTTTTTCATGAACCTCGATCCAAGACAGGTTTAGGTCGGCATCTATGGGTATCGGTAGCACACCCTGATATTTCTTGCCTCGCTCGCTGCGAGCTGGTCACTGACAGGTATTTTCGGCCTTGCTCGTGACGTATTAATCCCTCATTCATTTTGAATTTCAGAAAAACTTGACCTGGATACACAGCCTCCGACGCGAACTGGTTAAAACCCTAACTCCCTTAGCCTTTTCTACATGTACCGTATGTACACACACAAAGTAGGTACATGTACTAGGCTAAATCCACTAAATCCACCAAAAACCATCAGTCCTTTTTCCTTTTTATGTACATGGGCTAATGAAGTGTTGGTCGATGTTAAAGTAATTGGGAGATTTTGGCAGTTGGGTTTTATGACATCACAATAACAAGCACGAATTCGTGATTCGTGCGGGAGTCGCAATGTTGTGTATTGGCCTACATGTACATGTACGTCAAATGCACAACAATACCACAGAAACTTCTCTCTACATGTAGCATGTTCTTTTCATAAATGTTACCTGTCATCACAAAATGAGCGTAAAGTCGGCAAAATCAAAAATTGAGATATATGGGTATTTCTCAATTCTGTGGAAACAGAGCTTTTCAATGGTATAACACTTGGAGGTTTGATACTCAATATTTTTTATTTTTTTTAGTCTGGAGTCTTAATACAGAGATTTTGAGAAAACGGGCATTTGTTTGCAAGAAATTGTGTGAAAGGCATAGAAAGGTATAGTCAAAATTATCTCAAAAACTAATTTTGTTTTTATCTGATCGTCCTGAAAAATTGGGAATTGATTGTTGGGGATTTTGTCTTTAAAAACAACCATATAATCTCAAAATCTACCACCCCTTAAAATTTTGACTTTGACTGGCCGTACTGGGAAATCACTCCGTGCGACTTAACGCTCATTTTGTGATGACAGGTCACAAATGTTTAGAAGGCACTGTTCGACTACAACCAAAATGACACGGTCATGTGGCTTTGGTTACGCGACATCGACACTGTTGTGTGGCTTTGGTTGTCATTTTGGTTGCTTTCTTTGACCCTAATGTAACTCCCTATGATGTGTGCAAAATCATATTGATTTTGGAGGATTTGGGAGGGTTAGGGATAGCTATTAGAAGATTAACTAGAAGATGAAGAAGAAGAAGAACGCTAGGCTTTTATACCTGGTACATGTAGCACTGCTGTCTGCAAAGCGACTAATAAAAACTGACTTGCTGATAAAACAGTGGCACTATACATGTAAGTGTGAAGAGGAAATTTAAATCTGAGTAAACAACTAAAATGGTTGTGGATATTCTTCAATGAAAGAATAATTATACCAAAGCGTTCAAACTTCTCATTGCTTTTTTGGGAAAGTCTTGGTCCTGTAATAATGCTTAATTTCCGTGCAATGCATATTTCTGAATGTCGAGTCAGGATAGATGACAGTCCATCCCAAATGTGGCAGCAGTACTTCATAAGAGGATAAATGGTTGCTTCAAGTACACATACAGGATCATCAGGAGGTACATACTGTACTTACGAGCTGTTCACCAAAATGTGGCATTTGACGAAACGTAAAACTACCCAATTAACCAGTTCGCGACGGATGACGTATATAAACGCAAAGTTTTCCCCAGATTCAAAACGGATGACGCATAAGCACGCCACGAGCAAGGCCGGAAATGTCTGTCAGCAGTGAACAAGGCCGGAAATGCGTGGGTGTGCTTCCCGGCACTATCGGCCTGAACCCGCTTCGGATCGAGTTTCGTTAAAAATAATCCCGCCCCTTGGCTCGGTGATGTTAAAATAATCCCGGCTCGAACTGGGAAATATCTACCCCAAGTTTCCGTAGTGATGTAAAAAAATCACAAAGTGAAACGCAAACAGGACTCAAACCGCAACGCGGACATATGGAAATGTTTCATGCGGAAGTGTTACCGGAAACGCAAACTACCTTGCAGACGAATGGCAAAGTTGAACCCAGTTCAACTTTGCAGACTGTTCCACTTGCTGTAAAATTCTATTTGGATACTATTCGATGCAGCCCTGCTTTCTTGCTCTTTATGGTGGGTCTGTATCTTGTGAAAGTTGGGTGTTGTTTTGAGCAGGTCTATTGACCCCTTGACGCCGGTATTACTTCCTCACTGGATTATTTGCACAGCACAGCAGCCTTTGTACAGTAGCTGCACTGAACTGCACAATGGACCCGAGTGTGCAGCTGTGACACAGGCTGGGTTATACAGAGTAGCACAGCTGACAACATTCCAGGCGGATTAGCGGGCCGCGGCCATAGCCGCTCCCCGGCGTCAAAGAGGTTAAAAAATAAAATAGTGCAGTCACCAGACGCCACTTCAGTGGTTGCGTACAAATTCTCAGTCCCGGACTTATGTTTTTCCGACATTTTTGCACTGATTGACCTTTATCGAGATGATAATAAAAAAGTCACGTAAACAAATGCAATCTTTCCCCAAAAAATAATTACAGTAATAACTCACCATATTCCAAGAAATCTGAGACTGATTTTTCCCGTCGCAGCGTGGAGTTGTGGCACTCGTTATAGAGCAGCAGGAAGACATCCTGTAGTGTCTCTATACTGACGACGTCGCCGTCGCCCCCCTGCACGCCATTTAGGTACAACCTCTCTAGAGTCCTCAAGCGCTGCTCCGCACTGGACGACATGGCCACCTGTCTAGTTTCAGCCTCTCCCCCTGGCTCGCTCGGCGTGCATAGATTTGTTGTTTGCGTCCGGCTCAGAGTTGTGGGGACGAGGCGTCTGCAGCTAGACGAGTCTTTGGCATGATCGTTCAACAAAAACGTGCACAAACTACATGTACACGTACCAAAAGCCGACTTACATGTACTGGTATGTGGCACCTAGTATTTAATATCCCCTTTTGTTTTCCCTGTGTAAATTTCCCTGCCTACGTAACATGCACTGTACATTCCATGTTTCATATGATGATCTTGATGTATCTGATGGCTTTCTTGTCAGACATCTGAAATTAAACAAGACCCGAAAAATTATGATATATGACCAAATACAAGAAGGGAGATTCCATACAAAAATTGTATTTTAGGTTATATTAAATATCAGGTCAAACTTTTCAAGTTTGAAAATTAGGGTGGATGCAAGGGTGGTTGGGTGGGTTTAAAAAAACTTTTTAGATTTGTTTTGAAAACATATAAGTCCCACCATGCTTTGCACAACTATCACTTTTATTGGAACAAGCTACACATGTACATATGTACCAAGTAGGCTAAACAAATCGCCTCTGTGTACCCAAGAGCTCATCTGGACAATATTATCACCGACTCGTTTGAAATACTGACAAGGTGATCCAGTATCACCAAAGCTTTCAACAGCAGCCTTGGAACAAGTCTTCAAGAACATACATGTAGAATGGAGTGATAAAGGGATCTTGGTAGAGGAGGGGGGGGGGGGGCACCTCAACCATCTCGGATTTACTGATCTTTTAAGAATATTGTTCATAATGTTTTCCATAATGAGCCACTTTCTCACAATTTATGAACTCTAGCTGTAGTTTTTTCTACAAGCTTCTTATTCCCTTGAGTAGGGTCTAATAAAAAAGTATAAAGAAAAACAAAAACAACCAAAAGTCATGATGAGTAGCAACAGTCAACAGTCAACACTTGAAGACATGTAGATCGCTACACCTACAAAGTATCTAGGAGCAGAAAAACAGCGGCAGCGGAACGCTTTTCAAACTGAGAGGGACTGGGAGGGGGAGGGGCACTTGCTCAGAAATAAATGACACCTTTCGTTTTCCATCTTGAGAGGGCACACAATTTAATGTTGCAAGCAGGGCACTAATTGTGCTTTCAAGAAGCAGGTTTTTTTTTATCGCGAGAGGAGCATTTTTGATGGGGCACAATTGTATTATTGCGAGAGGGGTATTTGTGGTTTCAAGAGATACTTTTCCCAACTCGAGAAGGTTCACACTCTTAGTCTTGGTAATGCATGAGGGGTACTTATGTTTTTGAGGGGGCATTGCAAGAGAGGAGACAATTATATTTGTAGCGTGATCATACATGTACACATCTATGCTTTGAAGTCAGGTGTGCGTTTGAGGGGCAGTTTTGTTTTTATCTCAAGAGGAACATTTTTAACCGCGAGAGGAGCAATTATATTGGCCTGGGTTCGCCTCCTGTTCAAAATTACAAAATACAGTGCCATAAAATTGAGACTAGAGATTTAAGTTTAGATTGATAAAGTCATTTTGGAATGATAACAACACCTTTCAGTTTCACTCTAATTTGGTCAAAACTTGAGCGGGGCTAGCTAGCAAGCTAGCTACTGTAGATACACAATCTCCCAAACTAGTCCCTACGACGACTACGGAGTACGACTCAGTCAGGGAGTACGATGGAGTTCTAATCTTTGTGCACTATCTTTTTAACGGTATCGGGACAACTCGTACCCGGGACAACTCGTACCCGGGACGACTCGTACCCAAAATTTGTTACCCGGGACAACTCGTACCCAGGACAACTCGTACCCGGGACAACTCGTACCTGGGACGACTTGTACCCGGGACGACTCGTACCTTGTACTTTTCTTACCATGTACTTTCCTGTTTCTTTTATTTAGATGTAATTGACAAATCAGAAGATGTGGAAAATTAAAGTCGTTCAGTTTATGGAAATTGCCAGTGGTGACAATCATACAAGCAGGAGATTGTTCTGGAGAGATTCTGGCAGCTGGCCGATGATCGCGGAGTTTGCCGAATTCAGAAGGAGCTATAGCAATCATGAGCTTCGTAACTTATTTGATCTTCATTTATTGCGAAAACGTATTTCTAAAATAATTGGACTGCTTCATTAAAATTATAAAAATCTTATATATGTCACCTTCTACAGTTTTTATGACATTAAAGTTCTGGGCGGAGTTTGCTCGTAACTTATTTGATCTTTTTGTTTAACAGTAGTTTCAGACACGCATATTACATTGTGTTACGTCTAGAACACATCATTAAATGCGTGTTTGGATATTTCATTTTACGTACCAGGCTCGCCAAGACACGCGTTTTTTCTTACTTGTTAACCCGTGTTTGAAACATAGTTTTTCCCGACTGGGTACCGATTCATTATAAAATGTTACATAATTATGTCACCAAGCTACAGTTGTTATGACATTAGAGTTTCTGAAACAGAATTTTAAAAAAACAGTATTAAAAAAAAAAAAAAAATTCTTCAGGCCAACGATAGGCCTAAGCTTCTTTTCTCTTTTAAATCTAAAACTGAAATAAAAAAGTTTCATTCTTAATCGTCAAAAATCTCTAGTAATCAAACCATTAACAATTTCTATCTTTGAAATGGTAATTGGTTAGCATAATAATAGGTTGAAAATAAGTACGATAACGTTTGGCACAAGTATTAAGTAAGGCACAATAAGGGGTTGATTTACGAGTACGCTGCACATACAGTGTTTAATTTTCCAGCCGTGTACGAGTTGTCTCGGGTACGAGTTGTCCCGGGTACGAGTTGTCCCGGGTACGAGTTGTCCCGGGTACGAGTTGTCCCGGGTACGAGTCGTCTCGGGTACGAGTCGTCCCGGGTACGAGTTGTCCCGGGTACGAGTTGTCCCACATTCCTTTTTAATCAACCCAAAAGAGTCAGTTCTTTGTTAATAATTTTTAGCAACAAAAAGAAAGGAGAAGATAGCAGTTGTCAAAAAGAAGAAACACGACTCACAAGACTGCTTAACTCGCCCCGCTTAACTCAACTGCTGCGCCTGCAGCTAACGCTCAGGCTCTCATCAGCCATGTCACACACACTCAGCAGTGCATGATCGTCATTTGTCAACCTGTGCTACTGCTAGTGCTAGTGCTAGCTGCTCGTGAAACTTGTTTCGTGAAACAGAATAAACATCATTCTCTAAACGACTAATCCACAAATTAACCTATTTTAAACCACACACTGCACTTATCTGTTTCTAGACACCTGATGTCCTCATTTAACTGTGACCAATTTGAGTCTTTCACTGTTTGACAAGCATTTACCTCGAAAGTTACGTTCCAGCACATCCGTTTTTCGCACTTCCGACAGTATGGCTGTCTGCGCTATACAATGTGTATGTCAATGTGTGTACAGCCAGCAGACAGTATCGATAGCGATTCTCGGTATTCACGATATCGTGTGAGGCATTGTTGGTACACGTACGACCAGTTGCGTTTTTCGTATTTTGCCACTCTGGAAAATCCGTATATTGAAAAGTAAGAAGACAATAATATAATGATCATACAAACATTATCTCTTGAGTTATATAGTAAATATAATTTCATTTAAAAATAAATTTCGTCACTAAAATGCTACGCAGACGCGCGCGCGGCGGGCCGGGTGCGGTGAAGACCGAGCTCGGTTTCTCTCGATACCACAGTTTAATATCGTAGTAATCGATGTATTTGGTATTCGATCTTTCCCGGCCCCTTCACGGCTGCTCGCAAAGCATTCTGGGGAACATCATTGGGCATGCGCAAATAAATTCTTCCGCGTTGCCGGTGGGGCAAATATTCATTAATCTATCAATAATTATTTTGTATTCGTTTATTTATTTATACATTTTTGTATTCACACAATTTATTTGTTTCGAAGTAATCCTTCGATTATGATCGACTCCTCCAAGATTATATATTTTTGTTTTCTATGTATGTATTTGCACTCGCATATTTTTTTCCCCGTAGGTATAGGTGCGTCCCGTAGGTACGTAGGTGCAGGTAGGTGGTGGTGGGTAAGTAGTTTGCATTCAGATCACTGCATTTGACTAGGAAAATGAGGATGCCTACAGCAGGATTGGAACTGTCTTTAATTATTTTCTGGATTTGTGTATGACCTGTGGGGGCCTACGTAGAAACATTTAACAGTAAAACAAACAATATATCAAACTAATTCAATTTATTTTGGAAGAAAGTAGCGAAAATATCAAAGGATATCAATGAGAGGGCGCTATATCAGTTTTGTGGTGCGTGATATTGCCAACCCGCAGTGCTCGATTACAGTTTAGTATAGTGCAACCATAGTCTAAATAATAGCTAGACATGACATTTATATACCTTTATCTTGGTCGTCCTTGTTCTGAAAATAGGTTGCGTCACGGAAAACACGGCCGGGATTTTAATATACGCGATGCGCGAAACGTCTTTAGATTATAATCACGCTAACCAAAGTACACGCGCTGCGCGAAAAAAACAGCGAATTCTAAGTTGTGCAAATGTTGTACGTGTGCATTGGGAGCCAAAAACATCATGTACAAAACAATATGAATAAAAAAATTATGATCTGTTTTCTTCACTATTTTAGCGTATAGGATGGGAAGATGGGTTGGCGTTCTCAAAGTTAAAAATTGTAAAGTAATCCGCTTCAAATTAAATTCTCAGTGCGAAGTAACTTTTTTTAACAAGGGAAACACAATTTTGTATTTGTCCCTATTTTTTTCAAATAATTAGCTCTAAAGGTTACACAGTCGGTTACACAACATGTTCAAACAAAAGTCTTTTAGCACAGGGTTTGTGTGCTCGTGAAGATGAGCTCTTTACTCAAACACTAAAAATACAAAATGTTCAACATCACCCTATAAATATAGGGCCTACGTCTTTTTCTCCATTTCCTTTCATTATATAGTCTTGATCCAAGACCAGGGGTGCGTTCCACTCCAGCGAACGTTGCCAACGTTGGCCAACGTTAGCGTTGTTCGCGTAAGTGGAACGCAATGTGCGCCAGTTATGTTGGCGAATGTTGGCGAACGTTAGCGAAAACGGCGAACGACATTTCGAGCTGTTCGCTGTTGGCCAGTGACGTATTTTAAAGATGGCGGAGAAGTTAGCAGCCGAAGTTTTTCTTTTCACGGTTTTGATTTACGTTTCATACTTTTCGTTATAAACCTATGGCGTGTCCGGGGGGGGGGGGGGCTTTGGGGGCTGAAGCCCCCGGCCCGCACGCGCGGATCCCCCCCAAAAAAATGAAAGAGAAAAAAGAAGGAAAGGAGGAAAGAAAAAACGAAAGAAAAAACGAAAAAAAATATATATATATATATATATAAACGAAAAAGGAAAGAAAGAAAGAGAGAAAGAAAGAAAAATTATTAAATCGGCAGAAACTGGTGATCAAACAATCGGCTTTGACTGAACATGATGATCCAATTGGTTGATAGTTTTAATTGGCGACGTGCTTGTTGGGAAGCAGCGTAATCATACATGTCACTCTCGGTCACCTGGGAAGGACATTAACGTGAAGGACGTGTAATACTGGGTTTTGTGGAATTTACTTTCTTTTTCTGTGAGGCTATAGGTTTTTTAATTCTAATGGAGTGCTTTTGCAAGAAGGTATAGCACAGAGAAACCGGTTTATGCAGGCATACTTCAAGGAATGATCAGTTAATTTTTTTTGGTTTTTTTGTGATCAATTCTAGAGTAAGCTGCAGTGAATCAGAACTCATTCTATGTGGGAAGGGGGAAGGAGTTGTCACAAGTCAGAACCTGTTCTCATCGTTTTCGTTATTTTTTTTGTGGAGATGCTGAAGCAGTTCTGCTTTGTGAAGTATTATTGGATTTTAGGTGTCTGCAGAGATAAATCCGTGTAATTTATTGTGTGCTAGTATGCCAGCAGTGTGGTTGCGTAACTATCCCGCCCAGAGCGTAATTCTTAATTTAAGTTTTTTTTTCTAGTGATATACGCTTCATGGGAGGTCAGTTCAGGCCACATTTTTTTCTGCGCGATTGCAGTCTGTATAAATAGGGGGGGGGGGGGGTGTTTCGTGTACAAGTTTCAAGAGAACCCCTCCGTGCTTTTCGTTATTTTTTTTGAGACGCGGAAAAGGTTCTGCTGACAAGTATCATAATGGATTGTATTTGTGACTGTTCTGCCGAGATAAAAATCTGTAATTGTACGTTATGCTAGAAAGTGGCTGTTTGACTGGTCTCTCCAGAGCGTCATTCTTAACTCTTTTTTCCCTTTTTTTCTGTAAGACACGCATCTGGGGGTCAGTTTTAGACAGTCCGTGGTTGGAGTTCATGGACGGGCAAATACATCAAACGTCTGCAGGCCAATTGGGTTAGACATTCCCTAAAAGCGGGAGTTTCAAACCCTGTCCCTGGTTTTGGCGACGCGATGACTGGTTTGTGTATTGCCACAGTGGTCCCTTTGTTTTAAGTTCACACAGTGATTGATTATTACCGGTGATAATATGCCGTCCCCTCTTTTTTCCCCTTTTTTGGAAGGGGAGCAGGGCATATTTTCTGTGCTATATCATGCACTTTATCAGTCAACCTCTTATATAGTTCATTTTGCTTTCCTTGTTTTTATTTGTGTGTCGGTTTATATGACGCATGGCAAGGACAAGGGGGGGGGGTTTGACTTATTTATTTTGTTTTAGTCTTGAAATCCATTTCTTTGATCATTGTTGTGTTCTTTCAATAGTTCCAATAGAATTTGCAGATTCTCCTCATCAAGATTTTGTTCCTCTTGGTTGGATTGTGGAGATGCTTTAGTTCTAGATCGAACAAGTTCATCTTTTATGTTTTTGTGCCGTTTGTATGCCAGGATGGGTTGGGTATCAAATAGACTATTCAGATATTCGTTTTTGCTAATCATGGGCCAGTTTTTGAGGATAGCCCGTTTGAGGGCTGGGTGCGCGACATGTGGGTAGTATGGTAGGACGAACACCAGTGGGATATTGTTTTTGTTTTGTTCACGCTTAGGGTCCGCGGGAGTCTTGCCCCTTTGAGAAAGGAGGGCTAGGTCTTCGTTTTTGTATCCGCGCTTTTAAAGTTTGTCTTTGAAGAATTCAACCCTCTCCTCAAAGTCTTTTGAATGGGTACATATACGTTTGTATCTGGTCACTTCGCCCTTGATTAATCCGCCGAATACCGACTTAGGGTGTGCTGAATCTCGAGCTAGGTACTGAAATGTATCCGTTTTTTTGGTAGCGACTCGAGTATCCAATATCCCTTCATGTATGAATCGTTCGCCTTTGTAGATAATAAGGTCGAGAAAAGTGACTTGGCGGTGCGAGATCTCAGACGTGAACTTCAGCGCCGGTTATGGGATGAATTCTATTAAGTGATTGCACTAGGTCAGCAGCCTGCTTTTCATTTCCGTTAAAGATTATAAGAACATCGTCTCTATATCTCATGTAGCTTACAATTGAGGGATTGTGAGGGAGAATTTTGTCTTGTTCGTATTTGAATAGGGTTATGTCAAAAATCTCCGGACTGCATTCGCTGCCCATGGCCACGCCAACTTTTTGTCTTAAAAACTTGCCATTGAATTCAAACGTGTTTCGACGCATAATGAGTTCAAGGAGACGTCGCGCGTGGTCTGTCGTGGGCTTGGGTATTGTGTATAGTCTGTCGTCGGCCATTGCAAGTGCGTCACAGTGCCTCATCTTGTGGGCAGTTAGTGTACATGGATACTATATCCAGTGTTATAAATAAGTTATCTTGCTCCAATGTCAGGTTATTTAGTTTTTCAAGCACATGCCCAGAATCGCGTGTGTATGTGCTTTGCTGTTTGACAATTGGGAGCAAGAAATAGTCTATGTATTTGGATATCCTCCGCAACCACTAATGATGGGCCTCCCCATGAACCGTGTTCCTTCCGGTACTTTTTTGTGAACTTTCGGTAGAAGGTAAAGGCAAGGTGTTTTAATGTCGTGGTTGCGGGGGTTAAGAAACTCAGATATGTCTTTCGATATGAGTCCGTCCACGTAGAGTTGGCGTATGGCTTGAGAGACTAATTCCGCGGTTTCATCGGTCAGGTCCCTGTTAATTTCTTCATAGTGGGGGCCTGTTAATTGTCGTGTGCCTTCACGTATGTAGTCTTGTTTGTTAAGGACGCACACACCGCGGCCTTTATCGAATTGTTTGATGATAATATCCTGTCTTTTCTTAAGGCCAGATAGCGCAACACGTTCTGCTTTTGTTATATTTAGTTTGACATTTTAAATTTTTAGTCTGGACAGTTCCTCTAGAGTGCCTTCGATATATGACTCTATAGGTTTAGATTGAAGGTAGGTTGGGGAGTCCAAGTTGAAGTTAGTTTGAACGGGTGTGAGCTTATAGGTCTGACTCTCCCTGCCATTCTTAACCGTAATCTCATCTTTCTGAAGAAGGATCGGGAATGGCGAAGGATGGTCGACCTTTTTGGTTTTTGGGGGGTCGGGATGAAGTTAAGGCCCCCGCCCAATGCTACCAGTTCAATGTTGGAGAGTTGAGCGTCTGATAGATTTTTCATATAAGGCATACTTTTCTTGGCCTTCATTTCAAGAGTGATCCTGGACCAAACGCTGTTTGGAAAAAATCCTGCACACGCCTCTGTAAACGGTGGGTTGTTTTGAGCAGTAACAGGGATCTTTTAAAGAAAAATAATGAGTTGGACAAAAAGCAGCCAACCAAACGACGTCACTGTCACTGGGCGCCGCCATTTTGAAAACGTTGTTTTTAAAATATCGTTCCATTTCAACTAACGCAAACTCAAAACGTAGGCGAACGTTCGCGCAAACAGTTTGCGTAAGTGGAACGCACCCCAAGCTAGCCGTTTATTTGTTCCGCGGCGCGCCGTCCGTATATATCCGGGCTTATTGAGGGCGCCCTTAATTATCGCACAATGACTACAATGACTGTGATAGTATTAGGCATTTCGTCTGGTGTTGACTTTTGCCAATGCGAGTTTTATTTTATAAAAACCTGGAAACACTCGAACATCGCGAACGTTAAGCAATTCCTCCATTTTTGGGTCACGTGACATTGGCGGCTAAATAATAAATGAAAAATCACAAATAGTCAGAAATATTTGGTCTGGGAACCAGACTACAATAATCGTACACTACATTAAACAAAAACGACTTAGCGCGCATGCGGGGACGAGTAGCAATTTGAGCTATGCTTGGAATGTCCTCGGAATTTTCCGGGTTTACGTGACACTTGCGCCAAGACCAAGATAGTGAAAGAAATCTGGCGATAATTAAGGGCGCCCTCAATAAGCCCGGATATATACGGACGGCGCGCCGCGGAACAAATAAACGGCTAGCTTGGTCTTGGATCAAGACTATTCATTATACCGTAACTCCAAACAAAAACGTTACGGAAAAATTTCCCCACTGACTCGGCGGTCAGCTTTTTATTCAAACAAGCTGCTTATGTACATGTATCGTCGACGCTCCGTCTGGGTATAACTAACATTGATCTCCACATTATGGAGATCAATAGTATACATTAATAAATACCTAGGAGAGTTGCTGGCTTCTGATTGGTCGAGACTCGATCACGCGGAGTGGATTATCAGGTAGTAATATCATGGGTTTGTTTTCAAGAAGAAGCGAATTCCCTGAACCCCCGCATTAATCAAGCATCATGTAAGCCCGTGATTGGCCGAATGCAACAGTTATACGGTAACTTGTAACAAGGACGCGTCAAATCTTGATACTGTGATGCCACGCCCCTTTTGCGATGTGGAAGGGAAGAACTCGGAAGAGGGCGCCCTCTCCACGGAGCGTGGTGCGCCGGACGGCACGTACCGGATCCGGAACGCCCCTGAGCGGTTAGTCTAGCCCTAGACCCTTGTGTTATTTCGGCGCCCACCACGCGCGCAACCACGTTAACGCTGTCTCTTTTTCAAATCCCGGCTTCGTGTGCGTTCTGGTCTCCAGTGCGTAGTTTACAAAATGCGGCTGGATCCATGTTCGCACTGGAGCCGACGTTTGACAAACGTACATGATTTTGGATTCCCCTAAGGGTCTAGCACTAGTTGGCAATCAATTGTTAACTTTAACCTTAGTTTTCGACGATTCTCCCTCGCTTTTCCGAGGGATCCAATCAGCGACCGAGTTTGAGCCTCATCATGAATTATTCATTATACACAAATACAGGATATGACTGGGTATGTGTACACAAGACAGTGTACATGTAATGTACATCGTACATGTACAGTGTATGTGATGGCGACTGTATGCACGTATAGTATGCATTGCGCGAAATGTGCAGACTTAATAGCATTGTGTGGCCGATTATCCGGGGCAGTGCTACTAGTGCAAGCTAGCTGCAGCCGCCAACCGGCGCGGCCTGGCCGCATTGTACCCGTGCCGATCTTGTCGAGTCCCGCTGCAGCATCGCTTCAGGAGTTAGTAATCTGCTGCCGCGGAGAAGGGAAGGTTTTTTTTTATTCCAGTGTATCGAACCATAGAGAAAGGAACAGATCGAACGTACGTCATTTTGGCTACATTTCCCTGAAATCAAAGGACAAATTATAATTCGTTTCGTGGTTTCACTCATCACAAATTTAAACACCAAAGACAAATACCTCTGCACCCGCGCAGTCACAAATAAACTCCGGGGCAGCCATCATTTGCTGTGTCGATGTATAATGTACATTGTACATTGTACATGTACATGTGTACACAGGTCAATCGCGGCGAGTCTGGACATGATGTTTTGCGCGACACAATAACCCTCGGGTCTGCACGTATTTGCTTAACCGTCAATCATTATCACGTGATATGAATACTGCATATATTACAATAGTCTGACCTCGCCCCTTATGAGCCAACTTATCCAAGACCTTCGACAGGGTCCAGTTCACGGGTGGGGGTTCGTCGTGAAATAGCGCCCTCTATAACATCGGTGGTTTGTGTCAGTGATCGCGAAATAAACAACACGAAGGTCTTGGAACCAAGACTACTGAGCGGTTAGAGACGAGTCCGTTGGGATGGAAGTATACCGTCCCAGTTGGAAGGGATAGTTGTTTTGGGTGGTATGGGTACGCGGGCTAATGTGATTGGTCTAATGCTTGTGACGCGGACACTAGGAACGCTGACTTTACATGAACGGCTATGGACACCAACTTTATGTGCAAAGGATCACAAACTGGTTTATTTAGACTGCCAGTGCCTAAATCACAGAGAGACCGATTAATCCAACGGTCACGCTAGACTATTACAGGAATTTAATATAGAGGGCGCTCTACCATAAACGATTAGGATAGGAGGGCTTTGTATAACGCAAGTTAGCCTAGCAATGCAGTGTACTGCAGCCAATGCCGGGTGGGAGGCCTATTTCATTATGCAATGCGCACGCGAAGAGAGACTGGGACAAGTCTAGGGCCAATACCACTTAATGGGATGTCACCCTCACTCAACAGAGTTGTGTGATCGTGGGCAACAGTGCTCCCAATTTATCGAACCGAGCCGCACAACTGGTATATGGCCTTCCAACCAACCCCGCTTTCCACACAATATCGCGCTAAGAATTTCGCTGCGAGCTAGGTTACCAGCCAAGCACCATGAGTATGGGCCTGCATAAATCCTTGTGAGCCGATCTATTCGCCGCACTTCTCGTGAACTCCCACTAGAGGAAATAGCGTATACACGGCCACTCGGATAGGCAACCAGCAAGCTGCTCCCACTAACTCCCATTAAGACTAGCTTTATCAATTCGCCTGACCACACGGTGCATGGACCCCCGAAATCAGCTCTGCATGCGCCTTTTATAGCCTTGCGAGGCGGCCGTAGCCCACACGCGCCTGCGCGCGTGCCTTACGTCACCAAGCAGTGACTCACACTGCCCAATAACGTACGCGCAAGCCGCCGCGCTTGCTTAACACACAGCCATATATGCAGCGCCCTCTGTCGCGTTACAATACTGCGCGCTATAAAATGTACGCGTAGAACGTTTGTATCTATACGCGCGGCATTTTTCAAAATATTGCGATCACTTTGAAGGTTAAGGTTCTGCAGCCGTGATGCCCGGCCCCTCCGGCCCTCCCCACAGCGTTGGACCATGCTTGGACCATACAATGTGGCGATAACGCACAGACCAGCATGCCTGGGTTAAGGCCGGTTATACGGCGATAAGAAACTGACCGAACACGCTGAAAACTGACGCTGAGTATCTGTCCGTACGTGACGTGCGAGCTCCGAGAAAAATGGGGCTTAGGCCGCCTGAAAAATGACGGATTTCCCATAACCTGTCGGCAAATTCACAAAAACACCGTGACCACGAAGAAAGGATTCTAATGGCCTTTCGCTGCTCGGGTCTAAAATCTTCGAGGGATAATATTTTCGCTGCAAAATTCAAACAACACGACAGATCTTCGGACGACAGACGACGCTGAATATCTGCCATTTTGTCTTAAATGTCATGCTGCATCAAATTTGATGACGTCGGGATACAACCGCGTTGTGATTGGACACTTCACATCTTAGCCCCGCCTATACTTATCTGTATTCGCATACGAGGTTATGCGCTAGAAAATAATGTGGCGCAAAATATAGGAGAAAAACATAAGATTTCAAAAACAAAACGATCCAAGGCGAAAAGGTAGCCTCAGTTGATTTGCATAAATAGTGGCCGTATGAGGTCGCCGCTTCGCGCGCGCTGTATCATATCTTTGCACGGGGCGCAAGCTAGCAGCATAATATGTGGGGCGCGCGCACAGTGTATTTCTGGACGGATAACGACGGACGGATAACGACGATGCTCGCTTTGACCAAGGCTAACAGAGTCGCGGCCTTTTCCAGTCGCCGCGGTTGAAAACTCAAAACTAAGCAGCTAAACACAACTTGTTTTGACCATAACATTGTCAACATTCAAGCAAATACCCAGCAAAACGAGCGAAAATAACTGCGACCCTCACCAATCAAGCAAAACAGTTCAAATCTTCATGTGTAATTCCTACAAGCCTTCGTAAAATTCACTCGACTTTCTCCTAGAAAATAACGATGGCGGTGTTTGTAAACACTTGCGAGCTAGCTATGACCTTTAACCGCTAGCTCAAATTATGCAGTTTCTACACAACGATCGACCAATAAGAAAACGACTATAGGTAAGCTTAATCTATTAGCATAATGAGCACCGCCCCAAAAACCTCAACTTAATGATTGATCCAAGGCGTTCAAGTATCTTCAGTGTCAAAAAGATCGGACGTGTTTTTACAACTCGGATGCTTTCCTAATTCGGATGTTTTTTGCAAACTCGGATGCTTTTTTAATTTGGATGAATTCGTAATTCGGATGCTTTTTGTAAACTCGGATGCTTTTTTAAATTCGGATGCTTTTTTAATTCGGATGCTTTTCTAGTTCGGATGCTTTTTTAATTTGAATGATTTTCTAGCTCGGACGCTTTTTATAAACTCGGATGCTTTTTTAATTCGGATGCTTTTTGCAAACCGAATATATTCGCAAAACGGATGCTTTCCCAATCGGGCACTAGGGTGGCCCTGGAAGGACATTACACATCGCAGATTCTGCGATTTCGCGCATTTTGCGCGAATTTGAACGATGACAAACATGTTATTTTGTTTTTTAGATTTCAAGTTCTGCGAAGATTTCTTAGTACATTTTCATTGATGCACATTTAATTCTGCGCAGCTATGTCGCACTCACGTACAGCAGATTTATATGCAGATTTATGTGCACATTTCTGCCGCGATGTCAGCACATACGACGTTTTGAAAGTTTAACCACGACGTTTGAAAGTTGAACCACGACGTTTAAAAGTTGAACCATGACGTTTGCCTGTCCGTTTTAGAAGACATTAGCCTCTGTCATGAAATGACGAAAATCAACCGAAGAGGGCGTTTTGAGGAAATTTGTCAATATGGCTTCCGAGCTCGCGCGTAAAACTAACGTAAGTAGCTATACCATGGAGGAAAGACAACAGATAGTTAGTGAATTGCGGGGAAATACTTAATAAAAAATGGCCAATCATAAAACTAGATTTTCTTTCCTGCACTTGAAAAGACCCGCCGTATATTTATGCTCCTTAGAAAACCGGTTAGGCCCAATTAACATTTAAACAAAACAAAAAATTCAGTGGCACTGAACTGAAGCTTTATTTGAAAGCCATATTTGAATGCCAAACAGTAAACAAATTCTGGGGCCAATTCATACAACTTGATACATGTACAAGCAATATTATTTTTGTATTTTTAATTATTTTTTGACATCAAATATAAATTTGGGGCTTTACACACAAGCACTTGGTTCACATAATTACTATATGGACGTTAAACCTCAACATTCCTAATCCTGCAATGTTAATTTAAAAACCAGTTTTAAATACTGTCACATTAAATGTACAGACGCCTGTGAAATCTAGTAATATTTTACCCTTTTATTGACTGAAACCTGACATTAAAAGAACTTCGTAAATATTAAACTTGAATTTTTCAAGAATTATTCAATTGCGCCACGACCAATTAGGGAGCACTCGGTCGATTGTGTGCACAATTTCTGGACGCCACCGTTTTGGTGTTTTTTTCGGACTAAGCTTACACCTAAATTGTTAACAGAGGATAAATAGCAAGCATTAATAACATTAACATGGTAAAGGTACAATGAATTTGCAGTTTGTCAACAAAGAAGTATGGCAACATTGCATGAGGAACGTCGGCCCAACATTAACTGTTTATAAACAATGTAAACGTCGAAGTACAGCTATAGCTCTCCCAAAGGTCGAGTTGTCTCAACGGGCGAGTTGTCTCAACGGGCGAGTTGTCTCAACGGTCGACTTGTCTGACATCTGCTAGCTACGCACGTACGTATATAGCGCAGCACGCTTTCACAAACTGACCATTTTTTCAGTCGCTGTTTCTTTCTCTTTCGTAATTTTACGGTTTTGGATGACATTTAGCCTTATGCCTACGATTTATCCTTTCGAAATAACCACAGCCTTTAGAGCTCCGTCGTAAGCCATAAAGTTCTGACATCGACGACACACGTGTTGCTGTTGGTAAGCGCCGCCATTTTGACAATTTTCCTCGCGTTGACCTTTTAGAAAGGTCATGACAGAGGCTAATGTAGGTGCATGCCCATCCGTGCGACATCGCACAAATCTGCGTACTGAGAAATCTTCGCTGAACTTGAAATCTAATATAAAAAGGGGCCTTTTCAAAAATCTGCGCAGAAACTATTCGCCTTCACATAAATCTGTGCAGAAATCTACAATACAATCTTCCACATCTCAGATATATGCTTAGATATATGCGATAACATGTTTGTCATCGTTCAAATTCGCGATATCGCAGAATCTGCGATGTGTGATGTCCTTTCAGGGCCACCCTAGTGCCGGATGGGAAAGCATCCGATTTGCGAATATGTTCGGTTTACAAAAAGCATTCAAACTAGAAAAGCATCCGAATTAAAAAAGCATCCGAGTTTATAAAAAGCATCCGAGCTACAAAAAGCATTCGAATTAAAAAAGCATTCGAGATTACAAAAAGCATCCGAACTAAAAAAGCATCCGAATTAAAAAAGCATCCGAATTAAAAAAGCATCCGAGTTTATAAAAAGCATCCAAATTACGAATTCATCCGAATTAAAAAAGCATCCGAGTTTGCAAAAAGCATCCGAATTAGGAATACATCCGAATTATGAAAGCATCGGAATTAGGAAATCAGTGATCTTTTTTTTTTTTTTTTTTTTTTTTTGGGGGGGGGGGGGGGGGGGGGTGCGTACGCACTCGTGGGGGGTGGGGTGCGTACGCACCCGTCGCACCCCCCCCCCCCCCCCACCCCCCCCCCCCCCCCCCCCCACCCCCCCTTGCGTACAGGCCTGGTTTACCATTCTTATTCCTCCATGGTTTACCTGATGATATTGACGTATTTGTCGATCTGTAAACGAAAATTTGCTCCAAAATAAACGTTAGTGCTGCCGCCGTTTTGTTTTGCCTGAGGCTGAGCATGTTTCCTACCTCCATGTTTCCTACCTCCATGGGCTGAGCTCACTGACCTCAACACCTGGACGGATCATTGTCCATATTCTGCTGTGGTAACACTTGAAGTCGGCGCGAACTGGAAGTGCAACATGGCGTCACTGCTGTGAGCCAATGAAATGTCCAGTTGTAGAGGTCAGTGGATTTACCAACCAACTGAACTCTACACCTGGACATTTCATTGGCTCACAGAGTGACTTCGTGGGTCCGCCATGTTGCACTTCTCTGCATGCCGACTTCAAAATGAAACAATGGATGATCTGTCCATGTATAGAGGTCAGTGGCTGAGCTAGACAACTTCTTTTACGGCTAGATTTGTGTGACCTTTTCAAAACCTTTGCTTCGTCTTCGGCTTTGGTTCGCCTCCGGCTTTGGTTCGCCTCCGAATTCCGATTTACTGAGAAGCAAATAGAAATTAAAGCAAATATAAATAGTCCAACGTTTGGGTTCATATCAGTAGATTTAATGTTTCTGAGGCACAACAGGCAAACAAATGTGTCAGGGGATCTCGCAGTTGGAAATCTAAAAGACGACGACGAAGCCAGGGATTCGAAAAGGCCCATTGCTGTAGCTCTAGCTAGACACCCGTTTCGGACACGGCCCGTGCGTCGTTTACGTATTCTTCAAGGCCAGGGCCGGGTACGGGTACGGGTACAAAGAACGCACACGCGCCCATAATATGCGAGGTTGACCCAAATCACTACGCCATCCACGCTATTGTGTTATTTTTTGCGGATAAAGGTTTGGCACTATTTGCCTAAATAAAACAATAGCCAATCATAGTCATCAGTTATCATTACATATGTATTAAATAATGTAATAATACTGTATTTTTGTGTTTACTATTGTATGATACTCCATTGTGTGTTTTCCTCTATGGTTTTACCATGGGGGTAGGATGTTTCACATACACTGTGGGTACTATTTTACATGACACCGAAACCGCGTGCGCTGTTTTTTTGTGACCGGCCGGACCACATCGGCACCGCATCGCATTCGCATCGCGAATTGGCTTTATTGCAACAATTGGGTAAACATCTCTCCAAATCTCACTTCGAAACCGACCTTCATTGATCTACAAAGGCATGCCAAGCAGCAGAAACATTTGGCACAGTATTTTTCACGAACAATAGTAAGTTATACCGCATAAACTACAATGAGGCCTGTTGTGTATCTGTTATTTTATTGAGCTTTTTACTTGAAGGTTTGTTGAGGATCTTGTCTCGGGATGAGTACTGAGTACTGTATGTTGAGCGCATTTTCCGAAGGCGCGCACTTTTCAAAAAATGCGCGTTGCGTAATTTTTGAACACGCAAACTGAGTTTGACTTTGAGTAAATTATAAGTTTGCGCATTGAGATGAAGCGCATATTTTTTAAAAAGCGCAATCTTTATTAATCAAACAGAATTCTGACAACCACCATGAATTACTTGCCGTAGCGTAGAGTTATATTTTACCTCCCAAGCAGGTAAAAAGGGTAGGGCCAAAGTAGCATTCTCATGGTCGGACGCTGTTTACACCCGAATGTTGGTCGTTTCGTACCCAAGTCGTTTCGTACCCAGGACCAGGTCGTTTCGTTTCCGTACCCAGGACCAGGTCGTTTCGTTTCCGTACCCAGGTCGTTTCGTACCCAGGTCGTTTCGTACCCAGGTCGTTTCGTACCCAGGTCGTTTCGTACCCAGGTCGTTTCGTACCCAGGTCGTTTCGTACCCAGGTCGTTTCGTACCCAGGTCGTTTCGTACCCAGGTCGTTTCGTACCCAGGTCGTTTCGTACCCAGGTCGTTTCGTACCCAGGTCGTTTCGTACCCAGGTCGTTTCGTACCCAGGTCGTTTCGTACCCAGGTCGTTTCGTACCCAGGTCGTTTCGTACCCAGGTCGTTTCGTACCCAGGTCGTTTCGTACCCAGGTCGTTTCGTACCCAGGTCGTTTCGTACCCAGGTCGTTTCGTACCCAGGTCGTTTCGTACCCAGGTCGTTTCGTACCCAGGTCGTTTCGTACCCAGGTCGTTTCGTACCCAGGTCGTTTCGTACCCAGGTCGTTTCGTACCCAGGTCGTTTCGTACCCAGGTCGTTTCGTACCCAGGTCGTTTCGTACCCAAGTCGTTTCGTACCCAAGTCGTTTCGTACCCAAGTCGTTTCGTACCCAAGTCAATTATGATGCACAAAGGAGATTAAGCCGGCAGTATGTCATGCAAACCCGCTCCTGTTAGTCACCGACGCACGGCATCATCATAGAGATGTATCAAGTATAACTGGCTGTCTGTTTCACTGTCAATCATTCAGATGAAGTCTCGACCAAAGCAATGCGGTGGCGCGCATTCACGCACAGTAGCTACCGAATGTGGGCCCTCTAGCGGTGAAAAATCCTTTGGAAAACACATTTGGTTCCCGTTTTTATGAAGATTGTTTTCCCTTTTTGAATTTTTTAAAACTCATATTAAAAGAATATAACACTGGAATAACACAATAAACCAATTTAAAATCTATCGTATGGGGATCTACATAGTTTTGTTTTCATTTCAAAGGAAAAGCCGTTTGTCACGTGTGCAATGAATCCTGGGTGCGAAACGCCAGTTATACTTGATACATCTCTATGATGATGCCGCGCGTCGGTGACTAACAGGAGCGGGCTTAATCTCCTTTGTGCATCATAATTGAATGGGTACGAAACGACTTGGGTACGAAACGACTTGGGTACGAAACGACCTGCTTCGGTTACACCCAAGCCAGTTCGGTATCCCACTGCACTGCGCACATGAAGATTTGACGATTTTTCTTTCGGGATAAACATTTCATCGATTGCGTGCAAAAGCATAGCGGGTACCAGCAAATTTAAAGAGATCGTCGTGTTCTAAAGTTACTAAGTAACATTTTTTGTTTTTACGTTTTGGTGTTTTTACAATTTCAGGTGTTTTGTGTGGCCAAACTTTTGTTCGAACAAAGTGCCCATCGTTTTTTTTTATTTCACAAGAAAATACAGAGAATGCAGATTCGGTTACCACGTTCCCCATAGCCTTGTGTGCATTTGTCTGCCGTGTTTATCCCACGAGAACAAATGTTGAATCTTGTTGTGCACATGCACAGTTGGAATACCGGGTTGGCTTATTGCACACGCCGCCGGGCAAAGGGGAAGCCCTCCATTTGATTTGTACAGGGAATTACATGTTTTCTATATTTTTTTACAGCAATACAAAATGAATACTTTATTTTTTTAGTGTAACGTGGGAGATTTTGTTACTTTATAAAAGAATGAAATTTGGAAATATTTCGGTGTAGTGTTGGACAATAATTAATTATTTAGATTTTTTTCACATAGACCACAACACTATTTATTCCCCTTTGAGTCCAGAGGGTACGTACGTACGTACGTACGTACGTTCGTACGTACATGTAGCCTAGCCACCAACAGCTGCCCAGTTGGATGATAGCACGCCCTCTATGATTGAATCAAACAAAACGATGTGACGTCGCAACATCGGGTAGTCTGATCTAATGAACCAGAAATATTAGTCAGAATATTTTGGTTTGAGAACCGGAAAACATGCGAACGCTCTTACATGTCTTTCGGTGGTGGTGCATGCATGCGGCCAGTGCGGAATGCGGCATACAAATAGACTCGTACATAATTGCGATGCGATGCAGCAAAAAGTACAAAATCGCAATGTAATTCAGCAAAATTTGTGCTAGCCGGCAAGCTTTATTTTTACCCCGAGTGCCGGCCGGTGATATTCAATGCAGGCTACCGCCGGCTGGCAAAGCTACAACCCTGTGTACAATGACCTTTAGAATTTCTTACCGCGCAACTAAGCCACGAAAGTAACCTACATGTACATCCGCAGGTCACAAAACGTTGTATCCAATCAGAGCTGAATGCACATCAGTGTTTACCACCAATGCCGAGTACATACTTGTACACGTATGTACATGCGGTGGGCACGAACAAAACCAGAGCGCCTGTGAAGTTGCATAATCAGATACCGGTTTTAAAGAATCGGCGACATTGTTGTTAAAAAAATCGGAACTAGACCGGGGAAGTCGCTTGCTATACAAGTAGCTACGGTGACCTGCTATAGCTACGGTACAATCTTTGTGTACAAACTCTGTCACGCACAGCTTGTACCCAAAGCTTGGTACCGTAGCTATAGCGCACGTAACCGTAGCTATAGCGAGCTGACTGCTAGCGTTGTGTGTGTACAATGTTGGGTTTGTGTGCGCGCCTGCGATCGATGTGCACGCGGCAATCCTCTTTTGAGGTCAGCTGTAATCCTTTTATTAAATAAACTCAGTGTTCCTGCTGTTGTGTAATATGCCTACTAGTATACCCAGTTGGCCCGCAAGCGCGCGTGGTCCTCGTTTATGCAGCTGAATGAGCTGATACTACCGGCTCTCTGCCCGAAAACAGCCGGCACTAAAACAATTATATCTACCACCCTGACTAAGACTGTGGAGTTATTATCTTCGCATACAATATTTCATGCTGTGAACAAATTATAAAATACAAAAGGTCCTGACGTACATATTTTGGGAAGTGTATGAACATTTTTAATTCTATAAAATATAAACTGCCCGGACAGACCTTTTTGCCACAAGGGTTCTGATGAGAAACAATTTTATTTTTTGTATGTTGCCTAAAGAGGTACGATTAGCGTAAATTTTGTCTTGGAGGGTTAGGAGTAATTATCATAAATGGGCGTATCTACACCACACTGAGTGGAAGACACTTAGCTTCTCAGATCCTTACCTTCCCTTAAATTAAACTCACCCCAACAATAAAATTGGAGACCAAAAATAGTCAATGAAAAACGAGCAAAGACCGAATTTGAACCCCAGTCGAACGATCTATAACCTAACCCATTATCCACTAAGCTACCGTGAGACGTCGACAGAAGCCGTTTTTCCAAAGTACATGTACTTTAAAGGGGAACTCCACCCACAGTTTATAATGGCATAATGTTAAAGAGTGTTAATTGCCATTAAGACTTGATTTTTATTTTATTTTTATCGGTTTCGGTAATAATATAAAACAGATTTTCTCGCACTGCGCTTACCGCCATGCGAGCCGCCCTTTTGTTCTGGTTTCACGATACATCCGGGATATATAAGCCCAATCGATAGCGTCCCTGCACGCGCAAGGAATGCAAGTGAACCCTTTTGTGTACCGCATAGCGTATGTATAATGTGTACTGTGCATGTGAAAGTGGGCTCCAAATCATACAGATATAATTATTATGCCATAATTACTAGCTCACAGATTTTCTATTCTTCTCAGAAAATACAAAAATAAATGATAATTTGTGGCACGTCAAGTCGATATTCTGCACATAAATGCAATACATGTACTCGCAATAGTCGGGCGCCGTACAACATACAAGGCATAATGTAGTTGGCCGCGTCAAGAAAGAATACCAGTGCGAACAATACGCAATAAAGCGATGTGCATTGAGGTGCAGATGACGTGGGAAATTTGAACAATGTGGATGCACCCTTGTACTCCTGAATGGCAAGAAATCGTGAATATAATAGGCGCTTGAGTCGTTCTCGATAACAAATCAAAACAAATTCTCTGCGGAGTCAGTATGTTACTATATATTCTTTTAGACTGTTAAAACGTGTGCGCAAAATACCGTGCTAAAATAGTGTAGGTGCTATAAATTACTTTTTATTTTCTTCCCACCTCAGAACACAATATGGACAGAGACCAACAACAACTCAATAAGGTGTTTGTTGGCAACATAAACTTTAGAACAAATGAAGATGATCTCCGGTGTGTCTTCGAAGGTTGTGGCCATGTGAACGAATGTAAGGATATCAGTTCATTTTTTTACAGTGTACAACATAACGTAAGATGTGTTTAACCTTAAACCCTCATCAGTCCTCAAAAAATTATCTGGGTAGTTTTTGAGGATTTTGGATAATTGAGGCTGATTGCAGTACCGGTTGATTTTGGAGGATGTGTTGTGATGAGTTGAGCCCTGCATTATTATGTTCAATATCATCCGCACTGCTTCTCAATGTCACTGGCACTGCCTCGACCTGATTACACTGATAACTGGAGGATTGAGGCAATGATCACCCCTCCACTGATCAAATGCAAGAAATAACATATTATTGAAGCTGAATCAAATTTCCAAACACTACTAGAGGGATTGGCATGGAATGTTGCATTTCTACCTGATTTTATTTGCAATCTGTTTCACCAAGTCCTGGCTAACCACTGGTTTGTTCTTTATTCTCTTACAAGCAGTTATCGTTGTCAAAGACAGAGAAACAAATCGCAGTCGTGGCTTTGGTTTTGTGACGTTTGATTCTCCACACGGTGCAGAGGAAGCTATTAAGAGCCTGAACGGTTCAGTAAGTATTTTAACAAATTGCTGAGTGACACTGTTGATAACAATAAGAGAAGGATTTGGCCCAAAATGTTTCTCATAATTTGATGCCATGTGTCTTGAAACCAAGGACACGTCGAAATGCGCCAACAAACTAGGGCGTTTGGTATCATTTTGGAAATGGTACAAATAGTTTGAGAATACTACTTGATGAATGTTCAGTGCAAAACGAAACTTATTTTATTATGAATGTGCACGAACCCAAAAATGTTTGAATCGATTCTGTCTGGGAATTGCAATTTCAATCGGAATTAATTCCGAACATAACAAAAATAGTTAAAGAACCTTAATTTTAACAAGGAGTAATGTTAAGGGTAAGATCAAAATCAGGCGATTTTTGAAGGCAGGTTATAGTTAGCCTGTCTTCAAAATCGTTGCGTGGAGGAAGGCATGCAAAATTAGCGCAATCCATTTGTTAAAGTTCTGAATTGTTGGCTACGACATGTGAGACGCGGCAAGGAAATAAACCCGCTATGAAAACCTGGGCCGCATGCTTTTACGAATAACACATGCAGTTCATGGCTTAGCTGTCTGTGTGTAATGTTACATATAAACATAATGCTATATACAGAAATTCCCACTATCATCTCTGGAACTGTTTGTTGATATCTGTGGTCTTGGTAAGAATTTTTTGTTTTGGGTTTTACTTCCAACTTGTAGGATCATGATGGACGACAAATCGTAGTCAAACAGGTCGAACCGAGGTCTGGTGGTGGTGGTGGGGGAGGAGGAGGAGGAGGAGGTGGTGGTGGTGGTGGTGGCAGAGGTAGCTACGGAGGAGGAGGTAGCTACGGAGGAGGAGGTAGCTACGGAGGAGGAAGTGGTTACGGAGGAGGAAGTGGTTACGGAGGAGGAAGTGGTTACGGAGGAGGAGGTGGTTACGGAGGAGGAGGAGGTAGAGGTGGTTACGGAGGAGGAGGTGGTAGTGGTAGAGGTAGCTACGGAGGAGGTGGTGGTGGCGGCTATTAGCCATCTGCATAGCGGCAATATCAAGAAAGGTAAATAAGCAATCTTGTATTCGAGTCCTCACAGACGCTCACAGGCTATGCAAATAATGTTTATATAGCACTTTATACTCTTATACAAGGTGTCGAAGCGCTTGACATGTTAATATTACCCCGGTCATTGGGCCCACGAAACATTCCAAATACCATCTTGGCTCCCTGGTGAGTATACAGCTCGATGCTGCCATTTTGGCGCAAGGCAGCTAAATCAACCTCAATAACCATCTCTAACCTCACAGGTACTCATTTACTCTTGGGTGGGGAGAAGCAATGTGTGACATTGCCTAAGGGCACACGTACCACGCACGGCAAATTCAGTGCACGAGGCCATGGCACTTTCCGAAGATGAACCGTGACCAAAGGCACTCCTTTATTGTTCCTTGTTTTGCTTGGAAGACGACCTGTTATTTGCGACGGGACTTGTGACCTGATTTGTGGTGGACTTGATAGATACGATTTCAGCTGCAGTAGTTGATGCCAATCCTACATGTATGTCCTTATAACTGCTTCACATGAAGATATTCCTAATTTTCTGAAATAACCAACAAATGTGTGCAAAATGAAGCCTAAAAACAGCGCTCAATATACTGAAGACCGATAATTTAATAGGTACCAGTACGTTGCATATACCGGTTTTCGGCTTGAGCCTCCGCGCATGTTGTCGGTCCGAACAATATCAAATTGCGCCAGCCCGCGTGTTTATGGTTTTACAACGAAGATAAGAAATGATTCCGCGGGGCGCGCCGTCCGTTATCTGGGCTTATTGAGGGCGCCCTATTATAAGGGCGCCCTCAATAAGCCCAGATAATGAACAACTCGGTCTTGGTATAGAGGTCAGTGGTCTTGGAATCCAGACTGGCTTGCTAGGCCAATAGCAGGGTGCAGAGAACGCTCCCCGCAATTCCCGACTCGTGATTGGCCACCCCAAAGTGTACGTCGCGAACAACATATAGGCTGGGGCGGCATGGCTGGTTTCTTTTGAGAATTTACTGTGCAAGCTATTGTGAACTATAGCGGCGGGCCGCGTGTGAAACACAAATAACTTCACAGCCGCAGTTGGTCGTCAAACGTATTATTAGGCCTACTTAAATGTTTTAAGCTACAAATAAAAACGGCAGCTTTTCTAATATACTAAAGCCCCGAGATTTTCTGGATAATCTGACAATCTTTCGGTGTTTTCGATATCATTTAGGAACATCGAAATTTAGATACATCAAAATTTCGAATATGTCGATATTTCGATATGATTAAAAAAGTGACATCGGCGATATCGATGTCAAAATAGTATCGAGTATTTGAGTAATATCGATATATCGACGGACGTTATAACCAATCATACTTTTGTTTATTTTTTACTCTCCAGATGCGATGAGCTCAGAGGGTACTTGCTTTGTTCTCTCAACTAATTCACTTTTCAAAAGAAGAGTGTTAAAAATGTCTGACCAGTGATTACTCATTAACATTCAAACCTTCCCAACTCTAATAAAACGATCTCCCCCCCATTTGGGTTGATTTTGGCAGATAAGTCATGTGCACCAAGTCCATCAAAAGCCACCAGCACCAGTGTTGGGTTTCATGAAGTATTATGTGAAGCAAAGTAAGAGGCGGATTTTGAAGGACATGGTCCTCTACTTAGTAAAACTATGTAGAGAGTTAATGTTAAACTTGTGGTGACTTATAGTACCCATGGTCAGTAATGCATATCCATACAAAGTGAAGTGGAATTGACAATTTTCACTCCCAGTTCTGTACTCTTTAAAAGCAAACAGGAGATTCTGGGAAGACAAGATGCAGGCTTTCAAATATTCCAATTTTTTTCAACTTCTACTTTTTTTTCTCTTAAAATTTCTACAATATCCTACTTTTTTGGTCATAACAGTTTTATACACTCGTGTAGTCCACACAATGAAGGCTTGGGCACAGGAGTTAATGCAACTGTACTTACAAGAGTTTAGTGCCGGGATTATTTTAACATCACCGAGCCGACGCGCGGGATTATTTTTGTTAACGAAACTCGATTCAGGTTCAGGCTGCCAGTCCTGGGAAGCACACCCACGCATTTCCGGCCTTGCTTGCTGCTGACAGACATTTCCGGGCCTTGCTCGTGGCGTGTTTATGCGTCATCCGTTTTGAATTTGGGGAAAACTTTGCGTTTATATTCGTCATCCGTCGCGAACTGGTTGAGGATGGAACACAGTGTTGAGTGCAGAACATGCCGTGGACGTGAGCAAGTATCAACAAAAACTACTAAAAGCCCACAGAAGTCCTACTTTTATCCTGATTTTGCCCTCCGAAATCCTCTTTTTGTCGTGCTTTTTAAAATATTTGTATTAACTTTTATCCGACTTTTTCATCAGGGTCTGTTTGAAAGCCTGTAAGATGTGTTAAAATTGTAATAGTCAAAAACATTTATCAGTGCATTGTGCCCATAAGTTATTTTTGTGTAGTTTAAAATCATACTGCTAGAGGTTAATGATTTAACAAAATTATAACACATTTGTATGTGGTTTTAGTTTTGTAGGTTAAGACACTCTTTGTTACTTGTTAGATAATATGCGTTCTAGAAAAATTAGACGGAACTGGGTTCAGGACTTGGAGGAGAAAAATAATGCAAACAGCCAAATCCGAATGATTCTCTTCAAATGTATTATTTTTATTCAGTGATGTCAATTAGAGAATAACAGTGCGAGGACCCCGTCATTACATGTACTGTGTGATAATGACCGGGTTGGGGGAAGACCACTGGTAATAAACCGAGCCAAAATTGAGGTCCATTACCAGCGGTCATCCCCAACCCGTTCATTATCACGCAGTAATGACCGGGTCCTCGCACTGTTATTACCTTTAATAAATACCTTTTTTAACGAGAAAAATTGTGAAAATGTTCCAAATTTTGTGACTTTTCTTTCGGTGACATTTTCAGTGTTTTGTTTTCATGTTCAGGTGTATATTTTAGCTTATGCATGGTACCCTGTCTCTTCAATATTTTTTGTTATTATTACCCGTACTTTTAGACCAGACTAGCTAACTACTGGGCCCAATTTCTTGGCTCTGTTAACCACAGAATTCCTCGCTTACGGTCACCATTTTTCGCTAACCGCGCTAGCAGAAAAATTATTTGCTCACCCGGTAAGCACAGAATCCTTAGTTGCGGGATGTACGCATGCTCAGAGACCAAAATTCCTTGCTAACGCGTGAAATACGTTTACCGTAAGCACCGAATTTTCTGCTATAGTAAGCAGGGATTTTTCGCTAACGGTAAGCAGAGCCAAGAAATTGGGCCCTGGGGCCAATTTCACGGAGCTGCTAAGCACACAAATTTGCTTAGCACAAAAAAGTCTTGCTCATTAAAAACAAGTTATCAGCCAAAATTCTACGTGTTTTTCGTGCTAAGCAAAAAAACAGCTGATTATCAATCAAAAACAATAAAGATCGCGTGAAAATTTGGTCTGTAACCTTATTTTTACCAAGGACAAATGTTCATACTAAGCAAATTTGTGTACTTAGCAGCTCGCATAGCAACGCGCTAGCGTTAACGAACGATACACGCATTTTGAAAAAAACTTTATTTATCCATCTAATCAGGTGGAAGTTCTACATGTATTTCTTTTTGTTTTTGTTTTTTGGCCGACCAAACGATATAAGAACCATAAAAATAAGAAGAATGCCCTTACAGACGCCCACAATCGGAATATTGTTTGCGTTCAAACAAAATATAATGAACATTCATTAACCAAATTGAATTGTAGTGATACAAATATTTTAGAGTGTAGGTTATGGATCCTGAGTAATTGTGTACCTTGTAAGCAAACATAATCTTCCACTAAAGTTTGGACCTTGAGGGTTTTTTTTAACCGAAGAATTGTTTTTTTTGTAAGTGTTTGAAAACCACAGGAAACGGGTATTTTAGGTGGCATTAACAGGATCGAATCAGTCTGCCTTGTGGGAATATTATTGTTTCTATAGAAATTGTCCTAGTGCAATTACTCCGAGTATCATTTTACAGAGCTAAACAATACCCCAGATGTGTTGATGTGACCTGCTCCCACGAAAACGGCGTAAAGTCGCGCTATGCTACTGTATACATGACATGTATCGAGTTATGATTGAAAATAGCCGATTTGACAGTAGGGAATGGTTTTGGGGGTCCAGACGAACGTTACTCTCATGCTTCGTTTGTTCCGGCGTTTGTGACACTTTTTGATCGCAAATTTATGTTTTCTTAGTACAGTGTAACTATTCTTAATTTGATGTGTGTAAATGACCTCTGGTTTTGCTCAATATTATATACATATTTTAAATACCCTACCTAATAAATTATACATGTACATCATTTTAAATCAAAATGTTAACTTTACTCTGATTTCGTGGGAGCAGGTCACAAATAGAAATCTCATGTCAAATCAGCAACACATAATATGCAGTTGTTGCAGGAAAGAACATGCTGGTTTCAAACTCTTGTTTTAGGAACTGGTTGGAGCAGGTATAGCGCAGCTTGATGTTAACTTAAAGGTGCATCAGAAGTCCTATGTGGAGAGAAGTAAAACAAAACAGTGGTTAAGCTCCTAATAGACTAAACGAAACCGTGAACAAATAAACACAACTTATTCACAAAGAATAAACACTTCAAGGATCCCTAGTCGGTGGAGTATGACCGCAGCACATTTGTATTCCATTTTTTCTAAATAGTGAGTGGAATCGATCAAAGAAACAACGAATATACTGTTTAAAGAAATAAGATTTGTTGTAATTTGTTCTACATGTATATAGAAATAACAAAGTCTCGATAATCTATCCTACAGAATAGAAAAACATCTTGTATACAATTACAACGCTCTTTTAAACAAGAAACAATAGGAAAAATGAGATTTTTCATATTTCTATATAGAAATAGAATCGAACAAAGAAACAGGAAATTCGACCGCGATAGATAGAAGAAAAGCTATAGAGTTTGCTCTACGAAAAATGGGTATACATTCTACCAAACAGATCCACATTTGCTAGTAGACAACTGTCTTTTGGTGGACAAGTAGACTACGACAGTACGAGATAAAGAGGGAACGCGGGAAAACCAAACTACTGCACGTATTCGACGGATTTCTACCCAAATCGTACGTAAAGGAAGAATGCAACTCTTGGAAGGCTAGGCGATAGGCCCTACAATTTACAACATTTTTCCCAAGAGAGTATATGGACAAGTTTTGCCATACCAAAATAGCGACAATGTGTCGCTTTGGATCCAACGGATGTACATGTATAGGCGACACGCTATCGCGGGTAGACTTGATCCAAGTCGGGCTTCTGTGGTAACATTGCTCATGGTCATCCACACCGTGCGCCTCGCGTCGCGGCGTCACGTCCACGCTCACCAGTAGCGCGCCCTCATGGGTCGCCCATGCTCATGTGTGGTTCAGAAATCCTGGGGTGCGTTCCATGTACTTACGCGAACGTTGCCAACGTTAGCGTTGTTTGCGTGAGTGGAACGCAATGTGCGCCAATTATGTTGGCAAACGTTAGCGAAAACGGCGAACGACATTCCGAGCTGTTCGCTGTTGGCCAGTGACGTATTTTAAAGATGGCGAAGAGGTTGGCAGACGGCAGTGTTCTTTTCACGGTTTTGATTTACGTTTCATACTTTTCGTTATAAACGGTGAATTGTTTCGAGCATTTACAGGGACTTTTAAATAAAAATAATGAGTTGGACAAAAAGCAGCCAACCAAACGATGTCACTGTCACTGGGCGCCGCCATTTTGAAAACGTAGTTTTTAAAATATCGTTCCACTTCAACTAACGCAAGCTCAAAACGTAGGCGAACGTTCGCGCAAACAGTTCGCGTAAAGTGGAACGCAGCCCTGCACTGACGTGACATGATGCATCATCACGTTGATGCCGATCGCGGAACGACAACCAGATGAGGGCGCCCTTTATCTAAGGCCAACAAAGCATGCACATAATTATTCGGCCGGATTGGCGAAAGCAAATTGGTAGTCTCATGGAGGAATAAGAGCAGAGTCCGACTTGGGTCAAGTCTATATCGCGGGCTACAAAAGCACACACATCACATCGCAATTTAAGACAAAAATATACAAAGAAAAACTGTATGCAATATTCCAATGCAAAATAGACGTATCGGATGTGCTGGTAGAAATACTAGCTAGAGAACTACCAAAAATAGAAAAGAAATTGGGTATACTATTTCGCCCGGGCGGATTACTGTCGAAATAGTGATACACGTTAGTAATGTTGTAATTCATGGACAGTAATCCGCCCGGGCGAAAAAGTAATCCGCCCGGGCGAAATAGTGGTCTGGAAATCTTTTTTGGGTCGTGTCCTAAATACACTTTTCGTATATTTTAGAGCCGGAGCTAGACGTACGAAGGAAATTTGGAACGTATCTAGCGGACTTTGCTTCTTGCAGTAGCGCGAGATTGCAAAAAAATCTTCGAGCATCCGACGGTGAACTGAAACACGGTTGCACCAGTGTAGAGATATCGATGCGAAACCCAGACATCTCAAAATTTGATAAACATTGTACGTGTATTTGGAAATATATCCCAAGTAGAAAAATGCTAGAAGGCAAAGAAATATTTGTTTCCCAACCCACTTCCAAACAATGGCCATTGCTGTCAGAACAGAAAGATAGACAGATGTTGGTGGTAGGTGTTCCCTTCTAAAAAATATTGGTAGGTTGGTACGCACATTTTGCAATGGGACACGTAGCGGGAGTATAAATACCTAGTACCAAATCGAGCACGCAAAATAGTTGGGGAAAAGCATTGCAATTTGCCATCGGAGAGACGGAGACTATGGTTTTGTAGATTGTCCTACATGTATAGTTCAAATAGAAAGTATATCGGAAGACGACGACAAAAAGAAGATCTGTTTTGGGCCGAGCAGAGTATTCTACAAAGACACCAAAACAATTCTTTGCAACACCAACAAACTCACGCAGGTTCGAAGCTATACATTCCGGAAATACAGGGTGTCTCTAAAAAAGCATACCATTTAAAAATTTGTATTATTGCAAAACTACTGAATTTTTCAGAATAAAGACCAATGTCTGTGAAAAGGGTAGAATGTTCTCTGTCCGATGGTATAAGGTTAATTATGTCATTGCCATGGGTGACTGAACAAACAAGACATTTATGAAATGTACAGAAATCAGCACTGTGACACGTTGTTTTTACTTGTGTGACAAAGCTCATAGGCCTAGAGGCAGGTGTTTAGGTAGCCTTGGTCAAGGCGTTCATCGTTACCCGTCCGTACGTACAGCGCAGCGGTAATCGGAGCTCAAACAGCGACCTCACGCGGCCACCGTGACTATTATATGCAAAGTAACTGAAGATACTTGAACGCCTTGGATCATTGGTTAAGTTGAGGTTTTGGGGGCGGTGCTCATTATGCTAATAGATTAAGCTGACCTTTATAGTCATTTTCTTATTGGTCGATCGTTGCGTACGTAGAAACTGCATGAGCTAGCGGTGAAAGGTCATAGCTAGCTCGCAAGTGTTTACGAACACCGCCATCGTTGACATATTTTATCGGAGAAAGTTGAGTGATTTTTACGAAGGCTTGTAGGAATTACACATGAAGATTTGAACTGTCTTGCTTGATTGGTGAGGGTCGCAGTTATTTTCGCTCGTTTTGCCGGGTATTTTCTTGAATATTGACAATGTTATGGTAAAAACTAGTTGTGTTTAGCTGCTTAGTTTTGAGTTTTCAACCGCGGTGACTGGAGAAGGCCGCGACTCTATTTAAACTTGTCGAACTCGGCCCTATACATTATATCGCACGCATCTAATCCAGCTAAAAAACCTGCCTCGGTAAAACGCGGAACTCTGATAATTAAATGCCTTGCCGGCTGAATTTTGCCAAGAAAATAATCTGAGGAGTTATTGAGGATATAAGACACTTGTCCCTGTTTAAATTACGACCAGCATGCCTGGGTTATGCCGATTATGCGGTGATAAGAAACTGACCGAACACGCTGAATGAGTACCTGAATGAGTACGACTTTAATTGTCGCGAATATTGACTTCAATATTCGCGACTTTGGGGGAAAATCGTGAAATTTGACGTCAATATAATTATTCGCGACTTTATGGAAAGTCGTGAAATCTGCGTTGTCCCTCCAGAGCCATCATATAGTTTTCGCATTCGAGGTCGTGCGCTAGAATCTAGCGCAAAGTAAAAAAAACCATAAGATTTAATTTATGAATAAACCATGCATAACCAAGGCAACCAAACGAATGTCGGTCATTTCGTACCCAAGTCGATCATTTCGTACCCACGATTATTGACATGATTATTGTGACAAAAAACAAGTAAGGCATCAAATCAATTCAGTAAATTGAGTTTGTAATTTCCTCGTATTCATGAGTGATTGATGTTAGTTATTTTGTTTTCTCTTTTTCTTATAGGACGGGTTCGTTCTGCTGACGGGTTGCAAGGATATAACAATATCTTGAGCGCTGTTTTCATTTGTCAAGAATTGTTTCCCCTTATCGACGTGGATTAGGGCAAAAAAAACGTACAAAACAACAGTTGATCGTCCGGACTTTTCAACAAAAAAGAAGAAGGGAGGTGTTTTATTGTATTTGATTTTTATATTAAATATCAGAAAAATGTCATACTTGTCAAACCTATTATGTTTTCCCATTATTTTAACGGTTTCCTCTTTTTGTTAGTGCTTCTTCGATCTCCTCGATCTCCTCGTTCTCCGTGTCTTGCTCTTGATCTTGATCTCGGTGCGTGGTTCACAGATCCAAACCTCCAGCCCGGATGGGTCCTCACGGATCTCAAGGTACTCCTGCGGTGGGTAAAACCCGATCGACAACCAACATGCTGCCACACCTGACAACACGGTCGCACTGGAACGCATGCTGATTCGAACGAACAGTCTTCTTGTAGATGAGACAGGGAGCCGGGAACATTGGGGTGCCGTCAATCTTGGGGGGGGGGGGGGGGGGGGGGGGGGACACGCCCCCCCCATATTTTGACACAATATCAAATGCCTCCCCCCCCCCCCCCCCCCCCCCATTTCTACTGTTATCAGTTGGCCGTCAATCAAAGTTGGAAGACTTGGGATTTATTATTTGAAATAATTCGACAGTGGAATAAAACAAATACCGGCACCTCCCGGCCCATTGAATCTGGGCTTAATACTTTCAAGATACTTGATATTCTCCCTAACTTATTTGAAAGATTAAACGGATAAAACCTTATCTCATTAATTTTACAGGACACCGACAAAAAGGTTTTCTTGTGTTTCTAAACTATACATTCAAAATCCTTTGCACCACATTTCGTTTGCGGAAATAGTTTTCTAATTGTTTCCAGGAATAACATTTTTGGCGAATTATTGTCACCAAAAAAGTAAGAATTAAAATTACCAAGGTAGAATTAAATGCACTTTAATTACTAAACAAATTATCCATGTTAAAATGTTCGACTTTACAATTTTGTATCTAGTAAATAGGTATAAAATGTGTTAGAGTCATGGGACCACTGCAGCCGGCGTACGGGTATAGCGCCCCCAGAAATACGGCATACGTGATTCTCAGAGTTCTCTCTTCAAGTTCTCTCTCATCGTGTCTGATGTAAATCACAGGTTTTTTTCAAACGGTAAAAACACGGTGTTGGTTTCCTTTCAACTAGACATTTGAAATAGGATAAGTAAACAATCAAAACATTAGATTTTCGGGGATTCCAAGCCAGTACCCCTTTAGGTCTTCGAAGGAAGACGCTCATTTGAAATGGGATTGACGCCCCCTGGGAGTGAAACTGGATAGCAAAAATCGTAGGGCGCCGCTAGCGCTGCGCGGCGCGCGCTCTGTCTATGGTCTTTGCTGGATGGATATTGGATAGGCATTATTGGAATTTTGTTCCGGAAAAGCCCCAGTTTTTTGTATAGTGGCCGCGTGAGGTCGCTGTTCGCGATGTATTTTTGCACATGCTTGCTAACTTAACTGCAGCGCAGATTTCGGCCAAATATTACGATGGCTATAGGCCAAGGCTACAGCATAAACGGAAAATCTGGTAAGTATATGCATGGAGGGAGCCTTCCTCCATGGTATATGTAAGTTACATTGTAACATGTATTTTATTAAGTTTACACTAGGTTGTGTACTGATTTACATAGGCTTGAAAGATCTTAAAAGATTTTGGATGCTGATCTTGAAATAAATAAAAAGGCCGTTGCCGTTGCGTAATCCTACGTACTTTTTCTATTCTTACGCGAGTTCCGGTAGCGCATGCGCAGTCCCTAGTTTTTCGTATACAGTCCCTAGTTTTTCGTATACACGACTTTATACCTTTTTCTATAAGACCCTATCTGGATGAGATTATTAACCAATAATTTTAGTTAATAAAAAAATGTTATTTAAAATGAAATAATACCAAAAAACAATAAAGGTATATCGTTAATAAGAACCGCAATGCATCATGGGTAGGGTTAGGGGCATATCCACTGACCTTTAGAGGTCAGTGGGCATATCGCTGTGCGCGGCCGGCTAGCCGGCCGACCGACCACACACGTACAAAATCCGATATGCGATCCGTGCGAGTTCTTGTATGGCTGTCCCATAATATTACCCAAAATGCTTTGGGCAGCAGCGCCCTCTTGTGATATTTTGCTATTCGCGATATGGTCTATGGAATTAACTTATTACACAGTGCATACATACAATTAGACCCAATAATTGGGGCGTTTTCACTCCTTTTTCGAATTTTGGATTTTGTCTGTCGTTAACGACAGACAAAATCCAAAATTCGAAAAAGGAGTGAAAACGCCCCAATTATTGGGTCTAACATACAATAATAACCTATTATTACCTACTGAACACTTACTACAAACGTAGCTATTGCCATTTTTAGTTTTATACTTTTTGTCCACGAGGAAGTCACAGGCACAGCTAGTTTGTTATGAAAAATGTCAAAATTTGAATACGAATGAAATGTAATGTGAATTTTTCACTATGTTTGCACAAAAATCTAAATTCCATCACTGTATCGTTTGAATAATTACATATTATGGTCATTTGGACTAAATACCACAATTTAACAGCGACTATTGGTGAGTATTGCCAAAACAAATTTCCTTGGTGGTCTTCATACGTTCCGCGCGTATTGAGTTCCCCTTGTCTGTGTCGGGAACCAGTTAAATCACGTAATAAGAATAGCAACAGCGAAATAAAAATAACGTGGACCGGTCTATGATCAGCACTGTACAGTACAGCGCGGCGGTAGTGTGACCACCGTCTCCAGTCGATCATAATTTTGGTTGGCAGGCAAGGCCTGCACTACATGTAATCTGATTGGCCTAATGCTTGCGCTGGGCTTATGGGGTAAATGCCGGGCTATCGGTACAAAGTAATAATCGTTGGTTTATTCGAGGAGTACTTTACCCGTACCTACAGGAATTAATATAGAGGGCGCTCTATAAAAGCAAGACATCTAATAAAAGCAAGACACGACATATGTATACTTGTCTTTATCGTTGTACGCAAATATTACGCAAGTCCCAAGTACTAAGTAGGGACGATTCGATCCACACCACTACCCGGCCCTTAATATGCCAGTTCACAACTGCAGTGCGTACATGTAGCAGCAATGTATGTACGAATGTATCGATCAGTCTTTTGCATCGATCAATCAATCGATCGATTGATCGGTCTTTTGCATCAATCAATCGATCAATCGATCGATCGATCGGTCTTTTGCTTTCGATCGGTCTTTTGCATCAATCAATCGCTCGATCGATCGGTCTTTTGCATTGAACGATCAATCGGTCTTTTGCATCGATCAAACGATCGATCAATCGGTCTTTTGCATCGATCAAACGATCGATCAATCGGTCTTTTGCATCGATCAATCGATCGGTCTTTTACATTGATCGATCGATCGGTCTTTAACATTGATCGATCGTTATTTTACATCAAACAATCGCAGTTTTGCCATCGACCACACTTTGCCATCAACCAGTCAATGAAAAAATAGCGATGAAAGAGGCCAATGAATTAATACGCACACAGACATGCTGTCCTGTACGCAGTCGTGTAAGGACACGTTAGTATTATCAATCAACAACCATGCAGTTAAGAAAATTGACTGGCCAATGCCAGTCTTCGGTATGGTCTCCTTGGCACTGTCCTGTTACCAGCAGTACAGGGTATACATGTAGTTCATGGTGCATTTTATGCATTTAATGACTTGAAGTGAACAACTTGGCCTCCTAGGTGCTATACTTTTAGAGATATTTAAGTATTTAAAGTTTGGCGGTCATGCATGCTCATTAGTCCAAAGTTCACTGATACATATCTCACAAACTAACGAGCCAAATTACACAAAAATTCATTTCTGGGGGTTTCTCATATAGGCCAATCATAACGCCAAATATTTCAATCTGTGACGGTCGGGTACAAAATCATGTTGATTTGACACGGAATATAACCGAATGATAATCTCGTGTTGATGCCTAACAAGGTTTAACGGGATCAAAGAGCAGGAATTACATGGAACTGAGTCCAAGACAAGCCCAGTGAGTGAGTAAGTGAGTGATCATTCTAGCTAGATGGCATCATCTTCCCCGTCAACTAGCCCGCAAGAGGCGGCCACCTCCCAAGAAGAAGAGCTACTCACCAGGCTATGGGAGCGCGTCAGTAAAGCTGTTGAGTACAAGACCAGAGGCAATGATCTGTACAACTGCAGGGACGTCCGGGGGGCCATTGGCAAGTACCACAGGGCCTTGCTGTTCGTCCGAGGCCTGGATGCCAACTTGCAGCGGAACAGTCTGCAGTACCAGCTAGGGTTGGGTTTTGGAGGGCCCGTGGAAGGCAGTGACACAGGGGGAGGAGGAGGAGGTTGTGTCCCAAGCCAGATGACCAGCCTGCCGGAAGACATGCAAAAGAAGGTGGCCACCATTGAGCAAGGCTGCCTCAACAATTTGGCAGGTAAAGGTTACCTTTTGGTGGCCATCACTCAATTGTCTTTAGTCCGTGGGCTGCTCATGGTTTTGCACGAGATACTTATATAAACTTGGTTTTTCAGGGAAATTTCATTGAATGTTATTTTGTGTTGCACACTGTATATAATTTACACAGTAAAGGGCTGGGGTGTAGGAGTACTGCACATGTACTTCCAAGATTTAGTCAAAGATGGATCAAGTGTTTTGAGTGCAGAGCATGCCAAACGAGGCTTATAATAAGATGCTGTGGATTGTGGACATGGGTGAGTAAAAACTACTTAAAGCCCACCGAGTCCTAATTTTATCCTGATTTCGTCCTCCAAAGTCCTACTTTTATGTAGTCCGAGTATCAGACATTAAACCCAAATGGGATAATGGCTGATATCTATAGACACTATTTTATGTGACGCCGTGTGCCAGCCAATCGGAGGTTGCCGAAAGGTAGACAAAGCTGCTGTATGATTGGTCAATTTGGCTGCCGTGTTTTTGTAACATAGCAACTGGTAACATAAGACGAGATATCGCGATGGAAAGCGCCCGTTAAATGGAACAAAATCTTGAGATCAAGATGCAGTCTTGTTTTGCATAATTAACCCTAACCCGTATTCAGATTGCATCATTTGTCAAACCTTGCTCACTGCAAGAGATCCATCAGGTCCACCTGCTGACCTTTCTTGTTGCATGTGGAAGGGTTAAGGTTAATCACTGAATCTGCTCATATATATCATAGATTGACAGTCCTGCTTTAAAAAAAGATTGACCCTACTTGTCTCTTGCATGTACTTTCTCACATGGGTCTGCTTGAAAGCCTGAAGTATACAATATATACTGCTGATGTTATGATGCATACCACAACCTGAACTAACTGGAACAAAACGAAATTCACCTATTGCAAATCTCTCTTCCCCCCCCCCCCTCTTTTAATCCAGCCTGTATTCTTCTCCAAGGGGACCCCAACTATAAGAGGGTGATTTCCTACTGCGACAGGGTTCTGGCCTCGACCCCAAGTAACCCAAAAGCCTTGTACAGGAAGGGTTGTTCCCTCTATCATCTGGAATCCTACGAGGAGGCTTACGACTGCTTGAAGAAAGCACAGCAGATCTCGCAATCCGGTATGTGAATAACAGGTAGCTTGGTTGCGGTTCCCACTTGCTAGCTACATCCGGCTTGAACCGGCAATGGAAGCAGACCCTGGCAAGCTTGGAGGCGCGTAAATTGGCACTCGTTAGCATAACTGTTTCGGTCGTCAGTCAATGATTGAGCGTTTTGGGAAACTTGGTTGTGCTGTGATCACTTGACTGTTCTGACCAAAGTTGAACCTAGGATCGGAGTTAAAAGATGGCTGAAAAGTAAACATTTTTTTTGAAACTTTATTTTTGTATCCCCCTGTTTAGTGCCGTCACGTGAAAAGTCAGACTTCAATTTAAACCAGACTTGGTGAAAATAATATTTGGTGGACTTCAGATGACTTGAGACATTGAGGTCAAAGGTTATCTAGGGGTCAAATAAGGTCATTATCGATTTTGATTTGATGGTTTAGTGCTGTCATGAAAAGTCGTATTTCAATCTCAACTGAACTTGGCGACAAAAATGGGGCCTATGATAATGGGGCCTATTGTTTTCCTTTTTATGCTTTTCGTTTTAACAATAGGTTTTCACGGCTTCGTAGGGCACTGTGGTCCAATGGTTACCGTGTTTGACTCCTGTACGATGGTACGTGGGTTCAAACCCTGGCAGGGAACATGGTGCTTGTGTTCTTGGGCAAGACACTTTGCTACAATTGCCTCTCTCCCTCCACCCAGGAGTATAAATGGGTACCTGTGAAGGTAGAGACCACATGCGCTGATCTTGAGCTGCTGCAGAAATGGTCTCGTTCCTGGTGAACAGGGATAATAGTTGTAAAGCGCTTTGATACACCCACATTGTGGGAGTCTAAAGCGCTATATAAAAAAAACCGAACATTCGTGCCTCAGTGTCAAAACTTTACAGTTCTGGAGAAAGCACTTTTGCTAGAATTTGCAACAGGAAGATGACTATTTTTTATATTTGGTTTTATTTTTTGCCCCTCCAGTGCAATTACATAATGTCTCTATAAAATGTTCTTGCAAGCTTTGGAACAAAACTAAAAAAAGGTGTTCGAAGGGCATGCAAGCGTGGTTCTAGAGCCAATATTTAAAGGGGGCTAGACCCTTCGCATGTGACGTTAACTTATAACTTTCGCTACTCATGTACTGTTTATTGCATTTTGTTTTTAGGGGGAGGGGGCTTTTAACTAGTTTGTGCCGGATGACGTATATAAACGCAAAGTTTTCCCCCAGATTCAAAACGGATGACGCATAAACAAGCAACAAGCAAGGCCAAAAATGTCTGTCAGCAGCGAGCAAGGCCGGAAATGCGTGGGTGTGCTTCCAGGTACTATCGGCCTGAATAGTTAAAATAATCCCGGCGCGAACTGGTTAAACTGTCTGACCTTATTTTTGAATTTTCTTCCTTTTGGACATTTTAGATTTAAACATTCGCAAGTACCTGTCCATGGCCAAGGAGAAAATGGCGGATATCAACAGCGCACAGCGAACACTGTATCAGGGAATGTTCAACAAGTCGTCAACCCAGTCTGATGACTGACTCCGTCAATTGTTGATGGTGAAATGAGTTTGTGAAGTACTGTTCAGAATTTAGTTTTTATCATGAAGAAATATTCGGAATCGCTTTCGATTTGATGTAAGTTGGACTAACACTCTTATTGGCGACTGGAAGGGTTCATGGATGGACTTTATACTGAAACGTTCTCTGGTGCATACCATATAAAGCCTATTAACCCCTTGAAGCCGGTATTAATTCCTCACTGCACAGGATTATACACATGACTGTAGCACAGCAGCCTTTGTCCAGTAGCTACACTGCACAATGGACCCGAGTGTGCAGCTGTCACACAGGCCGTGCTCAACAGTGCAGCACAGCTGACAATATCCCCAGCGTCAAGGAGTTAAAAAGCAAACCAGATTTTGGTTTCAATTATCTTAATGCCAACCTTTTCAAATCTATCAAAGTCTACCCCCCCTTTTAATTTGGTAGATTCAGGAGGACATGGCAATGCAGGCATATAGCCTGACTAAATTTTGATGGAGTATGATGGATTGGGCTGGGGAGGCCTGACGCACTGCTGGGGAATCCAATTGATTTTGGTCCATAATCACCTATATAACAAGGTCATTGGGAATTTGTGCTGTAAATACATGTATTACGAACTTAAAGTTGGTAACAGTTTCTACGAAAGGTTTATCATGTGGATTGCCGTGGCCTCGTGGTCTGGAGCATTGAAACCGCCGTCTGTGGGTTCGAGTCTGTCCTGATGGGACTATGGTGCGTGTGCCCTTGGGCAAGGCACTTTGTCAAGTCACTTTGTTACTTGTTGCTTCTTCCCACCCAGGAGTATAAATGGGTACCTGTTTAACGGTGAGGATAGCTGCTTTGTGCCAAAACGGCAGCATTGAGCTGTATACTTCCCAGGGAGCTGAGATGGTATTTTTTTCGTGGGCCCAATGACCAGCAGGGATAATAATGACACAACACTTTGAGTACAAGTTCTGGTAGATACGTGCGCTATATAAGAATTCCGTATTGTGTGACTGGTTGTTTCATATTTTGCTTTGTATGTTAATGTTATACAAATAATGAATGGCTGGTTATGAGTGCATTGGTAAGAATAAGTACGAGGCGACAGATATGGTGGAAGGTTCCATTCCACTCCACTCTGCTTGAACATTAAATCAAAGGAAGTGCACAAATGTGAAACATTTATTGTCGGTTCTCCCTTTTGTATCAAAGTTTTGACAGGGTGGATCCGCAAAGCAAATAATGAGCGGTTTGTTTTACACAATACCTGAATAAATCCCTGTAATCTGGTTGGTCAGAGCCCGACCAGTGGTGTGAACGTTCAATGGAAGTCATGTATTTACTACTGTTGAAAAGAGCTGCTTTTTGTTGTGGTGCAGCCACACCGTGTATTTGGACGAGTAAATCAATGACACATGATCAACGATCCTCCAATCAGTTGACAGGAATTTATTCAGCTGCTTTCATTTAGGCCAACAAATTAGTTCTGCTTTTGGTTACCCGACCTACTCTAGATTTGTACTTTGACAGCCCCGGCCCTAATTTATTTTGGTGGTGTTTTTTTGGGGGGGAAGGAAAAAACGCCACCAATTAGTACCTTTTACCCTTAACTACACGCAGACATCTTAATTATGATATGCAAAAAAACAAAAACAATTACCTACCTACTCACCCGATTTTTAAATGCCATGGAATCAGAAGCAGAACTATTTTTTGTTTGCCTCAATATGGGGCAATGTCATACTCTTTGTTAAATTAACAGCGTATTTAGTGTCGCAACAAAAACTATTTATAATAAAATATATGTACTGTCAGACTGTTTCAGAGATTGCTGGAGTACTTTAATTTTTGCGCCATCATTTGTGTTCAATTTTACAAATTACGCACATTTTGGGAAAATGGAGGAATTGCTTGAATTATCACGGATTTGGGGGTTGTATTTTATAGTAAATATCGCTTCACTGACATGACCTGTCCAAAGTTTTACAATCATGGATGCCGAGAAAAAAAGGAAGAAAAACGGTATTCGTTTTTAACCGGCGTCAGAAAAGCCTTTGATTTTGTTCTTTTTTTTTTTTTTTTTTTTCCTGGCCTTTTCTTGTTGTTCTCATTGTACACAAATCCTATAGACTTTACACGTTTCATTCCTTGGGTCCTGTTAACCATTAAACAATCTTAAATCTTACTGAAACTTTACATATACCTATAGAGCTCCACTAATTAACTCATGCATATTATACTCGGATGTCATCTTAAAGGTGTAATAGATTTAATCTTTGAAATTCAATATTAAATCAACCGTGAAAGACCGGACGTAAAGTTTGTAGGAATTGATAGAATAATCAAGGATCTTCATTTTATCTCTTGTGCGTAAAATCATGTGACCCTTCCTTCCGGTCAAAACCGGAAGAGCTTTATAATTTGAAAGTGAAAAATGATGTTAGTCTCTGGCTAGTTGTATATATTACAAACAAGTTACCGGTGACCTCAAATATTTATAGCGCCCTCTAGCGGTTGGTTAAAAAATGCGAAGTTTGCTCAATTCGCTTTATAAATTCAGCTTCATGCATGCTAAGAACAAGTGAGGGGAGAACATTTGATGACGTCACCAGACCGGAAGTTACAATGAAAAAACCTTTAAAAAGTGCTGAAAAATCAACCGCGGGAGATATAATCCCGATGTTTGCTTCAAATAGATCGTTGCTCTTGGTCTAGTTTCTATATTGGTCAGGATAGCCATGTACAGGGCGTTCGTGGTTTTCGTCCGAAATCCGCGCTAGTTATCAAGCGCGAACAGCGACCTCTCGCGGCCACTATTTATGCAATTCAACTAAAGACGACCGCCAACGCCTTGTTTCAACCATCCATGAAGTATGTTTTTTCCGTATGTTGCGCAAAAAAAAAGACGTAGCCTAGAAGACAGACACAACAAGAAAAGAAAAGGGAGGGACGAAGGAAATAAAGACGAATAACTGCGACGAGACATAGGCTGGATTCGGGCGGTCAGTTCTTGGCACGTGAAGGTTCGAACGGCGGCAACACGACCCGAGAAAAGTGCACATGGAACCGTCTATATCGGACGAGTTTCGGACGAGTTTCTAGGGACCATTAGATTTGGTTAGGCGTACGGAATACATCATATATGCGCTATTGTCACAACTAAATCCTTCCCCTAGCCATGACTCGCCTCACTCACCGCACCCTGTTCATTACATAACTCAAAGTTCCTCAAATTCATGCAAATTCCCCCTTTCAAAACTTTACACTGGCGCAACACAATACACTCAAGAATCACAGGGGAAATAATTACCTTTGTTGCCAAAATAAAAGGAATAAATTTACATGGTCACAAAAGAATGACCTGATTTTGCATACTGCGTTGGCAAATAGAATATTAATGAAAGGTTAAAGATGATAAAGTGTGGCTAAATTCACGAATAACCAGGTGGCAATGAGGGTAAATTCTGACAGCTATGCGGCTCGAAAAGTCGTCTATTGAAATCAGTCGGGCTGAAATCAGTGACGTAACAATAGAATCGCTATGCGCGCGCAAACTTCCACACACAAACGCTGTGAAATGTTTCTGCTATAGTTAGCATAACTTTTGTGCTATGTTGAAATTGGCCTCTGGTCCCATGCATAAACATACCGGTAGTTAATTTTCACTACAACTATAAGATAATTTTGCACTATTCAGTGGAGAAAATAATAGAAATCAATCGTAAATGACGTGCCGACATTTTGCTTAATATCAACATCGTCGTCTGCTCATCGATCGACTAGACGTGTTCGGGTAAAAAAAGAACCACGCATGCGTGGAGTTGAATCGGCAATGACACGCGAACTTGCTTTTTTGGACGTCGCCCTCTATACTATTTTTAAACCAATCAAAAACCCCTGATTTTTCAGATGGTTGCAGACGCTCCAAATGGGGAAAAATGTTACTTTAAAATAAAAATTGAACTGAATCCTGAAAAAATAGAATCGGGTATATATATATAAATATTCGTTCTTTTTATTTCTTTTCCTCGATTGAAAAAGCCTTTGGTTTTGTGACTTTTCGGTTAGCGTTTTAGAAACAAAGCAAATCAACACCCCCCCCCAAAAAAAATATATATATATAAAGAAAACAAAAGAAATGAACTTAACATTTCGTGCGACCAATGTGGTTTAATTGGGCGTCTTTGGGCCCGTATAGGTACAATTTGTAATTGCTCGTATTCGTTCGTTTGTTCGTTCGTTTGTTCTTTCCTTATTTTATTCATCCATCCCTTATTTCATTATTTTATCCATTCATTTGTGATTGTATTATTTCATGTATCTCTCCTTTAATTTATTCATTCATTTAATTTATTAATTTTTCTATTTATTTTTAATAACATAAGATCTATAAAAAAATCCAATGTGAGAGTATGACTCATTACCCGAAAGTACAAACATTTCATTCGCATTGTATTAAGCTATGTACAAAGACATTGCACAATCAAACGGTTCACACCCTCGAATTAAAAACAATTTGTGTGGCGTCATATATTTTGTCACTACCGGTCGAGTTTTTCCCGAAAACATTGACCGAAAAACCACAAAAATCTACTCAGTGTGTGCATGGTTTACCGCTAGTTTAAATGGCGGTATTATAGTGCGTGATTATACGGTTGAACAGTGGAAATGATCTATTTTATACAAACCAGTACGCGGGGAAACAAATTAGTGGTAACGATCAACGTGTAACTAATAAATTCTTTGGTAACATGTCTAATCCATGGGATGTCGATATTCAAATTAGGTTGTCCGTACTTTTTCAAAATTTCAAAATTTTGAAGGAAGACCATGTACTGTACACGAATATATATATATATATTTTCTGCATTCGCATAAGACCAATTCACATTGTTAAAAAGTGATTTTTATCTTTGCCCAAATTGCGCGCTTCAGTTCAGTTGTGCATACTGCACTGGGGCCCCCACGAATTATGAGCCGGACGCTCCTTCTAGAGGGCTCCTTTGGAAAGCAGTTTGTTAACTGAAAAGGACTACCCTCTTTAAAGATTAGAATAAATAAATAAATAAACTTCAAAATTTGAATTTAAATAATTAATTACTCGCCGTTGGTCGATTTATTTTAGTAGAATGTCTCATTGAAAATCTTATAACAAGTAGGCCTACATTGCTAAAAAAAATTCAACTCAATTTGAAATTCTATTTTTCAATGTGCAACCCTAAAAGCACGGACACTCCAACATTAAAGGTAGGATACACCATTAGGAATTGTTTGAATTATCATGAATGGGTGGATTGGGGGGGGGGGGGGGGTGGAATTTATGGTAAATATCGTTTAAATGACCTGTCTGAAGTTTTACAATCATGCATAGCGAGAAAATCACAAAACAGCGTTTGTTTTTAACCGGCGTAGGGCAGCTGTTATTTATTGTATTATTGTTTTTTAGCGATCGCCGACGGGCGATCGCAAATTTTTTTTTTATAAAATTATATTTTTCGGAATAATTACAGGGTATCTAGCGCAATAATTTTGCTGGATGCCTGAATCAATATTTACTTTCAAATAAGTACGATATTTCTTAATATTTCGGTAGTAAATATTTTCGATATCTGCAAATGGTGTATACTACCTTTAACGGTAGGAGAGGGAAATTCTGGAGAAAAGGAACAGATTGCTTATATATATAAATATATATATATAATATAATATATAATATAATCTTTTATGAATTAGCTTTGTGTATAAAATAAATGTAATTTTAAACAAGAGTTGCTCATTTTTGAAGTCCACAATATCCGTGCAAATAAATCAACTGCGACGAAGACGCAACAAGCATACTGAAATATAATCGAAATTCATTCAAAACAAAATTTAAAACAGCAATCATTAATGCCATATGTTTTGTACATGTATCGTCCAATTTCCATCGCAGTCCAGTACACGACAGACTGTGTGCCCATACCATACATGTACAGCCTTTGAGTTATGGTCGGTATTTGCAAGCAGACAAGACCGTGCATTGCCGCGCCGCGGCGTCAAATTGATTTCGGAAGTGACGTCATGCATAAGGACTGGAATCATTCATAAAAATATTACGCGCGCAAGCGCAGTGCTGCACCTGCGTGGTTGACGCCGTCAATAGACGGTTTTCATCTTGAAATGTTCATATTCGTACAATATATAATGTGCTTAATATTATCATATATCATAAGTCATACTAATAGTTCCATAGATTTAAAAATGTATGTTTAGATACTGTAGTCAAAATATCAATGATAATTGTCATCTGGAGGAATAACAACGAATGTCCTTCTGAAGATACCAAGTTTTGAAACACTATTTTTTTGACATTTACATTTTAAAGAAAAAGGTTATAAGTTGGCTTTTAAATTTATCGATGATTTTTCAAACCCCAATACTAGATATGTCGATAGAAAACTGCTTTGGCCTGGTCGCGTTGGCATTGTCAATTTTAATTGGCCTTTGTTCATATTGTTGTACATGTACAATCGTCAAGAAGTTTAATATTTCAGTACGTTAGCGTGACATTTATCTATAGGTAATATATTGTATACATTTGATGTATCACTTGTAATGGAGTTCGTGATATGGAACATATTTTCTTCGCATACATATGTACCGTTGCGTACTGTATGAGTTGTCACCCGGCGTTACTTTAGGTTGTACTGTAGGGTTCTATACTGTGGTTTGTACGGCTAGGCTAGAGGCTAGACAAAGTACAAAACATACACATACTGACTAGTGTACAGTACATGTACGTACATGTACATGACATGTACACAACGTATAAATAGGTGCAGTGTTTAGTTTGGCTCAACCCCTGAGTCGACCCCGAGGCGGTTGGGGTCAAAGCAAACATCCACAATTTTTTCCCCTTTGATTTGACTGCGCTGGCTAGGCTGCGCTGATCGTTCATGTAGATGTGTACTGAACTAGGCCGGTGAATCGAATCGGAAAGCCGATATTCTACAAGGCCACAAAGAGGAAATGATTTGCATATGAAAAAGCTGACATTGAAAGGAAGTTAATCCGCTGGCCATAGTTAATGACGCCGCTGTCACAAAGTGGTCCGAATTCGTTCCCGGATTAGTTTTTCTGTTCTTTCGTCGGACGATATGGACGTTATTGGAGAGGATAACAAGTGACAACTTCAGGTGTGACGTTTTGTGGGAAGTGGATGTTGGAACTACTTTATTACTCCGCAACATCCTCTGTGTGTGTGATGAGGAGATCATTTCCTCATGTGTGAATCACCCCGCTTATCCATGCATGGAGTTGATGATAATGTCGGGCAAGGAAAATCATGGCTGTAGTCCCCCGAACTCGAGAAAAATGTCCCAAATAACTCGACATGATCGGAATAAGTAGCGTGGAGGAAAACGAGGAAGATGGAGGAGAAACGTGTAGACGAGTGAGTATAACGTGTGGATACTATACTGGGAAATTATGGAGCAAAGCCTTGTCGAAACTCGAAAGTAGGGGGCCAGTTTAGGCCCAGAACGTGGCAATAAGTTAGTGCACAGTTGTACGGTAAACTGCCGAGTGCGAGTTCAACGTATCATTCCCTGAACGTGTGTGTGAAGGAGTGAAGCATGTGTTTCCTGGCAGTGGCAGTGACAGTTGAGTGAATCACAAAACCTGCCTACGCAAAAACTTAATTTAACTGATTTTACCAAAAGTACAGAAGTTTGAGCTGTTTGACAGAATATGCAATTGGGTTGGCCATGCCGAAAAAAATTCTGGGGAACCATGGTAAAAACTACATAGTGTTAAACTTAAAGGACTAGGATTAGGAATAGGATACACCATTTGCACTTGCAGAGATATATTTACTGCCCAGTACCAAATTATTATTTAAAAAATATTTTACTTATTTGAAAAAATATGATAGTAGTGATACTGATACTGATAGTAAACTAAGTAGTAGTAGGCATTAGGAAAAATGATTGTGCTAGATATCCTGTAATTTTTACGAAAAAAATGAATTTTATGAAAGCCGGAATTTATGAACGTCAGATGGCTAAAAAACATAAGAACAACAGCCGGGTAAAAACGAACGTTGTTTCAACAGGTCAGGTCACTTGAACCATGGTTGAACGATATTGACTATAAAATAACCCCCCCCCCCCCCTCCAAATCCACACATTCATGATAATTCAAGCAATTACCAATTGTGGTAATATATCGTCAGACCCTCTAAATCCACGCGGTCCTATTTCTACGCATTTACATTCGATTTACGTTGGCAACACACGCGCGTGCATGAGCGTTAGGTGCGCAGATTACGGAGGGTCGAGGATACCTTTATTCATGTCCTATAGTTAACACAATAAATTAACATTAAACGTTACAGAACAGTGCGTTTAGCTAGATCTACTGTACAGGTACGCTATCCCTGTTTCATCTTGTTGCAGTTGCTCATGCTCATTAGGGCGCCCTCAGTAGGCAGAAACACCCTATCAATCATCCGATCCGGAGTGTGTTCCTCTCATCTGTGCTGAGCCCCCAAGATGTGGCTCAAATACTAGACTTTCTCCGTATTGTGAGTCGCACAGTGGCCATACGTAAAAATAGCGGAAGGTCCCAACAATATTTGGTTGATATGAACATGGATCTGAAGAAAGGTTACAAAAACAGTGATTTCGACTTTTGTTTTCACTTGATAATTATTCCATGTATTGTAGTGCTGACCTTGTTAAAGATGGATGTACAAAAAAAGTATACCTTTTTAAACTTTTGCAGCTATCCAAAAAGTAACCAACCAAAACACTGTAGAAAAACTAAAATATACTTGTTGTTAAAGATATTATTGATTCTAAACTATAGTGTACATGTACACGCACTGTAAAAATATTCCATCTGGCATGCTGTCATTTTGAAGAAAATAATAAAAGAATGCCATTTCCAAATCTCTCTACTACTACCGGTAGTGTTGACATTTAAAAGCAGCTTAAACGTTGGCCGCCATCTTGTCTTCCTTGTAGCCTGGACTGTACCATTTCATAAATGGGTGTGCAGGTAATGAAGTTTCTGTTCAATTTACAAAATGTACATTACATGTACAACAATCTGTTGGTTATTGTAATACTGTCAACCCTTAAGCATAATGCTAGATGGCTGCCAATTTCAGAGCTGCACGAGAGGCCAATCTTAAATACAACAAATACAATTTTCAGACATTTATCCTCCCAATTTTAAGCTTAAATCTTGTTTTGGTTTAACCTTTACGATTTTGTACTGCGTTTGTCAATATACAACATGTTTTAAAAGAGTTGACGGTTAACCAGTTCGCGCCGGATGACGTATATAAACGCAAAAAATTTCCCAGATTCAAAACGGATGACGCATAAACACGCCAAGTTCAAGTTCGGAAATGTATGTCAGCAGCGGGCAAGGCCTGAAATGCGTGGGTGTGCTTCCCGGCACTATCGGCCTGAACACGCTTCGGGTTGAGTTTCGTTAAAAATAATCCCGCCCGTGGGCTCGACGATGTTAAAATAATCCCGGCGCGAACTGGTTAATGATGGAATTGGGTTTCCTAGACCAAACCGACCTGAAACATTAAAAATGTGAACCGAACTCTCCGACCTGCACCTGATCCGACAGAAATTTAGGGAAAACCAGCCCGAACCATCAAAAACAGAAACAAACCCGAAAAAAAAACCCACACAAATGTCTGGCTCAAGCAAATCATTCAACATTTTACAAAAATTGTTGTATACCAGTATCGCATTAATATCGATCGTTCGTTTGAGCAACGTCCACCTGTTTAACCATACATGTAACTTACAAATGGGGGGGTACCATCCCGTGGAACGGTACATAAAGAATTACAATGTACCTGTTTTTGTGCGTGTTTCCGGTCTCCTTTTTTTCTTTCTATTTTGATGTGATGCTACCAACATGTAAATTTGGATGTAATCTGAACTGCAAATAAATATGCACGTAATTTCCCCTTTTTGGTTATTTTCAGTTTATTTTGGTTTTAGCTTAACCCTAATCATTCCAAATCTTATAAATCTTTTAAGTCCGAAGTCCTTCATGATACGGATCGGGTCGGTTTTGCACAACATTATTGATGGTGTGTTGTCCCCTTTCTCTTTTTTGGTTATTTTCGGTTTATTTTGGTTTTAGCTTTTAAAACCCTAACCATTCCAAATCTTATAAATCTTTCAAGTCCGAAGTCCTTCATGATACGGATCGGGTCGGTTTTGCACAACATTATTGATGGTGTGTTGTCGGTGTTGTGCGTATTGTCGGTGTGTTGTTGGTGGTTAGTATTGACCAGCAGAATAAGGGGGAATAGACTTGTAAACCCAGATGTGCCCGTGTTTAGGCTTCCCGTGTTTAGGCTTCCCGTGTTTAGGCTTCCCGTGTTTAGGCTTCCCGTGTTTAGGCGTCCCGTGTTTAGGCGTCCCGTGTTTAGGCGTCCCGTGTTTAGGCGTCCCGTGTTTAGGCGTCCCGTGTTTAGGCGTCCCGTGTTTAGGCGTCCCGTGTTTAGGCGTACCGTGTTTAGGCGTACCGTGTTTAGGCGTACCGTGTTTAGGCGTACCGTGTTTAGGCGTACCGTGTTTAGGCGTACCGTGTTTAGGCGTACCGTGTTTAGGCGTACCGTGTTTAGGCTTAACGTGTTTAGGCTTAACGTGTTTATATGCTAACATCCGGGTATGTTGTTACCCTCTGCCTATAGAGGGCGCTGTACTGGGCATGCGCAACTGGAACGTGAAACGGGCAATTTTCCAAACCCTAGCTTGTCTCCGGCTCCATCACGATTGCCGAACTGCATAAATGAAGCCAAAGATGAAGCCAAAGACGGAGACAAAGCTGGGGTTTGGAAAATGGTTGTTCCGATAAACTGGTTGGGAATGATTAGGGTCGGACTTGCCCCATAAATGTTGCCCAAATTTAGAGCCACACCACAGCCCTAAGGAAACAAAACGGGAAGGTCTCTGGAAAATCATGTTTCTGTGGACATAGTGGAAGGAAGAGTACAAAAACTGCAATTTGGGCTTTAAATTTTTACTTGATAATCATTTCATGCAGGTCAAAGTTCATGTGAGGTCAGGTTGTAGAATAGGGGTAAACGCAAAAGTAGGCGAGAATCGTTTCGAGAACCATCTTTGGTTTTTATCTTCATAACAAAAAGCAGAATTCCCCATTTACTTCAGGCAAAGGAAGGGTTGTATTCAAAATCTACACTCATATCCACCTGTGATTTGAAAACTACTCCTGTACATTATCTTTACAGAACCTAAATTTTGCACTAACTGCCAATCTTGGATCAATCTTTACTTTTGCATAAGCTCCAACCTAACCTTACTTTTCTAGGTATTCGGAGTTGGTTGGATTTGTTGAGTGCTTGTTTTGTTACATTGTGAACTACTGTACATGTACTGTACAGTTGTATATTGTGAACTACTGTAGCACCCTTGACTGGCACACTGATCCGTAGGGGTTGAGTGCAGTGAAAAGTGGCCGGAGACCAGTTGTTGCTATCGAAGTTGTGACTAGACTGAGGAGCCTAGGGCAAGCACACTAATATTATGCCAACCTGCACTTAAACATTGTACAAGTACGTATACACACCATTTGCAAAAATAAAGCTAACAAACAACAAAACTATTGAATTATTATGAAATACTTGACTATAAAAATGAGTGTTTATGAACATTAACAGTCTCAATCATCCTGTGAAATCACGGCACCTGGTGTTGTTTTCAAGAAAAGTGGAATTTTGTATAAATTTCTAACGATAACCAGCTGGCAATCATTGGAGAAACCCGACTGTTTTCAAACACTAACCCCAAATTATTACATTTTTATTTTTATTTGCAATACGGTTACACATCCGTGAATGCATGCAAGCCTACTACATGTACATGTAGTCTGGTTTCCTAACCTGATAACTCCCTGACGGGACGTCTATAATTTGCTCTGAAGGGTCTAAAGGGTGTCAAGGAACCATACATGTACTACAAGTTGTTCCAGCATCTTTGAACACAAAACTTTATGCAGCAATCAATGGGAACCTTGAACCTACATGTACATGTACATGTACAGTACCCTTCTTAAGACTTCACTCTTAATTTACATTCTGTCTTGAACGACCAACGTGAAGTGAAGATTTACCTCTCATTCAGCATAATTTTATTGTCTGGGGTCAGCGTCACAATATTTACTATAAAATATGAATCTCTTAACCCGTCCATTTCGAAAATTACAGTAAAAGCAAATGGTGTACTACCGTAACATAGTGTACATGTGTACAGTATGTACAATGTACAGCACTTTAGGTCATTATTGGGAGGGAGAAAAAAATATTTGTCTTTGCTGGGGAGCCCCCCCCCCCCCCCTTTTCATGCCAAGCTGATTAAAAGCCATGGGTGTGTTAATTTGGAGTATGTGCTAATGATTGATCTCCTGCTAGACTCCCAGCACAATTGCTGTACCAGATTGTAGCGCTTAATGGTTTGTGACAAACACAGTGCTGTGGAATTTTCCCTGTCCATAGATTTGCATAGGGCCTACTAGTACAATGTATACTGTACATGTTTTGGTGGAATTTATTGACACCGATACCGGAAATAACACCCCATACATTGTACCTATTTTCATTCAGTGGAGACAGTGGCCTGATGTACTTGCCAGAAGTCGATATGAAGATTTCATGCCTAAACAATCTAAATATTTAAACCAGGTGTGTTATTGCAACGGCTTAGATTTTTGTTTTGCTATCGGCTTGCTACATTGATTAGCTGAAGCCATAGCCATTAGTGCCTGTGTGGGACATGGCCTACTCTGTACATGGAAGGGCAATTCCACGCAAAATTGGACAAGGCTGAACCGTGGGAAAACGTATGAAATCTTCCAAACTACAATCATCACAACAAGAAATGTGGTGTCAATTTACAGGGGACAGAGAGACCTTTCATTTCGGTGGTGGCTGTGAGTAAAAAAATTGCTACATGTACATGTACATGTGTATTGGAATTACTTAGAAAGAAAAGATCAATCCATCCATAGAGTTGGCAAAGTTTACTTACAGTACGGTACATACATAATGTACTTTGTAGATTGCTTATTAGACTATAAAAAGTAATAAACTCTTTACTGATTGTAAATCGTGTCACGAGAACATGTTCCCATCCTGAAATATAATTTAACAGCCATTTTGAATGTACATGTACTGTACATGTACATGTATTGTACGTGTGTGTAAACATTTTAAATTGCTCAAATTCTGTTAAAAACATAAGAATGAATTTTTCTTGTCATAAGGGTTAAACAAATACATGTAGTTTTCCCTATCTACATGTACACTGTACATGGTACTGAATAGGATGTACCGGTACAATGTACCGTAGGTGTACTGTTATTGAGTTATTACCGAAAAGGTCAACATTTGAGTCCAGTAGGGGTCAACAGGTAAACAAAAATCAGATTTTGTGACCTGTTCCAACGAAACCCGGACAAAGTCGCACAATGTGTTTTGTCACAATGTACTCCTGAAGTCATTTCTGGATGGATTTTACCATTTGAGGTTTTAGGTTTTCCTAAGTCACTCACTATAAAGTTAATGCATGTGATGTCACACGCGCTACGCGTACGCGCTAATCGCACGTACAACCGGGCGGAGCGGTGAGGTCAAACACACTTTGTTTGACCTCACCGCTCCGCATGGTTGTACGTGCGATTAGCGCGTACGCGTAGTGCGCGTGACGTCAATGCAACCCCTTTATTAATCTACAATCTCCTCAAATTTGAACAAAATCCGTCTACCAGAAGTGTGTTTTTTTGTCAATTTTGTGAAACATTTGTGAATAGAAATAGTACGATTTTCTGAACTTCAAAGCTGTTTATCTCATAATTAGGTTGTCAGGGTTTTATCACTAAATCCATACCCCAGGGAAGATAGGGTGGGGGTACCGGTACATATGTAAATGATACATCATTTTAAAGCTGAGAACCTAGAGAATTTGAAAAAAGCAAAATCTGAAAAACTAAAAAGTCGACTTTGTCCGGGTTTCGTTGGAACAGGTTACAAATGGTCTTAAAAGGATAGTCTTGCCAGAACATTACAAATTCGGAGTAGTTTTTACTATCTAGGATGTTTCATTACCTACAGTACATATACAGTATCAAAGTATCAAAAGAGGTTAATGCCCATTGATCCCTAATGACCTTGACGCTACTTGGGTAATGAAACCAGGAGTTGCTGTTCATCAGATTGTTTGTAAAGGTACAGTACATGTACATGTACATGCATGATACTGGTAATACTTCCACATTGGTACGTACAAATGTACATGTACATACACCAAGATAGAAGTGTGCACTGTGTGTAGCTATACGGTCGGTGTAAATTGCAACTTTCAAGCGACACAAATGCGAAATTTATGCTTTGTTTTTCCATATTACGCACAATGTATGTGGGAATTTTGTTTGCTGGTTTAAATATTTGTAATTATACAAAAACAATTACCTACCACGGTCGTTCCTTTGTTATACCGTGACGAAGATGCCATGGGCTAGTACATGTACCACACATCACATAATGCCTTGTGCTTTTAGAGGAGAGGTATTTTGTCGCAGAGCTTGACAAATCACGGGCCCAAATTGGCGCTGGGACAACCATGACAGGGCTCCGGGCGACCAGAGTTACGAGTGCTATACCAACTGTATTGCTCGTTTTTTTTGGAGAATCAAACTTGATAATCGTGTACCAGAAAGTTACACAGATCAGCAGGTACCGTTACACATTCCAATATTTACCCACAAATAAAGTTTAATATCATTGCCACTTCAGTAACTTATTCAGGAAATATATTTATTTAAAAAATAAATTAAGCCCAAGTTTCAAATATTCGGTTATAACGCAGTTTTAAAGGTAGGATACACCATTGGTAATTGCTTGAATTATCATGAATGGGTAGATTTAGGGGGTTGTATTTTGTAGTAAATACCGTTTATTTAACTGAGCTGTCCAAAGTGTTACAGTAATTGATGCCAAGAAAAGCACGAAAAACAGGTGTATCCTACCTTTAAATATCGAATACATGTACTAAATTATTTAAAAACATTAACAGCCCTACTTGTACATGTACATGTTTGTGCATTCAAATAAAGACCATGTCATAGCCCAAACAGTGATAAGCCTTCACTAAACTAAACTGTGTCAACTTTCACTGTGATGATTTGCGGGCAATGATATTATTAAAAGACTGCTATGAATCATTCTGGTATTTCTGAAATGTTTTTGTAAACACAAGACGGAAGTGGAAGATCATTTGAAGAATACAGTTTGGGGAAAACAAAAAATGTAGGAAACTAATCAAAGCGTATACGTTACAATGTACCACATCATATTAATAACATGTAGTGGAAAGTTGTATCATCCTCAAATGTTTGCAGCAGTTTGCATTCACACAAACAACAGAATATTAGCTAAGCCTGCAAGTTTGCGGTTATCAATATAACCGTGTAACCGTTGTTTTTGCGGTTACGGTTAACGGTTAACCGTAATCAACATTTAAAAAAAAAATTACAAATTAATGCATGGGCCTGCATTGCATATCTAATTAGCGCTGCTTCATTAAGGAATTTAGTGTGTGCGCATAGTACGTAATGATAATTGCAGTTCTGCGATTGCTACATGTAATTGTATGCATCAAATTTTATAGGCCGACTGCCGCTATACCTGTATGTTAGATAAGCTATCAAAAATGTCCATACCAAATCTTATCTATTGTACTATTTGTGACCTGGTCCAACGAAACCCAAACAAAGTTGACAATTAGTGGAATTTCTTTTATTAAAAACAAAATAATAATAAAAAAGAAAAAAAAAAAAAAAGGAAAAATATAACCATTTAAACGGTCGGTTAACCGTGTAACTGTTTAAACGGCTTAGTTGTAATGCCCTATCAATTTGACACTGGACTCTGGAGACTGCAAATATCCGCTATTCTTGGGTTGTGATTTGTGGTATTTTTGTTCTTTTATTTTCTTCAGCGATTCCTGTCTCATACGCGTGAAAGCCCAAGTGATGACGCGGACTGAAGAGGGGTGGGGGCCTCTCGGCAACGGGGGCTATGGCATTGTGGGAATCTACAGGCTGAGCCCCGAGACCAAGAAGGTGGAATACATGATAGTGGGTACCAACTCTGCCAGGGACACGGTGAGTTTTAACAAAATGATGCTGAACTCTCCTCGCACTGCTGTAAAACTAAATAATCCCTGTTTACAGGGCGAGTCAAAAAGAAGTTCCCTCTTGAAGAATATCATCACAGCGCACCTTTTTGAATGCGATCCGTGTAGTGTAAATAAACGGCGGCCCTAGCCAGATTGAACGTTACATGGTTCACGAAGCGGCTGGTTCACGGCATGAACAGTGTGAACGTTGCATTTCCGTGATCTGTGTCGAAAAAAAAACATGTTGAACCGGGTTGGTTTCAACACGGTTCGAAACTGAGATACATTGTACATGTACAAGTACAATGTACAATGTAGTGTGAACACACCTGTACATGTTTTGTATGCACAACCGTGGACAGCCGAGTTTACATGTACCTTTAGCAGGTACCGGTACAATGTACATATTCTATTCAATCGCAAGTAATTTTAAATTGGGATTTCCAAATCGTGTTTTTGTTGTTGTACAGTAGACTAACAATTACATGTAGATGCTCTTTAATATTACAGTATTTAAGTTTTTTACCAATAGTTCTAGATTTTTTTCTTCAGATTTTTAAAGTTGAGGGAATTTCTTATTGACTCACCCTGTACATGTATATAACTTTTATCTACTCGTATGCGACTCGGTTTCCAGAACCGAAATGGTTTCCATCTTGAAAGTACTGTAGCAGGTACAGTATAGAGTAACAAAACTTTAACTGTGTTCGATTTGCCTTTTATGTGTATTCAGGAGAAAATATGATGTGCATGTAAATTGCATCAAATATTGATAATGGGCTTAAAGGCCAAAAATCCACAGATGTACATTGTAATTGTGAAGTAGTCGAGAAAAAAAGTTGATTCAATTTTAATCCCAACGATGACCCTAGTATGAGGCCACTTCGTTGCCATGGCAAACCATTATTGTCCATCAAAATCTTTGTACCGCATAATCAAGGGTCGTTTATACCCAAAGCGGAGAAATCTGTGGAATGTTACATTGGCAAACAACGCAGTCAATTTGCTCACCACAAGTGTTTTTCCATATACTGTACATGTAGTTTCCAGGTTTTTTTTCGTTTTTGTTCTTCCATTCCCCCCCCCCCCCCCCCCCTACTTCCAGTGCCACAATAATGTTTTGCTTGTTTGAAACTCCAGACTTCCTGAGGAGTGCCCTTCATTTTATAACTCGCCACCCAATGAGTGCGCCCGGTGGATCCCAATTTTGGGTGACGGTGGGCAGATTCAGTGTGTGTGGCTGGCCCATTCGGCCAACAACTAGGCACAGTCTTTGGAACCTTATAGGAGTTTAATTTGAGGACCAAACTGTAACCCACAGTGTTTGTAATGCAGTCGCTAATTGGGGCTACAGGCAATTTTTAGGGGGCGGGGGTTGACTTAAGCAGGGAAAAATGCTTGCACAAAACCCTAATAATTGGCACTCTGTTGCAGACTAATTTGTGTGTATGGACTTAAAGGTATAATGTAGGATACATGTACATCATTTGCAGATATCAAACAATTTTACTACTGAGATGTTAGGAAATATCTTACTTATTTGAAGTAGATAATGATTGTAGAAATCTAGAAAAAGCGGATTGCGCTAGATATCCTGTGATTGTTCGGAAAAATTGAATTTTATGAAATCAAAATCACGGTAGCCGGAGCTGCCGGACGGCGATCGCGAAAAAACAAGAACAACATAAGAATCACTGCCTGACGCCGGTTGAAAACAAACGCCGTTTTTGTTGCTTTGTTCAGAATCCATGATTGTAAAACTTTGGACAGGTCAGTTAAACGATATTTACTATAAAATACTACCCCCTAAATCCACCCATTCATGATAACTCGAGCAATTACATGTACCAATGGTGTATCCTACCGGTACCTTTAAACCAGCCACTTGTTACCAACATGCAGGGATGTAGTCGAGTCCATCACAAGTCCCTGCAAGTCCCTGAAAGTCCCTGCAAGTCCATCACAAGTCCTCCAGTTCAAATTCAAATCACAAGCTATTCAAATCAGCTTCGACAAAAGCATTCCTTTATCATTGTTCATCCAGTTACTTGTGACTGCCTTTATGAAGGGACTTGTGACTGGCTTCACGAAAGGACTTGTGAAAGGACTTGCAGGGACTCGACTACAACCCTGCCAACATGGCATGCACATTGATCTAGAGTAGAGTTGTACCGGTAGACTTAAGTAACATTCACCTTGCTTTATGTTGTATTTAACTTACAAGTGATTATTAACATTCCGTTGTGATTATTGTAACCTGCATCCACACTTTTGTTTAATTTTGGTCACACAGAAAGTCATTCGTGAGGTATACATGTAAAATAAATTCTTTCGAAACCTACATGTATGTATTTGGCCCAGTACAATTTTAAATGCCACTGTAAAAGTTACAATCAACAGTCGACAATCGGCAGCCTGCACTGGACTTGAATTTGGTAAAGTCTCTGTTAAAGTCCTGCGAATTCCTCCAATGCATCAACTTCCAAGTGACATCAATCCTGCAAAATCCTGCAATTTGATAAGATAATTTTGGAGGATTTGGGATGGTTAGGGGGAAAGTGTTACCAAAGAAAGTCCAATGAAAACACGGATGTACATGTACATGTACCGGGACACGTACCGGTAGTGTACATTTTGACTTCCTGCATCCAAATGTGACAGGTTTTTGTTGCTTGCTGTCTACAGTACTTATTTTTAATTTAAGTACACGTGTATCTACATGTATGGTGTCTTGTCAAAAGATTTTCAAAAGTACCGGTACATTGTATGCATTGTATTAAAGGTGTACACAATACATTTGTAGTAAATATTGTGATTCTGACCTAATTTTAATATTTTTTGTTAATACATACAACTGTAGATGCTGGAAAAACCAAGAAATGTTATGCTGTTTTTGTAGTCGAGTTCCTTGACTTCCTTCAGACGAAACCATGTATCCATTTATAGATGTTGGGAAATTATCAAGTTAGGTAACCAGACTAGTTGACTTGCACCCATTCACGGATGTGTAACAGTATTGCAAATGAAAGGTGAACTAACCAGTGTTTTAGTCGAGACCCTTATGTCTGAGACCAAGGCTACCGAGACCGAGACCAAATGTATTCGAGACCGAGACCAGCACTTCTAATACCGAGATTTTGGCAGTCTGAAACCGAGATCGAGACCCGGACATTCGAAACTGAGACCAGCCCTCCACGACCCGAGACATTGCTTGGTCGAGACCAAGACCTCAAAAAAAGTCTTGAGAGGGTCTTGAGACCGAGACCGAGACCAGGTCTCCATTACTGGTTGGGACACAGTGTGTGTACACCCTTACAGTTGACCAGGAACTGTGCCATGACCAGCCTGAGCTCACCCACGAATAAATGCTTGTGCATTCCCCAAGCTCCAATTTTTTTTAAAGTCTCATGCCTTTCTCCCCTGAACCTCCCAACATTCAACAGGGTCTTCCTGGGCCTTTTCCAATGAGTCTAACAGTACAAGTTGCTACTTAATTAAAGACAAACAACAAGTTGCTAATGTTTGGTAACAAACCTGCCAAAACCTGCAGTTAAAGTTTGATGGGCTTATAACTCTATCATGTTAACTTGACTAATCTCGTTTCACATACAAATATCAACATGAGAATTTTATGGAGAAATGCAGATAGTTTCAACAGACTGATCATCACCACAGTTGATTGCCACAGTGGTTTGGCTAAAATTGAAGTAACATTGTGCCAGGCATGAACCTACGGTACAAACGCAGACCGTTATGTACAATGTACATGTACAATGTACATTGTACGGGTAGACGTGGCACATCTACCTACATGTACTGTCGCCGTTTAAAGGCTACTGTACATGTATGTAGGTGCACCGCAAGTAGATACTTCCATTTGGTAATCATTGACTTCCTCCCCAGTGGATGCAGCCTCGACCTGACTGATGCTAAATAACTGTGGCTGGCATTTTATACTGGTACATGTACATACACAACAAAATGTACATACAGGTAGTGGGCTATTTCGAATCCCTGGCTTCATCTTCGTCTTTGGCTTACATGTAAGGCGATCCTTATTGAGACCTACCGGTACATGTACCGGTACATGTACCGGTACTTGTACATATACTGTGTTCATACATGTACAATGTAATGTACATGTACATGTTCATGTACATGTACCGATACCAGTACATGTACCAGTACATGTACCGTAAGTGTACCGGTACAACTTTTTAGGCAGATTTTCTAATTTAATTGGCACTGATAAATTAAATACATTTTAACATGTAGTATACATGTATGTAAAATGTACATGTACCGGTATGTAGGAACACATGATACAGTACCGTATGTACGCTTGTATACGGTACGGTACATGTACTTGTACCGGTACATCACAGTGATCATACATGTACTGTACATGTATGGTAATTCTGTTTCTGATAATAACACAGTACAAATGCTTAAAAGTTCGAGCAAATTTTGTTTTCACAATTTATCATAAATCATTTTTCTTAACTTTAATACGGTAAAGTGTAAATCTAAAATTCAGTGTCATGACACGCTATATGGATTTTTAATTAATTGTAACCATTATTGGATTAAAGTTGTGTATAAAATGAAGACAAAATAAAAATAATAACCAGCCCCTTGTGTTAGAAAATAAAACTGTTCCTTTTTCTGTCTTTTAAAGGAATGTAGCTGTTAGAATTGGTTTAACACTGCGGGTTCCTGTTGAAAACCAAAAGTGATCGCCTGACCGACTCTGAATAGGAGTACTTCCTGTCTGCTTTCCCCCTGGCCCCTCCATCCAGTCAAAAGACACCTGGGGCAGGGTTGGGGCCCCTGGCTTGTGGGGCATGAATGCTTCCATTGTATTCAGTGAAAATGCGGGATGGAATAATAACAAAAAAAAGGGTGCCCAGAATGGTTGGCAAGCAGTGTGGTAAATTTACCCAGGAAGATCACCCCATTTTGTGGTTTGTATAAGCGCCCCTTTCTAAAACAGCACGAATTCGTTAAAAGGAGTCGTCGGTGTGTATTGGTCTAGTACAAATGCACAACAATACTGCTGCAGAAAATTCTCACTAGCACGTTTATTTCATAATGTTTGGAAGGCACTTTTTGACTACAACCCAAACGACACTGTCATGTGGTTTGGCTTTGGTATAGGCCTGTTGGTTTGACTGGAACCGGGTACCCTTTTCAAGCCCCCACCTCCCACCCCCCCCCCCCCCCCCCAAAAAAAACAACAAAAAAAACAACAAAAAAAACTGGAAGTGTTTTTTTATAATGCCAACCCGGAAGTCAGTGTTTTTCGCTAAATGCCCCAGTGTGTTCTATAAATAATGCTTTCTGTGATATATGCGGATTTGCAAAAGGTCGATTTGATTACATTTGTCGGTAAAAAATGTTTGTTACATTGTACATGTACCGGTATATACCTGAGTTTATGAAATAAAAGAAACGTATTGGTGATTAATAAAGACATCAGTGACGAAGACGGCAAACTTCCAGGAGCACTTCACTGCAGTGGCGTGCGGATCTACAGGGAGAGGGGGGAGGGGAGGGGGGGGGGGGGGGGGGGGGGTTGTTTTAACCAAAAACTAAAATTCCGGGGAGGGGGGGGGGCATGCTTTACAGGTTTAATGCCCCGGACCCCCCTAGAAAGAACAACATCATCAAGCTCTTTCTGAATTGCGATGTGGCAAAAAAAAAAAAAAAGTTATGTGGTATTTTGAGGCCTTCCTGTAAATCAATAGACTGTAAGTCTCAGGCACAAAGGTCACGATTGATTTATTTGATTTATTAATTTGATTTTGATTGAATTTATTTATTTATTAAGTGGTTTATTATTGTTCAACCATAGCAAAAGTGTTTGACAGTTGTTTATTAAGAAGATAGGTCAGGGATGGGATGGTATTGATAACCAGCCTAAAACTTATGAGACCAATAAATAGGTCTTGACAAGTTTGTTTTCTCTCTGGACCAAAAAGTGGCATCTGATGATAATAACTCAACTTTACAATTGAAACGGCATCGCGGTTGTGTGTGTGTATCATGTGCATATTGGTTTTTCTTTTTGAAACTTCAAACTGGCAAAAGGCTATTTGAATTTCGGTTGACCCTAACCATTTCAAATAATCCAAAATTCTCCTTGCAAAATGCAGGATTTTGCAGGATTGAGGGCACTTGGAAGTTGATGCATTGGAGAATTTTGCAGGATTGAGGGCATTGGGTTTTTTTGCCACTGGAGGATAAAGCAGGATCCAGGTCATAAGGCCTAAACTAATGCTAGATGATTTTGCAGGATTGACTTTGGTATTTATTACTTTGTACTTTCACACTGCTCCTGCTCTAGACTAGAGCTTCAGTCAAGGTATAAGTATGTGTCAAGACTAGGAAACGTTTGCATATATACCAAGAGTCACATGTGCAGACCCTTGTTGTAAAAGGGCACTTACACACACATACATGTACTGTACAGGTAGCAGCTGTTTGTTCCATGTTTAGTTGCTTTATAGCTCAATGCTAAACCCACTGCAGGATTTCGCAGGATTCAGGCAGGGTTCAGCGGCAATAAATATTGTAGGATTTTGGAGGATTCGTATCACATGGAGTTTTAAATTTTTTGAGTTGGATGATTTTGCAGGATTCAGGTTATGTGTAAGAAAAATGAGGTAGGGAGTTAGGGTTAACGATAAAATATTCAGGACAGTTTGGTGTACATGTATTTATGGTCATTGTTTCTGACACTCTCTCTTTCTCTCTTTTTGTGATCCGTTTCTCTGTGCAGAGGCTCATGGACTGCCTTTTACGACGCGACGTGGAATATAACAAACCGACGCCGACCTTTAGACATTGGAGAACGCAAGACTCCAAGTTTGGACTGACCTTCTCCAACCCCTCCGATGCCAGAGCCTTCGACCGAGGATTTACCCGAGTTGTTCAGGAACTTGACGACGGTTTGTGCCATTTTGGGTCTTATTGTAATGTACAAGTACCGGTATTCATGCATTTTAATACCATGGTATAACAATATATAATGGAGCGACCACTGAAGTGTTGGTTCATTTTCATGGACATGGCTTACATGTACATGTACCGGTACTATGTATATGATAACAGCAGTATTCCGGGTTGTTCTAAAATCCCTTGACCCCCACGACCCACGACCCCTTGACTAACTTACACTCTTAAGCACACACTAGGCACGCACAGGGTCGAGGTTTTTTTAGAACAACCCGTAGGTAGTGAGTGCTTAACCAGTTCGCGCCGGGATTATTTTAACATCGCCGAGCCGACTGGCGGGATTATTTTTAACGAAACTCGATTCGAAGTGGGTTCAGGCTGATAGTGCCGGGAAGCACACTCACGCATTTCCGGCCTTGCGCGCTGCTGACATACATTTCCGAACTTGAACTTGGCATGTTTATGCGTCATGCGTCAATTTTTTTGTGTTTATATACGTCATCCGGCGCGAACTGGTTAAGAGTGTAAGTTAGTCGAGAGGTCGTAGGTCCTCGGGGTCGAAGGGGTTTAAGAACAACCCCAGTATCCCATGATAGACAAAATAAATCAGATTCCCCCCAACTTGCCCAATCCATCCCAATTGAGCCACGTCAGGCCTGCAGGGCCATGTCCCCCTATTATATAGCTACCAAACTGGGGGAAGGGATTTAGATGGAGTAGGGAGGGTTAAGGGTTAACTTAGAGAGTTTAGACCCTGTGAATGCAAATGTCTGTACTGTATGTGTACAAAGTTGTGGTTGCAGATTCCGCGCTGGAATCAATTTTAATGGATTCCAGACTCGGAGTCGGAATCGCAATTCCACTTTTTGAAGGAATTAATTCCCTGAAGTGGTCGATTTGATTCCAGAAAGTGCCTAATGATTCTGAAGGCCTGCCGACTCTGCAATCCCAGCAATTCTTTGAAACAACGTGACAGTGATCAAGGCAACTCCAATAACTTTGAAAGTTACTAAAAACTAACTACATGTAGTGTAGCGGTTCTTGTTGTATTTTTCAAGTCACTTACATACTGTGTATACATGTACATGTACCCTAACCCGGTTTTCCCTTCAACCTTGTTCTATGGTTAGAATAACCAATAAGAAAATGTGTCAAAGAAAATGATGAACGTTAACGATAGTCGGATTCGAACCAAAGACCTTTCGTTCCATTGCTCTCCTCTCTACCAACTACATGTATGCTATTGGGGAGTTGGTTGAGGAAGCCGTTCTTTAGAATTCTTTATAGTTCTTTAATTTATACTAGTTGCCATTGCTCTTTCTCATGAATAAACTTTCACGCACCACCCAGCTCCTGAAGAAAAAAACCAAAAAACGCTACACCGGTTAGTATTAAGAGTCTAACAAGAACTTTAGCATGAGGCATCATTTACATGTATGTTGCCAGAGTCAGCTGCATGCTTTGTCTGCAAAACTCATCACAATTCAAAGTAAAGAGTTACTGTACGCATGGGCCTTCCGGTCATACATCCAGTTTTTCTCCAATTGATTTTTCACTGCTAAAACTATAGTTAAGATTTCATTGCTTTACGGAAGTTACGATGAACAATTGGACATAGACAAACAATTAATCATAATAATAATAATAATAATAATATAAAATGGAATCGATTCCGTGTGGAATCGCGATTCCTGGATGGAATCGGAATCAGAATCGCGATTCCGAAAATGCTGGAGTCGCCCACCACTAGTACAAAGCAATCCCTAGGCTCAATTTAGTATACGTTACATGTACATGTACTGTTAACTTTTGATTTGATGAGGACAAAGGAAGTGATTGAAAATGAATCGGCACTAACCAAATCGTTTATTGGTGGTTCCTATTTCATTGGACAGTTACAAATGTTTGGCATCTGTCTGTGGCTTATTATCATTTTTAATCTCTACTCTTGACCAGTTCACGCCGGAATTATTTTGACATTGACCAGTCCGAGCCGTGGAATTTGTTTTTCACGAACCTCGATCCGAGACGGGTTCAGGCTGGCATATGTGGGTAGCACACCCTGATATTTATGGCCTACCGTAGCTTGCTGCGAGCCGGTCACTGAAAGATTTTTCCGGCCTTGCTCGTGATGTGTTTATCCGTCAAAATACGCTGGACATTTTCAGCAAACTTCTCATTTTTTAATTAACCAAAATATACCAAATTTGTTATTATTGTGTAGACTATCTCTCTACAATTGTACAAATACTATTATCATCACTAAAGTTTATTTTCTGAGTTTGAACACAATTTGAAAGAATTATCGCTGTGTAGTCTTCGGTTATGGGGCACTCCAGTAAAGTACATGTTACAAGTTGGAACAAGTTACAGCCAAATGTACATTTCAGAAGTATTCATTAACCAGTTTGCGACGGATGCCGTGTGTACATGTACAAGCAAAGTTTATCCTGAATTCAAAATTTGATGACGGATTTAAAAACGTGTCACGAGCAAGGCCGAAAATACCTGTCTGCTAATGGCTTGCGGCGAGCGGGGGATGCCGGAGATGCCGGTATCATGGTTTTCGTTGAAAAGATCTCGGCCTGAACCCCTGGGCCTGGGCCTGGTCAGTGTTACCCTAACCCTGCCAGACCCAGCACAGTGCATCTGTGGTTACTGCTTGACCTTGCTGCACTCTGCACACAAGTCAATGTGACAAAGTATGCAATATGTTGCCCCTGGCAGGGTTTCTAGCCCAAATAGCGTGGAGGGTTAGGGTTGCGGGCTTTGTAATAGTGAGAAAAATATATACCGGTAAACTAGAAAGGTGGGCAACCCAGTCACACACACATTGTAAACACAGTCTTTGGACTGGACATTCCTTTGAATTCGTTTTTTCTCACATCCAGAAATTGTTTAACCCCAAATTAGTTTTTGGCTCGCTCCTAAAGCTTTCTTTCCCCTCCCATCTCTTCGTACCCGTACACACGTACCGTACTGGTACTGTGTACAAAATGTGTACAGTACATGTACAATGTACAGATCTATACAGTGTACAAATGTACAACATTGTAGGCTTCAGTGCATCAGTTACTCTACATTTGTACATGTACAGTACATGTAGATGTACATGTAGATACATGTACTGTAACTTCATCACTATTCATATTGCAGTTCTAAGAAGTGAACAGGAAGAGTCCTGATGTGTTTATGTACATCACCTCAGTCCTGTTATTAGACCAGCCTCCTCTGGAAGCTTGAGGGATATCCCTACAGTGTTAACGAGATGGATGTATTTGTATTGGGGAAGGCTTTATTTAGATACCGTACTTTGTACAGTAAATGTGCAAGTGAATGGTACGAATGTACAGTACCACACTACACAGTTAAATATTTTAACAAAAACACCTGGCCATACATGCATGCATAGTACATTTTGTGTACTTGTACGTGAAAAACATTGTACACGTGTATACATGAATGACACTGATGTATCGGTACCGGTACGTATGTACTGGTACGGTACCGGTACATACATACATGTACGGTACATGTACTTGTGTGCAAGGATATGATACACTGTACATGACACATTAGGCAAACAAATGTAGTTCTGCTTCCGGCTAACCGACTGACTCTAATTTTAGGCCCCGATCTAAAAAAATAAATACAAAATAAATAAAAAGGCAACCCCCTCCCCCCAAAAAAGTGAACCCCAACAAATTATAATCCTATCGTTTCTGTCTTCACAAAATGCTTCTCAACAACCTACGGTATAAATTTACACATGTCAAAAACTAATTTTTTTCAGAAGAAACATTTTTTTCTAGTTTCTTTCACGATAAAACATTAAAGTTAGGTGCGCGATTATGATGATGAAAATACGTGCGTAATGCTCAATGCTGTAATTGGTTTCCGCTGCACGCCCACTAAAAGTGCCAACGAAAGTGCATGATATGACAGTGCATCAGGCACATTTACCGTGCGATAAACGAACAGTGTTTACAAAATATTGTTGACATTAATTAGGGCAAGTTTATGTAACTTTTTGTGGCAATTTGTTCTTGGCTTTCGTTGCGAAAATAGAAACATTTAGAGCACGATACATGTGATGTGCGGTGGCGACCGCGAGGCTACAAACCTGTAATTGGGCAATGTAAATTAAGCCACGCCATGAATCTGTCACGAATCGTGTTGGGTATAATGGCCTCATTCAATCAGCAAAAAATTAAAAAGAGAAATGGCATGGAAATAACGGCACAACTTAGTGGACACGAAGAGTTCGATAAATTTTATTTCATTAAGAAAAATAAGCAATACTACATGTTCCGGCACCACATAACGACCAAGGGGCTAGACACAAAGGAGAACAAAGGAAACAAAAGCCCCTCGGTCGGCGGTATGAATGAAAAAATTCGGTCCTCGATCGGCGGTGCAAGCACAAAGCAATGGGGATTGGGTATAACGTAGGAATAAAGGAAAACACAATACCGAGCCTCGATCGTTATGTGGTTCACGACTGAATGTACACATGTATGTGGGATTTTTGTTTGCAACAAAATATTTTTTTTTTACAAAACTCGGTCCAAGGTGGGTCAGGGCAGGCCGATGGTACCGTGAAGCACACCCACGCATTTCCGGCCTTGCTCGCTGTTGACAGACATTTCCGGCCTTGCTCGTGACGTGTTTATGCATCATCCGTTTTGAATCTGGGAAAAACTTTGCGTGTATGAATGGATACGTCCTCCGGCGCGAACTAGTTAAAGGTTGAACACCAATTTACAAAAAAATAATTGACGTGAATGTAACAGGGACATTTCGCTTCTGGGGCCTTTTTTTTCTTCGTCTGCTTAATCTTATAACAAAAATAACTTGCAATAATGCTTCCATGTGAAGTACAGTACCATGTACATTGTGTACGGTACAATGTACCGGTACCTCTAGGTTCCTAAGGTTAAAAACGTTAACATTGACCTGTTTTCATTGCAATTTTAATGCCTGGAACTGAAATACATGTAAATGTACATGGCATTTTTCATACTGAAATGTGTTGTTATCTTATCCCTGCACAATACCGGTACAGTGTGTACCGGTACATTTACACATGTACGTACGGTACATGTACATGTACGGTACATGTACCGGTACATACCGCACTGCTACAGATAATTACTGATAGTGGTTGCTTGATCCATGTACACTGAATATTACTGTACAATGTACATTGTATATTCCCAATGTACGGTTACTTGTACACGTGTACATGTACCGTAGTGGTGTTGTTTGGTACATGTAAAGTGTACATGTACATGTACTGGTACAGATATGTAGATGTACCGGTACATGTAGATAGTAGACGTACGTACGGTACAGTTATGTACAATTAATACATCTACATGTACACATATGAAATTCTCGTTTGCACGGCCTGCGCAATAAGGGTGGCGTGTTTGTGTGTGTGTGAATTTGGCAGTGACAGCGGAACTATAAGCCTCCAAATCTGGCCTAGCGGAGCCAGCTAAGGAGAGAGAGAGAGAGAGAACGCAGAGCCGGTAATTGATGGAATGACTAGTTTAGCCGGATGTTCATGGTCAGCAAGCCAAACCGGTACGTCGATGCCTACTTCCTGTCTCTCGTGCCATTGTGTATACATACACATGTGCATCAACATGTACGTACACATGTGCACACAGGGTATACTAGGGGAAAAAAACGATGTACGTACATGTACACATGTACATCCACGTAGGCAGATGTACCGGTACATGTACATGTAGTGCTGCTACTGTATACCCTCAACACATAAATAGCACTGTCAAAAGGTCATGGAGACAAATCTCTAACAGTCGGATTTCCCTCCTGATTTCCACCCCTGTCTCCCTCCACCCCTCCTGTCATCTGTTTATTTTTTTTGCCAATGAAAGAAGGATTTTTTCAGGAAGGCAAAGTGTTTATGGTGTGTATTAAAAAATAAATATCTGGCTATTACATGTACCGTACATGTACATAGTGTACATGTACATGTATGGTACAAATGTACTTACCGGTACTTAGATAATTTTAAACGTTAGTGACCAAAATGTCGAAACTAACAGAGTTGTATTCAAGTCCCTGCAAGTCAATCACAAGTCCATCACAAGTCCTTCATCAGTCTCCACTCAAGTCACTAGCTATTCAAATGAACTGTTAACAAAAACATTCCTTTGTCATTGTTCAACTACATGTACAGGTACATGTAGTTACAGGCAACTGGCTTTATGAAAGGACCTGTGAAAGGACTTGCAGGGACTCGAATACAACTCTGGAAACTAACCCCTACCGGTAGTTGGTAGAAGCAAGGCCGATTCGTACTCGACAACAACGAGAACGTTAAATTGGGACGACACGGCAGGTTTTTCGCACTATGATTTTAAGAATAAAAAAACAATTCCATACAGGTGTTGTGATTCCATTAAGAATCTGGTATAAGCTCTGGTGACACGACATTTCCGTTGAGACAAGTGCTTTTGGCTGTCTGGTCGAGTAAAAATATATTGTTGTATATTTTACAATTAGTGTTTTTGAGAAAAAAACCTGTAGATTAGTGAACCCTTTCAATTTGAAGAGATACCGGTACTGGTAATTGGCGCGGTGATCATGCTGGCTAATGCTGCATTGCAGTTTTCTCTCCAGTAGAGCATCAGCCTTTTGTGTCTTGCACCACTAGAGTTGCTATTCAAAGACAGACAATGGGTGTTTTGTAGTTTCCGTGCCGCGATAGGATTTCTTTAAAGGGCGGCTCTCGTGCCGCACAAACACATACTGTAAGCATGCCGCCCGAAAGCGGAGTAGTTGAGAGGCAGTCTTGAACAATTAAGTTTGACGAAACCAAAATCTACCCCAAACGTTGGTTTCGGGAAGCTCATGCCAAAAATCTGCCAGTCAACGGTCCTCTTCTCCGGGAGATAACCGAACAGCTTGCCAAGATGATGGGGCACGAGACCTTTGCAGCAAGTTCCGGGTGGCTCTCCTGATAGGAAAGCTAAGGTACAGCCTGATGTTCAAGCAGGTTTGCGCCTCTTTTCAGAGCCACGACAATTTAAAAAACCGAGATGAACCATTTGTGGGACCCCCTCCCCCCACCCCCCTAAAAAAAATACACCTCAAAGTTTTGTCCACCCTGAAATTCATACAACCCGTTATTGCCCGCCCTCTACAGTCCACTTGAAAAACATTCATAAATGCCACAATCTGTTATTTTCTACACTCTACTGTACATTCAACTGAAGAAAAAGAATCGCTGGTATCCCCCTACATGTGTATTTACTGTAAAGCACTGGTGTTGGTCACCAACTAAAGTGAACGTGCGTACTACATGTAGCTTGTATCGTGGCGTTTTTGACATCGTTTTGTGCCGCTTGTCGCGTTTTTAGTCAGTTTATACATTTATTTGTATATTTATTTTTATTACAATACAAGTTTTATTGCCACATAATAAAATTACTTGTATTTATTATACATAATAATTTCAACCAGGTACATGTACCGGTACATGTACCGGTACATGTAAACTGTATGAAGATCTAACGTTACACAGTGTACTATCATTGATAATAACGCAGAGTGTGGAAAATGCCTTTCCATATACATGTACATGTAAGACAAGCTTTCAGATAAGACGAAGAAATTAACTAAGTCTGGAGAACTTCGAATTAACGAGAGTCGACTGTACATGTACCGGTACATGTACATAATGTACGTATACAACACAATGTACAATGTACACGTGTACATGTACATGTACATGTACATGTACATGTACCGGTACACCCACATGTACCGGTACATGTACCGGTACATGTACATGTGTATGTGTTTGTACTACATGTAATACAAGTACACTGTATTACAATGCATGAATATACCTGTACAGTACATGTACAGGTACACCCATTTGCATTTTTGTATCACTGTGGAGACATGGCTTTGTTCTCGAGTACAAAATGGTTAGAAAGTCGAGCACGTTTTTCAAAATGCTCCCATTTTAAACATAATTTTTTTCCTGGGTTGAAATTTCGACCCAATATACCCTATATTATACCCAAACACTAACCCTAACCCACATCTTAACCCTAACCCACATCCTAATCCTAGTTTTTGAGTAATTTAAGTAAAATCCAAAAATCTAATTCGTGAAATTCCCAGTGGAGACCTACATGTATTCATCTATAGAAATTTACCCTCCGGAGACGTTTTGTTTCCATTGTACACATTGTGTTCATGTCTCCAGAGGGTACCGTATTTCGCACCATGAAACACTTGTTCAAAATGCATACTTATAATCATGTGTATAATTTGTATACAATGTGGTATGCTTGTTTTTCACAAATGAAGCCCCTCATAATTGTCGTCGTATGGTACAAATTGCATTGCCAGGCATCCAACAAACAGTTGAAAACTGAGGCTCCTAACTTACATGTATGGGTGTGAAAGATGTTGACTGAAGATTTTGTCTCAGTGTGGTCTCCGCATATATTTTGTGCTAGTCATTGTTCAGGGGCTGGGCCGTGAAAGTGCACACTCACTTCCTACCGGTAGGTGACAGTAAAGAAAGTATCCTCTGTGTTAACACGTTGACTGCCGTCTACAAGTATAGTCGTAGTAACAGGTGTACCGGATTCTGCCACTACAAGTATACTCGTAGAAAATGATAGGCTTTTGTATTGTAAATTAAATACACTGGCATCACTGATAACGCAACAAATGCGCTGCTGGCAGTGGTGAGGACATACATGTTTATGTTCAAAATATTATTATTATTTTATTTTTTTAAAGTACCTATTAAGTATGCGCATGCGTACAATGCTTGGCAAATGGGGGCCCTGTGATTGCTTGAATTATCATGAATGGGTGGATTTGGGGGGGTTGTATTTTTTATTAAATATCGTTTAACTGACCTGTCCGAAGTTTTACAATCGTCATGCTGATGAAAGCAAGAAAAATGGCATTCGTTTTCAACCGGTGTTGGGCAGTAATTCTTATGTTGTTCTTGTTTTTTTCGCGATCGCCATCCGCCGATCATGATTTTTTTTTTAATTGAAACAAAATTCAACTTTTTCTTGAAAACCACATTACATCAGATGCCGTGATTTCACAGCATGCTTAAGACTGTTATTTACTTGCAGTCAAGTACTATGGTACCGGTACATGTATGTACCGTACAAGTACAAAATTAAGTACCTGTACATGTACCGGTAGTTTTGTTTTTAGATGTTTGGTGTATACTGCGGGATCTTTAACAATATGGGTGCAAATTGGAAATGTACAATATGGCTAAACAGATGCCATTATCACCGTACGACCACATGCCTGAATTGTGTAGTCCATACACAGCTGACTGCCTCTTTGTGTGGTATTGGAACCGCTGGATTATTTCTTTATTGTGTAAAGGACACAATTGGGCTCGGCTTAAAAAACAAATTATCGTTTAATGTTAAGGCACAATGTTCAAAGGTCAAAGGGATTTGTTTTTCTAACCCGTGTTTAGTGGGCCATGAAATGCTGGAAGAACAGCTTTCCCAATTATCATTAAATGAAATTGTGAAATTTGACCCCTTTTACTTCCTGTTTTGATGATTAAAGGGAATATACCGCACAACATTGCAAACATAACAAAAATATATTTAAAAAGTACCAAATTGTTATATCAATTTCCACTGCCGGTCGACCAAACAACATTTCGGGTAAAAAAAGCTTATTTTAAATACTACCCCCAAATCACCATATGTACATGTAGTTAGTCCGCATTTTGTTAGCAATCGATATGAACAGGTACCAGCCAGCTAGACTGGTTCCCTGACCATACAATTCCCCAACGTTTATAAATATTGCTATGTTTCATCTGAAGGGGGGTCAAGGAACCAGACTACAAGATCATGATTTTTGTTATTGGTTTTTTCACCATCTACAATTGTACTAACACAAACCTTCAAACAAGTCGGTGTAACAATATTTGCTATACCGGTACATACCGGTACATGTACTGTACTAACACCCTAAATCGCTTCATTTCTGAAAATTACAGCAAAAGCAAATGTTATTTTGGTATATATCCTTTAAATTTACATGTAATGTATTACCCTTAAAACCAATGTATTCAAGGTACATGTAGGATACACCATTTGCATATAAAAAAAGAATTAGTACCGAATTATTAAGAAATATCTTATTTATTTGAAAGTAGATAATGATTGTAGGCATCCAGCAAAATGATTGCGCTAGATATCCTATAGCTGTTCTAAAAACCGGACGGCTATCGCCAAAAAAACAAGAATAACAGAAGAACAACTGCACAATGCCGGTTGAAAACGAGCGCTGTTTTTTTTTGCTTTTTTCGGCAATGATTTCAAAACTTCGGACAGGTCAGTTAAACGATATTTACTCTAAAATACAACCTCCCAAATCCACCCATTCACGATAATTCGAGCAATCCTACATGTACTACATGTATGTACCTTAGTTTAAGGAGTTTGTTCACATACATTGTACATGTACGTGCGTAATTAATGTGATTCATACACATGGTGCATGCCAGTGATGCACACAGCTCTGCAAAATAAATATTTCAAAAAGGCAGGAAAAAAAAAAATGAAATTGCACAAAGGACAATGTACATGTACATGGACCGTACATGCACTTTTCGTGCAAATACAAATACATAAACATGTACGTTTGTTCATGAACCCGGGGGATATTGTTATAGGGGTAGGGCAGGCAGTTCAGCCCCCCCCCCCCTATTTTTTTCTTTCTCCCTCTAGATGCCAGTTGCTTTCATCACAAAAAAAACATTGTGTCAGGGTACAAAACATGAAAACCATGTAAAAGAAATTTGTCATGCTTTTTTTTGTGTAGACAATACAAACTGCCCCACCCCGAACTTTGTGTTGCGTGCATTTCCATGTGGTATGTACCGTACCATATACGTGACTACATGTTGGGTACATGTTTAAAACACACCAGTGTCAAATGCATTTTGGAAGTTTATAAAAGGAAACAAAATAAAAAAATCTGGTATCTGGATTTGCTATCTGTGTTTATGTTTCCCCAATCAGGATGAGGAGACTGAAAATTGTGGAAGTGACTCTTTCCTTTCGTTGTTTAGTAGGGAAAGCGGATGTAAATAGTTTGGTGGCTTGGCAGTTTTTTTGTGTGTTTTGGTTTTTTTAATTTTTATAAAGGGTCATTTTGGTTGTTTGACCTTCATTGCTTTTTTATTTTGAAACTCTCTCTGAACATACTATACTAGGATGATTGAGAAGTTCTTTTAGAAACTTTTGACGTGTAGACATTGCAACCCTTATTGTGTTCTCGCAACAGTGTTTGCCTAAAAACTGAAAGTTGCCTATTGAAGTTGGCATTTGTGTTTGATCATGAAGGCACTAGGAAGACAACGAAACTGCCATGAGATTAGAGATTGACAATGCCTTTGAAAGTGAAAGTAGAGACTTGACCAGAAAAAGCGTAATTTCAATTTCATATGATAACTGTAATCCAATAGTTGTGACGCATAAAATAACGTTACTTTTTTCATATTTAATTTTTTACAATATAGAATTGTCGTTTCAGTTACTTGTACAATTGGAATGTACACAAATGTACATGTATGTGGAGTGCCGTAGTCTCGTGGTCTTAAGCATAACATTTGTGGTCTCTGCGGGTAATTCTACAGGTGGTGGGTTGAAGTCAAGCCTGGGGTTAGAGTAAGGCACATACATGTACACATGGGTAGGCACTCACCGCGTTAGGGGGACAGGCTCTTTTGTTTGAAAAAGACAGACCGAGTAGTGGGGACATTTTCGAGTCCCCATAGCGCGTTCGGTGTTCAGTTAAGGTAGAACAAGGTAAAATCGGGTTAGGGTATAATAAAAGAAAATGAAGAAGAGGACAAATTAGGGTGATCCTGAAAATTTTAGAATTTTAGACTGTTCTGAGTTTGAGATTAGAGAGATTTCAGTTTACACACAAACCCTATGGGTTGTCCCCATAACGCTATGTACCAGAAGAATTTATGTACATGTACATGTTCCATTAACCCTCCTCAATCCTCCAAGCTAGAGGGTTGTTCTTTAAAACGAGGTTAAAGTGTTAAACAAAACCGGTGAAACAAATTGTAAATTTTGACTTGTTTTGACTCTTTGACTGATTATGAATGGGAATATATACAGTATGTGGATGGCCAGTATTAAATAAGTAAGTTTGAAACTATTGTTAACCAGGGGCCAATTTCATAGAGCTGCTAAGCACAACAATTTGCTTAGCATGACAATTTGTCCTTGGCAAAAACAAGGTTACAGACCAAATCTTTACCTGATCTTTATTGTTCTGGATTGATAATCAGCTGTTTTTTTGCTTAGCATGAAAAACATGTATAATTTTGGCTAGTAACCTGTTTTTAATGAGCAAGACTTTTTGTGCTAAGCAAATTTTTTTGCTTAGCAGCTCTATGAAATTGGGCCCAGTTCGCGCCGGGATTATTTTAACATCACCGAGCCGAGGGGCGGGATTATTTTTAATGAAACTCGATCCGAAGCGGGTTCAGGCCGATAGTGCCGGGAAGCACACCCACGCATTTCCGGCCTTGCTCGCTGTTGACAGACATTTCCGAACTTGAACTTGGCGTGTTTATGTGTCATCCGTTTTGAATTTGGGGAAAACTTTGCGTTTATAAACGTCATCCGCCGTGAACTGGTTAACCCTAACTCCCTCACCATTGTTATTGAACAATACAATTCCTTCAAAATCCTCCAACTTCCTTTGTTGTGTAGGGAGTTAGGGTTAAAGGGGAACTACTGTATGTCCTACAATCGCCCAATTGGGCTACACAAAAGTTAAGGATGGAAAGGTCTGTGGATTATTTTGACCATAGAGCAAGTCTGAGGGCAAAACAAGAACGTAGTGGTATGTAAGTGCTTTGAAAAATACAATAAGAATCGCTACACGAGACAGTTTATAGTAACTTCCATGTTTTCAGAAACACCCCTCTATTCCCTTATTATTATTATTAATACTTTGTAAAATTGAATTCTAGGTTGTACATGTAGTTAAACCTGAGTGGTGACAACAATCTCTCCTTTGTTTTCTGTTCCTTGTTTGTCCGGGTTAGAGAACGGTGAAGATGAAAAGGATTAAATCCCAAAAGTTCCCTACTGTGTGGCTGCAGTTGAAAATGCAGGAAGGCCATTTGTTTTTTGTTTTTGGTGCCCTAAAGATTTGTCACATCTGACTTTTGCATTACGGGTGGACAAGTCTCTCCAGTCGTCTGTTTCTGACCACTGACTTCTTTGCCAGCACCCCCGAGACTGCTCGTCTTATGTCAGGAAGATGGTTCGTTTCCATTGTCAGCCAATTAGATTTCCTGCTTTCCTGGGAGAAAGAGATGCAGAGAAGAGAAAAATAACAAGAGCATGGCTCGGAAACTTCTAGAAATGTGATGTCACCAAGGGCTGTTTAGGAGTCTGCAACAAAAGGAAAGAGAGGAAAACATGGAAGAGAATTACAGTAGCCCACGGGCGAACATTTCTGGTGCATTTCTGCCTGCCTCTTGCCAGTTCAATGTCTGGAGGATACTGGCAGACCTGCTACTTAACGCATTAGGCTGTGGCGTTTGTTGGAGAAAGAAACGTACCATTTGGTATGTGTTAATAGCACTGGCACATTGTTCAGTAGATTGTTTTTATTTAGGTTTGAGATCAGACCAAGCAAAGGTGAACGGGGCCCCAGAAGCCTAGCTTAGTATTCTACATGTATAAAGTGCTGGGGTGTGGGTTGGGCTGGGCGAGTAGTGGATTTTAACTACTTGAGTACTCACAAGGCAATTACTCGCGAGTACATGTAGTCGAGTACTTGCAAGTACCGGTTGTTAACAGATTTCTCATAAGAGCAGAAAGACCAATGTAAATCACGAGTAATATGAGTAGCACAAACTACTCACGGGTAGTTGAGTACTCGCGTTACTCGTCCAGCAGTAGTGGAAATCTCAACAAAACACGAGAAAGGCCAGAGCCCAACGTGCACACTCTTAATTATTAAATACTTTTAATGCAAAGTATGGAGAGAAACAAACCTGTTGACTAAAATTGTTGGTAAAGTGGAATCATACATTTGTACATGTACCATGTACCATGTACCATACATGTACCATCCATGTACCGTACATGTACTTGTTATACCACGGCAATAGATTGTGAATTTTTATTGGTCGAGAAGCGTTCACGTGACATGCCACAAAAACGCATGTATCTGAGTGTGCCGATGTATGAGTGATATGTACGCCGAGTACGCGTGGTACATGAGTTCATGTACCCCACGGGGTACATGAACTTTCTTTTTCCAGGCCGCGGAATCTTTTTTTACACGCTAGCGCATAGCCTGGCCGGCCATTTCTGTGATAAATACCATGGAAGCGACTGATATTAGAGTCTAGCAACGCTGTGTTATATTAGCTGGTACTACGTAAATTGATGTATGTTCCTGTGCGATGTAAACAGGGAACAGTGAAGTTAGCACTTTCGGCAACGACTAACGACCGCCATTGTTGTTTACACCGGCTTTCGTTTATGCTGTTCGTCTGCTTTTTTTCTGTTCCAATTTTGCCTTATTTTCTCCGTAATGTCGGCAGACGACAGCATTAAGTCACCTCCAAAGAAGCGATTTCTGTCTCGTTCAAAAGAGGAGATCAGAAATTTGATTTTCGAGCAAGACAGCGCCAGTACGAAGAAAAACACGGAACATTCAGTGCGACTACTTCGGCAATTTTGCACCGCAACGGGAACGGACACATAACAAACAATTCTTGCCTGCTGTAATCTATTACCGTGGTATAACAAAACAATTGTTGCCTGCTGTGATGGTCCATGGCGTTTTGTACACCCTCGGGGGCAAATGGCACCCTCGGCTTCGCCTCGGGTGCCATTTGCCCCCTCGGGTGTACAAAACGCCATGGACCATGTCACAGCAGGCAACAATTGTTAAATGTACCACAGACGGACACACTTGCACAACGTTTTTCATGCATCCCAAACTGCCTACATGTATGTGGTGCAATCTACCTGTACATGGTGTGCAACAATTCATTTTAACCCTAACGTCACCTAATACTACAAAATACTACCGGTACTTGGACGTCCAATAAAAAACTACTTGGGTAATCTGCAGTATGCAGTACTCTTACTACGCTGGCCTATGAGAATTCTAGTATTTTGTAGTACAGTGTTCTGTACCCACCAAATGAATGCCTAGAACGTCGAGGTTAAAGTCTGAAATCTCGATTTACCCTAACGTCACCTAATACTACGAAATACTACTTGAGTAAACTGCAGTATGCTCTAGGCTTGGACGGTATTTCGGTATTACCGGATAGTCACGGTTTTTTTTTATTACCGACTAGTCGGTACTAATGATCTACAAAAACCGAAATACCGGTGATCTCGGTATGGAATTGCAATACCGCGATATTGTTCAGAACCTCGCAAAAGTCTTTCAAACAGAAAGAGAAACACCCGATCCACATGTTTCATTCCATTCAGTGTCATGTCTGCATTCAATCAAGTGGAAAGATAAGACGTTATTGTCAATCTCCACTTGATAACCCGATACTTCAGCAGCAGCCGTCCTTCCAGAAAGGCCTTTGAAGTTTGCTTATTACGCCGCCGTGTTTGCGGTTTTCTTTGTGTGTAGTGTCTGGACGAAAGTTCAAACAACTTAAGAGCGCATACTCCACGCACAGCATGCACAAGGTAATACACGTGCTTTTCTCCCACGCACGACTTGCACGCCGCGAGCTAATGTCATTTTAAACAAATCTGATTGGCCGTCTAAAACAACGACCAGAACATTTTTCATTCACAAATAAGGTTTCGTCACACCGATTACTCCAGTACGGCCTCCTATTGGCGCCTGCTCTGATTGTATCGTCGTACGCCCGCCCTGCAAACAGGGCGATATTATAATACATGTACCAGTACATGTACATCGCCGCTGCATATGCTGCGAACGCACAGGCAGTAGGAATCGCTGGTGGCCGGCATGAATCGCATGATGAGCCAATTGAATCACTGCCATTGATGCAGGATACCAACTGATAGCTAGCATGATCGTGGGAAGCAAGTTCGCAGTGTGCCGGTGCAGTGCATGGGCATTACGACTGGGCATCGGTCGCTAACAATCGGCATTTCTTTGATAGACATATCAATGACTTTACAAACTCAAACAATGATTCCACAAAAAGTAAGCTTTTAATTTTCAATAATCCATCACAGTGATACATTTTTACAAATATAAAGACTGATAATGAATCTTAGGTGTTGAAGAATTTGCCATGAAGATGCAATTACGTGGTTTGCCGGTTCGACGTAGCATGCAGTGATCGCTGTAATTTGTTTGGGTTGATAATAATGACGTAATACCCACTTAACATAACACCTCGGTATTACCGAATACCGCGGTTTTTTTTGTCACGGTATCCCGGTATAGTAAAAGGCAATACCGTCCAAGCCTAGTATGCTCTACTCTTATTTACACTGGCCCTTGAAATTTGCGTAGTATTTTGTAGTACAATGTTCTGTACCTCAAATGAATGCCTAGGACGTTGGGGTTAAAATTGATGAATTTGGCACTGGTAGGGATAAGTGATGAATATTTTCTTCTAATTGGTTAGTTACATTTATCGGTTCCCACAATTACTGGTACATGTATTTCGTTGTTTATTTTAAAAAAATCAGACTTTTTCCTTATTTATTTTCCCCCAAAAATGAGGTACAGATCACACTTGTCTCCTCTGTAATTGCATGTTCACTTCTACGTACTTGGAATAGTTGTGGGATTGATTTTTGTTGTTGTGAAATTGGGAAAGTGGGCCTTGTGCCACCCACCAACCCACTCTTGATTCCCAAACTTCTGCCAGAACTGCCTCTGTGGAGCCAGTTTCATGGAGCTACTCGGCACAAAAAAAATTTGCTTAGCACAAAAAAAGTCTTGCTCAGTAAAAACTGCCAAAAAAAACCAGCTGAATACCAGTCACAAAAAATATATACCGGTACATCACCAGAAATTGTAGTTAGCCAAGGAAGAGTTTTCATGCTACATGTACAGTGTGTAAGTAATGTTTGTCTGTGCTTAGCAGCTCCATGAAATTGGCCCCTGAAGGGATGATCGACCTGACCCAGTTTAAAACCACTGCTTTAGTTTTTTCTTTTTTGGCAGGCAAACTGTGCCAGCGTTTTCACCTTGTGACCTTGTTATCCCTACGAAAAGAAAACTGCTTTTTCTTTTAATTTCCTGCACTTTCTTCTTTGCGGTATTTTCACAGGTGCATCGACGGAATCCTCACTGAACCAGTCAACGGACAATGAAGTCGACGATGAACCAGACGCCTTCCCACCAAGTGTAAGTCACAGGGATTAGGGAGAAAAGTGCAATAAATACATGTACATGTAGATGCCACTTGACTTGACCGCTCCCATGGGCTCCTGTGAAGAGAAACCACTGTGTGTGCGCACATTCGTTTAGTACATGACGTTATGGGGACATTCCATTAGTGTTTGTGTGCTTAAGGAACATCTTTCTAAACTCAAACTCTGGACATTCATTCGACCTAAAATGTTCAGCATCACTCTAATTTGTCGTCTTCTCCATTTTCTTTCATTATACCCTAACCCAATTATACCTCTAGACCCTTTTTACTGGAGATCCAAAATGTTATAGGGATACGAAAATGTCCCCACATTTCAAATTCTTGTAAAAGTTTTTGGTACCATTTTGAAGGCACAAGTACATGTTCTATGTATAGAACAACATTGGTGTAGTCCTCAGAGAAAAAAAATTTGAGTGTTTGGGTCTATTTTCTCGTGTAATTGGTGTGTAAGTCAATTGTTTTTATTTTAATTTTTTTAAAAATATTTTGTGTGTAGAAAATTTGAACCCAAAAGAATTAACAATTTTCGATGTTAAAGTACAAAGTTTAAGTACAAACAAAAGAGGGACAATAGGGGGTCCAAGAGGATTTTTGAAGATTTGGGATGGTTAGGGTCAATGATTCTAAACTCCCTGTGAAAGTATTTCGTCTGGCATAGTGTCATTTTGAAGGAAAAAAACCCAAAGAATGTCATTTACAAATATGCTTCTCAGAGATGCACTTTTGGACATTTCCACAAATGGTGCGCGCAAAAGATGAGTCTGTTCAGTGCGTGGCACACGGGTAGCTGCTACCCGCTGGCTGAGAACGCACCCATAATGCAGATTGTGGTCGCAATTCAAATTTAGATTCGGAAAATTATGAATTAAAATTGAAATCTTAGAATATTGTTTTCTTGAAATAAGTAAGCAATCACAGAGCTAAAAACCTCATCAGGTTGTTTGTCAAGCACCTTTCTTCATATTTTAAACAATACACAATGTTACATATACCCGTATATATTCCCTTTAAAAGAAGGAAAACAATTTAGTTGCGCATCTATTAAAACAAGAACACAGTTGTGAAGCTTGTTTGATAACCAGTACTTTTAGCCATTTGGCATGACCTTGCAATGCTGTCTGTCTGTCTGCAATTTCCCTTTCACCCCTTTATGGTCTGTTGACATTTCGGTCTGCCCAGAAAAGTAACCAGTCGTGCAGAAGTCCGCAGAAGTTTTTGTAGTGATATATACTGCGTACTCTAAAAAACCCATCGCGTTAAAGCACTTTTTAGGAGGAAGTGGTTGAAGAAAATGAAGACATACCCGGTACATGTACCGGTATCAAGAGATATTAGGGGATATCAGGAGATATTAGCTGTTTACACGTCTGCGTCTAGTAAAAAAAATTGCTTGAAAATAAAACCAATAATAATAATAATAATAATAATAATAATAAATTATAATAATGAACAATAAATAAAACAATAAATAAAACAATAAAACTGAAGGGATTACAAATGCCTTATACTTTCTTTGTGTTGAGATTACATTTTAAAGCTTTAACCCTAACAATCCCCATCCAGTCAAACTCCAACACCGGGTTTTGTTGGGATCTGTTAGGATGGATACTGGACCCCTAAAAACTGATTGTCTTTTACACTGGGTTATGCATGTACCGTTACCTCCAGAACCAGATCCCAACAGTTTGTGCGTACAGTTTGCCATATGGTGTTGGAATTTGCAAGGATGGTTAGGGATAATAGTGTAGAAAACATTGAGATTCAGGAGAATCTCTGTGAAAAATTTACCCTACAAATCACCCATTTTGTGTGTGTAACCCACACATACAGTACATGTAGGGTGTGTGAAAATTTGTATTGAAATTAATGGATTGAGCTTTGTTACATCTAGGGTTAACCTACATGTAGGCTTTTTTCACTGTTACACAATTAGGGATTGATTGACATACATGTACCTGTACATTTTACTGTTTTTTTAATATAATCGAATCGAATTGTTTCTCTGTACAGCACGTTGGCGAGCCACTCTTGTGTGACCCAATTGCCCACGAATACCAGAACACGCCCGGCAGTAACCAACGAGAGAGTCTACGAGACATCCTTATGCAGCCCACCCAGACCCGAGAATTTGCTCCCCAGTTCAGCCATCACAGCAGCCAGCAGCGACTCCACCGGGTCCACTACGTGTCCCGCTCCAAGTCGGTCAAGGACGACAAGGACCGCCGGCTCTCCAACTCCAACAAGAAGTATTCCTCGATTGGACATGAGACGATATGGACGAAAAAGGCCAGCGAGTTCCAGTCGCAGCGAGACAATGGCCTGACGGGGGAGAACGGCAGCAGCGACCCGTACGTGAAGATCCTGAAGAAGCCGCCTCATATCCACGAGTACGTGTATCCAATTGTGCAGGGAACAGAAGGGGAGGACGATTTGAGGAAGCCCAGACAATACTTCAGGGTGGTGACCGGCCAGCCCAGGCCCCCGTCCCCACCGGTCAAGGCGTTAAAGCTCCCCATGCCGCCTGATCAAGCCAAGTGTGTGCACTGCCAACAGTTTTTCAATCCGGAGATGAACAGGCGGGGGGTGTGCCCCGACGCCCCCGACGAGACGGAACGCTGCATCGGGAAGGTCAGCTGCCTGCAGGCGGCCCAGAGTATGATGTACCACTGCATGTCGGACGCGGAGGGGGACTTCTCTGACCCCTGCTCGTGCGACATCAGTGGGGACGCCCACTTCTGCCAGCGATGGCTGGGTCTGGGGCTACTGTCGCTGCTTGTCCCCTGTCTATGGTGCTATTTACCACTCAAATGCTGCCACTTGTGTGGCACGAAATGCGGGTGCTGCGGGGGAAAGCATAAAGCTATATGACGCCCTCCAAAAAACAAAAATCAACAACAAAAAGTGTATATTGATGCTTCATGGTGCCATGTGTATCTTAGTCGGTAGGAATACGACAAACTGTTTTTATGTAGTCTTTGTAAAAGGAAAGGCGGATGATAATTATTGTATATGCTTCACGTGACCAGTGTGACTATTGGCCTTTTGTTTTCTTCTTGCGCTGCTGATGTGTCAATATCTGGTCCAAAACTAGAGAAACTTGACTGTCCAGCATGTAGTCGCATGACAGGTTTTCAACAAATATTTACCGATGCGAGTTCAAAACGAAGCAAACTTGACCCTGATAGAGAAGTCTGTCACTTGTTATCCTGTGACTGAGACAGATTTTTTTGTTTTGCTCTGGGGAGTCTGTGACTTTAGTTTGCCCTACAACCCTCAGAGCCAATGGCATGGAGCTGTCGAGCGCAAAATTTTTGCTGAGCTATAAGCTGAGCAAAGAAAGTGACTGGAGCGGGGTTCGAGTCTGCGATCTTCGGGTCAGCCCTAGGTTGCCAATTCCCCATTTTGTCAATTTTGTTGTTGTTCAGAGGGTGTTAGAAAAAAGGTACGAGCTAAAACACCCCATTATTTACTAACTTGTTCTCAGCAGAGTTTATCTTTTTCGTTGAAAACAGTAGACCGATTCAGTAAGCTCCGCCCACACGTACACTTGTGTGCACACATGTGGGACATGGATCACGGCTGTGATTGGTCTAAACACTATGGGGGCAGGGGTTACCGGATCGGTCTAATTTGCATAGCAGCCTTTTCCGCTCTGCAGCTTCATGTACATGTACATGCACACAAAGCCTGGCCCTAGTGCCAGTGTTAAACAAAACTTGTTGCCGTGTCATTTCCAAAGCTGGCAACTGAATGCACTTGAGAGTTTATGGGCAAGCTAAGTACACAAGATGCAGGAAGCCACTTAGAATTTGAGCATTGGCTTTTCCTGAGCCCTCGCTCACAGTAGGAAGAAAACACTTTAGATTTTGGTCGTTAACTGTTTTTTGACCTGCAGTAGCGGGCAATCCAATTAAAGTTGTTCTCCCCTTGGGCGGGGCAAAAACGCCATACGTGTAAAGTGTCGCGTTGTGACCCGGGTATTATTAGGGGGTGAGGTTGACCTGTCGTTGACAGTCATCTGTGGCGCAAGAAAAAAAAGGGCAACGATACGATGAACAAGACTTTAAGAAAAAAACCAGACGGATTTGAAGGTTTACAGTCGTAATTTTGTGTAAATTTGTAAACGCAGTTTAAACTGACTTTAAACACGTACATGTACATCGTGTTTGAAATGTACCGACTGTAAGACTTTATAAATACGCTTGAACACTTGCGACATATCGTTCGCTTAAATATTTCTGTTTTTTTTGTTTTTATTTTTAAGTTTTGTTTTTTTATCTTACAGAGGCTATACAAATTATGTAATAATGTAACATACATACATGTATATAAATTATAGATAAATTAGACGCATTTATCATTGTAAAGCTAAAGATTAATCAAGAGTGGGTGGGGGGGGGATGGGTATCTGTAGGTTGGTCGTGATGGATCTTGTGTATGCATTGTTTTGGGGTAGTGTGTTTTTTTGCCAAATTCTGCCAGGGGAACTTAAAAAGTTTGTAATGGTAGAGAATCATTACATGTACAAATGTATGACGGGCGATTCCATTGATTAGTACATGTATGAGACAATTGGCATGTTCAAATTGTCTGGACTATCAAACAGTAAAACGAAAATCGTGTTAATTGTACATGTACTTAAAAAAAAAGCGATTATTGCTGCTTAAATATTTACTTGTCCAGGCTGGGGTTAAAAAACGCTTACTGCCTATTTTTTTTATTTTTTGAACTAGTGTACGTATATTGTAGATTACCTATCCGTCATAATCCGTAAAAAACTGGCATAGATATATTTTCTTTTGATTCAGCCTACAAATGTAGTAAACAAATAAAAAGCAACAAAAAGATAGCAAAGGAAGAAATGCAGACAAAATCGACAGACAGACTGACTACTGAGGAAAAAAACACCACACACAAACATTATGGATTTATTCAATACAAACATTCATGTTCAGCTCAACAGATTAATTTTCCTTAGAAAGAGGGAGGGGGGTTTAGATTGTACTTTTCCCATGTTCACCTTAAATACATTCAACGCTTTGTATATGTGCTTCCATTTATGTCCGTAATGGCATATTCCTTGCATCGTTGATTAACTTGCTGTTTTGATTCAAATTATGTTTTGGATATTTGTCCTCGACTGAAAACAACAAAAAAATAAGGCAAATCTCAGGTTGAAGCTGCTCGCGATGTGTCTAGTCTAGTCTAGTCAGTACCGGTAGTAGCAGTGTTTTTGCATGGTCTTTTCGCCAGTCGTGGTGCCCCAAAACCAGTATTTGTCTGCAGACTTTTTCTCTCATTTTTGTTTATTTCTGTCAACTGGTATGATGTTGTTGTTGTTAACCAGCACCAGATTATGAAGTGTCCTTAAACTCATGTGGGTCTGTCCATAAATAAGGGGCCCCTTTTTGTGTGTGTCCGGTTACATATTTTTTCTGACATGAATTTATTTGATGCCCGGTATCTCCAATGGCGATTACCTTAAAAACAAAATGTTGAAGTTTGAAGTCAATTTCAATGACACTTGCATAGGTAATACACAGGTCGAGCGTAACCGGTACACAAAAATGTCAGACTTTTAAACCCCCTAATTAATGGACTCGCCCATTTACAAATTGTAGTAGAAATATTTGTTTTATATGTGACCTGCTCCAACGAAAGCCGGACAAAGTTGACATTTTTTGGGGTTTTTAAGATTTTTTCCCCCCTCAAATTCTCTAGGTTCTCAGCTTTAAAAAGATGTAACAGGCTCCACCCTATTTCACGTGGGGGATGATTTAGTGACGACACCCTGACAACCTGATTATGAGATAAACAGCTTTGAAGTTCAGAAAACCATATTATTTTCATTCACAATTGTTTCACAAAATCGACAAAAAAAACACTTCTGGGTGATGGATTATGTTCAAATTTGGGGAGATTGTAGATTAATAGTTTGTGATTCAGAAAAACCCAAAACCTACAAAATGGTAAAATCCACCCAGAAATGACTTCACAAGTACAAGTACATTGTAATAAAACACATTGTGCGACTTTGTCCGGGTTTCGTTGGAACAGGTCACATAATGTGCATGTTTGTTGACAGTTAGAAGATAAAACTACTCTTCCTAAATGTTGGTTTAGGTGAGTTTCCCAAGATACCAATAGTAGTTTTTCCCGAGACAGGCCATGGTCATACTCACAGACTTTTGCCTGTGCAATTTGGTGCAGTTTAACTCGTCCTAATATTTACATGTACGGTACTTCTGCAAACTGTTTAAAAACCAAAAAAGAAATGGTTTGACCTCTGAACCTGCTTCCGCTTGTCTGGTTCAGGAAATAAGAGGCGGACTTCTTTTTGAACAACTACCCCCGGTGCACCACGGGCCTAGTCCACCGAGTTCCACCATTCATTAAAATGACAGCATCCTTGTGTCTTGCAGTTTTCCTAAAATGTAAACGCTGTCGCGTACCGGTACACGCTATCATTCTCACCTGCTACCGTGTTCACTCGTTCGTTTTTTGTGAGATTATTTGATTGATTTGGCTTCAATTGACTAAAATGTGACTAGGCAGCAACAAAATAAGCGTAAATTCGCACTTTGTTTTTTTTGAGTTGCAAGTAGAAATGCCCATATTTCACTTTTCAAAAAGTCGGTTTGGGGATTTTAACAAATTTCTATTTGAAAAACACTCATACATGTATCTCAAAGTTTTTAAACTGAATCTCTTGGCAAAATCATTTTGGAGGGAAAGTATCATTTTTAGAATTCAGGTTAAAGTGTGCAGGTTAAAGTGTGCACAGTTCAAAAACTTTGAAGTGGTTATCCATGTTTTTTAATGAAGTTTCGGCTTCACTAAGACTATTTGTTTCCCCCCGACCATCGGTTCCCGTGTTTATTTGACAGTAACACACCGGATTCACTCTGGCCGGGAAGCCTCCGTCATCAGACTTGGAGCTTCACGCCCAGGGAGTATATTTTCTCAATCCTTGAGTCAGAGATCCCGAATTAAAATCAGGAACGGCAAAGAAAAAGTGTTTGGTTCCTGTGAACTTTATGAGATCATCACTGCATGGGAAGCCAGTGTATCCTGCATCTGTTGGGCAATCCAGCAATACAAAGAAAATGCCAGTCTTTCCCTCAGCATTTGCTCACCAGTATTTCATCGCTAAGCCATTCAGTTTAACACATTGCAAGTACAATTGTTTAGACCCTCAAATACCTGTATGTTTGTCCAGAGGTACAACTGATAATGTAGTGTCCCAAAAATTGACCGATACTGTGTCACTTAAACTGATAATGTAACAACAACCGATCAGTGTAGTAACTTTTACTGCATGTGGTAACTTTTACTGGTAACTTTTACTAGTAACTTTTACTACCCTCTCGGTCAGGACTGATAGTGTAATAACAATTGACCGATAGTGTATTACATTTTACTACACTTTGTCAACGTTTTGTTACCTTATTGGTTAGTGATAGAGTATCGGTCTGCAAGTCCTTTCACAAAAGCCAGCCACAAGTAATTGTATTAACAATGACAAAGAAATGCTTTTGTCAAAGCTCGTTTGAATAGCTTGTGATTTGAAATTGGAACCGGCAGAACTTGCAGGGAGTTGTGATGTACTTGACTACATTGTACTTGTACATTCACGAGTTTGTCTCTATTTGAAAGGAAAACTCACAAATTATCTTTTCACTTTAAATTTTAATTTATTTTAATTTAAATTCCAAATGGAAACAGGTACCAAAATATGAACAGAGAGAACTAAAAAAAAAAGGGATTATTTTGTTAAGCACTGCAAAATGTTGGGTTAAGATAGAAAAACGATAGAAGAGCGGAAGTTTGGAGTGTCTGGCTCAAGCTGATCGCGATCATCCGCACACCTGTGCCCAAGATCAAATTTGTTATCATCAACGCCAGACACTCGACAATCCCCTTCTAAAAAAAAACACCAACGTGTACTGAAAAGTGAGTCCCAGCAGCAAATTCTGGTTCAAGTGACTAATAGTATCCAAACAAAGTCAATTGATGAAGAATAAATTGGCGCAACCGAACACGATAGATTGAACTAAAAAAGTTCCGACAAGAGCTTTCTGAGTAAAGTGACAACTTTTTGAGAGCAAATGTACATGCAAACTCTAGTCTTGGTAGAAGGGAAAAGAATCCTAGTTGTCACCAAATTATTTTTGCTTAAAAAGAAAGAAAGAGAAATATATATATATAAAATGTACAGAGATATTTTTTATGCTGTAACATTAACAGAAAAGAACTTTAAAGGGGTTAAATTTAACAAAAATATGCAAATTTACAAACGAATTACTAACTATTCTTTAAATACTGGCAAACGATCTAGTTATGTCACCTTTTAACATTGTATAATCACCAAAAACAATTGTAGTTTGTAATTATTTCACAATTAGAAAATGCCTTTTCTTCAAAACATTTTTAGACAATAACAGATATCTTTATGAAATATGAGTATTAAGTGGAATTCATTCAGCTGGAATTTTCCAAATGTTTGAGGAGTAGTAACCTTAATTACGCAGTGGCCATAGTGGAACTAGGCTGTGCTTTGATTTACTTGGCTACGGCTTGGAGTTGTACACGTGTCAATGGAAGCCGCTGAACCCACTTCCCAATTAAGCAGTGGCCATAGTGAAAATAGAGTGTACTTTGATTTACTTGGCTACGGCTTGGTGTTGTACATGTGTCAATGGAAGCCGCTGAACCCACTTCCCAATTAAGCAGTGGCCATAGTGGAAATAGAGTGTACTTTGATTTACTTGGCTACGGCTTGGTGTTGTACACGTGTCTATGGAAGCCGCTGAACCCACTTCCTAATTAAGCAGTGGCCATAGTGGAAATAGGGTGTACTTTGATTTACTTGGCTACGGCTTGGTGTTGTACACGTGTCAATGGAAGCCGCTGAACCCACTTCCCAATTAAGCAGTGGCCATAGTGGAAATAGAGTGTACTTTGATTTACTTGGCTACGGCTTGGAGTTGTACACGTGTCTATGGAAGCCGCTGAACCCACTTCTTGTCAATGTACATGTAAGCTGTATTCAAGTAATTCAGATTTGGTTAATACACGTGTAAGGCGTATTCTCGAGTAAACCGCGAACAGTGTTCTGGAGTCGCCGATTACGAGTGCCCAAATTGCAGCTGGGCCAAAATTCGAGGTGGCGGCCGAGACATTAAAAAAGGGGAAAATAATTTCAATCTGGGAAGAGCTGTAACATTAGTATTAAGACAAGCTGGCCATGTGATTGATGACAGGTTTATTTTGTTATCATTAATGCACTGAATGACTGCTTTTAATTGTTATGTACACCTCCCCGCCCCCCCCCCCCCCCCCCCCCCCCCTTCTTCCCACAAGTCTGCCATCTTTGTTCTTGACGTTCTTCATCTACTTCCTGATAAGTGGAGGGTGAAAATCCTGTTTGTGAACACTGTTGGTTCTCGTGTTCAGTGAAGAAAAGAATAGTGTTTTTTAACCAGTTCGCGCCAGGATTATTTTAACATCAACGAGCCGACGAGCGTGATTATTTTTAACGAAACTCGATCTGAAGCAGGTTCAGGCCGCCAGAAACGGGAAGCACACCCACGCATTTCCGGCCTTGCTTGCTGCTGACAGACATTTCCGTTCTTGCTCGTGGCGTGTTTATGCGTCATCTGTTTTGAATCTGGGGAAAAACTGTGCGTTTATATTCGTCATCCGGCGCGAACTGGTTAATATGCCATTATAAGGGTTAGAATGTGGCTTGTCAAAAATGTGGCATTCACCGAGGGCATTGAGACGCACTGTGACTTCCCTTATTAAAGCCAATATTAGAAATGCCGGCTTCTGGCCAACTGGCCCTAGATTATCTTTTGTTGTTCATGGAAGTTCGTAGGTAAACGACCGCGTGCTGTACTAAAAGTAACAGCCTATGATTTAGTGGAAGTGTGAAGTGCAGAAAATACTTGAAGGATAACAATCGGGAAAAGTCATTTTTGTCGAGGACCTTTTCCGGAGCTATTTTAGGCCCGTCATCTTACTGCAGTCGGCGACTTCCTTGTTGTCCTTGGTTAGAGCTTGGATCAGGCTGATTTTTTGTTTTTCCCTTGTGTTAAATTGGAGCTTCTGGACAGCAGTTTTCGATAATCGGTCATTTGTCGGTTTGACTTTTTGTTCTTTCCAAAATTTATTTTTTGATATTTCCTGACTCATTTCCTCCCCTTTCCTGCATTTAATTGATCTTTTCCTCCCAGTTTTTGTGTTTTGGTTTTTATTTTTGCTCTCCTTTCCTTGTTTCCCCTCGTGTTTGACCCCTCTGTTACCTAGCCTGCCACACGGCTACTTGTTGTGGCTCACTTCCAAGTCTGGTATCTGGGGCCAATTTAATGGAGCTGCTCATCAGCACAAAATTGTTGTTCAGTAAAAACAGGTTACCAGCCAAAACTCTATGTGCTTTTCATGCTAAGCAAAAACCAGCTGAATACCAGTCACAAACAATAATTATAAAATACGCCACCTGAAAATTTGGTTTGGCAAGGAAGGATTTTCATGCTTGGCAAATTTGTGTGCTTAGCAGCTCCACAAAATTGTGTCCTCGATCTGCAAGCTCAAATGCCACTCTGTGTCTAGTTTAGGGATTTTTCTTGGAGTTTTCTTTGAATCTTACATTACCGGAAAAAACCTCAGCGCGGGTTACAGTGGTTACTGTTCATCTCAGACTGGTCCCTTTTCTCACATTCATTCTGTGTGTGTGTTTGTTGACAGTGGTGTCTTGAGCCCAGACAATAGGCTGACAAAAAGAATACATGGAACTGTATTTTAAAAAGTAAACTAACAAAAGTTGGCGACCAGTCAGTTGTGGTTTTATTGCAAGTAAAGCATGCTTACTCACAGGTTCCACAGTCTTTTTCATGTAATTGGTCCGGACATATGCGACACTCGTACAAAGTATCGGCTGTATTCTAATATACGTTAACCACTGTAAATTCCTATCCTGTTAGTAAATGAGGTTATTTTAGCGTTTGAATTGTTGATATTTGGGGAAACGATTTAACAAGAGTGTGGGCTAGCAGACAAAAGGAAATGAGAATCACAACAGTTAATGATCACTTGTAGACATTCTACCATAGACCTAACCCAGACAAAATGAAAAAAAAGCGATTATAAAGTTTGACCCTGTTTTGTATCTCAAGCAGTGTTTCTATGTATTTGTTTTCTTCTGTCATTGCTTTGACCTTTAATGAGGTTTGTGGCAGTAGTAATTAATAATTGAAAATTAACACAAAAGAGTATATACACGTACTTGACTTGCCTGTATTTTTTTTTAGGTTCTAAAGGTGGAAAGATAGCTTTTAAATTGTAGTAATTTCTGTCTTAATAAAAATGACTGTATATAATTCTTTGTTTTAATAAGTTAAGGGCATGCCAAATTTGTAGTTATTCCACCATGTTTGTTTTATTTGAACTGTAGTTGTTGCTTCTTTCTAATTGTTTTTAATGTTTCTGGGCGAGTTCTCAGGATCTTTTTTGTGACGGATTCACGCGTAAACACACAGCTGCATTATTTTCCATTTTTTGATTTTGTTTACGACATTATGCAAAGAACAAAGAAACTGGCTTCAAGGTATGTGGCCATTTTGTGTTCGCTGTACATTACCGTAAAAAAATAAATATTTTTGTTATGTACATTTTATTTAGGTTTAATCTACGCATGTACATTGTCTGTTCATTTTTTTTTTTTTTTTACGAATCTTGGCACGCCGATTCTGCGTGTGGCTTGCGCGGAAATGTGTGATTTTATTTAACAATGCATACTACTGTGCATATTAAGTATATATACTGTAATATAAACTATTCATATATAGAACTATATGTCGTTTCATATACGTAAAGAAAAAAAAATCAAGACAAATTTTAACTTTTTACTTGGCAGGCTTGTATTTCCTTTTGAAATAGATGTACGAAAAGAACGAAGATGTCCCCATTTAAAACAAAAATCTTGCACTGTTTAAAATTGTATTGTTAACAGGAAAAGGAGGAAAAACAAGAACATTTAATGTTAAAAAAAGTGTTTGTACAACTATTATTTAATAATAAAAGTAACATGCATGGAACAGCCATATACATGTAAAAAAAAAAAGTGGAGTTGTTGAATTTATTCATGTCCTACTTTATCTTTCTTACTTTTAAAGAATAACGGGCTTTCAAGTATTCTGACTTTTTTTCCTAAGTTTATTATCTTGCTTTTATTTTCGTCTTCCCCCACAACTCTAAAAATGAAATATCATTGAATATTTGTCATGCACTGTTATGAACTGTCGTATGTAAATCACACAATGAAGGGCATAAATGCAGGAGTACTGTAACTGTACTTTAAAGAGTTTAGTTAGTTGAGGATGGATCACAAGTATTGTGAGTAGAAAACATGCTAAATGAGTCTTATATGCTGACTGCAGACATGCCTGTATACGATATGTGGGATATACATATACGATATGTGGCAGAGGGGTACCCCCTCTTATCCCTATACCTTATACACACTCGACACTATTGTAACCTAACCCACCCCCCTTGAAACCTAAAAGGAATTCCTGAGATTCCGGGAACACAATGGTCAACATCTGTAGAAGTACTGAGGAGGCGGTAGTGGGTTCCAATTCTGCCCGAGCATGCTTTCAAATTTTCACTCAATTCTGCAAAAAAAAGACACTGGGTACAGGCATGAAGGAATAGACAATTACTGTCATGCGATCACAGTGTCCTCGTGTCGCCCCCTTTAATGGAGAAACCAATGTGTGTGCTATTGCAAAGTATTTGAACAACGGAGTTGGCTGCCAGAGTTAGCCGCAAAAATGGCAAAAACAAATTTCTAGGTGCATTCCTGTATAAAAATTCCTATAGAAAGCAGTGATAAATGTCCATACTCATCTCTCACAGGTGTTTATGATCAAAATGATCAACATGTCATCTTTCATTTTCTTTTCAACTTTTTGAGATATTCTCGCCCCCAAAAGAGCACCTCTAAAACGAATGATGTTTCCCAAACTGGAAAGTAGCCATTTTGAAAAAAACAACTGTTCACAACATGGCTAAATAGCGCCACTTTTGGACTCAATTGCAGCCCAAATGCTCAGAATTGGAAGCTCCAGGTCCGGACCAGAGGTTCAGTGCCACATGTCTTCAATTCCCTGATTCCACGACTCTCAGAATTCTCTAATATAAATGTATAACCTTTATTCATGAGCTTGGCAGATGGATTTTTGGCTTATATACAGGGGCACCCCCTAAGCAGAACTTTAACGACAAATATACTGACAACGCCATTTAGTTTGGGGAAACCATCATCTCAAAAAGCCTAATGTATTTCATGCAGAGTTGTAGTCGAGTTCTTTCGTGAAGCCAGTCACAAGTCCCTTTATAAAGGCAGTCACAAGTAACTGGATGAACAATGACAAAGGAATGCTTTTGTCAAAGGCAAAGCTTATTTTAATAGCTTGTGATTTGAATTGGAACTGAAGGGCTTGTGATGATGGATTCGACTACATCTCTGATTTCATGCATTACTCTGACAATTATGCTAGTGCTCTTGCGTATATCCTGTATTAAAACTCATTCCCTTTAATTAGGGGTTTCCCAAAAGAGTTGAGAAATCGGGGGAAATAACTATTTTAGAGCCCGGTGACCTTTCTGTCAATAGTACTTGAATATGTATCACTTCAATGCGTCATCTTCCTTCCCCCCCCCCCCCCCCCATGATATCTATGTTAATATCGTTTGCAAAACAACTTATTGAATGTGACCTGTCACCACTATTATAAGTGAGCTTTAAATTGGAAATTGCCATTTTGAAGTTCATTAGTAGGGAAAATACAACATTTGAAGGGGTAGTAGATGTATTGCCTATTTCGTCCCTCGTATAATATAAAACCTGCCATGCAGTGAATATGACTACATATTGCTATTTGTATGAAAAAATCTAGCCAATCAACCAACTTCTTTTTCAAATGAATACATCTCTTGTTCATGTTTCGTTAAAATACAAACTTTTTATTTCACATTTTTTAAAGAAAAAAACCATGCAATTTGTAAACTCTTGTAAAAACTCGGATAATAAAAGCTTTAAGTTTCTTCAAAAAATAAAAGTTACAATTTTAAATGAAAAGGACTGTACAATTTAACTTTCTTTTTTACTTTGGCAACAGCTGAATAATTTGTTTATTTAAATACAATATGTACATACAAACATTGCAATACATTTTAACATGTAATCTCTTGCATTCATATTTTGTACAATTTTAGTATGCCCTTATACTACATGTAGGCCTTCACAAAATTATGGTTTAAAAAAGGGCAAGAATGCTGGTGGTTAATTACAGGAACCTGAGAAACATATAACATGAATTCTACAGGAAAAACAAACATAAAAAACGGCATAGTATTTTAACCAGTTCGCGCCCTGGAAATATTTTAACATCAGCGAACCAACGCGCGGGATTATTTTTACAGAAACTCGATCGAAGGTGGGTTCAGGCCGATGGTACCGGGAAGCACACCCATGCATTTCCGGCCTTGCTTGCCGACAGACATTTCTGGCCTTGCTCGTGACGTGTTTATGCGTCATTCGTTTTGAATAGTCTGGGAAAGACTTTATCTGGTTTTCTCACCTGATAATTCCCCAACATCTATAAATTGTTGTTTATTCTGAAGGAAGTCAAGGAAGACTACAAAAAAGCATGTTCTTGGTTTTTCGAACATCTATAAAAAACAGGTCAGCGTCACAATATTTGCTATATAAACTCATAACCAATCCATTTTTGAAAATTACATCAAAAGCAAACGGTGTATACATGTGTAAATAATTATATATATACTACCAGGGGCGGATGCAGGAATTTATGAATGTGGGCTCTCCCCCAGAAATTTCTTTTACAGTAGAAGCTCTGAGGTGCATTCTGGGACATTATGAGACATTATGAGCCTATTTTTCTTATATTTTGATCGTTTTGATCTAATGGGAATCTTTTACAGAAAGCACCACGCTGCTATATTTTGCTCTGATATAACAATTAAACAAAATCCAGTCTAAAAATGTGGGGGTCTGGACCCCCAGAACCCCTCCCCTGGATCCCCACCGGACTACCTAAAGCGGAATCCTTGGTTTCACTAAGAGACTCTAAAGATCTGTTTTAGTGGTGTGATAGCTCAAAACACGGCAGCATTTGGTGACACGAACCCTTTAAGCACGGCACAAGAAGAGGAAACTATGACAGTGGCTTCAGCCCCCCTTTTTCCATCTCTCACATCCTGCTTATTCATAGATGACAGATCACCGCCAATGCAGAAATCTTGGCTGAGATCGTTATTAGTGTACAACAAGTGCAGCCTCTCAAAACTCTATCTCTCTTTCTTTCTACCCACCAGGGGCCAATTTAATGGAGCTGCTATTAAAAGTACAACATTTTGCTTAGCATGAACATTCAACCTTGGCAAATAACAAATACAAACCTAATTTTTAGTTATTGTATATTGTTTGTGATTGATATTCAGCTGGTTTTTTCTTAGCATAAAAAACCACATGGAGTTTTGGCTGGTAACCTGTTTTTACTGAGCTAGAATTTGTTTGTGCTCAGCAAATTGTTGTGCTTAGCAGCTTATAGTCTTTGCCAAAGACGACAGTATTTGATATTTGATTGTGCATGACGCATATTCTTTTCACGCAGTGCGCCCGCCACACTAACGACACGATTATAAACCAGCTTCTTCACTCAGACAGTAGTCTTTACAAAGTCGATCCAGCGTTTTTTTTTTTTTTCCTTACTTCTTTGCAGGCTTTCCTAGGGAACCAATCAGCGACGCAGGACAGCGGGTGTCAACATACGCGCAACACGTACTACGCGCACACACAAAATTCCTTTATAAAGTAGCGCTTATTAGATATGCAACGCAGATGCCATGCATATTCGAATGGTTGAATTTGCATGAAAAGATCACACTCTATTTAAGCGAGTTTGCAAAGACTAAGCAGCTTCATAAAATTGGCACCAGGGCCGGTAGTCGTGACTTAGCAATGCAACATGCAGCTGCTGTGTGGTTGATGTTTATGAAGATGGATGGATAGAGGAACTGAGGTTTTTCCTTACCCTTGAAAAGTTTTTTTGACCATGAGCTGGCGCATTTCTTTTAACGTAAATTGATCAAGTTACATTTAAAGGGGTAATATACCTTTTGCAGGTATCCAAAAACTAACCAAACAAAATAATTTTGAATTAAATTTAAAAGTGAACAAAGAAATTGGCAAGGCGAGACTTAAACCTGTGTACTCCGGAATACTGGACCGCGCTCTACAGATTGAGCTATCTTGCCCTATGTTGGCAGTCTCCCAATTTGTCGGTATCTTTGTTCGAGGGTGCTAGTCAGAAGTCATAAATACCAGAATGCCGTGTCGCCAGGGATCACACCCAATTTTACGATACAACCTGGGAAGCGACATTGTGGGGATCACTCAATGAGGATACTACTTTTTATCTTATAATACACAAATAAACCACAAGGGAAACTGACTAGGTAAATTTACATAAATTTCAAAGTGAACAAAGAAACTGGCAAGGCTGGACTCGAACCTGCGATCTCTGACAAAACGAATCGGCACTCTACTAACTGAGCTATCTTGCAGTATGTTGGCGGTCTCCTAATTTGTCAGTATCTTTGTTCGAGGGCGCTAGTCATAAACACCAGAATGCCGTGTGGCCAGGGATCACACCTAATTTTACAATACAACCCAGGAAGCGACATTGTTATCACTCAATAAGGATACGACTTTTTATCTTATAATCCACAAATAAACCACAAGGGAAACTGACTAGGTAAATTTACATAAATTGAACAAAGAAACTGGCAAGGCAAGACTCGAACCTGTCTCTTTATAAGCAGTACTACTAGATAATCTCAAAAAGCCACCAATAAACTTGAAAAAAAACAAAACCAATTTACATAGCTCAACCCTGCACCAAACCTAAAAATCTGCTACATGAATGTGAATGTTTATGTATTTATATCTTTTTTTCTTCACATGTGTAGCCCGTTCTCCTGTGGGCCCCAGCAACAGGAAGGGAAGACAATGTGAAGATATATATTTGTTTTAGATGTGGAAGGAAAAACCCAGAAGAATATCTTGGGAGAAACCCACGGAATCAGACAGGGACTGAAAACCCAAAACCATATATTGGCCCAGGCGGGATTTGAACCCAGATCACCGTGGTGTGGAATGTAACACTTTTGGACCCTAAGGCCATGCCCAAAAACGGGTGTCTAGAGCTACGGCTAGGTCTATTGTCTGCGCCGGCCATTTTGTAGCGCTGTCCGAAATGCTGTCTAGAGCTACAGCTACAACGTGACAAAAATCTAGCTGTAAAAAAAGTTGTCTAGCTCAGGCAAAACAAAATGGCGGCATCACCAACATTAATTTTGGAGCAAATTTCGTTTATTTTTCAATGATAGTGCATTGAATTGAAACTAACAGATCGACAAATACGTCAATATCATCAGGTATTTTGACCGGCTGTAAACAAACATTACATCTAGCAGACGATAATTGTTGTAAATTCTTACATCGTAATTTTGCAAACACTAATTCAAGCATCGCTTGGGGGCACAATAACTAGCCGTAGGCTCTACCGTAGCCGCGTCCGAATTTCATTTACCTTAGCGCCTACCTAGACGTAACTGTAGATCGTAGCTCTAGATACTCGTTTCGGACACAGCCTAACTTTACAAAATAACCCACACACATGAAGAGGTCAATTCTCTTAGTCCCAAAAATGTTTGAAAAAAATTGATCCTGCCTTGGCGAATGTACTTGCACTGCTTCTGAGAATCACTTCGATGAGAGGAAACACGACCAAAGTGACCCGTCTCAGCTTTCGTTGAAGAATGGATCGCTGTCTAAGACTTCGTCAAACCAATCATCTTCAAGCATGGTCTTGGACTCTAAAACCTGAATGCAATAGAGGAGAAATGAAGATTATTGCCTCAAATTAACCAGCTCGCAGCTGGCATGTGTGAGTTAGTCTTGCATACGCACTGTGGACCTCCGAACAATATAGGTCCACACGATGCGGGAAGAGGTTGGTGTGTGGACTTGCACACGTCCACAATCCGTTTTTCAGTTTTCCGAAAAAGAGCGCTAGAGGAAAAACGGGTTAGGGTTATATATAGAAAAGATAGAAGGGACAGCTGAGAGGCCCATAATCCTAATTTGAGGGTAAATTTGTTTTGGGGAAGCGAGAAAAATGAGTATTTAGTCAAAGTTTGTTAACTACACGAATACAAAGGAATGTCCACAGTGCGTATGTAAGGTAAAGCTGGGTGGGTGTGGGTGTGCTTCCCAAGGACTGTCGGCCTGGGCCCGCCAGGGTCGATGTTCGTGAACCTTTTTTTTACTGCGTCTGGGTAGTCCTGGCACGAACTTGTTAACCCTTTAAACTCAGGCCTGTTTTCGAAGATTTTGTACGTGTTGCTAGTTTGTATATAGTATACAAATATTATTTACAGTGTACAAATCCCATATAATTATGTATCATTGGAAAGCTTACAAATAGGGCTATATTTTGGGGGAATATTTGGACCCCCAGGAGCTTTTAAGGGACTTATAAGTCAGATGTAGCGCAGGGCTGAGTGCAAAGGGTTAAAACCGGCTAGGCATGTTTTACCCACCGTTTAAAATTACCCGAGTGTCGTGCTCTCGAATAATAAGAATGGCTAAACTGTCTCGGGTATTTATGAATTAGGGAATAACAGTGTGAGGACCTGTTTTTCACTGCGTGATAACGGACCGGGTTGGGGGATGAACGGACCACTGTAATCTATATCGTGCATTGCAACCCGTTAACATCAACAGATATGACACATATAGTTTGGAAAAATGCTGCGCTCGATTATACAAACGTTATACGTGCCCGCATACATTTGACGCATGCTTCATTCACGTATTATTTGGCCAATCATTGGCATACATTTGTTGGCTTCCTCTTGAATTTGGTCCGTTACTACAAATAATTAACACCAGCCCATGTGATCGAGTTTCTACCAATCACAAGCTATCAACTCTTCAAGGTTTATGAATGCAAAATTTAAATGTGTAGCATTTAGTGCTCCAGTGTACACATTTTGCGTCTGATGACAACTTATCCTTCTTTACACATACACAGTCATAGAGTACTTCCTTTTGGATCAAGCATTCCCGGATATTATGAGGCAAAAAGGACTACTTAACATACAAGTACAACCCCCCAAAAAACAGCTTTCTCACAATGGGATAACCATTGCGACAGTCTGCATATTAACAGCAGTGGAAAATGTTTCTTAATTCGCTACATTGGGAAGACCAATAAACAATTGAGGACAAAAGAATGAAAAAGGTCGACAAGGAAATTCTAACAAGGATGCTCGACCACAAGGAATTTTGTGCAGAGTCTATAGGGAAATGTCTATGATATAGGCTTAATAGGAAAGCGCCCTGATTGCGGATTGTCATCGCGATTCAAATTTTGACTTGTCAAATTTTAACTTAAAATCAAGATTATAATATTATTTTCTCGGAACACACAGTATTCACAGAGCTAAAACTTCATCAGGTTAGTTATCATCATAGAGCTAAATTAAATTACTAGAGCGCTAACTCTTCATTCTTACGCGCGGAGATCCTTTGAATCCATTCTGCGCACAGACATTTTGAACTCATGTGCGTGTTGTAGAACATAATAAAAAATAGATGGATTAAATTTTAAAAGTGTACTCTAAATGCAACGTGCATGCAAGTAGAACAGACGCAAACAACTTTACGCGTGTTATGTCAGTTTTAAAAAAGTCACGGCAAAATCAACTGCAGCGTGCAGATACGCACGCGCATTTGCGATGTTTGCAAAAATATGCAAATAGCCGTACAAAAGCCGTACAAAATGTTGAGGTTTCCAAAGGTTTGTGCAAAAACATGGATGCGCCCAGCTCGCATCACTTTGTACATCGAGCTTATATAGCTCTATGGTTGTCATGCACCATTCTTTAAATGTTGGGAACTGTTGGTGCTTTAACTGACAAATAGTGTACTACAATTTGCTCTCTGATGATGAAACGCAACATACCAACTACCATTCATAAAAACCAGAGACCGTTTAGCCATCCCGGTATTGGTCGATATCCGGACACGCAAGTATGTTTAAACGGCTGATAAAACATGAACCAGCCAGTTTTTAATGTTTTTTGTTGTTGTCACAATAAATTTTGAATCCTATGAAGTCTGGTCCGATAACCTTTCATTGGTTGAAACTAACGATGTGCATCGGAATGAGTTGACTAGATTAAACCAACCCCAACCATTACAAATATAAACCGAATCCGAACTAATATCGATCTGAACTTTCTAAACCGACCTGACCCGACCCAACTAGACAAAAATTTAGGGCAAACCGACCCAAACAAAATCGAACCCAACAAAAAAAACAAAAAAAAGACCTGAATAACTTGCTAGGTCAAATCATCCTAAATTTCACGAAAAGTTTTGTGTCTGAACTTTATACTAGTATTACATAAATATCGAGCGATCAAGCAACGTCAGTCTGTTTAACTTACCATTCACAAGTCAAACGGACCCGACCTGACTCAAAAATCCAGGGATGTAGCCAAGTCAATTACCAGTCCCTGTAAGTTCCTGCAAGTCCATCACAATTAAGTCCTCCAGTTCCAATTAAAATCACAAGCTATTCAAATGAGCTTTGACAAAAGCATTTCTTTGTCATTGTTCAACCAGTTACTTGTGAATGCCTTTATGACTGGACTTGTGACTGGACTTGTGAAAGGACTTGTGAAAGGACTTGTGAAAGGACTTGTGAAAGGACTTGTGAAAGGACTTGTGAAAGGACTTGCAGGGACTCAAATACAACTCTGCTAAAATCAAACCGAAACCGACCCGATCCAACCCGACTGAATTGATGGAAAAACCAAACTGACCTGACCTAGAGTCAGTATCTGGTCGGTTTTGCACAGCATGTGCAATACAACCAATGAGTCTGTATATTACCCAGTTCGTGCCAGAGGATGTGTATATACATTTTCACAGATTCAAAACGAATGATGCATAAACACGTCACGAGCAAGGCCGGAAATGTCTGTCAGCAGCGAGCAAGGCCAGAAATGCGTGGGTGTGCTTCCTGGTACAATCGGCCTGAACCTGCTTCGGATCGAATTTTGTTTAAAATAATCCCGCGCCTCGGCTCGGTGATGTTAAAATAATCCCGGCGCAAACTGGTTAATAGTTGACATCACGCCATTCAGTTTGTATTATGTGTGACTTCACTTCAACAAAACATTTCGGAAGTTCTCACACTACTTTGCATTTAGCCAATGAGCACTAGTAATTAGTGGTGCATGCACGTGTATGACAAAGTCACTTACGATCCGGATACCAAGCAGCATACCATATTAAACAGGTTTGTTTGAAATCGGCTCATGGGCCTGAACATTGTTAATGCCCTCTCTTTTGGCTCGGGTATTAATGCATCTGGGCCTATGAGTCAGTTTTAAAAATACTTGTTTCAAACCGGTCAACCACATTTGTATTTTCTTAACCAGTTCGCGCCAAGATTATTTTAACATCCCCGAGCCGAGGCGCGGGATTATTTTAACGAAACTTGATCCGATGCGGCTTCAGGCCGATGGTACCGGGAAGCACACCCACGCATTCCTGGCCTTGCTCGCTGCTGACAGGCAATTCCCGGCCTTGCTCGCTGCTGACAGACATTTCCGGCCTTGCTTGTGACTTGTTTATGCGTCATCCATTTTGAATCAGGGGAAAACTTTGCGTGTATATACATCCTCCGGCGCGAACTGGTTAATAAAAAACGTGTGTTGTTGGGCATGCAACAGCCTCAACTCCATGAACGCGTGCTCATTCCTTCACTAACCCCTGGCCGCAGAAATATGTAAACAACGCTGACTGGTTAATCAAAATGAATATTTATATACTGAAATTTAATTGCACGCGTAATTCGAATTTTAATTGCCTTGTTTTGTGCTTATATGCCAATATCGTCAGATGCTGTGTATACACGCAAAGTTTGTCCAGGATTCTGTCGGCAACCGGCGAGCCGCAAAGCTGGGTGTGCTATCCACAGATGCCGGCCTGAACTCGCCTCGGATCGAGGTTCATGAAAAACAATCCCATGCCTGGGCCCAGCCAAAGTCAAAATAATCTCGGCGCGAACTGGTTAACATCTTTTTCATGACATCAATCCGAGTACTTTTTTTCCCATTATCAAAACTTGAGCACTTTGATTTGTTTTCTGGGCAGGAAATACATGTATATTAGGTTTAAATAGAGATTGATTCTAAAAATGTATTTTTTTTTTTTAACTAAATACTTATGATCGTAATAGCAAGATCAAACTTATGATCGTATCGATCGCAAGAATGTAACGTGGTTGGTCACGTGACTTTGGTGCCTCACGATGGCCAATGACTGCTTCACTCAGTGGATAATTCAATCAAGGCTTACCTCGACTGACTTGAGGGACTCCATGCTTGAAGTCGTTGCTGTTTTTACTTCATCTTGAAACGGTTGCGACGAATTCCATGTCCCAGTAATTACGTCTTCGTCATCAATGAAGTCTAACCCTGAGAAGTCACTAAAGTCATCCTGAGTATAAATTCAACGCAAACAGTGAAAACTCATCAAGTTTTTTCTGGAATTCAAAACGGATGACGGATAAACCCGTCATCATGAGCAAGTTCGAAAATATCTGTTAGCGGCTAGCTAGCAGCAAGCGGGGCTTGACATATCAGGGTGTGTTACCCACAGATGCCGGCCTGAACCCGTCTCGGATTGAGGTTTGTAAAAACAATCCCACGCCTTAGCCCGTTCAATGTCAAAATAATCCCAGCTCGAACTGGTTCAAGTATTTTTTTTATGAATGACTGAAAAATTGACAAATGTTGCTAATATGGCCAGTTTATATTTCATGCAAAAGCATTTGCTGCAAAATTCGGTTATAATGTGTGCAGAATTTGTAGAGTGACGCATTAAATACATTAAACATTAAAAATTAAGTTGAATGGTGCAAAATCCGAACAGAATTACATCCAAACCATCATCTGCACCCACGGACTGGCTGGGTGGTGTGTACTGAAGGCCACACTGGCTGCTAGTGGCCGACTGCGAGTTGGTAGCCATTGGCTTATCATCAGATGACTGCGAACACTGACAACAGGGAAGAAAAACACATAAAGAGCCTTTTGTGTTATATATGTGACCTGTTCCAACGAAACCAAAGTCCAAAGTCGCACAATGTGTTTTATCACAATATACGTGTGAAGTCATTTCAGGGTGGATTTTAACATTTTGAGGTTTCAGATCTTTCTGAATCACGAACCATTCATCTCCCCAAATTTGAACATAATCTATCACCCAGAAGTGATTTTTTTGTCGATTTTGTAAAACAATTGTGTAGAGAAATAATACGCTTTTCTTAACTTTAAAGCTGTTATAATCTCATTATTAGGTTGTCAGCATTTTATCACTAAATCCTTCACCTAGGATGAATAGGGTGAGGATACATACGGTATGTAAATGATACATCATTTTAAAGCTGAAAACCTAGAGAATTTGAAAAAAGCAAAATCTAAAAACCAAAAGTTGTCAACTTTCTCTGGGTTTCGTTGGAGCAGGTCACGTATATGTATGTAAAGACCGGCAAGACCGGCAATCATGGACCTAAATCATAAACGGTCGGTCAATCGTGGACCCATTGTTTATGCCCTAACACAATTGTTCCTAGTCCACGATTGACGGTGTGTACATACTCACTGACACCGAGTATGTTAGTAGTATACATTTATAGGGGTGTGCTTTTACGGGAACCGGGTACTCGATTGAAGAAGAAAAAAAACCAGGTACCTGGGTACCCGTTAATTAAACCCTCAAAATTCAGACCTTGGAAGTTGCTGCCAGGTAACAATAGTATGTTGTGTATATAGGATACATGTACAAACCTTTTTTAATTAAAACATAGTGCATTGTTGCATTGGTCATTTTGAAAACATTCGCAAACATCTCTATATAGTCGTTTGTCTTGTGTCGCTAATGTTCGCTAATGGCACGCAGGCCCGCACTTATCCAGTTCGCGCTGGGATTATTTTAACATCACCGAGCTGAGGCGCGGGATTATTTTTAACAAAACTTGATCCGAGGCGGGTTCAGGTCGAATGTACCGGGAAGCACACCCACGCATTTTAGGCCTTGCTCGCTGCCGACAGACATTTCCGGCCTTGCTCATGACGTGTTTATGCATCATCCGTTTTGACTCTGGGGAAAACTTTAGGTGTATATATATATACGTCCTCCGGCGCGAACTGGTTAAAGTTTGAGAATTTGCATTCAAGTCTGGTGCACGGTTACCTCTTTAGCTGAACTCACTGCAGACAACGTGACTCCCATATGCTGGCTAGCAATTGAATTAAGTTGGGCGGGGAGACTGGATACTAGACCAGATGTGCTGGATACCTACATGGTAAATAACACAATACATTACACACAAAAATTACGAAACATTAATTAAAAAAGGTGTGGAACCATAACACCATCACAGATTGAGGGTGTGTAGGTTTTGTTTTCTTAAGTGGTGTATATAGCCGAGTCCATCTTGTAATACCGGTATCTAACATTTGCAAATATAAAACAAAATTATTATTGTAAATGAATAACAGTCTCAAGCATCCTGGGAAATCATAGCACCTGATGTGCTGTCATTTTCAAGAAAAGTGGACAAAGCAGTTGGTGCTTTTTGTATTCAAATGACTTTGAAAGCAAGAAAGGACATGCTACCCTGCTATATAAACATTGTAGATGGACTATTGGAGACTGTGACAGACTTGTAATAAAGTTCATGCATATGACATCACACGCACGTCGCACTTCACGACAGCGCCCCACTTCACGACAGCGCCCCTAATGAGGTCGTTTTGTAATCACAGTAATGTACCGTCTGCACTTTGACCGCAATAATGGCCGCTCGGCCCGGTTGCTAGTGCAATTAGCGCGTACGCGTAGCGAGCGTGACGTCAATGCAACCCCTTTATTGACTTGTTACAGACTGTGACAAACTTAATGCAATTGACTTGTTACAGACTGTGACAGACTTGTAATTGACTTATTACAGTCTGTGACAGACTTGTTACAGACTAGTTACAGACTTGTAATTGACTTGTGACACTTGTTACAGACTGTGATAGACTTGTGACAGACTGTGACAGACTTGTAATTGACTTGTTCTAGACTGTGACAGACTTGTAATTGACTTGTTACAGACTGTGACAGACTTGTAATTGACTTGTGACAGACTAGTTACAGACTAGTTACAGACTAGTTACAGACTGTGACAGACTTGTGACAGACTTGTAATAGACTTGTAATTGACTTGTTCCAGACTGTTCTAGACTTGTAATTGACTTGTTCCAGACTGTTCCAGACTTGTAATTGACTTGTTCCAGACTGTGACAGACTTGTAATTGACTTGTGTCAGACTAGTTACAAACTGTGACAGACTTGTGAAAGACTTGTGACAGACTTGTAATTGACTTGTGACATACTTGTAATTGACTTGTGACAGACTTGTGACGGATTTATGATTGCCATGTGAGGATTTGTGAGAGCTTAAATAAAACTATGGTTTTCAATTTCATTTAATTTAAAACTAAATCATGTTATATGTTTTGACATGCTAGGGAAATGTGAAACATCTTACAACAAGCCTTGCACTCACCTGCATCAGTGCGAAACATTTCTGCCTGAATTCGTCGTTGGTGCTGTGACTCACGATCGTGCCAACCGCGTCAGTGATGTTAGCAACAGCACATCGGATGTTTTCTTCCTTTGTCTTTAAATTCTTAAATATATAAATCAATTTTGTTTTTATTCTTACATTTTTATGCTGCTGGATTGAGGTTTTGTTTCTTAAAAACTTTACTTCTACACAAAATTCCTATGATATTACCATTTTCTTTACACTCAAAGTGTACAGTGTAGTTGGGCACTGTAGTCCAATGGTTATGGCGTTTGACTAATGCTGCACAGTGCTATGGTACGTGGGCTCAAACATTGAAGGGAAACTGGCTGGTGTTCTTGAGCAAGACACATTACAATAATTGCCTCTCTCCACCAAGGGGTATAAATGGGTACCTATACGAGACCAAATTGTGCTGATCTCGAGCTGCTGCAGAAATCATCTCGTTCCTGATGAACAGAGGTAATAATTATAAAGCGTTTGAATCCTTTAACCAGTTCACGCCAGGATTATTTTGACATTGACCGGGCCCAGGCACGAGATTGTTTTTCACGAACCTCGATCCGACGAAGCGAGTTCAGGCCGGCATCTGTTGGTAGCATACCCATCCTCGCTCGTTGCGAGCCGCTTGCCGACAGATATTTTTCGGATTCACGCCGAGATTATTTTGACATTGACCGGGCCCACGCGTGGGATTGTTTTTCATGAACCTCGATCCGGCGAAGCGAGTTCAGGCCAGCATCTGTTGGTAGCATACCCATCCTTGCTCGCTGCGAGCCGCTTGCCGACAGATATTTTCGGATTTGCTCGTGACGTGTTTATCTGTCATCCGTTTTAAATCCCAGAAAAAACTGTGCGTGTATACACGGCATCCGACGCGAACTGGTTAGGCGTTAAATAAACTTTACCTTATTATTGTCGATTTGTCAGTCGTTGGTCTTTTCCTTGGTAAAAACCATGTTTGATACAATGCCTTTGCTTTGGTTGAAAACCAAGGCCAATATGTTCTAATACAAATTACCTTCTCAATCTTAACATTCGACTGGTCTTTAGCAGTTGCAGCATCTTGCGCCATTATTTTGTGCTTCTGTGATATAACTTCTCATCTGCTGCATTTGAACATCACAGGCTCATCTTCCAGAAACTCTGCAGTACTGAAAAAAAGGGTTTCTTTACACGTTAGTGTTTACTACATCCAGATAAGCAATTTAAAACAAAAGTTACAAAAAATGTAAAAATAAACTCGATTTTTGGAGGTGCAATCATCAAAAATCAAGGTAGGTGTTATCATTTGCATAAAGTTTACTTGTCTTGTCTAGCTATACCTGTGATTTTTAAGTCATATGTTCGTAGTTTCGGCTGGAAAGTGAACTTTGTAAAGCTAGATTCATGACAGCTATTGTTAAGAATACGGCATTGTGCGAATGTGTGAGTGCGCTTCGCGTACCGTGTGTGTGAGGTCAATTCACCGGGGCCCGGGCCCCGGGCCGCGCTTGGGCCATTGAGGGGTATACACAATGTACGTAGGGTCGCGAATGGGGTGTATTTAATTAAATAAAACAAGATTTCTCAAAAACTAACTATTATTTAAAAAGCATTGTATTTCTTTCCTGAAGAACTTTCATTTGGTGTATAAGTTTGAGCATTTTGGAGGAAGAATAATTGTGTACATGAAAACCCTATAGATAGTGATGCTGACCTGTTCAAAGTTTTGTGTTCATAGATGCTGGAAAAACCAAGAAATGAAAGTTGTTGTCTGTTGCAGTCTGGGTCCTTGCACTCAGACTAAGTTTTGCCAATTTGTGAGTTGTTTCCGGCCATAAACAAATTGAATGCTAATTAAAATGTCTTGGCCTAAAATGTCTTGGCAATAAAAATGCTTGACGTTTACTCTGGTAAAATGTCAATCGGAAGTATTTATTTTATTTTGAGAACATTTGGGGAAAAAAGAGGAAAAAATCTCGCGGTCGGCATGACGTCACTGGGCCTTGTTTCTTGTCTCTGATTGTTGGCTGTTAGTTAGTTATCGCCCCCTCTGGACTCAAAGGAGAATGAGTAGCAACGAACTGTTGAGTGTTGTGGTCAACATAAAAAAAATCAAAATAATTAATTATTGCCCAACACTTCTAGTTCTACAGTTTTCAAACTTTAGTGTTTTATAAAGTAACAAATTCTCCCACGATACAACGAAAAAAAAAAAAAGTTTGTTTTGTATTGCTGTAAAAAAAAATTAGAAAAAATTCCCTGTATAAATTGAATGGAGATCCCCTTTGCCTGGCGGCGTGTGCAATAGGTGGAACAGCCTCCGACTCGACCATGCGAATAAATGATCTATTCTTATGTACCGTCACTAGAATCCTTATCGTATTCTTTGATGCATGAACTTTCACAACTACCGAACAAATATGTAAAGATAATGCTTTTTTTTAAATCTGCTTGTTAGTGTTAATTACAGCTAATTACTTGGTACTGGTACGTAGGGGGCTTCCCCGGGCCTGCAGAAGTCGAAAACATATGACTGCACGGTATAGGGTAAACTTTGTTGGTCGCCCTCTGTCGACAGTATTATAGCTACCGTGTCCTATATAATTCATTATTTCTTTTATGGGGGTTTAAAGGTAGGATACACCATTTGCAGATATCGAAAATACTTACTACAAAATTATTAAGACATAGCTTACTCATTTGAAAGTAAATAATGATTTTATGCATCCAGCAAAATTATTGCACTGGATATCCTGTAATTATTCCGAACTTAAAATTTTATAAAGAAATATTTGCGATCGCCGGACGGCGATCACGAACAAAATACAATGTAACATAAGAATAACTGCTCGACCGTGCTGGTTGAAAACAAACGCTGTTTTTCGTGCGTCCATGATTGTAAAACTTTGGACGGGTCAGTTAAACGCTATTTACTATAAAATACAACCTCCCAAAACCACTCATTGATGATAATTTAAGCAATTACAAATGGCGGTGCAACAAAGAAGTACGACAAAGAAATACGAATAGATAAATTGAACTAGGCAACTGTTTCGTTTCTTCATTATAATTCATGGGGCCCATTAGGTTTTTGTCTTCTTCTTTGTTTCCCTTTTTATTCATTTTTTTGCTCTTTTTGGGGGGAGATCTTTATCGGTTAACTGACCAAGACCTAATTTTGTATTTTGTTTGAATCGGGTGTTTCTTTATGTTTTTCCTGGTTTCTTATCGTTTTTGTTGTTTCACTCTCGCATTTAATTCAAAATTTTGTTGTTAGCATACGAATGTTTTTATAATTTTGCGCCATAAACACCTTATTTGATAGAGCTGTTAACATTGTACACACCATCAAGAAATCTTCGTTCTAATAGGAAAAAATTGTTTGTTATTCCACCAGTTTTGACCAGATCATAATGGTGAACGCAGCTTCGCTCACACTGCCTCAACCCTACGGAACAATCTCCCGGAACATTCAAAAAATATTGAATCTATTGATAAGTTCAAGATTGTTTTAAAGACGCAATTATTTAACATTGAATTCATGCATTTTTGTTTGAAACCTTGTACATCTTGTATTTGTATGTTATTGGGTTTTTTCTCTACAGCGCGTAGGGATATGTTTAATCACTATGTGTTATGCGCTTTATAAAAAATGGTTAATTATTATTATTATTATTATTCCTCAACCATTAATCTGTTGGCGTGCTAGACATCTTGGCATATATGTTTGGGTATGGTTGTACCACTGCATGCACTTCACTTGGATGATGACATCAACGCTCTGAATGGCTGCTTGTTGGAGGAGATCACACAGTCCTCATTTAACTGCAGCCAGGTACCATCTCATAGGGAGGAGGCGCTAGCACCTTCAGGGAGTTGGGGTCGCATGTACGTGAGGCTTCACATATTTGTTGAAGTGTCAAAATGGGATTGGCGTCAAGGATGACTTGCAGATGATTTCGCATATGTCGTCATCCATCTTTCTGTGGGTTGCTCCTCCTCTTGCCAGCGTCTCTCGTCTTCCAGTCCTCCAATGTGTTGCAACACTTGATCTTGCTGTAGACTTTTTAATGTTCAAATTGACCGCAAGCTCAAGGTAGTCTTGCTCGAATGCCTCGAAGGCCTCAGTCAACCTTTCTCGATCTATACCTGGGACACCCTTGCGTAGCGACCACGAGCTGCCATTTGTAGAAATATGCGTGTAAAACTGTAGCGAAAGCTTGTCTTCGAAGTAGATCGGCAAAGTGACTCAAGTGCCAATAAGTGAACCGTATTTATGCCTTTAACATTCGAAATGAAACAGCAGTTTAACAGAGCGTTTTTTAGATTGCACAAATTACACAAATGCCTGCCCCAAAATGAAATTTAATGACCGAACATGCCCCTCAAAATTGAAAAGCTCCTGCGAATTTGAATGCTGCTTTTTTGAATTGCTAAATTTAAAAGATTATTTTGTTAAATCGAATCACGCAAAAGTACATTTGACTAGTCAAAATCGAATTACCATTTTTAGCAGCATTCGATTTTGCGCGAAATAGAATGGCGCAGTGGTTAAATTGGCTGCTCATTTGCCGAAATTGACCGAGAAAACCTATAATTATTACTAGGTTTATTTGTATTTTTAATTATTTCAGACTTAATCAACAACTGAGTTTATTGATGCATGCATCCTTTTAAAAACTCAGCGAACCAATTGCTACTTAAAATGAACAATAAAATGCACAACCTGGTCCTGGGTGTACCTTGTATAGACCATCATCATTAAGATTATTAGAACGAGGGCTTTGAACCTCTGAGGTAACAATTTGTAATAATACTGTAAAATAATTGTGTATTGCCTAAAGAACATAAAAAGCCGTTTTAGTATGAATTCAGAGCACCACAGTCTTAGTTTAGTTCGACTGAGAATATGATTTGTGAACATTTGTGTACAGCTAATCCTTATAAATTTAAATTAAAAAAATTGAATTAATTATAATAATGTACATTTCAAACTGATAACAATACAAACTGGGGTCTACATATATTAATTAGGTAAATATGTATAAATTGTATGTAAATAATAGGCCTTTGTAAAAATTAACGGCTCACTTAATCCTACCCATGATATGGTGGGCTGCGCGCGGATTACACATCCCACAACTGAAATATCCTAAAGCTCCTGACTCAACAACGGAATGTCTAGTAACAGCTCTTCGCCATTCTTCTCTCTGAAATGAATTGAAGATGTTAAACCGATTTGTTCCTGCATCGTTAGTGACTGCCTCAGTGCCCTGCAAGCAATTTCCAAACCTTTCCCTGTACATACAATTGTCTGTGATATACACATTCTCATCAATATCCGTAATCAAGGTACAACTGTTAATTTCGTTTGGATACCTAGCCACTGCGGTATCCCTGGAAATGAACAAGCGGATTAGATTGCTTACTTAAGTCAGCCACATACAAAAACAATGTTGACTACTGTATCCCTCTGTTAGACTCGGAAATTAAACATACTGTAACGTAGATTTCTCTGGGGTCGACTACACACACAAGAAGGACTCCTGACGCAAGTATTCCTCTATTTCCGGTGATTCTCAGCCGTTTATTGTGGACTCTCGCCTACCAAAACTGGACAACAGGCTCACACAATCACGCGGTACCAGAACTGGTCAGAACCGGTTCGGCCGTTGCGCAATCCGAAGGCGGGTCGCCGGGGCGCACCAGCAGGAGCCACCTGGAGCGATCCCAACACCGTGGAACCGCTCCAGCGCCCTCTACCGCCCAACCGGCACGGGCGCTACACAGCCCCCCACGAAGACCTTGTTTGCCCCCAAACAAGACTATGGGCTGCTGCTGCCGCCCCCCGGCCAACCGCCCCGGAAAGCGCACGACGCCAACATTTTATACAACAAAAAGAAAACAACCTTAAGGTTACAACAAGAAAACAACACTGGTTAAAAGTTCTCATCTAGGAGGTAGGAGGTGGCTGGCGCTGGACTTCTGTCTCTGTCCAAACGCATCCAGGTCCCGTCCGGTAGCTCCACCCGACACCCGGCCGGCAAGACTCAGGGCTGCCCACGCCATTGGAGCTCCGTCTGCGTCCCTCCTTCCGCCCGAGCTGGCGGGGAGGGTCTGGCGGTGCTGCTTCCTTCTGGGTGGCGAGAGCGGTGTCCGTGTCCACGTTGTCCTGACCAACGGCCCGGGGGCGTCGAGATAGCCTCTCCTGGTCCTGGCTTGGCTGGCTGGCCGACTCGTCCTGTTCTGTGCGAGGAGGCCGGGAGGGCCGCTCCGAGTGGAGGTGGTTCCCCGGCTCCCCCGCTGGAACTGGGCCCCGTCGTCTCTTGACCGGGGGCGGTGACGCGGGACTGGCAGCGGCTGGGTGATCCCGCCTGTCGTGGGAAAGGTCGGGGCTCTCCTGTCGGGAGAGGCGAGGCGGAGAAGGTCCTTGGCCGGCGGGATTGATGAGCTCTATCTCGTCGTCGCTGGGATGAATCTCTAGCCCCAGCCCCACCTGGCAGTACCGATGGTGACGTCCCCGGATGTCGTCTCGGTAGAACCGCAGTCCGCAGCCCAGTTTGCACGCGTACGGGCGCTCCGCGTGGAGCTTCTCGCACGCGGTGCGGATGTGCCTGCGGCGGTTGCTGCTGCGGGTGAAAGCCTTCCCACAGTGGGGGCACATCACGGGAGCCCTCCTGCGGGGGGAAGGAAGTTTGGTTAACGCAAGACAATATCGGCTAGGCCGGACTACCTTCCGGCCGGCGCGAGTATACCTCCCGGCGTCTGGTTCCGTCGGTGGAGAAGGTGGCCGATCGCACCCCGCCTCGTGCTCGCCTAGCCCCGGACCCGGTTTTGCACCCGTCTCAACCTGCCCTTCAGGGGCGGCATCCGCCTTCGCAATTGGTGGCGACGCCTCCGCCTCCGTCAATGCCGGTGGTAGTTCCTCCTCGTCCGTCTGGTCACCCATGTCCCCTTGCGGGGCTGGCCTGGCTTGACCCGTCGGTCCGGGAACAGGCGGTCTCAGCACTCCTTCGGCCCCAGGCTGGGGCGGCGGGGGGCTGGCTCTTCCCCTCCGGCGGGGGCAGTCTCTCCTGAAGTGGCCAAACTCGTGGCACCTGTAGCACTCCACCTGAGCCGGCGCGTTAGGTTTGTACTCCACCTGGGGAACCGACTCAGGCTCTGCAGCAGAAACTGGAGGAAGCTTCCCTACCGACATCACGTCTCTGGCTCCGGCCTTCCTTTTCCGGCTATACTCCTGCGACTTCATGAACGCCTCCATCTCGGTTGCGAGCGTGATGGCTTCGGTCAGGGTTGCCGCCTTCCGGGAGAACAGGTGACGCTGCAGCTGTTCCTCCCCCAAGGCCTTTCGGAACGCCTCCACGCCCAAGTCCTCCCGGGCCTGCGCAGGTAGTCTTGGGTAGCTTTTCAGCACCAGCCGCCGAATAGAATGTCCCAGGCTGCTGAGCGACTCGTCGCGGCCCCTCGTCCGCATGGACAGCTGGGCCCGATGTAATGGGACCTGTGCCGTCACGCCGAACCGGTGCTCCATGTTCTCCAAGATGAAGGAGTATTCCCCCCGTGCCTCTGGCGCCATATCTGCCAGTGCTTCCAGAGCTATGCTCTTCAGGTGAGCCGCCAGATACATCGCCTTCTCGGACTCACTCCAATGGTTGACCACCGCGACGCTCTCAAAATGGATCAAGTAGTCCGACCAAGACGAGACCCCATCAAACCTATCCGGGAGCATCAACGGTCTCCGGCCACCCGTCCACATTGGTTCCGGTCCTGTGTGGAGCAGTGTTGGCGGCTCCGCTCCACTGACTTGTGTGCGGAGCAGCGTTGACGGCTCCGCTCCATTGACTTGTGTGCGGAGCAGCGTTGACGGCTCCGCTCCATTGGATTGTGTGCGGAGCAGCGTTGACGGCTCCGCTCCATTGGCTTGTGCACGGAGCAGCTCCGCTCCATTGACTTGTGTGCGGAGCAGCGTTGACGGCCCCGCTCCATTGGATTGTGTGCGGAGCAGCGTTGACGGCTCCGCTCCATTGGATTGTGTGTGGAGCAGCGTTGACGGCTCCGCTCCATTGGCTTGTGCACGGAGCAGCTCCGCTCCTTTGACTTGTGTGCGGAGCAGCGTTGACGGCTCCGCTCCATTGGATTGTGTGCGGAGCAGCGTTGACGGCTCCGCTCCATTGGCTTGTGTGCGGAGCAGCTCCGCTCCATTGACTCCCATGCGGAGCAGTGCCGATTGCTCCGCTCCATTGGTTTGCGTGCGGAGCAGTTCTGCCCCATTGACTCCCATGCGGAGCAGTGCCGATTGCTCCGCTCCATTGGTTTGCGTGCGGAGCAGTTCTGCCCCATCGACTCCCATGCGGAGCAGTGCCGATTGCTCCGCTCCATTGGTTTGTGTGCGGAGCAGTTCTGCTCCATTGACTCCCACGCGGAGCAGTGCCGACGGCTCCGCTCCGTTGGTTTGTGTGCGGAGCAGTTCTGCTCCATTGACTCCCACGCGGGGCAGTGCCGATTGCTCCGCTCCATTGGTTTGTGCGCGGAGCAGCTCTGCTCCATTGACTCCCACGAGGAGCAGCTCTGATGGCCCCGCCCCATTACCTTGTGTGCGGAGTAGCCTCGTCCCGTTGCTTCCCGTGAAAAGCAACTCCAACGGCTCTGCTCCACTTCCCCGTGTGAGGAGCAACCTCGACGGCTCCGCTCCCCTGCCTGGTGTGCGCAGTAACTCTGCTCCGTTGGCTCGCTGGGAAAAACCCTGTCCCGTCTCCCTGTGTTGTCCATTGCCCTCTGAGAGGGCGCTGTTCTGGTGACCTGCCTCCAGACGACTCCTTGTCCCCGCTGCGTCGACGAACACAACCCGCGGGCGCTCCGAGTGAAACGACCCGCCAGCTGCGCTGTCGTCCACGGCCCTGGGCGGCCCCTCCTCAGGTTGAAAACCCACCGGCCTTGAGTAGGAGCTGGATGTTTCCTGGTGAGGCCCCGCTGGTGTAGAAAAGTAAATCCTGAGAGTGTCCCGAAGAGTCCCCGCCCCCGCCGCACCAACAGCCACGGCTTGGGGTCGCCCCGCGTGGCGCGACCCGTCTGCCGCGCTGCCGTCTACCGCACGGGCCGGGCCCCCCCCGGACTCGATAATTTGTGTATGGAACAATTGAGGGATGTCCCGGTGAGGCCCCGCCCGAGCTGCACCGACGGACCCAGCTTGGGATTGTTCCGCGTGGAACCACCCGTCTGCCGCGCCGCCGTCTACAGCACAGGCCGGGCCCCCCCCGGACCCGAAATCATTTGCATAAAACGACTGGGGAATATCCCGGTGAGGCCCCAACTCCGCTGCATCGACGGGCACAGCTCGGCATCGTTCCGCGCGGAACAACACGTCTGCCGCGCCGCCGCTTACAGCACGGGCCGGGTCCCCCCCGGGCTCGGTAGCGGCCCCAGACAATTTATGGGGAAGGGCGCCCTCACCCTGAATCGGAGTGGACGCCCCGTCGCCCCCTAACCATTGGGACATGTTCTTAAATTCCCCGTTATCAGTCCCCGAATCCTCCCCCAGAAAACACCCTGACTCCCAGGAAACCATAGCCTCCCCCCCAGAGCTCTCTGGTATATCCTTGAAAAAGGCCTCTAACTCCTCCGGCGTAATGCACGGAGTGCCTGAAAGCTTCCTGGACTGGTCCCCGTTCCCTGGGCCCATGCCCTGGCCTGCCCTCTCGCCGTGGGGCGAGTTGGCTGCCGTGCTATCGTGGTTTTCCGAAAACATGAACACTTCACCTGGTCTTTTCCCGTCCTTCCGTATCCCACCGCTGCCACCAATGTAACGTAGATTTCTCTGGGGTCGACTACACACACAAGAAGGACTCCTGACGCAAGTATTCCTCTATTTCCGGTGATTCTCAGCCGTTTATTGTGGACTCTCGCCTACCAAAACTGGACAACAGGCTCACACAATCACGCGGTACCAGAACTGGTCAGAACCGGTTCGGCCGTTGCGCAATCCGAAGGCGGGTCGCCGGGGCGCACCAGCAGGAGCCACCTGGAGCGATCCCAACACCGTGGAACCGCTCCAGCGCCCTCTACCGCCCAACCGGCACGGGCGCTACAATACTCTCAAAACACATCTCAAGTAAAAATGGGCTTCCAAGTTCCACCATTCCTAATTTGGATCCCAATAACAACTTCAGCTATGATGTATCCCTATCTTTTACTAACTGGGGCCTGCAACGACCCAAAGAAATAATTTTACACAGACTCCGCCTAGGAACATGTAAAGGGTTTGAAAACTTTCCTTCCTGCACAGAATTGGTCAACATCCTGATGGTGTCAAAGCTGTGCATGTTTAGAGAATGTTGCACACTTCATTCTCAAATGCTGTAAATACATGACTCGACGACTATCACTCCAAAAATCACTGAATTTATAAAATGATCAAATGAACCTTACACAAATTCTTGGACCTAAACACAACTGTACTCACAACATTTTGCTCATAACAGTAATATGTCAATATCTAAACCTTCTTCGGTTTTTCCAGATTACTCCGCGATTTAACTTGATATTGTTACGTAATGTTTTAGGGTAATGTGGAGGTGTGAGTGACTGCCTGGGCCGGGTGTTTCTTTATCCCTCGCGATCGTGGCGCTGTGTCTTGATTATCCCATTGGTTCTCTCTATTCGCTGTTCTCTTTTTATAATTTTGTAGTATCGATTCTTCTAGTTTTTCGCCACCTGACAGATACCGTCTTCACCACATACACACTGCAAGCGTCGATTAAGTCTCAAGCGATCGCCGCGCGCGCGCCCCCCGCATATCATTTCGTAAGTGCCATTTTCCGTACAACAACAACAACAACAACAACAACAACAACAACAACAACAACAACAACAACTGGCACTGGCAGTGGAACCTCTTTTTGATTTGTTGACTGATTCGAGTGAAGACAAGTAAAATACAAGTAAATAAACGGTTGGGGGGTAGTGGTGGGGGTGGGTGTAGGTTTTAAATAGGGGTAGAGTGTGGGGTGGGTTGGTGGGTGGGGTGGGGGGTTTGGTGGGTGGGGGGGGGGGGGGTGTGGGGGGGTGCCGGTGCCGGTGTGGGTGGGATGGGGTGGGGTTTGATAGGGGGGGGGGGGGGTGCTAGGTGAGGCCTGAGGGCCATAGAAGAAGGGGTTGATGATGGAACTTTGGAAGACATGTCATGATATAATGTACCAGTCCTAAGTACCGGTACTAGGCATCATGGGCATATAAGCCACTTTGGAGTTCCGACTGCGCATGTGCACAACAAGATTCAACAATTTTTCTCAAGGAGGTCAAGTGATACAAACACGGCAGACAAATGCACACAAGGCTATGGGGGACGTGGTAACCAAATCCGCATTTTTTACATTTTCTTGTGAAATCGAAAAAAATAAATAATATTTGTTCGAACAAAAGTTTGGCCACACAAAGCGGCTGAAAACACCAAAACGTAAACAAAAATATGTTACTTAGTAACTTTAAAACACGACGATCTCTTGAAATTTGCTGGTACCCCGCTATGCTTTTGCACGCAATCGATGAAATGTTTATATCGAAAGAAATATCGTCAAGGGAAAATGTGCGCATGTGCAGTTGGAATACCAAATTGGCTTATAGCAATTGTACTAATGAATTAATCAACTAACATAAGGTTGTTTCACGTTCCGCGGCCATCTTGGATTCAGCGCAAAAAGGGGTACGCAACTTACCCGGATGATAGCGTGTTTATATGGGTGTTCCCCTCTCCTATACATGTAGTAGGCCTACAGAGGGCGCTCTACTGAGCATGCGCAACTGGAACGTGAAACAACCTTATAGGCCCCCTACTACCTTAGTAGACCTAGTCTCATTGCATTATTTTGATGATGTTTGATTACCATGATCACATACATTTTTTGATCATTCTTCTATTTCTAAATTAAATATTTTGTTTTTGTACACAGTGTCACTGTACAGATTGCTGTATTTCAACATAAAAGGTACACAGTTATTTTCATTACACCGAGGTAGCCAATTAATTATTATTAAGGTACATGTAGTGCTTGTCTACAACATGGATTGTTGTGGCCTTATGCATGGACTAGAGCATTGCATTTGTGGTCTAGGGTTAGTCCCACTAGTGTGCCCCCGGTATGCTGCGCGCTATTGCGTAATGAGCTTTGTCAAAACACTGCAGGTTTATTGCAAATATGTGCGCTGTCAAGACACATTCAGAAAAGTTCGTATACATGCATTTATTTATTCGCACACGACTCGTGTACTCTGTGAGGATATAGCGCAGCATACCGGGGGCACACTAGTGGGACTAGTCTGGGGTAGGCCCCTACCTGTGACCTAATGACCTAATGGCTTTGTTTGCACGTTACTATAAGATTGAAGTCAGGATGCCAGACGAAGTAAAGACACACTCACTCATAGGAAAGTGCACATGTAAACAAAATGTCTATCTAAATGTCTATCGAAATAGTGCTTCTCCCAACCCAGAAGGAAATAGGTACCTGTGATGAGGGCAGAGATTATTGTGGTTGATTTTAGCTGCCAGTGCCGAAATGGCTGCATGGGAGCTGATTTGGAATAATTAATTGGCTCAATGAGCAGGGATAACGTGTAAAGCCGGTTCATACTCGGCGCGAAAGCAAACGCGAACGCAAATTTGTGACGTCAGGGGGGAGTTTTCGCGATGCGAAATCGCAAAAGTTGAACACATTTCAACTTGGGCGAATGTTCGCAGCAAACGCTTTGTGACGTCAAATTCGTATCGCAATCGCTTTCGCGTGAAGTATGAACCGGCCTTTACTCCATATAATTAAACACCTCTGTTAACCAAATTGTAAACTTCACACTTTGAGAACACTAATTTGCGTTTTTGTATCACTGTGGAGACATGGCTTTGTTCTCGTGTACAAAATGGTTAGAAAGTCGAGCACGTTTTTCAAAATGCTCCCATTTTAACCACAATTATTTTTCTGGGTTGAAATTTCGACCCAATATACCCTATATTATACCCTAACCCTAACCCAAACACTAACCCTAACCCACATTTTAACCCTATTTTTTGAGTAATTTAAGTACTTTCCAAAAATCTAATTCGTGAAATTCCTCATGGAGACTATGGCTATTCATCTATAGAAATTACCCTTTGGAGACCTTTTCACTCCCATTGTCCCCATTGTCCCCCAGTCTTCAGAGGGTACCGTATTTCGCACCATAGTCACTCATAATAAAATGGTTGTCCTACAAACAATTGGTCTGATTTTGCAGACTTTACTGACAGAATTATGGGGGAAAATATATAAGTTTTAATACATCCTTAACTCCCATAGGTGTGTGCAAAATCATATTGATCTTTGAGGATTGAGGATGGTTAGGGCCGCTAATTAGAGGTTAAAATTAGAGGTAATTAATAAAATCAGGGTTGGTGTTTAGACATGAACAATCAGGCCCGTACGCAGGGTCCACATTTTTCGGGGTAAATAATAGTATTTTGATTTAGAAATAACTGTACTGGCACACAAACAATTTTGGTCCCATTTTTGGTCACATTTTTGGTCCCATTTTTGGTCCCATCAGTACAAATTTGCCCCCCAAATTACCAAAAGGCTAACATTTTCCGGGGTAAATAATGGTATTTTGATTTAGAAATAACGGTACTGGCACACGAAAATTGTTGGTTCTATTTTTTGGTCCCATCTGTACAAATTCGGTCCCATCAGTACAAAATCGCACCCCCCCCCCCCCCCATAACAAATCCTGCGAACGGGCCTGACAATTTATTTCCTCTAAGCTCTGTATTTTGTTCTATCCCCCAACTCTTGCACATAATTAGGCAAGGGTCAGGCGATTCGTCTGTTGATGCATGACCAAGGCATCGCGTTCACTGATGATGTTATCAACGATGAGGATTGGCCAGCTAAGAAACCTACTCTGAATTTGGTAAGACTCCTTGCCCAGTACGTTAATTAGGTAATTACAGTGCGAGGACCCGGTTATTACTGCGTGATAATGACCGGGTTGGGGGATGATCGCTGGTAATGGATCGAGCCGAAGGCGAGGTCCATTACCAGCGGCCATCCCCCAACCCGGTCATTATCACGCAGTAATAACCGGGTCCTCACTCCTCGCACTGTTATTACCTTTAATAAATACCTTTTAAACGAGACAAATGGTCAAAATGCTCCAAATCTCGTGACTTTTTTTTCGGCGATATTTCCAGCGTTTTGTGTTCATGTTTAGGGGCCATTTTAGCTTTTGCATGGTACCCTGTCTCTTCAATATGTGTTGTTATTATAACCCATACTTTGAGACCAGACTAGCTGACCACTGATGCCCACCGTGCATAGCAACGCGCTAGCGTTAGCAGACGACACGCGCATTTTGAAAAATGCCGTGCGTATAGATACAAACGTTCTACACGTACATTTTATAGCGCGCAGTATCAAGATTTGACGCGTAATTGTTACAAGTTACCGTAGAACTGTTACATTCGGCCAATCATGGGCTTACATGATGCTTGATTAATGCTGGTTCAGGGAACATTTATTCGCTTCTTCTTGAAACCCATGATATTACTACCTAATAATCCACTCCGCGTGATCGAATTTCGACCAATCAGAAGCCAGCAACTCTCCTAGGTATTTATTAATTAACCCTAACCCTCCAGGGTATTTTGGCAAGAAACCCTGCCAGACGCAACAGATTGCATACTTTGTCACATTGACTTGTGTGCAGAGTCCAGCAAGGTCAAGCAGTAACCACAGATGCACTGTGCTGGATCTGGCAGGGTTAGAGTAATAATGAAACTGTTTTATAACGCAATCCCCATCCAGTCAAACTCCAACACCAGGTTTTGTTGGGATCTGTTAGGATGGGTGCTGGGCCCCTCTAAAACTGACAGTCTTTTGGATTAGGCATACCTATAGTCCAACAGTTTGTGTACTGTGTACAGTTTGCCATAATTTATAGTATTGGGGTTTGCCAGGATGGATGTGGTTCCTACTCAATTACACTAGGAAGTTAGAGTTAATAGGCAAGAAGACCACATCTGCTAAAACATAAAACAGTATTAAGCCGTGTCCGAAACGACTGTCTACAGCTACGGTGTACGTCTACAGCTACAGCTAAGTCTACGTAGGCGTTAAGGTAAATGAAATTCGGACGCGGCTACGGTAGAGCCTACGGCTAGTTATTGCGCCCCCAAGCGATGCTTGAATTAGTGTTTGCAAAATTACGATGTAAGAATTCACAACAATTATCGTCTGCTAGATGTTACGCAGTGTTTGTTTACAACCAGTTGAAATACCTGATGAAATTGACGTATTTGTCGATCTGTTAGTTTCAATTCAATGCACTATCATTAAAAAATTAACGAAAATTTGCTCCAAAATTAACGTTAGTGCTGCCGCCATATTGTTTTGCCTGAGCCAGACAACTTCTTTTACGGCTAGATTTTTGTGACGTTGTAGCCGCAGCTGTAGCTCTAGACGGCATTTCGGACAGCGCTACAAAATGACCGAAGCAGACAATAGCCGTAGCCGTAGCTGTAGCTTTAGACACCCGTTTCGGACACGGCCTAACATTAACTAAAAGAGTCCATACAAGGTTGACCTTTTATACCTGATGACCTTTAGAAGGACGTGGTATATCAACTTTAAACTTGGTATGTGGGTTTATAGCCTGTATGTCACCATTACTTGAGGAAGACTTGTTAACCTTGTGGGTTGGTCGATGTACATGTAAGTCAGAGGAAACAGTAGACCTAAAGTGCCACCTAAATAAAACAAATGACCCTGATAGCTTCCAGGAAAAGTCTTGATCATGGGAGTTATGACAGTGTTGGTAAACTCACCTTTTCTTCAGCGTTTTCCATTTTGGTTTCTTTCAGCCGTTTGGCCAGATGCCAGCAATCTGGGATGGGGATTTCCGTCTGGTTCAGACTGGGGCCATTCTACGATACCTGAGTCGCAAAAGCGGTTAGGATTCCATATCCAATTACTCATTGGCTTACATTTTCTGACTACTGCTAACTCTCTTTTGTTCAGGAATGCCTCGTACGTTCTCTTTGTGTTCCAACAGGGAAAGCCTGGTCTAGACTTTACATGCACACACACACACACACAAGTGGGTAAATGCCGTCAATAGGGGACGGGGCATTGTCCGACCGTCTTCCCTCTTTTGTTTGTACTCTAACGTTTTCGGATGATCGCCATAGGATTTGCACACGAGTCTGAATCGGGGACCTTTGCGGAATAGGGGACCCCATTGTTCCCTTTGTCCTACGTCCCCTATTTCAATCAAAAACAAACTCACACACACAAGTGTGTAAAGGCCTTCGATCGTGGACGGGGTATTGTCCGACCGTCTTCCCTCTTTTGTTTATACTCTAACGATTTTTGATGATCGCCATAGGATTTGTACACGGGAAAAGATCGTGGACGTTTTGTCAATCGTGGACCCATTGTTTGACTCCCAATTCTTTTGTCCGACGACCACGATTGCCGGTCAATACAAACGCAGCTTTACCTTACATACGCACTGTGGACATTCCTTTGTCTTCGTGTAGTTAACAAACTTTGACTAAATACTCATTTTTCTCGCTTCCCCAAAACAAATTTACCCTCAAATTAGGATTATGGGCCTCTCAGCTGTCCCTTCTATCTTTTCTATATATAACCCTAACCCGTTTTTCCTCTAGCGCTCTTTTTCGGAAACTGAAAAACGGATTGTGGACGTGTGCAAGTCCACAAACCGTAACCTCTTCCCGCATTGTGTGGACCTATATTGTTCGGAGGTCCACAGTGCGTATGCAAGACTAACTCACACAAGTGGGTAAATGCCGTCAATAGGGGACGGGGCATTGTCCGACCGTCTTCCCTCTTTTGTTTGTACTTAAACGTTTTCGGATGATCGCCATAGGATTTGCACACGAGTCTGAATCGGGGACCTTTGCGGAATAGGGGACCCCATTGTTCCCTTTGTCATACGTCCCCTATTTCAATCAAAAACAAACGCACACACACAAAGTCAAGGAGGATACTCAAGGATAGTTGGGCAATCTGGCTCACTTAAAACCACAAATTCAGTTTGATACACATTCAAATGAAATTGATGTATGCACATAGATGTGGACATGAACCAAACTGTTGTGTGTGGAGCCATTGATTTTTTTACTGTTCTTCCATCTTTTGCTATAGGAACATACGGAGCCAATGACACCGAAGCATCACTGATCGATATGGCTTATGATGGAGTGGAGGATTACTACCAACGATACGTTCGCTTTACATACGATAACTTTGTAAGTTAATTTTACTTGTTTGGGGTCTTGCTGCTTTTCTGTACTCTTCAAACAACCTTCAAACAAGAGCCAGCCTTTATTAGCAATAATTGTATTGTTATTGTATTTTGCTGCCTTCTGATTGGTCGAGACTCGATCACGTGGAGTGGATTATTATGTAGTAATAACCCGGCTTTCAAGAAGAAGCAAATAAACCAGCATTAATCAAGCATCATGTAAGCCAATGATTGGCCGACCGCAACAGTTCTACGGTAACTTGTAACAAGGACCCGTCAAATCTTGATACTGCGTGCTATAAATGTACGCGTAGAACGTTTGTATCTATACGCACGGCATTTTAAAAAATGCGCGTGCCTGTTAACGCTAGCGCGTTGCTATGCACGGTGGGCATCAGTGGTCAGCTAGTCTGGTCCCAAAGTATGGGTTATAATAACAACACATATTGAAGAGACAGGGTACCATGTATAAGGCATAAACAAAAATGTTATGTTGGCGTATCCCGACCGACCCTAAAAATACGGCCGACCCTGGATATTTTGTTTTCAAGGGACAAAATTTAATGATTAAAATCTATATAAATCTAGTTATAAATACGTTTGAAACGTTTCTCATTGTTGTGTGTGTGGATTGTGAAAATATTGAACCTGGACACGCTATCGTGTATCACTACCGGCTTAAACAATTAGAAAACATATCATTTTCATTGCTGGGAGAAAAAAAAAAAAATACAAATACAAAAAAAGAATCCCTACCTACCTACCCTATTTTTTTGGGCCCGTTACGCCAACATAACGGTTTTTTTGTTATGCCTAAGCTGAAACATGGCCCCTAAACATGAACACAAAACGCTGGAAATATCGCCGAAAGGAAAGTCACGAAATTTGGAGCATTTTCACAATTTTTCTCGTTAAAAGGGTATTTATTAAAGGTAATAACAGTGTGAGGACCCAGGTTATTACTGCGTGATAATGACCTGGTTGGGAGATGACCGCTGGTAATGGACCTCGCCTTCGGCTCGATCCATCACCAGCGGTTATCCCCCAACCCGTTCATTATCACGCATTCATAAATACCTGAGACAGTTTAGGCATTCCTATTAGTCGAGAGCCCGCCACGTGGCCGGTATTAATTGGACGATAAAGACATGGCTGGAAGTGTTTAAAACCAGCTGGCAACAAAACACGTCACGCGATGTCGCATTATACCCGTCCCCAGGGTGTATTTATTTCCAACCGTACCTCGTCTCCAATAGTAAGAGCGGGTAGTGTTGGGCGCGTACAGCACGACACCCTGCGAACGAGGTTGCCAATGGCAGTAATAGTCTGGTTCCTAGTAAATACGCTTTATTGCATGTATTGTGTAGAGCGACAGAGGCGGAAACATGTCATTTGAAACACACAGAAATTTACTTTCAACAATTTTCCGGGATTTTCGGGGCTTCTTTGGCTGAATTTTTACAAAAAAGGTATTTATGAATGGGAATAAATGTGTGTTCGGTCGGTATTAATCACTCTGTTTAAAAACGCTTGGAGTCTGGGTGCTGATAATTATCAGCACCCAGACTCCAAGCGGTATTAAACAGAGTGATTAAAACCTCTCGAACACACATTTATTCCCTTAGTAATAACCGGGTTCTCGCTCTGTTATTACCTAACTATTGTATTGAATGAATCATGAATACATTGTGACAGAGTGAGTCACTGTGTGTAAGTAATGTATTAAAATAGGAGTTGAAGTTTTACTTGGCAAGCCCAGTAGCTTACATATTCTAGACAAGAATTGCGGAATAATTCCCCTTTTAAAATCTCTGTAATTGTGACACACTCTCCCACAAGGGTGTAGTACATGTGAACACTTTCAATGTCCCATTATGAGTACTCACAAATCTAGAAATAAACAGTTTATTAAAAAAAAAAAAAAATACCACAATTAATTAAAGGGTCCTAGAAATGTGGTTTTTATAGTTTAAATGAAAGATTATAACTAATTGAGTGATTTTCAGTTTATAAAAGTTTTATTTTTTGGTAATTAATATGAGAAAAATAATAATAAAGTGCTTTGGGGGACCGGCCCCGCCCCTAGAATCTTCTTCCATATAAAGTGCAAACTTCAACGATGTGAAGATCAACGCACTGCAGGATCACCACAAGAAGGTAGCTGTCGTGATCCTCCAGAAACACCGGGGCGAACCCCTTCTCTTAGCGATAATTTTTTTCTTGGTTAGTTTACGTGCATTATACAACACACGGGACCTACGGCTTTACGTCCCATCCGAAGGACGAAGCAATAGTGGTTTAATTGCCTTGCTTAAGGACACACGTGTCGACGGCCGGGATTCGAACTCCCGCTCTGTGGAACAAAAAACACACGCTCTTAACCACTCGGCCACGACACTCCACAAATGGTAGCTTATTAAAATTTGCATAATTGTGACGTATGTTCGGGAAGACTTCGACGTCGCGACCAGCGTGCCCATGCATGCATGCATCATGTGCCACGTGTATCGATGCAAAATGGTCGATGGTCGACTCAAGTTATTGTCAAAGGAATTGTCAAGTGAAATATCTTCTTCAGATGTAGGAACTGATGATACTGCGGATATTTCGTCCGATTCTGTGGAATATGCGCTCCCCGGCCCCGAACTGTCATCTTCACTCGCCATGTCTGAACAAAATCTGCTGCGTGCGTACCCGAGTGCATGGCATCTCTTTTTGAGGGTTGCCGAATGTTCGTCACGAACAGCGCCACCATTTGTCAGTGTTTGAACATGTTAATGAGGGGGCCAATTACATTTACGGTGATTAACCCCAATTAATGTCATTTTATACCATTTTATCACCCCTGGTCTTGTTACTTACACACCAAGGCACATTTTAAATTATTAAACAGCAATTCTCCTCGAAAGGTCTGCGTAGAACCTTTAATACTGCTATTTTTACTGTTTTTTTTTTTTGTGGTTCTCGCAGGAAAATGGCAAAGGCGAATTCCTGGCCAAGACAATTCCTGAAATTATCCTTCCACCTTTACAGGTAAATGCACGGCAAACAGCTTAAATGGAAAGGGTGATCGAAGGAAGAGTGGCAAATCTTAACGATATAGAGATGCTGACTCGTGTAAAATCAAGATGATGAAAATTTATTAGCACGACAAACAATTGTATTTTGCAACATTTTTTCTAATGATCAGTGCCCTACTGACCTTACTCAGTAGCGCCCTTGTTTCATATTACATGTAGCTCCTTTGTTTACATCCAAGTCTTTAAAGGGATCAGATACGTTTGGTACGTAATTGGAACCCACTGTTTGTTTCAATCCTATATATAGTTATAGATATATAGCATAAAACTAACCTGCAAAAATTTCATTTCAAAAGGTGGTAGCGATTTTGAGATATTGCCGAAAATCTGGAGCGGTTATGTCCACGCAGGAAGAATAATCTGCATTGGAATACACAATCTGAGAAACGTCACTGCAGTAACGCTTCTAAGATTCAAATGTTGGGGGATAAAAAGTGATATCTTTTTCTATAACCGCAGTACTTCGAAGTAAAAGGTTTCTAAAAATGCATTATACTATTCAAAGCTGCTCAGTGCTGTTTGCCATAAATCTTTGGAGTAATTACACAACGTATACGATCCCTTTAAAGCGGGCCACCTGTTTTCCAAAGTTGTCCAGTTTAAAAAGTGCCCCCATAGGAAGATGTCTAGTTGTCACCACCCCCCACTTTTAAAAAACATATTAAGAATATTATTTTCTCAAAATATACAGCATTTATCACAGAGATAAAACTTCACCAGTTTGGTTGTTAAGCCCCTTTATTTAGATTTTGAGCTCACTTTTGCAGTGCTTCAAACAACAATCAAAACAGTGAACTGACAAATGGTTTACTTCAGCTTTAACACAAGCAGTCCTGAATCCTCAAATTTCAATAAGGATTTAGGTTTTAATGACCATGGTTAGAGACTCGCCTAAAGTCCAGTTCAAGCACATTTACTTAGTAATACCCCCGTCACACCGGAGGTGCGTGCCACTACAGTTTTTGGTCAAAACCGCCATCACCGTAGTGACACCGCCAGTACTTTTTAATAGTTTTCCAGTACCCGTCACACAATGTGTTTTTCTTCGCGGTGCTAGTGAGGAACCAGGACAGAATCATGGCGGAACCAGGGCGAAACCAGGGCGGTGTCACTTTGGACATGGCGATCCCATTGAGTTACCACTGCGGTTTGATGGCGGTGCCACGGCGATCATCGGCGGCAGGACTGCAGTGGGATCGCAGTGCTCACGTGGTAGCACCGCCATAACCGCAGTAGAACCGCCATGGGATCGCCGTAGGGTTGCCAGTCTACTTTTTGGCGATTGCACGGCGGTGATGGAGGTGCTACTGCGGTCCTTGTACGGTGCCCGGCGGCGATCATGGCAGTGCCGCGGCGATCCCACTGGGAGTTTTGAACATGTTCAAAGTTTCCAACGTGCCACCGCGAAGGTTCGCAGTTTTGACATTTTTCCGCAGTGCTACGGCGGTCAATGGCGGAACCACTGCGGAACCACGGCGATCATGGCCGTGTCACTGCGGTTTATGCTGGACAAGCACCGCAGTGGCACCGCACCTCCGGTGTGACGGGGGTATAATGTCACCCACTAAATGAAGCACCCGAAACATTCAAATAAATATGATAATAATGCAATGAATTATTTTAATAGAGTTCTTCGTTTTTGTTCTAGAAACTGCTAATGACAAACAAGAACGGCAAGGGTTTTCTTGTTGGAGACAAGGTATGTAGAACTGAAGTTCACCAACTCAATAATATTACATTCCCACAACTTTGGTTTGTAATTTTTTTTTAAATACAATTATTGATGATTTTAGGCGAACCTAATGGCTTTTTATAGTGGTGGATGTTTGCATTAGATTTCATATTGTGTTCACAGTGAATTTACCACAATCTGGGGCAAATTTCATAGAGCTGCTAAGCAAAAAAATTGCTTAGCACAAAAACGTTTTGCTCATTAAAAACAGGTTACCAGCCAAAATTATACGTGTTGTTCATGCTAAGCAAAAAAACAGCTGATTATCAATCCAGAACAATAAAGATCAGGTGGAAATTTGGTCTGTAACCTTGTTTTTGCCAAGGACAAATTGTCATGCTAAGCAAATTGTTGTGCTTAGCAGCTCTATGAAATTGGCCCCTAGTGCAATTATTGCATTAATTAATCACTATTAATTAATTTAACCACTAGTATATGCTAGTATCTACTTCGCATGTCAATTTTTGGCAAAAAATAATCTTCTTCGGAATTTATACCGCAGGATTTATTAATATTTCTTGATATAATCTTTATTTCTATATGTGACAGAATCAATTTGGAGTAGCTTTCTAGTTTGTTCTTTGATTTATTGTGTTCTTTCCTTAACAGATTTAATTTGCAGTTTGAGACATATTGTTGCAAACAATCTTGCTGAGAGACAATAGTACTACACAATAGATAATTATTCATATTTTCATTTCTGGATGTTCGAATTTGTTTTCTTCATTTTCTTTTGATTTTGTTTTTTTCTGCACAGATTTCCTTTGCTGATTACCACCTGTTTCAGTTCCTTGATGCCCTGTTTGACCTGTCGGCCTCCTCTTGTCTGGATGATTTCCCAGTCATGAAGGCTTACTATGAGCGCATCAAGGCTCGGCCAAACATCGGCAAGTTTCTTGAGAGCGACCTGAACCAGAAACGCACATTCAACAGTGCAGGTCATTTATAGTCAATTGACTCGCGACTAATTTGTTGAAGCATTGATGTTCATAGCTCAACATATGCTTTACATTATTTCAGGCATTCTATTTTCAAATAGGTTTAAAAATCAAGCTGAAAAATCACAGAGATTCCAAATCAGTAATAGAGGAAGACAGTTAAGAAATACATGTAAGATGTTTTCAATTTAGAAAACATAGAAAAGATTATTTGTATTAGTGTTATTAAGTATTTTCAACATTGCGAGTCTTTTGAACTATGTGTTTTCTGAAAAACATATTTCACAATTTACATTTGTTGGATGTCAATTAGGAAACAAAGTCTGAACATTAATTTTGTCTGTTAACACAAATAGCTCGATTATTTGAATTTATACAGGGTGTCTAAACAAAAATGAAACAAAATATAACGGAATACCACACGTAGAATGTATAACTAACATCGATAATATAGATATGGTTACAAAGATACTGGTTTCCCCTTAAAAATGAGACTTCAAACGTCCAAATCCGACAATGTTTAACAGAGTTATGGACAATTTGTTAAGAGTGGTCAAACTTGACCATAAGTTCATTTTTTCGATTTTGTTTGGATACTGTGCAAATGTAGACTTAAAATCAAGTCGTTGTCGGTGCATGCGCCACCGAAATGAACTAGAACTAGCTGACAGCATCGGGCATGGTGGCTCATCAGTGCTGGTTCATTTCGGTGGCGACTTGATTTTAAGTCTACACTTGCACAGTATCCAAACAAAATCACAACGAATTGCATTTTTTGTTCATACACCCTGTAAATGTTCTTTGTGTTCAATCATCGTGTGTAGCTTGCTTGATGGGCATGAAATAAAAAGCAATAAAAAACGTCGAGAGAAAATAAATAAATGCTTAATTTGCTATCTTGGTAAATCTTTAAATTGAATTTGGTCTGTTCCTCGAATATTGATCATAAACCTTCTTTTAAGCAACATTTTGTACAGGCGGACAATTAAGTTACGTAATTGTCAAAATATCAAAGGTACGCTCTCTGTATTTAAGAAAGGTAATTGTGTTGGCTTCGACAGGTTCTAGTTATCCAATATTTCGATATTTAACAAGTGTTTTAAAAATACTTTGAGTTTTGTTGTGATAAACGCATAGTTTACAATCCTCCAGTTGGCACTAACTAAACAACTGTCTACTGAATGTTATAGTTGTTGGGACTTTACAGGAAGTCGCTATAAATTAAACTAAACCAGTGTAGCGGTTCTTGTATTTTTAAGGCACTTAGGCCTATGTATCTTAACCGGGTTTGCCCTTCAACCTTGTTCTATGAATATAAATAACCCATAAGAAAGAATTTCGAAGAAAAAGATAAACGTTAACGATATAGTCGGATTCGAACCACAGACCTTTCAATCCATAGCTCTCCTCTCTACCAACTATGCTATTGGCGAGTTGGTTGAGAAAGCCGTTTTATATTTATTGACGCACCGCCCAGCTCCTGAAGAAAACAAATCGCGAACCGCTACACCGGTTATACAGGCTATATAGTGGCCCCCAACACGCACAAGCACATCCCCATCACGTGGCCCAAACTACCTATACCATACCAATAGGCGAAGAAACCTTCATAGAAGAAAAATGATACTGTACCAAGAAATCCCATAGTTCAGTAGTTTTAACTGCAGACCCTATCTTATACTTTTATTCCAGAAAGACGTACTTCCGGCATTCGTTATACCGTGGAGGGTGTTTCCTACCTCCATGGTTATACCAATTTGGCCTTAATAGTGCACCGAAATCACGTTTTTGAAGTCAAGCAAAGTATCCTTATTGGATATATTATGGTCCCAATATTACTATGGGCCTTTTCGAATCCCTTGCTTCGTCTTCGGCTTGAGGCGATTTTAGATTCCCAACTGCGAGATCCCCTGCCACATTTTGATGCCTGTTGTGCTTCAAAAACATTCAATCTACTGAAATGAACCCAAAAGTTAGACTATTTATATTTGCTTTAATTTCTATTTGCTTCTCAGTAATTCGGAATTCGGAGGCGAAGCCAAAGCCGAAAAGGCCCTATGATTCCGTTAGCTGATTAAAATCCTCTATAATTAAGTAGGGCCATGTCTGGACAAGTGGACGCCTTTCGGCGACAAGTGTTACGCCGTGAGTAGCACGCTGAATGACAACTGGTCTGAAGCTAACTGGCCAGATGCACGGGAGATATGCAAGGCGTTTGGAGGGGATCTCATCGTTCCGAACACTTGGGTTGAATTCGACAATGCATTCACTTTGCTATAGGTGATCCCAGGTGATCATACTTATGTGCTCTCAAAAGCTATCGGACAAAGAATATACCATTCTGTAATATGTCTATCTTTATGAAAGATGGAGGCAAACTATTGTCTAAATGACATTCCTTGATTCTTAAAGTTTTCCATCATCTTGTTGGTCCCTTTTCCTTTCGCAATTCTCTTCATTTTCAGTTCCTGCTCTTTTCATTGGACGTTATCTTCATCATCAGAGAGTCAGCATCTATGTTGTCGCTTGCTTCCTCTTCTTGGATTTCTTCCAGGTGGAAGACTTTATCCTCGTAAATGGTCGGCATGACGTTGAACAAATCCATAAACCTGACCCTGGACTTCTCCATGTACCTGTCCGCTAGGTCCCGGTCAATCTCCCTCTGTTGGAGCCGACTGGAGACTTGCCTCAGCGTGATGGTTGAACTCCGAGAACTTGACCGAGACAATTCTGCCTCTGCATCCCTCCTTCTCAGATCATTCTCCAGAATTTCCTCCACTCGGTCCTGTCTCTCCCTTAGGAGGTCCCAGCTCCTCGAAGATTTGGTAGGAGTCTAGGAGGTGTTAGAGATCTCGTCGGGGATCATCCTGGTCTGTTGTTGGACGAGTCTGGAGAGTGAGACGATAGTCTCGGCTTTGGTTTGTCCCGACTTGGAGAGGGGTAGGGGACCGCGGCAGATCCGGGCAAACTGCCGCATAGCTCTCTCGCTCTGATTGATGGTGCACTTGCAGAGTGCCTGCATGTTTTGCACGTCCTGGATGAAACCCACGGAATGGTACGCTCAGAAATGTCCTTGCACTCCTTCATGATGACCTGCTCTTTCTGGAATTCATCCATTCTCATCAGGTAACATTCTGACAGGTAATTGTCTTCATCGTAGTCTCGGTACATGATAGCCCATTCACCGATAGCAGCCAGCTGCCACTGCTGTCGCTGTTGTCGCTTTATACTGACGTTCTTCTTCAGAAGTCGTCAACACACCAGCTGCACCCACAGACTCATTTGAAGACTTTGAAGTTATCACTTCATTATTCTCCTCACTTAGTGATAATAAGACTGCATTTGGTTCAGCAGCAATGTCTTCCTCCACCCTTTTGTCATACCTGTAATCTTCGTTTAAATCATCAGCCTGCCTTTTGTCCTCATCTTTGAGGTCTGTCTCATCCAAATTTTTCCAAATGTTCAGGACCTCACCAGGGCTGTCTCATCCAAGGACGAACTGTTCTTATTTCTCATACTTGATTAGGCCTTCTGATGAATAAAGTGTTCGCTGGAAGCTTGTTCTTCTTCCACTCTATTGTTAACCCTGGTCATGACCTCCGTGGCCGATTGTTTTCCTCCCATCACCGAGGATAAATCCCCTCTTCAATTTTCACGTCTGATCCCCCGTGAAGTATTTAGTCTTGAGGGAGGAAGGTCGATCCTCTGACGACTCAAACCCTAGAGAAAGGAACAGACTTTCTCTATGCTCAAACGATGCACCTGAATCCCCCTGCTGGTTGTCACTAAATGCGAAAATGTCTCTTTGTCCAGGGACAAACTGCGTCTTCAATCGAGGTAACACAAGCTCCCCCTGCAGTGTCTTCAGTTTCAATGTTTAGCGAATCAGCCTGCTTAACTCTGTCGTGATGAGTGGCTCACACATTGAGTTCTGCATTGACTGTTCAGCCTTAACCAATGATGATTCATCCTGCTGGTCCCTAATGTTTACAATACCTCTCGATGTCTTTGGTCTTGGCGGGAGCAGGATGCTTTCCCTTGAGATACCAATCTCGTCTTTCTCGCATCCAATATGTATCTCGTCATTCTTCCTCCTTTCTCGCCATTCGTCGAAGTATTCTTTCATCATCTGCCGAGTTGGCAGACCAAGACCTGGACTTTCTTGGCCTTTTACATCCTCCAGGTCATACACAGACATCTCCGTTGTCGGGGGTGTACGACGTACGCGAGTGTTTTCGCCACCAATCGCTAGTGCCACTGTAGCCTTCATGGAAAAGGGTGGCAGGTTAAATGGCGTCACTTTAACTCGCCTAGTGCGGCGCCTCCATCTCCGGAGCCGCAGCCCTAGCAGGCAGAGGCAGCAAGTTGGTGGACCCCCTTCGTCGGCTGAGTCGTGCTTGTCTCGAACATGGCTGCTGGAGTCTCCAGCATTCTTATCAATCTTTTAAATACAACAGAGAAAAGACAGTAAGACTTTTACATTATGATGATTTGTAGCTCATTTATTAGGAGATACATATTTATATAATTTTGTTGTTAAAAGATTGTACTTATTCTCACCTTATTGGTTGTTAAGTGTGATTTTTGGCGACCACTGATGAGTGTGATGCAAAATCACCGTTTTCACGAAGAGACAAATTGAGCCTTTCACGGTCTGAACAAACTTTCGAGAAAATCGCTTGTAAAGTTCGTCCTTTTTTCGTTTGGCAGTTTGAAACATAAATATCCATAGAATATACAAGATTAAGGTATCATGGGAAAGAAGAGATTTCAATCTTCTTAAATATAGCAAACGTTAAGAAAAAATAGGTGATTAGTTTTGCAGAATTAATCAATTAATAGAATTGTCTCTTCGTGAAAACGAAAAAACGATACATTACCAAATTCGCCCGTGGCTGTGAGAGTCGGAATGTATACATTTCCCCATTGCGCTGCAAATTTGTCTCTTCGTGAAAACGCTAAAAGCCATTAAAATTACGCGACCAATTCGCCCAATTCGCCTCTTCGTGAAAACGCTAAAGTCACTACGCGCACCAAAGTGCCCCTTCATAAACACGTTGAAGTCAACGCTATTTCGAATTTGCCTCTTCGTGAAAACGCAAAAGGGCACTTGAGGACCAATTCGCAATAAAAATGCTTGACGTTTACTATGGTAAAATGTCAATCAAGTATTTATTTTATTTTGAAAAAAAAGTATTCATTTTGTATTGCTGTAAAAAAATATAGAAAACACATAATTCCCTGTACAAATTGAATGGAGGGATCCTATTTGCCCGGCGGTGTGTGCAATAGGTGGAACAGCCTCCGGCCATGAGAATTAATCCTCATGGTCGGAGGCTGTTCCACCTATTGCACACGCCGCCGGGCAAAGGGGAAGCCCTCCATCATGTCCATTCAATTTGTACAGGGAATTACATGTTTTCTATTATTTTTTACAGCAATAAAAATTGAATACTTTTTTTTTTCGGTGTAACGTGGGAGATTTGGTTAATCTATAAAACAATAAAATTTGGAAATATTTCGGTGTAGTGTTGGACAATAATTAATTATTTAGATTTGTTTCACATAGGCTGTCATATAGCTAGACCACAACCACTATTCATTCCCCTTTGAGTCCAGAGGCTGCGATATTAAACAGCCACCACTGACCAATCAGAAACAAGAAACAAGGCCTGGTGACGTCATGCCGACCGCGAGAATGATCTTCTTCTATGTACCGTCACCAGAATCATATTCTTTGATGCATGAACTTTCACAACTACCGAACAAATATGTAAAGAGAATGCTTTAACGGTAAGTCGGGAAAAACAATTATTAAAAATCTGCTTTTTACAGCTAATTACTTGCCTGCTAGAACGAAAACATGATGACTGCATACAGTAAACTTTGTTGGTCGCCCTCTGTCGACAGTATTATAGCTACCGTGTCCTATATAATTCATTAATTCTTTTACGGGGGTTTAATAATAATAATAATAACATTTGTATAGCGCTTTTTACAAAGTTGATACAAAGCGCTTAAGCACAGATACAAAACTACAAATTAAACAAACAGTAACTTCAGTTCGCAACAATAAAGAGACCAACCAGAAAGTAAACACTTGTGAACATAATTCAAGATAAAATTAACGTAACTTAGGATACAGGTGGGTTTTAAGTTGAGATTTAAAAGTACTGAGGGTGTCAACTGATCGAACAAAGTTAGGGAGACGATTCCAGCAATTCGGTCCAGTGACTGCAAAAGCTTTAGAGCCAATATTTGTGCGAGATCGTGGGGTGATCAATACTACAGCAGAAGTGGATCTTAAGTTGTACATAGACTGACGGGTGTGGAGAAGATTACAAAGGTAGGATGCAGGCCCGTACGCAGGATTTTTTATGGGGGGGTGCGAATTTGTACTGATGGGACCAAAAATGAAACAAAAAAAATTCTGGCCAGTATCGTTATTTTTACATCAAAATACCATTATTTACCCCGGAAAATGTGGACCTTTTGGTAATTTGGGGGGCGAATTTGTACTGATGGGACCAAAAATGGGACCAAAAATGGGACCAAATTTGTTCGTGTGCCTGCAGTAGGCCTACAGTTATTTCCACATCAAAATACCATTATTTATCCGGAAATGTGGACCTTTTAGTAATTTGGGGGGGGGGGGGGGGGGGGGGGGGGGGGTGCGTACGCACCCGTCGCACCCCCCCTGCGTACGGGCCTGGGATGTGAGCTAGCTTAGCTAGATTATTTAACGATTTATATGTAAGTACAGCATTCTTGTATTCAATTCTTTGAGGTACCGGTAGCCAATGCAGGGACTGGATGAGAGGTGATGTATGCGTAAATTTAGGTTTTCTATAGATTAGACGGGCAGCTTGATTCTGTAGGAGCTGTAGGGCGTGCAAGTTCTTAGTTGATGTTCCATAGAGAAGGCTATTACAATAGTCTAGCCTTGAAAGAACGAGTGCCCGAATTGCTGCGTGTGTAGAACTTTCATCGAGATACTTCCTGATCAGGGTCAGGTTTCGGAGATGAAATTTGACAGTTCTTGAAATGTTTGCCAGCATCATGAAGGAGACGATTATCAAAGATGACACCGAGAATCCGAAGGGACTGTGATGGTTCCAGGACAACATCACCAAGGGTCAACTTGACATCAGTGAGCTTTCGATGATGTGCTTGCGATGCAACTACTAGAAATTCGGTTTTGTCTTTGTTGAGCTTGAGTTTGTTGACAGTCATCCAGGTTTGAACGTCTTTGAAGACGTCTTTCAGCTTGGAGAGTGCACCTTGCATGGAATCCTGAGAGCCTGGATCACATGTTACATACAACTGTATGTCGTCAGCATACATGTGATAGTTGACATCGTGTTTGTGAAAGATTTCAGCAATTGGTTGCAGGTACAAGGTGAACAGCAGGGGCCCTACGACTGACCCCTGTGGGACCCCATACTCCAGTTTATCCTCGGCAGATGTTGCATCATCAATGGCAACAGAGCATGTCCTGTTCTGAAGATAGGACACAAACCACTCTAAGGCTAGTCCGCATATACCAAAGTGAGTAGTGTGACAAAAATCGCACTGCCTTTACAAAATTCCTGGAATGTTTTATTCAGTCAAGTCTACCATATAATTTACATGTAGAAATGACACCAACAGCAAATGTTCCCTCTTTTGTTTAATACACAATTTTCCTAGACTAGCATCGATTGTACTTACAAGTGTTCATAGGAATGTATGGCACATCGTTGATGAATTTAGAACTTCTAGAAAGCATTTAATTATCTTACAATGATGACTAACTTCCTTAAGCCCCAGTCACACCGGACTCCCGGACCATCCCGGACCATCCCGGACCACCCCGGACGTGGTCTGGGGCAGTCCGGGGTCCGATCCTTGTTGGGTCCTTGTTCGTCCGGGGCGGTCCGGGATGGTCCGGGATGGTCCGGGATGATCCTTGGCGGTCCGGGAGTCGGCCCCGGACGTTTTAAAATGTTTAAAACATCCGGGGTGATCCGGGGCGATGGCTTAATCCGGGGTGGTCCGGGGTAGTCCGGGGCGGTCCTTGTTGGGTCCTTAATGTTGGCTCCGTGTTCATCCTTAGTGCCTCCTTGTTCATCCTTGTTCATCCTTGGGCATCCGGGATGGTTTATTCGGACACGGCAAGGCTACGGATGACCCCGGACGAACAAAGACCATACAAGGTTCATGTTTTTATAGGGAAAATGCTGTGGTCCGGGGTGGTCCGGGGCGGTCCGTGTAGCATCCGTGTAGCATCCGTGGCAGTCCTTGTTGAGTCCGGGCGGTCCGGGGTGATCCGGCATAGTCCGTGTCTCTTCCGTGCTGGTCCGTGCCGGTCCGGGGTCATCCGTGTAGACACCGTGTGCGGTCCGTACTTGGTCCGTGTCACCTCCTTGTTGATATCCGTGCTCATCCTTGTTGACTCCTAATTGTTCGTCCGTAGTGCTTCCTTGTTGGGTCCGGCGTGAAGGAGTTTTGACGGTCGTCGGTCGCTTTTTCGCTCCGGACCACCCCGGACTGATAAAACTGTGGTCCGGGGTTGTCCGGGGTGGTCCTGGGTGGTCCTTGTTGGGTCCTTGTCCGGTGTGACCTAGGCTTTAGAGTTGTTTATTTCTTACAGATTCTAGCAACAGTGGTTTAACATAGCACAACTGGTTCATAGCAGAATGTGTAAGTAGGCATTGCTTATCGTTTGTGTACTGTAACTGTACATACACGAAAAGCAACTACATGTACATGTAATAGGCTTTGTACGTAAAACAAGTACAGGCCCAATTTCATAGAGATGCTTAACGGTAAGCAATTTTTTTTGCTTACTGTAGCAGAAAAATTTGCTTAAGCGTAAACGTATTTCACCAGCGGTTGCTAACTTAAGCACGTAAACAAACTGCGCGCGCAATATTTTAGATCGTCTGCTTAAGCAAAAAATTCCCCTAAAATAAAAATGGCGGACGAAACCAATAGCGTAAAAAAAGTTGCGCCGGGCGGGGCAAAGCCCAAATCGTCGCCCTTTACCGCAGAAATGGATCTGGCACTGGCTACTCATACATAAAGGAGAAAGCAGTGATTGAAGGGTCCTAAAGGGTTCCTTTTGACATCGAAACACAAAATAATTTGAATTTCACGTCGCCTTCGAAGAATAGCCGCCATTTTAACTGTTGCTACGTTAAGGTTAGACCTTGCTTAAGCAAAAAATGCGGTGGTTAAGGCTCCTTTTTCTTTGCTTATCGCTTTAAGCAAAAAATCTTGCTTAACGGTTGCTATGAAATGAAAATTTGCTTAAACACCCCGCTTAAGCAAAAAATCGTCCGTTAAGCAGCTCTATGAAATTGGGCTGTACATCAACGGCAATCGCCCCCACACATACGAACAATGCAAGCAAAAAGAGAACGTGAAATGCTGCAGATGCGGAGAAAATCACTCGTCCGCTTATGGGGGTTGTAACACAATCAAGAATGAAAGGAAAATCCAAGGTTTCAGAGTTACATACCACGTATCCTATGCCGAAGCAGCGAAATCAATTAAGACTGATATATCTATACGCCCCGATGACATGCCTACCCAACCAACACCTACCCAACCAACACCTACTGTCCAACCCAGAATAAGCAAGCAATACATACATAAGGATTGGCGAACTAATACAAATGAAGCTACAGCCAACAGTAGACAAACTACTACCCCGGCCACCACATAACACACAAAAACCTCTAAAGAAGTCAGCACTCAAACCGAAACAGTCAAAGCACAAACACAAACTGAACAATGCATATACAATGACCAACATCTAGCCGAAATACTAACAGGTACTATGCAAATATGGGAAACGATCAAGAACAAGACGGAGAGAATCACGGCAGTTAAGGACCTCATCAGTCACATCACCCACTCCGTCACAACCCCCACACAAGCCAAAGACACACAAGCGAAACCAAAGACACCCTCACAGTCACAGACAAGAGCTCAGTCTAGTATAAAGAAAGGCGAATCGAGTCGAAAATCGACCCAAAACCCTAAGGCCAAATCTGCTTCCCTAACAAACTTGGCAAAACCGGACACCCAACACCCAAACCCCAGCCAGACATCTAAAGGAAAATCAAACAAAACCTCATCATGAATATTCTCATTATGGTATTAATTCTACAATGGAACGCCCAGTCATATGTAGCTCATAATAAGGAATTTAAAGCTTCCATCAATTCTTGGTCTCCCAAACCAGATCTCATCTGTATTCAAGAAACCTGGCTCCAAGAAGGAAAAAATATCACCCTACCCGGCTATGACATATACCGTAATGACAGACAGAATACAGGGAGTAAAAAAAGAGGAGGCGGCTGTGCCTTTTTTGTTAAACGCGGCCTAGCATTTAAATACCTTATGGGTTCTAACACCCCAATCGAATTTCAAATAGGTGAACTTTATGATACTAATAAAAACAAAATTAGCATCATCAACATGTACAATCCTTGTAACACTTTAGATGACATTTCTTTTAGAGAGATCCTTAATAAAACTGATAAACCCTGCATTATTTGCGGAGATCTTAACAGCCATAATCCCTTATGGGGCAGCTCCAAATTGGATCACAACGGCAAGATTGTTGATGATGTTATGACGGATTTTGACATGGTCTGTATTAATTCTGGTGAGGGCACAAGAATTAACGCTTACCATGGCACTCTGTCTTGTATAGATGTCACGTTTGCATCACCTAATGTAGCCTCTAAAAGTATTTGGACTGTTCTTGATGATACCTGGGGCGGCGATCATTGTCCTATTATTATTGATTATAATCACCCTATTCACGTAAACAAAACAAAAAGTACTCCTAAATGGTCTTACAAAAAAGCCGATTGGAACAAATTTCAGGTAGCTTGCAACCAGTACATTAATGAACCCAACACTTCAGATAACATTGATGGTGTATATGACAAATTCATTCAAGAACTTGAGTCAACCATGACCTGCTCTATCCCCAAAACCAACCCCAATCATCATAAAACCCCCACCTCCTGGTGGAATGATGACTGTAAGCAAGCTATTTGTAACAAGAAGAAGGCTTTAAAAACCCTCAGAAAAACCCGTCTTCCTTCGGATCTCATAAATTATAAAAAGACTTGTGCCATAGCCAAGAAAACTATCAATAGTGCTAAAAGGAAAGATTGGGAAGATTTTTGCAGTGAAATTAATCCTAAAACCAACACCAACATTATCTGGAATAAAATTAAAAGAATTAGCAAGACTCGCAGTGCTAATAGCATCCCTGTCCTAAATCTCAATGGCTCAGATGCTATCACTGATAAAGACAAGGTTGAGGCTCTTGCCGATAGTTTTGCGAAAGTTAGCAGCACTAAAAATTACAGTCCTTCCTTTATTCCAATTAAAGATAAAGCTGAGCATGACTTATGCATCGATAAGAGCAGTGATGGTGTTATTAATGAACCCTTCAATATGGAAGAATTAAATCATGCTATTGATTCAGCTAAATGTACCTCTCCTGGTAAAGATGGTACAAGTAGTATTGTCATCAAACATTTTCCTATAAGTATTCGTAAGTACTTACTTATCATCTTCAATATGATATGGTATACATCTCAGTGCCCCAAACAATGGAAAGATGCCATCCTTATTCCACTCCTTAAACCTGGGAAACCCTCCACCAACCCCCTCTCATACAGACCGATTGCCCTCACTTCTACTCTCTGCAAAACTATGGAACGAATGGTTAATTCTCGGCTCCTCTGGTACTTAGAAACCCACATACTCTCTAACCGTCAAAGTGGCTTCAGGAAAGGTAGAAGTACCAAAGATCATATTCTTAATTTAGAATCTTCTATTAATAAAGCTTTCGCCAATAAAGAAAGTACCCTATAGCCGTATTTCTTGACATTGAAAAGGCTTACGATATGCTTTGGCGCAAAGGAATTATCATTAAATTATATACCATGGGCGTTTATGGTCGGATTGCTAAATGGATCGATAATTTTCTAACCGACAGAAAAATTCAAGTCAAAATCAATAATTGTTTGTCTAAAGAGAGGACTCTGGATAACGGTGTTCCCCAGGGTAGTTAGTCCACTTCTGTTTAACATTGCTGTCGATGATCTCTCCCATCATTTGACTGATGTCAATATCTCACAATATGCGGACGACATAGCTCTTTGGAAATCCAACCGAAACATTTCCTATATAGAAAAGAAAATTCAACAAAATTTAAATAATATCAACTCATGGTGTGAAAAATAGGGGTTCAAATTGTCCGCTCCCAAAACTACTGCGGTTCTGTTCACCAATAAAAAACAGGCCAACATTTCTTTGGACATTCAAAACATTAAAGTGCAAATATGCCCCTCAGCCAAATTCCTGGGAGTTATTTTCGATAGCAAATTAACATGGAAAGAACACATTGACAGTGTCATTACGAAATGCAAAAAGAGACTTAATATTCTTCGATGTATCACTGGTATTTCTTGGGGGGCTGATTGTAAAACGCTTTATCAGCTCTACACTGCTCTTATAAGACCTATCCTTGAATATGGATGCGAAGCCTTCGACTCGGCGTCCTCTACAATCAAACAAAAATTAGATAGTATCCAGTACCAAGCTTTAAAAATATGTACAGGGGCTATACACAGCTCACCCCTCTATAGGCTACAGACTGAATGTGGTGACCCTCCTCTAGAACTACGTCGTCAATTACTTTGCAATTTATATGGAGTTAAAATAAATACCCACAATACTCACCCAAATGAATATATACATTCTGATAACTGGCAAAAACATTATTTTGCTGATAAATGGTCATCCACAGCTCACAAAACCCCCTTTGAAGCCAGGATATCACACTACCCCTATGCAGTCTTCCCTCTACATGAATGACCCCCATACTTTCTGGCATTACAGCAAACCCTCTGTCTCCACTGAGATCATCTCTCGAGTGGCAAATGCTACAAACACCTGTGAAAAAAGAAATATCAGTGCCGAGATTATCAATACAACTTGGATGAACTCTCTTCACATTTACACTGATGGATCCCGAAGTCCCACCCTAGACACGGTTGGATGTGGAGTATACATTCCCCAACTTAAATATACTAAAGCTACCCGCCTCAACAATGAAGTTTCTATCTTCACTGCAGAATTGTTTGCTATACTTCTTGCAGAAGAATGGATCGAAGAAGTCAAGCCTCTTCATACCTGCATTTTTAGTGATTGTTTGAGTGCCATCCAGGCTATTTCCAAACCTTTTCCCCAACATAAAATTGTCTGCGATATTCGCCACACCATTAACAACATCCGCTACCAAGGCAATATTGTCAACTTTGAATGGATACCTAGCCACTGTGGTATACATGGAAACGAAATAGCAGATCAAATTGCCAAGTCAGCCACTCACAAAAATAACATCGACCACTGTATCCCTTTATTAGACAGTGAAATCAAGCATATCCTTAAAGAACAAATTAAGAAAAAATGGGCTAAAACTATTCCCAAAACTAACCTGGCAAATGACATGAAATACGAGGCCTCATTCACTTTCTCAAAATGGGGAATAAAACGCTCCCAAGAAGTAATTCTACACAGACTACGACTCGGCACATGTAAAGGTTTAAACAACTTTCTTCATAAAATTGGTAAACATCCTAATGGACTTTGTGAAACTTGCTTATGCACAGATGACGTCAAACACTTCCTCCTGAATTGCCATAAATACAACTCACAGAGGAATATCCTCATGAAATCTCTCGACATCCTCAATAACACACAACTGACTTTTCAACAACTTCTTGGGCCTAAGCAAAACAGCTACCATATCATCAAATATGTCCATAACTGTAATGTGAATATTTAATCCTTTGATACACCTCAGCGATTTTCTGTATATTGCGCTAGTTTTTGGGATGGGGAGTTGAATGGTCGACTGGACACTTAGTTTAGCTCTTCTTCACCCTGGAGGCGTGGCGGACCTGCGAATCTAAACCGGCGGGGCCCGGGCCCTTAAATTGCAAGGGACACGGTCCGGTCTTACAGGGATACCAGTGGAAATCCACACCAGCGACTTTGTGTCCAGGGGATCATCACCAATTTCCTGCCCCATTAACTACCTGTATTGTCTATAATACGCAATTGTCTTGGCCCGCTATTACATTCGTTTGTAGTATCGATTCTTTCAGTTTCCTTTAGCCCACAGAGTTAGTCATCACAGATCCTGCTAGTCGATAATCTACGTGCTTTGTAACTGCGTATACGTGAATCTAGGGCCCTTTTCCAAAATTCCAGGCTTCGGCTTTGGCTTCGGCTCCGGCTTCAATTTATGAGGCTTCGTCTTCATGAGGCTCCGCGACAAGCCTAAAAGTTTTGGAACACCGAGGCTTCGGGAGGCTTCGGCTGGCTTCGACTAGCGACTCTATGCCATTCGTGATGCTTCGTTACATTCCGTTGAGTTACCGGCCTATGGCGGAAACATCGCTAATGAACGGCTGAAGCAATATTATTTTGCGCCTGCTTTCACTACGGGGACAATAGACGTATCAAGGAATAAATGTAAACTTGTATGTACATGTATATATGCCATTTATTCACTCAACCAAAATCTGTCTTTTTTCCCCTTTTCGTAACCGCGTCTGTAGACCTCTGGAAAAGGTTTTATTTTGGGCACAATTTAAATATTTCCATTAAAAAAACCACACTTTTGGGGTTTTTTTTTTTGGGGGGGGGGGGGGGTTGCAAGTGCCAGGCCAATGCCTCATTCAAAATACTTTGTTTGCATCGCTATTGCTAAAAACGGAATCTGCTTTTACTTCGGGAAGAGACCTTGTAATTCTTTTTTTTACGATTTGATCTGCAGATTCGATCTAAAAGTAAGATGCACTCCTTTAATATGCTGTGTCCGTCTTTCAAGGAAATAAATATGTACTTTTCGGCAAAGAATTGTCAACCATGTATTATTTATTACTGATGGTTTATTTGGCAAACAACATGGACAAATAAACATTTAGATTAAGACAGGGCAACATAATTACAAATCATTCAATATAAAACTAAACAAAAGATTAAATTGAGAATATAATTAAAAAATAAGTGCTCACATAGATAATTTAAAAGACAAAACTGCAAAAGAAAATCACAATGTTAAATTAAAAAATTAACAACAAAATATTTAAATTTTGAAATTTTAATGTATCCTTTGCTGTGACTTTTGGGAATATATATTATTGAAACCCCCTACCACCAGTACCATTCTAAAACAATAATAGCTCCTTTGAAGTAAGTTTTCACAAATTTAAAGACATGCCAGGATTAGGTTTGTTTTAAAAATAGATTGAGGCCTCAAATAGAGGCTGCTCAAAACCAACCTTTTTGAAATCGCTTTTGATTGATATGTTGTAAAAATTGTACTCCTTAAAAACATGTTGTTTTCCTTGATGTAATAGTAGTTTGTGATGTACATAGATTTTTGCCTTTTAATATTTTAATGAATCTGGTTTTATCATTTTACAGTGCATTTAAATTTATGTACATAACGTTTGCACTTTATTATTAACATTATTATTGTCAGGCCTACATTTTATACTTTAAGACTTTCTACTGCTGACAATTGATTATTTGAAATATAATTTTCCCCAGCATATAAACAAATACCAACTGTCATTTGTAGTGCAGACATAGGCATTATAAATAAGAGAGTTGAGTTAAGTTGACCAGGACCTGTTCCAATAATTCCATGCTGTTCCAGTGTTTACAAACAACATAAATAGGGAGTGAATAGTTTTTCTTCAAAATTGGGAGATTTAGGGGAGCAAATAATTATGTGAGCTCACTCAGTACAGATCTTTAGCTTTGATTGTTCAGAATATACCTGTGCAATTAGTCTCTATATTGTCAAAGATCCTTTATAACAACACGGCTGGCAAGCATAAATTGAGATTCTCCCTCTTTTGGCTGATGGACTTGGAGAGGCTTGTATTGGAGAATGAACCTTCCTCCACTGCTAGAAATAAGTAGTGGGAAGAAAATGAGCTGCCCATCTTTCCTAGTGCACACAATCCATGGTGGTGTAGAAAGTCAACGATGGAGTTTACCTGTGCTTGAATTCTGAATATCCTCAGAACCTATTAAGAACCATCAAGAAAATAAACAAAAGCAGAATTAAGAATGGTGAAGGTCTAGGACAAAATAGCAAGTTAGGTATACACACACACTTAATGCTTCAAGCGGTGGTGTTGGTGCAAACAAATTTGCCTCCCAAACAAGACATTGTGTTTTTCTCCTGAGGAAATGCTCCACAGGGATCACCAAATTGGTTTATGGCTCGTTCAGTTTAAGCAGCAAATATTTGGTTTATTTTGCGTCATCTAGTACAGATTCTGCTTATGATAGAAACTAATCAATTTAATCAAAACACAATAAAAGTATACTTCTATTTCAAAAAGAAATTAGTTGTTAATTTCCAAACTAACCCCTTTTCCTTCCAGCTTCCAGCCCTAAACTTGTGACATGTTGAGATTTAGAGGTGAAATTTGTGAGCTACATTCTTTCTAAATCTCCAGCAATATTTCCATTTTTGTAGGCCTAGCCTAACTCAGATTCTGGTATTGAATATGAAACTATTTTCACTTATTATTTGTATTAAGATGCATGTGACAACGAGGTGTGGCAATGCGCTCAGTTAAACTGGCTATTGTTACGGCATGCCGTGCGATTCTCAGAATGGGTGCCGACTTCTCCATCTATGTCTATGATCTAGTAATTAAATTGAACAGAAATTGCGAATAAATCCATGCCTAACGTTAGGCTACACCCTGTATAACATGCCCTTATATAACCATACCGACTTGTGGAAACTCGTTATGATCAATAGTTTCGGGTCAAAAGAAGCCAGAAGGCCGACTGCCATAACAATAGCCACTGTCCCACTGCCTTTATTTACATGTATAACCAGGCAGCTTGACTAGTGCGGGTTTGCATGGAAGTTGGTTGGACTAGTTGGAATTGAAACTTTCGTCGAAAAAACGGTAGCATAACGTTAGGGTTAGAAATGTTGTCCTAGGTCCTATAGATAGTATGATTATCTTCATGGTTACACGTAACATTTTCATTTGAGTTGGTAAATAAAGTTAATGCATGTGATGTCACACGCGCTACGCGTACGCGCTAATCGCACGTACAACCATGCGGAGCGGTAAGGTCAAACACACTTTGTTTGACCTCACCGCTCCGCATGGTTGTACGTGCGATTAGCGCGTACGCGTAGCGCGCGTGACGTCAATGCAACCCCTTTATTTCTTTTAACAAAATCATTACTACTTACCAGTGAATAAAGTTAATGCATGTGATGTCACACGCGCTACGCGTACGCGCTAATCGCACGTACAGCCGGGCGGAGCGGTGAGGTCAAACACACTTTGTTTGACCTCACCGCTCCGCATGGTTGTACGTGCGATTAGCGCGTACGCGTAGCGCGCGTGACGTCAATGCAACCCCTTTATTGTCGGTGAAAACTTCCTTGCAAACGGCAGACACACCGCGAAAACAATGGCGGCCGTCGCAAACTTTTTTGTTTGTGATGATTTTGTGGCTTGTATCACGTGACAATACGTCACGAAGCCTCCACGAAGTCACCTCCTCGGCAGGCTTCATAATTTAGCCAAAAACGGAGCCTCTTGATGAAGCCAAAGCCAAAGCCTCCATTTGGTATGGGCTTCAAAATGGCGGAATGGAGACGAAGCCGAAGACGAAGCCAAAGCCGGGGGTTTGGAAAACAGCCTTGTTAATGGCGCAAAGGGCATACAAATGCCGCACGCGCCATAAATCCACATCAACAACAACAACAACAACAACAACAACAACATTTGGTTCGGCTCGGTTCTATCGAGTCCGCTACATACAACAGTCGGTTCGGTTCTATCGAGTCCGCGCGCTACGCTGCAACAGACGGCTAGTAAGTGCCGTGGACAAGCGCGCGGCTGACAGGCGCTTGCGTACAAGAACAGTCGGCAAAGAAGTGCCGTGAACTTAAGATTACAACTTAAAGTCGGCTCGGTTCTATTATATCGAGTCCGCTACAACAGACGGCTAGTAAGTACCGTGGACATGCGCGCGGCTGACAGGCACTTGCGTACAAGAACAGTCGGCAAAGAAGTGCCGTGAACTTAAGATTACAACTTAAAGTCGGCTCGGTTCTATCGAGTCCGCTAGCTACGCACAACAGACGGCTATTAAGTGCCGTGGACAAGCGCGCGGCTGACAGGCGCTTGCGTACAAGAACAGTCGGCAAAGAAGTGCCGTGAAGCCGCTTAAAGTCGGCAAAGAAGTGCCGTGAAGAATAGTAAGAATAGTCGGCAAAGAAGTGCCGTGAAGAATAGTCTGTACAGCAAGAATAGTCGGCAAAGAAGTGCCGTGAATACAAGTCAACGGTAGAACTTCAGCTATAGCAAGTGCTGAAGCAACGTATCGGTACTCCTGCGAAGTTATTCAGTGCACGCTAGCGCTGCGTGCAACTGCAAAGCCATCGGCGAGCTTTTGTGCGTGAGCTATTAATTGTGCGCATATTAATTAATATTTTGTGTAGCTTGCAGTCAGAATTACAAGACTGTTGTTAGCTGCGGCGTATATTTTATGAGTCACACGTACTGAACAGTGAAAACAGCTATGATTTACTCACTGTAAGCGAATAATTACTAGTGTAAATAATAATTACTGTGAATATAGTTGCAGTTAGCGCTACTGTTAATAAATTATTTGTTGCGTTCAAGTTCTTGAATTATAAAAGCTGTTTCCTCGAGTGAATTACTCTATTTAGTCTGTTTTTAATGCGTGCGCCTGCGCATTAGGTCTATTAATTAGTAGACTGGATTTTCTTAAGTCTTCTCATTTGATTGACGACGGTGGAATCTTCCTGGTGAGCCTGGCTACCTACACCCCTCCCCTTCCCCAGTTCCCACAGAGTTAGTTAGACTGGTTCAAGACTTTCACCCCCTCCCCTTTCCCGAAACCACGCCCATCCCCGATCTTCTGGCTGCGACCACAGACATATAAACCTATAGACCGCCAGTCGTGTGCACAAAACCGTGATTTGCAAAGTATGGGCAAAACGACGCGTAGGCTGCACGGCATGCGCGTGTAGCTATAAAAAGCCAAGCGCGTATAATTACGCGCATATCGTGCAACGCACTTTGCACGCGCGTTCATATAATAAGTGTACACTATTTCGTTCGACGGGCAACGCACCGCGCGCTTTTTACGTTCTGTGCGCATACCGGGCAACGCGCTTGACACAAAAATGGGCCTAAAACTTCTTTATTTTAGGGTATCAAGATTGACACTGGTTATGCTTAATCTACATGGTATATGGTATAGCCCTATGTAATTTTCTTTTAAATCGATAAATGGCTTCATATAATTATTTGACTGGAACAGTTCGGGTGTGTACAAATTCCCTATACCGAGGGCTAAATTTGCCCATAGTTTGTATTTTAGTCGGGCGCCGCGAAATCACGAAATCATCCTGTAGTTTTGAATAGGACCTGGCGGTCTATGTGTTTATATTTATATGTCTGTTTTTTAAAAAAAAATTACATAGGGCTATACCATATACCATGTAGATTAAGCATAACCAGTGTCAATCTTGATCCCCCCAAATAAAGACGTTTAGGCCCATTTTTGTGTCAAGCGCGTTGCCCGGTATGCGCACAGAACGTAAAAAGCGCGCGGTGCGTTGCCCGTCGAACGAAAGATAGTGTACACAATTATATGAACGCGCGTGCAAAGTGCGCTGCATGATAGGCGCGTAATTATACGCGCTTGGCTTTTTATAGCTACACGCGCATGCCATGCAGCCTACGCGTCGTTTTGCCCATACTTTGCAAATCACGGTTTTGTGCACACGACTGGCGGTCTATAGGTTTATATGTCTGTGGTCTGTGGCTAGCGTACGTTCGTTGAAATATGACACCGCGACCGGCCGGTTTGAGCATGCGCTGTTGTAAAAAATGCAAACGCACGCGTTGACGCGCGAGAATTATTAATGGAGGGCGCCCTCATTCGGTTAAACGCGTTGCTATGGCGCGCATTTTTTTGAATTTTTCGAAGTTGTTTCGAATTTTATTTGCGGGAAATAAATGACTTCATGAATAAACATTATATGAAAACAACACAGACGGACCAATCAAACATCGTTCCATGTGATTTAAAGCGTCAAACGGACGCTGGACGCCAAGCTACCCGGACGAAGTAAGCCAATCCTCCTTATATTTTGCGCGTTAAAATCCGGTTTTATGAATTAAATATTTCCGTAGTAAACAAAATAAGGCCCCCAAAATGACCAGTCTTTTAAAAAATCCGGATTTTTTTAATAAACCTTTTATATTAAACTATTTAAACGACTTGTTACTGTTTACATTGTTGTACATGTCGACTGGGCTAATAATTTTTTCGGTGTACAGAACGCAATTCTCGTTAGTGTTTTGAAGCCGATGTGTTTCAAGTTCATGTATCATGTTTCCGAACTAACGCAGCGTACCGTGTGCGGTCACGAAATGCTGCCGTGAATAGCGGCCAGTGTTTGGCGCGATGTCATGCGCAAAACACGGTACGCGTTGACAAATTGGAGTTCAGGGTGTTTTGTTGTTAGGTTAAATACCAGATTTGACAATAAAATTGGTCTAAAGTCATGTTTAACTGCAGTGTATGACATTTATACATGGACTAGCTTTAGGCGTGGGTTAACGTCAACTTAGTCGTGGGCTAGGCCTAGGGCTTAGAATAAAAATTGATTTATTTTTTAAATTTGCAACGTAGGCGAATTCAACAGACTGCAGTTAGCTTAGGCTTTAGTTTACTTTGTTAGCCTTGGCCTACTGTTGATATAACAAACATTTTTAATACTAGGCCTGAATAAAAATGTTACTAGTCTAGGGCCTCAGGCTCAGCCTAATACTTTTTTTTATTGAACAAACTGTCTAGGACTAGGTTAAAAACCATGAACACAAAATACAAAATTAATTACAAGGCCATCATTAGGTCTATAATAACGTTTAAGGCAAGTTTTCAACTGCATGCAGGGATATTTTAACATGATTTGGCAGGAAAACTAAAACCAACAGCAGGCCATATTTTTGTTGCCTAACACTCAGTAACACTACTAAAGTACTATAAAAAAACCAATTTGTTTTTTGGACAATACATTTTGTTCTTAAACGTTTCTTGAAGGAAATGTGTACATTTAAATTACCTAACTCAGTTTAATGCAGTAAAGACAAACCAAAAGTAATTATGGTTCATTTAGGCATTGAAGTAAATTAGTACATTTGAAACATCAATCAATTTTAAAAAAGGGGATATAGGACAGGGAACTACATGTAATCAAACTGAAAAATGAACAAATTGTAACTCCTAACATATGCCTAAGCAGGTGATATTACTACATTTGTACATGTTACTATTGGGCTAAATCAATTATATTGCAATTTACATGTACGTGTAATTTTTTCTGTAAATTTCTTTGTTTTTACATACAGTGCTGCAAGATGGAAAAACACCAGGAGATATTACGCAAGTTGTGTAGACTTTGTGGGGGGCGATGCACATCATCTAATGAGGCAAGGGGGGGTGCAAGTGCCAAGCTATGCAGTGCTTACCCTGACAAGATTATGTCAACATTTCTTGTCAGTGTCTCAGAAGATGATGTGAATGTTCACCCCTCCCACATGTGTCACTCGTGTTATTGTTTGCTTTTTGTTTCTGTAAACAAAACTGCCCCCACTTGGTCAAGTCATCCCAGGCTGGGTGCCTGCCCCGTTTGTTTAAATTTCGCCCAACAGTCCAGGCCTGGTAGAAGAAAGATTAAGGCAAAATCGAAATCTGGTGGTCGGCCTCGAGCACCCCCTGCTTTTAGGGAACAATTAAGTAGTCTCCCTGCCTCCCCCACAGTCTCCAGGGAGAAGGTCCTTCAATTTGAGCCATTGTCAAGCACTGCCCCTGTTGAATGTAAAATTTGCACCATGTTGCTTGATAATGCCCTGGAGACACCTTGCATGCACTTATTTTGTCGCGAGTGCTTGGTAGTTCAGTTTGAAACTTCTGGTTTACCCACAATACCTTGCCCCAGCTGCCAAGCACCAGTACACTTCAAGGATGTCACTGCCCCCAGAGGATACTTTGCTTTACTGTTTCTTAATTTAGTGATGAGGTGTACAGCATGCAAGGCCAGTGTAACTGTGGGGGATATTGGTTCGCATACTTGCAGTCAACTGGAAAATTCAGCAGTCACTATTCAATCATTTTGTGTTTTACATGATCATTCATATGCGACGTCCTCCGAGCCACCGAATGAAGTTTCCCGTCTTCTGCAGCGTCCCCTGACTGCTCCTGTGACCCCTGTGATGGAAGAACTTGGAACCCACATCCTGAGGACGAAGTTGGCGCAGTCGAAAGATGGGTCCACAACGCAGTACAGAACCGGTGGCCTGGTAAAATTTATAGCCATCCTGGCAGGGATTCAATTAATAATAAACTTAAATTTATGTTAAAAAATATCGACAATGTTTTTTCTGAACTTTAAATGTTTTTCTGTTCAAATAGCCTCTGACGACACTTTGTGTGCCCCAGCCTCGCAAAAGCAGTGGGGATGCCTCCTCCTCCACCATCAGAAAACGCTCCAAGATTCTTGATAACACCAGAGGTCTTGTCAGCAAGGATGCTAAAGAGTTTCAACAGAAAGATGAGCTCAAGCTCTCTTCCCTGCGTGACGATCTGCAGGGCATCTTGCAGGACCTGAAACTGAACACCATCAGGATTCCTGCAATGAAGCTCCTTGCTGCCAAGTCTCACTTCGGAATCTCATGGACGCGCATCAGGGAAATGAAGAAATGGTTGAAGGGTTACAACATCTTAACTGAAAGCGAACATGCTCTGCGTAAACAACAACAAGACGTAGTAGCCGACAACCTGTTTGCTGAAAGTCTTCCCTTTTCTTTCCCTGATGAGATTAACGGAGGAGTGACCATCAAGCAAGCCCCCTGCGTTGGTGTGAAGTCCCTTGTAGCTAAGGTCACACAGCAACTAGAGGAATATCAACGGTAAGAGAAAGAAATTGAATATAATTTATGAACAAGAACATTAAAACAAATGTTAATTTGTTATAATCAGTGTCAATGTTTACTTCTGTGCAGGAGCCAGCAGTTGACCTGGCATGAGGGCAACATCCCACACAACGAGGTCTGGGTGAAAGTCGGAGGTGATAAGGGAGGGGGTACGTTCAAGCAAATGATCCAAGTCGGCAATGTTGAGCGTCCAAACTCCCTTAGGCACACCGTTGTTGTCTGTGCTTTCGCAGCAGGGGACACCAGTGACAACTTGAAGACGGGTCTTCGACGCTTCCGCCAACAAGTTGCAGCACTCCAGTCCAGCACTTGGAAGAGCCGTAGCATCAGGCTCTTCGTGTTCGGGGACTACGAGTATCTCTGCCGTGTGTATGGGATCACCGGAGCCAGCGGTAATAATGCATTTCACTGAGGAAAAAAAAAGAACAGTTTTTTGTAATTAGTTAAAATATAAATATTTTTCTCATTAGGAAAGTAGAAATGCCCAAATCAATTGAAATATTTTTTTATAGAAATGCTTTACTTTTTTTTATATAGGCCGTTATTGTTGCCTTTACTGCAACATCACAAAGGACAACATGCGGCTGCCCCGTGAAGACAGACCACCATCCCAGCAGAGAACTCTACAGTCCCTGAACGACGACCTCCAAAGATTCAAGGAAGCTGGTTCAAGACTCTCCAAGGCTAAATTCTTCAACAACGTGATTGATGAGCCAATGTTCGCCATTCCATTGACACAGGTGATTGTTGCTAAGGAAATCCAAGGTTTATGTGGACATCATCTCTAACTTAAAACACAAAATAGAATTTTGTTTACATATTTTACCTTCTCACCAGGTCTGCCCACCCGGGCTTCACATCAGCCTCGGGTTATACCTCAAGCATTTCAACAGCTTTGAAGGTGCATGTCATGATCTTGACATGCAAGCGGCAGCTGTGCTAGCCCAGAACAACCAAGAAGATCAGGTTGCTCTGGCACTTGGCTCTGGCTACAAGAAGCTCGTCTCCGTGTTGAAGGAAGCTCGGCAATTACAGCAGCAGGCAGAGGACTTGGATGAGGAGTTTAAACTAAGAGAGGACCAGCTGACTGACACCATCTTGACATCCGAGGAGGGAAGTGCTGATGTGGAGACCTACATCGCTGCAACGACGGAATTGATGCAACAACGGGAACGTCTGGTAAAATATGATGGATTGAAAGATAAAGTGCCACAATGATTGATAATTGTATTATTTCAGAAAGTGAAGTGTTCAAAATAATACTTAATTAAATATTTTTTCTTCTAGTTGGCGGAAGCTGGAACCCTACGGAAGAAGGCCGCCCTGAAGCCAGGACAAGGTCCTCTAGCTGGTCAGCTTGATATCACACTCCAGGAATTCCGGGTGCAGCGACAGGCTTACCATGGGAAGAGCTTTGTTGGGAACCATGTGCACAAATGTTGCAAGGTTAGTCTGTTAAAATATGTGCTCACTTTTACTTTCTTTTTCGTGTTTTTATTTTAAACAAAAAGAAAAATACATAAAACTAGTATTATTGCCTGTCATTCACAAGGAACTTTTTAAATTTTTAAATATAGGAGGAGAATATCAAACGACTCACCGATGCCATAGTCATCAAAACCCAACAAGTGTGCCCTTCCCTGGTGCCTGAAGCAACAACAATCGCTGCCAAGTATGCCGAACTGTTCCACCTGTTTGGCACTTGTCACCGGATATATAACACCTCTGCCATCCTGGATGACCAAGCTGTAGATGCATTAGACCAGGACATCAAGAACTACCTGGTCTACTTCCGCGCCACATTTCCATCTGAAACTGTGCCGCCGAAGATGCATCTACTTGAGGACCATGTCATCCCCTGGATCAGGCAGTGGCACTTCGGCCTAGGGTTCCACGGCGAGCAAGGAGGCGAGTCCGTCCACGCCCATCTGAACTCCCTCCAGCGCGACGTCCGAGGACTGCGAAATGACGTGGCCATCCTCCAGTCTGTCATCCGGACGTCATGGGTACTGACCAGCCCAGCACATTCACCAGCGACTTTGTTTGAGTGAACTTTAAGTTTCAATTTCATTTTGTATTTGTAACCCCCTCTTTATACATGGTCTGCATTATTTTATTGTATGTTTTGATTAACAGGTGTACAGTGTACATTTATGTAAATATGTTTGCAGGTAAGGTATGTGTTGTTTTCTTGTACTTTGAATTTGTTTTTGTAAAGGTGTAAAGTGTAAATATTTTTTAACAGTAAGTAAAGTAAAGTTATACATGGTCTGCATTATTTTATTGTATGTTTTGATTAACAGGTGTACAGTGTACATTTATGTAAATATGTTTGCAGGTAAGGTATGTGTTGTTTTCTTGTACTTTGAATTTGTTTTTGTAAAGGTGTAAAGTGTAAATATTTTTTAACAGTAAGTAAAGTTTTTCTTGTATAGGTGTAGTGTAAATAATTGTTTAAACGTAAGGTATATATTTAATGTACATTCATTGTTATTTACCTTGTTAATAAATTGTGGATTACATTTTGTAATGATTGTGTGATACAATTGTATGTTGATTTTAAACAAACAAATATTTCCATGCATAGTTCTTGAATCAATGTTTCAAAATGTTCTTGTCAACAAATTGGGTTCTTATAAAAAGTCTAACTATACATTTGACAAATGATTAGGTTTTTCCCCATGTGTTCAAGAGAAGTGTATTGAAACAAATAATGTGCATGTAAGAATTGTTTTGTTTGTATGTAAACAGGTAAATATAAATATTATTGTACTCAGATTTATTTAACAATGCCAAAAGTAATAAATTGAATCATCTTGAAAAACAATTTGCGAAGATGTGATGCACGACTTGAGAATTTAGGAATGATCATTCACATTTATTAAGTTCCTGGTTTATAGACACCGGGGATATGAACGCACTTGAAGTTGTACTCGGACATTCACCCAAGACACGAGGGTGGGGAATAAGGCCAGAAAAGGGTGGGGAATAAGGATCAGCCCGGAAGGGGGTGGGGGGGGGGGGGACAAGTTGGGGGGGGGGGGACAAGTTGGGGGGGGGGGACAAGTTGGGGGGAGGGGGGGGGGGGACAAGTTGGGGGGAGGGGGGGGGGGTAACGGGGTTGGGCAAGTTGGAGAAAAGGGTTGGAGAAAAGAGGTGGGGAAAAGAGGTGGGGAAAAGGGGTGGAGAAAAGGGGTGGGGGGTGGGGGAAAGGTGAGGGCCGGGGGGGGGGGGGGGGGGGGGGGGAGGTTGGGGCCGGGGGGGGGGGGGGGGGGAGGGTGACCGTGTGGAAAATTTGCCACAAATTGTCAAAGAAAGAGGCAGACTATTGCAGACTATGCTTCAATAATATAAACATCATGAATTGGTATAAACCCATTTAAACCGTGTTTAACCCTTTACGTGAAAAAAAAAAGATTTTGTTCAAACCATGTGCTGACAGTGACACAACAAATAAACGAAGGACTCAAAGTCAAACAGTGTCACGATGATTGTGTCGCTGCCCAAGAACATGTTTTTGTGATAATACAAGCAAACAAATAGACACAATGGGTTGGATAACGACACATAAACAACACATTAACACAAACTGCAACGTACGTAGCACACATGAAATGTCTTTTTTTCGCGAAAAATGTTAAATCGAGCAATATTCAAGGATACCTTTCTTCCGCAAAAAAAATTATTAGCGCATTCGCCATGATGACCAAAACGGCTGATATGACCTAAACATTCGTCAGATAACTATCTTTATTTCCAAAAAAATCCGGATTAAAAAATACAGACAGTAAACCGAAACAAAGATAAAAAATGTATATTTTGCAGAAAAATTATTGCTGAACTTCGACATATCGTAACTTCTAAGGAAAACTATTTAAAACGTTACGGTTTTCAACAAGTTCTTTCGACAATAATAACGTATCGAGCCGGGGTCAGATCTTTCATTGATAAAACATGTACAGCTCCTTAAACACGTTCCAATTGGTCGGTTTTACCGCGGATTATCCCAGGGGGGTAAAATGCATATTCATTAGGAGATAATGAGCGCGCATGAATGGGAAATATGCGCGCGTGCGCAAACTTAGTTGACCTCGATCAAGTACGTGGCTGCGACCACAGACATATAAACACATAGACCGCCAGGTCCTATTCAAAACTACAGGATGATTTCGTGATTTCGCGGCGCCCGACTAAAATACCAACTATGGGCAAATTTAGCCCTCGGTATAGGGAATTTGTACACACCCGAACTGTTCCAGTGAAATAATTATATGAACGCATTTATCGATTTAAAAGAAAATTACATAGGGCTATACCATATACCATGTAGATTAAGCATAACCAGTGTCAATCTTGATACCCTCAAATAAAGACGTTTAGGCCCATTTTTGTGTCAAGCGCGTTGCCCGGTATGCGCACAGAACGTAAAAAGCGCGCGGTGCGTTGCCCGTCGAACGAAAGATAGTGTACACGACTATATGAACGCGCGTGCAAAGTGCGTTGCACGATAGGCGCGTAATTATACGCGCTTGGCTTTTTATAGCTACACGCGCAAGCCGTGCAGCCTACGCGTCGTTTTGCCCATACTTTGCAAATCACGGTTTTGTGCACACGACTGGCGGTCTATAGGTTTATATGTCTGTGGCTGCGACCACAGACATATAAACCTATAGACCGCCAGTCGTGTGCACAAAACCGTAATTTGCAAAGTATGGGCAAAACGACGCGTAGGCTGCACGGCATGCGCGTGTAGCTATAAAAAGCCAAGCGCGTATAATTACGCGCATATCGTGCAACGCACTTTGCACGCGAGTTCATATAATTGTGTACACTATTTCGTTCGACGGGCAACGCACCGCGCGCTTTTTACGTTCTGTGCGCATACCGGGCAACGCGCTTGACACAAAAATGGGCCTAAAACTTCTTTATTTTAGGGTATCAAGATTGACACTGGTTATGCTTAATCTACATGGTATATAGTATAGCCCTGTGTAATTTTCTTTTAAATCGATAAATGGCTTCATATAATTATTTGACTGGAACAGTTCGGGTGTGTACAAATTCCCTATACCGAGGGCTAAATTTGCCCATAGTTGGTATTTTAGTCGGGCGCCGCGAAATCACGAAATCATCCTGTAGTTTTGAATAGGACCTGGCGGTCTATGTGTTTATATGTCTGTGGCTGCGACCGATCTCGTTTGAAGGGCGCCCTCTGACGATTAGTGAAGTTCCTGCAGACGTCCGCCAGATCAGACCAGCCGTAAGTATTGTACGGTGGCCGTACATCGTCATTCTCTGAACGGGCACTCCCTCACCCGTTACAGTATGAAGTCTGTCAATGAGAATCACGTGGTCAAGCGTATCAAACGCTGCGGATAGATCGAGGGATAACGTGAACGTAGCCTTCTTAAGCCACGTGAAATGTCATTCTGCAGGGACAGTAGAGCTGTTTCGGTGCTGTAGTTTCTCTTATATGCAGACTGGGATTATCAAGGTGATTCAGATCAATGTAATCCTGCAGCTGATGAATAACAACTTTCTCCAAGACCTTTGCTAGGACTTGCGGTGCAACAAAGAAGACATATGTTTCTTATATTATTTTGGAATTTTCATATTTCATATTGATATTGACAATTTTCTCTGTTGATTGGGATGATCAATAGATGACATTGGATGATCTATAAAGATTGTTTATTAAGGCATTTGTTAAGGCATTTAAATATAGGTTTTCTCGGTCAATTTCGGCAAATGAGCAGCCGATTTATTTTTCGTGCGTTTAATTAAAGCTATTTTGCCTCTCCCGTTTTTATTTCGTTTCAAACTCAGAATTCGGGCATTTAATTTTTGTTTTGAGGCATTGAAATTCCTTTAGCACTGTGTTCAATTTAGCATATCGTCGTTCTTTTTCGTGACGCACAATCATCATACAATAATAGCAAAGCTGGTTCGACTGGAGATTTTTATTGATTTATTTTTTTCAATTTCGTAAAGAGGCAATCAATTTCGCTAAATGAGAATTCAAATAAGTACGATAAAGAAATGCGAATAAACAGATAAACTGAACTAGGCAACTGTTTCGTTTCTTCACTATAATTCATGGGGCCCATTAGGTTTTTTCTTCTTCTTTGTTTTCTTTTGTATTCATTTTTCCCCTTTTTTTTGGGGGGGGGGGAGATCTTTATTGGTTAACTGACCAAGACCTAATTTTGTATTGTGTTTGAATCGGGTGTTTCTTTACGTTTTTCCTGGTTTCTTATTGTTTCTTCCTCAACCATCAATCTGTTTGCGTGCTAGACATCTTGGCATATATGTTCGGGTATGGTTGTACCACTGCATGCACTTCACTTGGGTGATGACATCAACGCTCTGAATGGCTGCTTGGTGAAGGAGATCGCATCTCCAGTGCTACATGTCTGTCTGTCTCCGACACGTTGTTGCCACTCAGGTAACCCAAGGATGCATTTAACTGTAGCCTTAACTGAATGCAGAGTGTACAATCTCCGTTATCTCCATTATTTGTTGTATGAGGTACAGGGGTTCGTCGTCTGGGAGAGCCGGGAAAACTGCAGCACACTTTTGAATTGTGTCCGCAAGAAACTCCTCGAATCTCTCTCGCGTCACAGTTTGTACTGCGATTCGGTGGTGCACCAAGCCTACTTCACTAGGAAACAGCGAAGGTGACATTGCAATTTCTCCCTCGTTGTCTGTTGACGACTCGTCTTGCGGCGATCCCTCGCTGAGCTCTATACCCTAGGAGCGTTGAGTCCAGACGTTATAACCCGTCTCATCAATGAAGACTAGATGCGCCAGAACACCATGCTGCAGGAACCACTCACCATACTGGACGCGTTGATCAAGAACTTCAGGAGATTTCTTGCATCAGGGACGTCCTATTCTAGTTTCAGTGTAATCATCATCCCATCCGAGGCCCTGGCTATATGGTGGCAGTAGAAACCTCGGGTTTCTCTGGCAGATGCTCACTCAAATTACGGCCTTCATTTGTTGAAGTGTCAAGATGGGATTAGCGTAAAGGATGCCGGCCTTGCAGATGGTTTCGCATGTCGTCATCCATCTTTCTGTGGGTTGCTCCTTCTCTTGCCAGCGTCTCTCGTATTCCAGTCCTCAAACTTGTTGCAACACTTGATCTTTCTGTGGACTTCTTAATGTTCTAATTGACCGCAAGCTCAAGGTATAGTCTTGCTCGTTTCCCTCGAAGGCCTCAATTATCCTTTCTCGATCTATACCTGGGACACGAGCTGCCATTTCTAGAAATATGCGTGTAAAACTGTAGCGAAAGCTCGTCTTCGAAGTACATCGGCAAAGTGACTCAAGTGCCAATAAGTGAACCGTATTTATGCCTTTAACATTCGAAAGGAACAGCAGCTTAGAAGAGCGTTTTTTAGATTGCACAAATTAATTACAGAAATGCCTGCCCAAAAATGAATTTGAATGACCGAACACGCGCCTCGAAAAAGCTCCTGCGAATTGGAATGATGCTTTTTTTGAATTGTTAAATTGAATGATTATCACGCAACAGTACATTTGACTAGTCATAAAACGAAATCGAATGTCCATTTTCAGCAGCATTCGATTTCGCGCGAAATAGAATGGCGCAGCGTATGGTTAAAGTGGCTGCTCATTTGCCGATTTGCCGAAATTGACCGAAAAAAACCTATATTATTAGGTTTGTTTGTATTTTTAATTATTTCAGACTTAATCAACAACTGAGTTTATTAATGCACCCCTTCTAAAAACTCAGCGAACCAATTGCTACTTAAAATGAACAATAAAATGCACAACTTCAGTTGGTCCCCTGGGTGTACCTTGTATAGACCATCATATTAATATTAGTACGAGGGCTTTAAACCTCTGAGGTAACAATTTGTAATAATATTGTAAAACAATTTTGTATTGCCTAAAGAACATAAAAAGCCGTTTGAATTCAGAGCACCACAGTCTTAGTTTAGTTCGACTGAGAGTATATGATTTGTGAACATTGTGTACAGCTAATCCTTATATATTTAAATTAAAACAATTGAATTAATTATATTGTAATCATTAATGTACATTTCAAACTTTATTAATACATTTCTCCAATGATAACAATACAAACTGGGGTCTACATATATTAATTAGGTAAATATGTACAAATTGTATGTAAATTGTAATAGGCCTTTGTTAAAATTAACGGCTCACTTAATCATCCTACCCATGATAATGGTGGGCTGCGGAGTACACATCCCACATCTGAAATATCCTAAAGCTCCTGACTCAAGACAACGGAGTGTCTAACAGCTCTTCGCCATTCTTCTCTCTGAAATGAATTGAAGATGTTAAACCTCTTTGTTCCTACATCTTTAGTGACTGCCTCAGTGCCCTACAAGATATTTCCAAACCTTTCCCTGTACATAAAATTGTCTGTGATCATACGACACAATCTCATAAATATCTGTAATCAAGGTAACAACATTGTTAATTTCGTTTGGATACCTAGCCACTGCGGTATCCCTGGAAATGAACAAGTGGATCAGATCGCTAAGCCACATACAAAAACAATGTTGTCTACTGTATAGGGATACAGTAGTCAACATTGTTTTTGTACAAACATTGTAGACTCGGAAATTAAACATACTCTCAAAACACATCTCAAGGATAAATGGGCTTCCAAGTTCCACCATTCCTAATTTGGATCCCAATAACAACTTCAGCTATGATGTATCCCTATCTTTTACTAACTGGGGCCTGCAACGACCCAAAGAAATAATTTTACACAGACTCCGCCTAGGAACATGTATAGAGGTTTGAAAACTTTCCTGCACAGAATTGGTCAACATCCTGATGGTGTCAAAGCTGTGCATGTTTAGACAATATTGCACACTTCATTCTCAAATGCTGCAAATACACTGCGACTCGACGACTATCACTCCAAAAATCACTGAATTTATAAAATGATCAAATGAACCTTACACAAATTCTTGGACCTATTACACAACTGTACTCACAACATTTTGTTCATAACTGTAATATGTCAATATCTAAACCTTCTTCGGTTTTTCCATTACATCTCGAATTAACTTGATAATGTTACGTAATGTTTTAGGGTAATGGGGAGGTGTGAGTGACTGCCTGGGCCGGCCTACTGGGTGTTTCTTTATCCCTCGCGATCGATGGCGCTGTGTCTGGAGGGAGATGAACGCCTCCCTGTCTCCCCTTCATGATTATCCCATTAATTAATTAATTAATTGGTTCTCTCTATTCGCTGTTATAATTTTGTAGTATCGATTCTTCTAGTTTTTCGCCACCTGACAGATACCGTCTTCACCACATACACACTGAAAGCGTCGATTAATTCTCAAGCGATCGCCGCGCGCGCCCCCCGCCCCCCGCCCCCCGCCCCCCGCATATCTGTACAACAACAGCAACAACTGGCACTGGCAGTGGAACCTCTTTTTGATTTTTTGACAGCGATATTTCGAGTGAAGACAAGTAAAATACAAGTAAATCAACGGTTGGGGTAGTGGTGGGGGTAGGTTTTGAATAGGGGTAGAGGGGTGTATGGGTGGGTGGGTGGGGTTGGAAGGGAGGGGGGGGGGGGGGGGTGGTGGGGTGCCGCGGGTGCCGGTGGGATGGGGGGGGGGGGGGGGGGGGGGTTGATAGGGGAGGGGGGGGGGGGGTTGATAGGGGGGGGGGGGGGTTGATAGGGGGGGGGGCTTTGATGGGTGATTAGAACTTGAGGAGGGGTGCTAGGAGTAGGTGAGGCCTGATGGCCATAGAAGAAGGGGTGGATCATGGAAGACATGTCATGTCATATTGTACATGTACCGATTAGTGTACTAATTACTAATGAATTAATCAACTAACATTAGGCCCTTAGACCTAGTCTCATTGCATTATTTTGATGATGTTTGATTAGCCATGATCACATACAATTTTTGATCATTCTAAATTAAATATTTTGTTTTTGTACACAGTGTCACTGTACAGATTGCTGTATTTCAACATAAAAGGTACACAGTTATTTTCATTACACCGAGGTAGCCAATTAATAATAAGGTACATCATGTAGTGCTTGTCTACAACAATGAATTGTTGTGGCCTTATGCATGGTCTAGAGCATTGTATTTGTGGTCTAGGGTTAGTCCCACTAGTGTTCCCCCGGTATGCTGCGCTATTGCGTAATGAGCTTGGTCAAAACACTGCAGGTTTATTGCAATATATGCGCGCTGTCAAGACGCATTCAGAAAAGTTTGTATACATGCATTTATTTATTCGCACACGACTCGTGTACTCTGTGAGGATATAGCGCAGCATACCGGGGGCACACTAGTGGGACTAGTCTGGGGTAGGCCCCTTACCTGTGACCTAATGACCTAATGGCTTTGTTTGCACGTTACTATACCCAGCACGATATGTGGCAGAGGGGTACCCCCCTCTTATCCCTATACTTTATACGCACTCAACACTATTGTAACCTAACCCATCCCCCCTTGAAACCTAAAAGGAATTCCTGAGATTCCGGGAACACAATGTTCAACACAAAAGAGGGGGGGTTTTCTCTGCCACATATCGTGCTTCATATGCACGTTACTATAAGATTGAAGTCAGGATGCCAGACGAAGTACAGATACTCACTCATACATAGGAAAGTGCACATGTAAATAGAGCGTGATGTCGTTAGATCTAAATGTCTATTTCGACCCAATATACCCTATATTATACCCTAACCCAAACACTAACCCTAAACCCACATTCTAACTCTAGTTTTTGAGTAATTTAAGTACAATCCAAAAATCTAATTCGTGAAATTCCTAATGGAGACCTATTCATCTATAGAAATTACCCTTTGGAGACCTTTTCACTCCCATTGTCCCCATTGTGTTCAAGTCTACAGAGGGTACCGTATTTCACACCATAATCACTCATAATAAAATGGTTATCCTCTAAACAATTGGTCTGATTTTGCAGACTTTACTGACAGAAATATGGGGGAAGATAGATCAGTTTTACTACATAAATCCCTAACTCCCAAAGGTGTGTGCAAAATTATATTGATTTTTGAGGATGGTTAGGGCCGCTAGTTAGAGGTTAAAATAAAGATGTAATTAATAAAATCAGGGTTGGTGTTTAGATACATATGAACAATTTATTTCCTTTAAAGGTAGGATACACCATTGGAATTGCTTGGATTATCATTAATGGGTAGATTTGGGGGGTTGTATTTCATAGTAAATATTATTTAACTGACCTGTCCGAAGTTTTACAATCATGGATGCCAGAAAAGCACGAAAAACAGCGGTTGTTTTCAACCGGCATTGGGCAGTTATTCTTATGTTATCGTTGTTTTTTCGATAGCTAATGTTTTTTTATAAAATTATATTTTTCGGTATAATTACAGGATATCTAGCGCAATCAAATGAGTAAGATATTTCATAATAATTCGGTAGTAAATATTTTCGATATCTGCAAATGGTGTATACTACCTTTAAGTTTGGTAATTTTTTTCTATCCCCCACCTCTTGCATATGATTAGGCAAGGGTCAGGTGATTCGTTTTTTACTGCATGACCAAGGCATCGCGTTCACCGATGATGTTGTCAACGATTGGCCAGCTACGAAACCTACTCTGAATTTGGTAATACTCCTTGCCCACTACGTTAATGAAACTGTTTATAACGCAATTCCCATCCAGTCAAACTCCAACACCAGGTTTGGTTGGGATCTGTTAGGATGGGTGCTGGACCCTAGTAAAACTGACAGTCTTTTGGATTAGGCATACCTAATTCGAGTCCAACAGTTTGTGTGTACAGTTTGCCATAATTTATAGTATTGGGGTTTGCCAGGATGGGTGTGGTTCCTACTAAATTACACTAGGAAGTTAGGGTAAAAAGGCAAGAAGAGCACATCTGCTAAAACATAACAGTAAAACGTAACAGTATTACATTAACCCTAACCCTCCAGGGTATTTTGGCTAGAAACCCTGCCAGACGCAACATATTGCATACTTTGTCACATTGACTTGTGTGCAGAGTCCAGCAAGGTAGTAACCACAGATGCACTGTGCTGGATCTGGCAGGGTTAGGGTATTAATAAAACTGTTTTATAACACAATCCCCATCCAGTCAAACTCCAACACCAGGTTTTGTTGGGATCTGTTAGGATGGGTGCTGGACTCTAAAACTGACAATATTTTAGATTAGGAATACCTAATTAGAGTCCAACAGTTTGTGTGCACAGTTTGCCATAATTTATAGTATTGGGGTTTGCCAGGATTGGTGTGTGGTTCCTACTAAATTACACTAGGAAGTAAGAAGAGCACATCTGCTAAAACATAAAACAGTATTAACCCTAACCCTCCAGGTTATTTTGGCTAGACTGCCCTGCCAGGCACAGCAATATGCACCAGTGGACAACCCTGCCAAGTGCTGAAAGATCCATTAGGTCAATAATCTCAAGGTCAAACTGCCTCAGAGTCTGTCCACCCAATGCAGCAGAATCCATCTCTGCATTGTTCAATGGGGACAAGCTCTCAGTATAGTCTTAGACTGTGGTGTTAATGCACTGGTGTTGACAGCTTAATGCATTCAAGGGGGAAACCGGACATTTTTACCTGATGCACTGTGCTGCGTCTGGAAGACTAAAAGAGTCCATACAAGGTTGACCATTTTTACCTGATGACCTTCAGAAGGACGTGGTATATCAACTTTAAACTTTGTATGTGGGTTTATAGCCTGTATGTTACCATTACTTGAGGAAGCCTTTTCAACCTTGTGAGTTGGTCGATGTACATGTAGGTCATAGAAAACAGTAGGCCTAAAGTGCCACCTTAACAAAACAAATGACCCTGATATATAGCTTCCATAAAACTTGATCATGGGAGTTATGACAGTGTTGGTAAACTTCTATTTTGGTTTCTTTCAGCCGTTTGGCCAGATACCAGCTATCTGGGATGGGGATTTCCGTCTGGTTCAGACTGGGGCCATTCTACGATACCTGAGTCGCAAATGCGGTTAGGATTCTATATCCAATCACTCATTGGCTGACATTTTCTGACAACTGCTTATTCTCAGTCTTTTGTCCGAGAATTCCTCATGTTCTCTTTGTGTTCCAACAGGGAAAACCTGGTCTAGACTTTACATGTACATGCACACACACACGTAAGTGGGTAAATGCCGTCAATAGGGGACGGGGCATTGTCCGACCGTCTTCCCTCTTTTGTTTGTACTCTAACGTTTTCGGATGATCTCCATAGGATTTGCACACGAGTCTGAATCGGGGACCTTTGCGGAATAGGGGACCCCATTGTTCCCTTTGTCATACGTCCCCTATTTCAATCAAAAACAAACGCACACACACACCCACAATTAGGTTCACCGTACCTCACATACGGACTGTGGACATCCTTTGTCTTCGTGTAGTTATAAAACGTTGACTAAATACTCATTTTTCTCGCTTCCCCAAAACAAATTTAACCTCAAATGTTGATTCTGGGCCTCTCAGCTGTTCCTCTAGCTCTCTTTTTCGGAGATTGAAAAACAGACCTGGCCAAGTCCAGTTAGTCCACAAACCGTTACCTTTTCCTGCATCGTGTGGACCTATATTGTTCGGAGGTCCACAGTGCGTATGCAAGACTAACTCACAAAGTCAAGGAGGATATACTCAAGCATCTTAAGTATAGTGTGGCAATCTGACTCACCTAAAACCTTCAGTTTGGTACATTCAAATGAAATTGATGTATGCACATAGATGTGGACATGAACCGCACTGTTATGTGTGGAGCCATTGATTTTTTACTCTTCTTCCATCTTTTGCTATAGGAACATACGGAGCCAATGACACCGAAGCAGCACTGATCGATATGGCTTATGATGGAGTGGAGGATTTCTACCAACGATACATTCGCTTCGCATGCTATAACTTTGTAAGTTAATTTTACTTGTTTGGGGTCTTGCTGCTTTTCTGTACTCTCCAAACAACCTTCAAACAAGAGCCAGCCTTTATTAGCAATCATTGTATTGTATATTGTATTGTATTGTATTTTAATAAATACCTAGGAGAGTTGCTGCCTTCTGATTGGTCGAGACCCGATCACGTGGAGTGGATTATTATGTAGTAATAACCCGGCTATCAAGAAGAAGCAAATGTTCCCTAAACCAGCATTAACCAAGCATCATGTAAGCCAATGATTGGCCGAATGCAACAGTTATATGGTAACTTGTAACTTGTAACCGCTATAAATGTACGCGTAGATCGTTTGTATCTATACGCGCGGCATTTTTTTAAATGCGCGTGTCGTGTCGTCTGTTAACGCTAGCGCGTTGCTATGCACGGTGGGCATCAGTGGTCAGCTAGTCTGGTCCCAAAGTATGGGTTATAATAACAACACGTATTGAAGAGACAGCCCTCGTCCAATTTAAACAGGAATAAAACATGTTTGTATCCTGTTGCAAACATGTTTTTTTAAAACATGTTTGAAACGATTGTATTTGGAACGGTTAAAAGCAGGGAAAAAACAGGATAAAAACAGGGTACCGGAAAACAGTTTTCAAACAGGTTCCTGTTTTCTTGAAAACAGGTTTACAGACTTCACAAAAAGTTTAAGTCAGCCAAAAACAGGTTCGAAACAGGATGACTGAGGAAAAACAGGAAACAAACAGGTTTGTTCGGGGACAAATAGGAAGCAAACAGGTTAATACTCCCTGGTATTTCATCTAAACAGGATAAAAACATGTTTTAATACTGGTTTACGGTACAAAAACAGGATAAAAACATGTTCCAAACCGGAACAAAACAGGAATTTGTACAGACATTTCTGCAAGGGAGGGTACCATGCATAAGCTGAAACATGGCCCCTAAACATGAACACAAAACGCTGGAAATATCGCCGAAAGGAAAGTCACGAAATTTGGAGCATTTTTACATTTTTTCTCGTTAAAAGGGTATTTATTAAAGGTAATAACAGTGTGAGGACCAATGACCAGGTTGGGGGATGACTGCTGGTAATGGACCTCGCCTTCGGCTCGATCCATTACCAGCGGTCATCCCCCAACCCGTTCATTATCACGCATTCATAAATACCTGGCACAGTTTAGGCATTCCTATTGGTCGAGAGCCCGTCATCACGTGGCCGGTATTAAACAGACGATAAAGACATGGCTGGAAGTGTTTAAAACCAGCTGGCAACAAAACACGTCAAGCGATGTCGCATTATACCCGTCCCCAGGGCTCACTTTATTTCCAACCGTACCTCGTCTCCAATAGTAAGAGCGGGTAGTGTTGGGCGCGTACAGCACGACACCCTGCGAACGAGGTTGCCAATGGCAGTAATAGTCTGGTTCCTAGTAAATACGCTTTATTGCATGTATTGTGTAGAGCGACAGAGGCGGAAACATGTCATTTGAAACGCACAGAATGGCGAAACACCGAAATTTACTTTAGACAATTTTCCGGGATTTTCGGAGCTTCTTTGGCTGAATTTTTACAAAAAAGGTATTTATGAATGGGAATAAATGTGTGTTCGGTCGGTATTCATCACTCTGTTTAAAACCGCTTGGAGTCTGGGTGCTGATAATTACCCTCGCCTTCGGCTCGGGTAATTATCAGCACCCAGACTCCAAGCGGTATTAAACAGAGTGATTAAAACCTCTCGAACACACATTTATTCCCTTAGTAATAACCGGGTTCTCGCTCTGTTATTACCTAAGTATTGTATTGAATGAATCATGAATACATTGTGACTGAGTGAGTCACTGTGTGTCTTAAAATAGGACTTTCGGTTGAAGTTTTACTTGGCAAGCCCCAGTAGCTTATATATTCTAGACAAGAATTGCAGAATAATTCCCCTTTTAAAATCTCTGTAATTGTGACACACCCTTCCACAAGGGTGTAGTACATGTGAACACTTTCAACGTCCCATTATGAGTACTCACAAACCTAGAAATAAACAGTTTATTAAAACAATTAAAAAATACCACAATTAATTAAAGGGTCCTAGAAATGTGGTTTTTATTAGTTTAAATGAAAGATTATAACTAATTGAGTGATTTTCAGTTTATAAAAGTTTTATTTTTTGGTAATTAATATGAGAAAAATAATAATAAAGTGATTTGGGGGACCGGCCCCGCCCCTATAATGGTAGCTTATTAACATGTAAAATTTGCATAATTGTGACGTATGTTCGGGAAGACTTCGACGTCGCGACCAGCGTGCCCGTGCATGCATGCATCATGTGCCACGCGTATCGATGCAAAATCATTCAGTCGATGGTCGACTCGAGTTATTGTCAAAGGAATTGTCAAGTGGAATATCTTCTTCAGATGTAGGACCTGATGATACTGCGGATATTTTGTCCGATTCTGTGGAATATGCGCTCCCCGGCCCCGAACTGTCGTCTTCACTCGTCATGTCTGAACAAAATCTGCTGCGTGCGTACCCGAGTGCATGGCATCTCTTTTTGAGGGTTGCCGAATGTTCGTCACGAAAAGCGCCACCATTTGTCAGTGTTTGAACATGTTAATGAGGGGGCCAATTACATTTACGGTGATTAACCCCAATTAATGTCATTTTATACCATTTTATCACCCCTGGTCTTGTTACTTACACACCAAGGCACATTTTAAATTATTAAACAGCAATTTTCCTCGAAAGGTCTGCGTAGAACCTTTAATACTTCTATTGTTACTTTTTTTTTTTTTTTTGGTTCTCGCAGGAAAATGGCAAAGGCGAATTCCTGGCCAAGACAATTCCTGAAATTATCCTTCCACCTTTACAGGTAAATGCACGGCAAACAGCTTAAATGGGAAGGGTGATCGAAGGAAGAGTGGCAAATCCTAACGATATAGAGATGCTAACTTGTGTAAAATCAAGATGATGAAAATAGGTAGCACGACAAACAATTGTATTTTGCAACATATTTTCTAATGATCAGTGCCCTACTGACATTACTCAGTAGCGCCCTTGCTTCATATTAGCTCCCTTGTTTACATCCAAGACTTTAAAGGAATCGTATACAATTGGTAATTGGAACCCACTGTTTGTTTTAATCCTATATAGTTATAGATATATACCATAAAACTAACCTGTAAAACTTTCATTTCAAAAGGTAGTAGCGATTTTGAGATATTGCCGAAAATTTGGAGCGGTTATGTCCACGCTAGAAGAATAATCTGCATTGGAATACACAATCTGAGAAACGTCACTGCAGTAACGCTTCTCAGATTCAAATTTTTGGGGATAAAAATTGATATCTTTTTTCATAACCGCAGTACTTCGAAGTGAACAGTTTCTAAAAATGCATTATACTATCCAAAGCTGCTGTACTTCTTACCAAGTAAGTTTTTATTGCCATTAATTTTTGGAGTAATTACCAAATGTATACGATCCCTTTAAAGAGTGCCACCTGTTTTCCAACGTTGTCCAGTTTAAAAAGTGCCCCCATAAGAAGATCATGTCTAGTCGTCACCAACCCCCACTTAAAACTTAGAATATTATTTTCTCAAAATATACAGCATTTATCACAGAGATAAAACATCGCCAGGTTAGTTGTCAAGCCCCTTTATTTAGATTTTGAGCTCACTTTTGCAGTGCTTCAAACAACAATCAAAACAGTGTACTGACAAATGGTTAAATATAGCTTTAACACTGACAAGCAGTTCTGAATCCTAAATTGGAATAAAGAGTTAGGTTTTAATGACCATGGTTAGAGACTTGCCTAAAGTCCAGTTCAAGCACATTTACTTAGTACTGCACCCACCAAATGAAGCACCCGAAACATTCAAATGAATATGAGATTAAGATATAAATCTGATAATGTAATGAATTATTTCAATAGTGTCTTTGTTTTTGTTCTAGAAACTGCTAATGACAAACAAGAACGGCAAGGGTTTTCTTGTTGGAGACAAGGTATGTAGAACTGAAGTTGACCAACTCGATAATATTACATTCACAAAACTTTGGTTGGTTATTTAAAAAAAAATACAATTATTGATGGTTTTAGGCGAACTTAATGGCGTTTTATTAGTGGTGGCTGTTTGCATTAGATTTTGTGTTCACAGTGAATTTCCTACAATCTGGTGCGTTAGTGCAAGTATTGCATTAATTAATCGCTATTTATAGTATACACATATGGACTGGCAATGAGGTCACTAGAGCTCGTCTATTCCCTGAGGGACTGTGAGTGACCAGAAAGGGAACCTATTTCCCGAGGCCATGCCGCCAATGCCAGTCCACATGTGTTTGATAACACACCTCGGTCCAAAATATGAAATAAGTAAAGAAACCTTCGTGAACCGATCCTAACGCCGCCATTTTTCATATTAAGATGAGCCTGGCAAACCTCTTGGGGGCGCTGTAACCAGTAAATATTTTTAAGTCTATTGCCTGCTTCGAGAACTATTTCCCGCAAATTCACGATGGCGCAAATCTCATGCACTAGCCTATTATTAGTTAACCCCACGTGACCGTGTTTCAGCCAACCAGAATACAGAACTAGCAAGAGGTGTGTTATAATATATGTTAGTATCTACTCCGCAGGCCAATTGTTGCAAAAATATTCTTCTTCGAAATTTATACCCCAGGATTAACATTCCTTTATATAGTCTTTATTTCTATGTGACAGAATCAATTTGGAGTAGCTTCCTAGTTTGTTCTTTGATTTTGTGTGTTCCTTCCTTAACATAAACAATCTTGCTGAGAGACAATAGTACTACACAATAGATAATTATTCATAGACACTATCCTCAATTCTGAATGTTCAAATTTGTTTTCTTCTTTTTCTTGTGATTTTGTTGTTTTTTGCACAGATTTCCTTTGCTGATTACCACCTGTTTCAGTTCCTTGATGCCCTGTTTGACCTGTCGGCCTCATCTTGTCTGGATGCTTTTCCAGTCATGAAGGCTTACTATGAGCGCATCAAGGCTCGGCCAAACATCGGCAAGTTTCTTGAGAGCGACCTGAACCAGAAACGCACATTCAACAGTACAGGTCATTAATAGTTAATTGACTCACGACTAATTTGTTGAAGCATTGATGTTCATAGCTCAACGAATGCTTTACATTATTTCAGGCATTCTATTTCCAAATAGGTTTAAAAATCAAGCTGAAAAATCACAGAGATTCCAAATCTGTAATGTATTGAAATTCGAGACCTTTCAAAGGAGAAACTTTTTGTTTGTATCAGTAAGAGAGGAGTACAGTTAAGAAATAAGATGTTTTCAATTTATTTTCAACATTGGGAGTCCTTTGAACTATGGGTTTTCTGAAAAACATATTTCACAATTTCACATTTGTTGGATGTCAATTAGGAAACAAAGTCTGAACATTTGTCTGTTAACACAAATAGCTCGATTATTTGAATTTAAACAAAAATGAAACAAAATATAACGGAATACCACACGTAGAATGTATAACTAACATCGATAATATAGATATGGTTACAAAGATACTGGTTTCCCCCTAAAAATGAGACTTCAAACGTCCAAATCCGACAATGTTTAACAGAGTTATGGACAATTTTTTAAGAGTGGTCAAACTTGACCATGAGATCAAGTTTTTCGATTTTGTTTAGATACTGTGCAAATGTAGACTTAAAATCAAGTCGTTGTCCGTGCATGCGCCACCGAAATGAACTAGAACTTGCTGATGACAGCATTGGGCATGGTGGCTCATCAGCGCTGGTTCATTTCGGTGGCGACTTGATTTTAAGTCTACACTTGCACAGTATCCAAACAAAATCACAACGAATTGCATTTTTTGTTCATACAGCCTGTAAATGTTCTTTGTATTCAATCATCGTGTGTAGCTTGCTTGATGGGCATGAAATAAAAAGCAATAAAAAACGTCGAGAGAAAATAAATAAATGCTCAATTTGCTATCTTGGTAAATCTTTAAATTGAATTTGGTCTGTTTCTCGAATATTGATCATAAACCTTCTTTTAAGCAACCTTCTCAAGCGACATTTTGTACAGGCGGACAAGTAATTGTCAAAATATCAAAGGTACGCTCTCTGTATTTAAGAAAGGTAATTGTGTTGGCTTCGACAGGTTCTAATAGTTATCTAATCATATTTAACAGGTGTTTCAAAAAGACAATGAGTTTTGTTGTGATAAACGTATCACAATCTTCCAGTTGGCACTAACTAAACAACTGTCTACTGAATGTTATAGTTGTTGGGACTATACAGCAATTCACTATATAAACTAACCAGTGTAGCGTTTTTTCTTGTATTTTTCAAGGCACTTATGTACCTTAATGTGGGGGTTATGTCACGGCCCAGGGGCTGATTCTTCCTCTTAGGGGGGGGGGGAAGGGGAAGGGATGAGACGGGTGAAGGGATGCACGCAGGCTCACATGGGGTTCCAGTTGTGCCACAGTAAAGCTTGGTTTTATTGCTGAAAACCTGCAATGATCGCCCGTCAACCTACAACATCTGGTGAAAGATGTGCAGGCGGTGAGGGTGAAAGGTCACCGCCGTGCAGTTGATGCGTGGGGCACAACTAGACATAGTATAAGAACTTTTAACATTAACTACACTTTAAGAAACAAGAAAGTGTAAACAATAATGCCCGCGAAAATGGGAAGGACATGTATGACCGTGTAGTTGACGTGCGTGCCACAACTAACCCTTAAAGCAGGAACTTGACATCAACTACACTTTAATAAACAAGAAAGTATCGGCCGCGGAGTGTAGGTCGGGCATGACCATCGTCACAACTCTTCCCCGCCTAAAGAGTCGGCGTCCCGACGACTCACTAAAACAAGCCGTGACGGGAGATGTCCGACCCGGTACTCCGATGCCACAAGTATAAAATCACAAAAATGGAAAAACCTACTGGTAACAAATTGACCCACAACGAGTCTTACTCCTGGTTAAAACTCTCCGGAGTTGGGAAACACTTAATCTAACTAAGAAGTAAACCTATCTGGTTTCTTTCCGCGCGTGGTTCGCACAGGATAACGCATGGAGCGGCTCCTTGTTGCCACCTCGGGTGGCGGCTGTTGCGGGGAGACGTCGGACTCCTGTCCGACTGTAGCCTGGTCGTCCTCGTCACTTGAAGGACCGCCAGCCAATGCGTGTGGTTCTGAATCGTGGTGGCGTGACAAGGCAGGTCGAAGAACATAAGCCGGGGGTGACGATGAGGGTGATTCGTCACTCGATGGAGGGGATGGAGATTCTTCGGTCTCACTTACGTGAAAGTTATCAGGAATCCACGGGCAGTGCTTGAGCGCCGTTCTGTGCAACACCTTCTCCCTGCCAAGATGGTTACGGACCACATATACAGGGCAGTCTGGGAATGGTTGCTTAACCACAAGATATGGTTCGCTCTCCCAATGGTCGGCAATCTTAGTCCGTCCCCGAAGTCCCTGCTGGCGGACTAGAACGTAATGGCCCACATCCAAGGGTTTCTCAAAGCTGTGACGGGCCTGTCTGGCCTGCCGCGTGGCAGCTGCCTGTTGAGAGTTGCGGCCGGCTATCTTCCTCGCTTCTCTGAGCATCTTCTGATGTCGTTGCACATAGGATTCAAGGGATTGGCGGCCGGTAGGAGGGACTTCCCCGCCTAAGACCAAGCCCTGTGGCAAGCGGCCGTTCCTGCCAAACATGAGAAAGAAGGGTTCCACGCCAGTGGTCGAGTTCTGTGTGTTGTTGTAGGCAAATACAAGTGTAGGTAGGTGCGCCGGCCAGTTCTTCTTCTTGCTCGCGGAGAGGGTGGACAGCATGTTGTGAAGGGTTCTGTTGAACCTTTCACACTGCCCATTGCCTGCAGGGTGATACGGCGTGGTATGACTCCGTTGGATCCCGTAGAGGTTGCAGAGCTCCTGAACCACGCGGGATTCAAAATTCCTGCCCTGATCGGAGTGAAGACGAAGAGGGCAACCGAACGGGAGAAATACATGCTTCACCAGGGCCTGTGCAACCGTGGTCGCCCGCTGGTCCATCGTAGGTATAGCCCATGTGTACTTGGTATGGACATCAGTCACGACAAGGACGTTCTCGTGTCCATCCTCAGAGCGCTCGAGAGTTGTGAAGTCCATGGCCATCGTCTCCATTGGGGCCGATGCAGACAGACAGCCGAGTGGTGGTCTAGTCTTTCGCACAGGTGGCTTACTAACTGCACAGCGTTGGCACTTGGAACACCACTCCTTTACAGCCTTGTACATGTCATGCCAATGAAACTTTGACCAGAGAAGGTGGAAGGTGCGCTTCGAACCAAAGTGGCCGATCTCATCATGGAACTGACGCAAGGCTTCGTTCTGCAGGGCAGCAGGAAGCAGTAACTGGCTATATGCCTGCTGGGTTGACGGACACACCACTCGTCGGTACAGGCAGCCATCCCGCAGCGACAACCGTTTCCAATCCCTAATCAGCTGGACAGCTCCACGAGGGCACCCGCTCCTTTCTTCTTTATTTGGTTTTCTATCCCTTGCGACAAACTCCGTAACCTTTCCCAATGTAGGGTCATCCAGCTGTAAAGCACGAAGCTCGGAGGGTGTGTGGCCCGGTAAACAGTCAGTCCCCACACGGTCAACCTCGATGCGTTGGCAGAAGGTCCGTGGTAAGAATGTTCCGGGTGTATGACTCACAAGGGAAGCTCTAATGCAGGATGATGACACCACATCTGCCCCGACTGGTTCAAGTTGTTGCTGACTTTGATACCCTCGCTCAACTTCTTCCGTACTTGGCCTATACTGACGCGAGAGGGCATCTGGTGCCTGGTTCTGCTTGCCTGACCGATAAACGAGGTCGTAGTCAAATGAGCTAAGCTGCTGGACCCATCGCATCTCGGTGCATCCCAGGTTAGCCTTGTGCAAAAACAGTAGTGGGTGGTGATCTGTGACAATGCAGCACTTCTGGCCCAGAAGATAATCCTTGAAGACTTCGGTGACAGCCCACTTAATCGCCAAGAGCTCCAGCTTGAAAGCGCTGTAACGGCCACTGCGCTCTGCTGCTTTCAGGGTGCGCGATGCGTAGGCTATCACATGTGGTCTCCCCTCATCATACAGCTGGAACAGTATGGCACCTAGGCCAGTGCCACTGGCATCAGTCTCCACTCTGAATGGCCTCGAAAAATCTGCGTAAGACAGGATTGGTGCTTTGGTCAAACAATCGATAAGAGCCCGGAAAGCTGCCCTTCCAGACTCCCCCAGGACAATCTTGCTGTTTGTGGACCCTCGCTGCTTCCTCCCTTTTCGTTCACCCTTGAGATGTTGGAAGAGGGGTTCTGCAATGGAGGCATACCCCCTGATGAAACGCCTGAAAAACCCGGTGAAGCCAAGGAAGGACCGAACATCTCTCACAGTCTCCGGCTCTGGCCAGTCGAGAACCACTCGCACCTTCTCAGGGTCCACTGCCACCCCTTCACTCGAGACCATGTGCCCCAAATAGCGCACTTCCTGCTGAAGAAGATGGCACTTTGCGGGCTTGAGCTTGAGTCCCAGCTCCCTCAGCCTTGTGAAAACTCTATCCAGGTGTGCAAGGTGAGAGTCGAGATCCGGGGAATACACTATAATATCATCCAGATATATGAGAACATTGTCGAAGCATTGGTCTCCCAGACATCGCTGCATCAAACGCTGAAACGTCGCCGGTGCATTCGATAAGCCAAAAGGCATTCTAGTGTACTCGTAGAGACCGAACGGCACAGTAAAGGCAGTCTTCTCTATGTCGTCCGGGTGCATGGCGACCTGGTAATAGCCGCTGGTGAGGTCCAGAACTGTGAAGAACTGTGCTCCCCCAAGTGCCTGCAGGGACTCCTCAATCCTGGGGAGTGGAAAGGAGTCCCGATGGGTGAGCCGATTAAGCTGTCTGTAATCGACACATAGCCTGATACTTGCGTCCTTTTTTTGTACGATCACCACTGGGGATGCCCACGGGCTTGCACTCTCCCGGATAACCTCCCTCTGCAGTAAGTCTTGGATATGGTCACGCACTGCCTTATATTGCGAAGGTGGTATAGGCCGGTGTCGCTGCCGGATGGGCCGTGCGTCCGCCGTATCTACACGATGAACCACTGTATCCGCGAAACCGAAATCACCGGCATCACACGAGAACACGTCCTTGTGCTTCTTCAGGAGGGAGGCAACCTTATCCCTCTCTCCCCCGTCCAAAAGTGTCACGTCAACATCAACTTTTACTGGCATGGAACTCGGTCCATCGGGTACGACGTCCTCCTGCACCTCAGATGCCACATCTCCCTCTCTGCTATGGCCAGCGTCACTCGGAACTGAAGATCCCAGGTAGAGGTTGCCTAGTAGAGCTGACTTCTGTATCACGACCTCCCTATCGGACTCGTTGTAAATGGCGACCGGGAACCTCCCGCCATCAACTTTGACTAGACATGGCGGCACCACAACGCCGGAGGGTAGGCTGCCCTCGGTCTTGGGCTCCAGAAGTGCTTCATAGGCCTCACCCTCAGGACCCCTCTTGCCCTTCACGTCAACAACCACTCCCTGGCGGGCCGAGATTACTAATGGCAGACCGGACAGGTGAGCCGTCCCCAGCCCTCCATCCTCAGCACCAAAGGCCAACCGATGCTCCACCGCTTGCATTGCTTTCTGCCAGGCGGGATCTGGAGTGGGCCACGGGATTCGACTCAGAGGAGAACATTGCCCAGATGACATGAGTCCCTCCCAGCACTCCTTGAGGACGTTCATCCCCAGTATACCATGCACTTCTCCACCCTCCCAAGCCTGGAGTTTGGAGAACTGCTCACGAATGACTAACACTACCCTGGATGGGATGATCTGTCCGATGGCGTGTACGTCAGTCTCGAAACATCCAATGTAGGGTATGGTGGCCCCATTCGCAGATACCAGTGTGAAGGGTTCTGGGATGTCTTCCAGCTTGAAACCCGCCGGCTCCAGGCATCGGCGGAAATACCTCTCCCCGACTGTTGTTACTTGGGACCCCGGATCCAGAAGGCAGGTCACCTTTACACCCGAAAATTTAACTTCAACCGAAAAGCACTCCCCGACAGCCCTCTGCAAGAATTCTGTTGAGCCTGAAGCTTTTGCCCCCACGGTACGACTCCCTACTGTGGAGGATGGCCATTTAACTGTTCAGCACCGGATTGTCCCATCTGAGACCCTCTCTGAAGTGTTGGATCTGGAGGATTTGGCGTCCTGCATCTCTGGGGGCCGGTCGGACACTCCCGGGCAAAATGGCCGGGTCGACCACATGCGTAACAGACGCCCCTAGGTGTAGGCCTGTGGAACTGGGGTTGGGGTGTGTAGTATGGGGGACCTCCAGGAACGCCTTGGTAAGCAGGTGCCCTTGTCGCTGTTCTCACCGCTTCGATCACCTCATTGGACATCCTCTTGAAAGCCGCAAGCAGTTCGGCATTGCCATCCCTTGCACTCTGATCAAAACGGACAGATGCCTGCAGGACTCCGTCTCCTCCCACTGCCTTGCGTCTGGCCTGTTCTTGACCCTCCCTCTTAAGGGCGTACTCTCGAAGTTCCCGGAAGCTGCTTACTACGTCTCTTTCGTACAGGTCCCTGCAGGTGTTCCTCAGGAATGTGTCGTCTAGTCCCTCAACGAACTGCTCCGTGAGGGCGGAGTTTGGGCTGGAAAAGAGCTTTGCGTCACGTCGTGTCAACCGAAGGAAACGCTTTTCCAGATCCACGGCAAAATCACGTATTCCCTCCCCTGGACGCTGTTTTCTCTCAAGAAACAGACGCTGGAGTTCCCCAATGGCTAGCTGTTCCCCGTAGGACATTTGCAGGAAATCAAGGACTTCCCCGACATCCTCCTCCTCTGCCAACAATGCCTTTACCTCGGCTTTCGGACCAGCGCGTAGGTAGTCAAGTAGGAAGGGGCCCCGTTGGTCCTCAGGAACGGCATAGCGTTGGAAAGCATTTCTGATGCTGGTGACAAAGTCCCGGACCTCTCCTGGCTTGCCATCGAAGGTGCTAATCTTACGCTCGGGTGCCATAACGAGCTGCGTCTGGGGCTTACTGCACAACTTTGCCATCTGGGCTTGCAGACCAAGGAGGGATTTTTCATCCTGGTAGCCTGGTTCTGGCTCTGGAAGCAGCACCGTGTATGTGCGTCCTCCCCAACCTCCAGGTGGTGGCTTGATGTCATCCTTCTTGGCTGGGACTACCACCTTGTCGTCCCCTTCAGTGTAGAAAAGGCCCCGGGCAGATGGGTGTCGCAGCTGTAGCACCATCAGGCTCAACGGTCCCTCCTCCTCCTCAAGGGGAAATCGGTGCACTGCTTCAGATCCCTGAACTTTAACATACATGTTAGCGGAAGCCATCTTGTAAAAAGAAAGGATTAAACCATGTGTTTCGATACGCAAGTAGGACTTGTATACAGTTCCTATAATCATACAGTAATGGACACAATATCGACCTCAACACAACCTCTGAATCTTCGTATACCATATGCGCATGTGGTTCGCCTCCAATATACAATCAGCTAATAGGATAAAACCTACTATCGAAAACAACAATAATGACCCCTAAATCTTGTGAATAGGACCCAAATTGCTCAAGCTAAAAACTTCCAAGACATCTTTAAATTACATGCACAAGCAATGTACTCTGGATAATAGTCAATATTGCTTAATTTGTATGCACAAGTAACAGACACTGGAGGACAATAGCGCCCCCTAATATTGTGTTATGGAACCGGATTTATCCGAGGAAAAAAAAAGTCTTTCAAAATCCAAAAGTATAAGTATGTCACCAAAATATGCGAACAATATTTGAAAACACGCCAAATACCTTCACTTACAAGTACAACAATAAAAACATGTAAATATAATACACACATGTATTTATCTAAATATGAATATTATGATCGACAGTCTTCAATAGCGTTTTCAGCTACAGTTCATGCGTTGATCGTGCAGCACTCATATATACTGGATCCCACCTTTGTAGCTGTATGATCCCACTACGTCGACTGCAGCAGATCGAGTCAGGTCCACTCCAACGTCACTGGTGTCTCCCCATCATCCTGCCGACTACGCTTGTGGGGGTTATGTCACGGCCCAGGGGCTGATTCTTCCTCTTAGGGGGGGGGGGGGGGGGAAGGGGAAGGGATGAGACGGGTGAAGGGATGCACGCAGGCTCACATGGGGTTCCAGTTGTGCCACAGTAAAGCTTGGTTTTATTGCTGAAAACCTGCAATGATCGCCCGTCAACCTACAACATCTGGTGAAAGATGTGCAGGCGGTGAGGGTGAAAGGTCACCGCCGTGCAGTTGATGCGTGGGGCACAACTAGACATAGTATAAGAACTTTTAACATTAACTACACTTTAAGAAACAAGAAAGTGTAAACAATAATGCCCGCGAAAATGGGAAGGACATGTATATGACCGTGTAGTTGACGTGCGTGCCACAACTAACCCTTAAAGCAGGAACTTGACATCAACTACACTTTAATAAACAAGAAAGTATCGGCCGCGGAGTGTAGGTCGGGCATGACCATCGTCACATTAATATGCTTCCGTCACACCAAACTAGTTCTCAAAACGTTCTGCCCCGTCCTAAAAAAATCGTGAAACGGGGTAGAATGTGTAATTTTGGCCAAATAATGTCACAAATACGATGCTACTTCGTTCAGAACTAGTGCTCGATATGTCCATTCGCGCCGGATGACGTATATAAACGCAAAAATTTCCCCAAATTCAAAACGGATGACGAATAAACACGCCAAGTTCAAGTTCGGAAATGTATGTCAGCAGCGCGCAAGGCCGGAAATGCGTGGGTGTGCTACCCGGCACTATCGGCCTGAACACGCTTCGGATCGAGTTTCGTTAAAAATAATCCCGCCCGTCGGCTCGGCGATGTTAAAATAATCCCGGCGCGAACTGGTTAACCCGTCCGCAGTCCGTTAGTATCCAGTTTCGAGATCAGGTAAGATTGCCCGTTTACATCGTGGGGACAACGTTTCCAAGCAGTCCAAGCTCGTCTGTAGTGAGTTTAAACCCGTTCTGAACTTGTTCTACCTCGTTCATATCATACGTTCAAACTATTTCTTATCTCGACCGCTTCGTTCCCAGACAGTTCACCTCGATCGCCACGTCCTTATCTTGTCCTGTGCGTTCTAAACGTAGTTGCAATTGCGTCCTGGCAGGACGGCTATACCCAGCGCGTTGTTGCCAGTCCTCATCATTCGCGTTCCCTGCTTTAACCTGTGCAGATCAACACTTCGAAGATTTCCGACATCGACAATTACGAGCATCATGCCTCCAAACGGGAGTGGATCGCAAAGACGGGCCATGGGAAAGCAGCCACTACTACTAGTACTCGAAGATCCCGAAGCCCCGTCCCTACGGTAGGATCGAAGTACGGCAATTCCGTTTGTCGTCCATCTCGTTTTAAGTAGGTTGTCACTCCGTCTAATTTCAGAACGGAATGGCCGCCCAAAATTTTTGAGTAGGCTCAAAGTTCTGGAGCACCTTTCCCGTCTGAGCCCGTCCATGAAGTTCGTAAACAGTTGCTACTACGTACGTCCACTCCGTTCGCACACAGTTTGAGCCCGTTCGGCAACATTTTCAAGAACGTATCGAGAGCTGGTTTGGTGTGACGGGGGCATAACCGGGTTTTTCCTTCAACCTATAAACAACCCATAAGAAAATTGTTCGAAGAAAAAGACAAACGTTAACGATAATCGGATTCGAACCACATACCTTTCAATCCATAGCTCTCCTCTCTACCAACTATGCTATTGGCGAGTTGGTTGAGAAAGCCGTTCTTTATATTTATTTATAGTTCTTTAGTTTTATTTATATGAGTTGCCACTGCTCTTTCTCATGAATTTACATTCACGAACCGCCCAGCTCCTGAAACAAATTGCGAACCGCTACATCAATGGTCTTCCGACTATACAGGCTATAGGGTGCATGGCCCCCAACACGTACAAGTACACCCCCATCACGAGGCCAAAACTACCTATGAGCCAGCGACGCAGCGCTTTTACGCGCTTTCTAAATAGCTCTCAAACCCCTGCGGCATTCGGCCAGATCCGTGGTTATAGCGCAAAAAATCATGCGCCAAATCAGAAGCCTCCGTTACAAACAGACCAAGGCCATTTCCCAAACCCTGGCTTTGGATCCGTTTCTGGCTACTGTCTATTGCTAAACTGTATGAATGAAGCCTGAGACGAAGACAAAGCTGGGGTTCGAAAAACAGCCAAAGGCAAGCGAACCAACGAGCCTTTCTATTGGTCCAGAAAGCGCGTAAAGGCTCTGCGTGGCTCAGGATGTTATGTACCAATAGGCGACGAAACCTTCCTAGAAGAAAAATGATACATGTACCAAGAAATCCCGCAGTCAGTAGTTTTAACTGCAGACCCTATCTTGGTACTGTTACTTTTAGTTCAGAAGAACTTCCCGGCATTCGTTATACCAATTTGGCCTCAGTGCAGCGAAATCACGCTTTTGGGGGGCACCCTTATTACCCTTATCATACAGTGTAGTATGGTCCCAATATTACTATGATTCCGTTCGCTGATTGAAATCCTCTATAATGAAGGTCCGACCTAAACATAACTGACATAAATCAATACCTCTATCGTCGACACCGTAAGCCTGTCATTGATATATTCACAAAAGCAACAGATTTTGAAAATATAAATTGAATGTTAATATAAGCTTTTTTAGTCATCTCCATAACGGCAAGTGAAGAGGAAGCAAGTGACAACATGAATGCTGACTCTCTGATGATGAAGATAACGTCGGAGAGAATGAGACAGCAGATGGCAGTGAAGAAGTATATCCAATGAAAAGAGCAGGAACTGAAAATGAAGGGAATTGCGAAAGGAAAAGGGACCAACAAGATGATGGAAAACTTTAAGAATCAAGGAATGTCATTTAGACAATAGTTTGCCTCCAGATGGATCCCGGGAATGAAATGAAAGTTCTACAGGGTCGTCCCAAAAAATTGCTTTCATAAAGATAGATATATTACAGAATTGTGTATTCTTTGTCCGATAGCTTTTGAGAGCACATATAGGTATGATAGTAGTAGTAGTGGTCCGTCGAAACGACGAAGACGTCCTCACAAATCTCCATTGTTGATTAGTCATATTGCTGATTAGGGTGCACCCGCATGTGACTACGTAGGCCAAATTCTGAGGCACAACGTCTTCCACAGACTTGACACGGAATACCGTCCCCAGGCGGCGGGCGCTGCTGCAGCTCGTGCCACCAAAGCCTGCGCACCTCCCTAGCCTGCGTACGCTTGGTCTCGAAGACATCGACGGCCTGATGACACCTGGCACGCCACAGACTACGGTTGGCTACAAGCGTTTCCAGCTGCCCTGGAGGAATGTCACACTGCTTCAGGATAGCATGAAGGTAATCCTTGAATCGCTTCTTTTGGCCACCCACTTGGCGTTGTCCCTCAGAGAGCTCTCCATATAGCAGCTTTCTAGGGAGGCGGTTTTCAGGCATCCTGATGACATGACCGACCCATCGCAGCTGACGTTGGATGATCATTGCCTCAATGCTATGGCAGTTGGCAGACTGCAATACCAGAATGTGAGGGATGCGATCAGCCCAAGTGATGCCAAGAATGCGTTGCAAGGATCGGATGTGAAATGCCTCGAGGTTGCGTATGTGAGCTTTGTACAGGGTCCAGGCCTCGCAGCCATACAGCAGGATGGAGATACATATGGCGGCATATACAGCAATTTTTGTTTTTGTGTTGAGGTCTCTGTTCATGAAAACACGACTTGAAAGCCTACCAAAAGCTCCAGTGGCCCTCCGGATTCTGTTGTTGATTTCATCATCGATGGTACAAGATGATGAGACAATACTCCCGAGATAAACAAACTGGTCAACCTGCTGCAGATCTTCATTGCCAGTGCTGAATGTGGCATCTGGTGTTGGGTTGTTATGTCCAGTCATCTGACGAAGGACTTCGGTTTTACGGGCATTAACAACCAGACCTGCGCGGCTATATGTGTCGGTCATGACTGATATAGTGTGCTGTAGACCGGTTGCTGTATGGGATGGGAATGCGGCATCATCGGCATACTAGGGCGCTTTAGTAACGAGACGGTACGCACAAGGAGACGGTAACGCGAGCGAAAAAAACAAACTGCGCATGCGCCAACCTGAAATCTCTCCGTCCCGTTGATTTTCGGAACGGTACTCGGCCAACATAGCGTTCGTTTCCTAAACACGACGTAAGAGAGAGAGAGCTGAAAAAATAATTTGTATCTAGAAATATCTATGCTGACTATGGAGGGTACTACAATGAATGAAGATAACAACAGGGAATCAATTAGTGTTGGCGATGTCTGTTCGGTAAGTAGCTTATTCTATACCTCAATCTATATACAATAAATTGATGGTTTGGCCGTTTAGGCCTACTTTGGGGGCCCTTTTTCATCGTAATGCATGACGTGCCTGCACGCTGTGCACTACAGCCCACCGACGGATCCATTGCCCCGGCGCTCCGGCCAAGCCTCAAGGCCCTAGAGCACTAGCACCAAAAGGCAGCAGTTCACCGCGAGGCTTAGAACTATACCACGATTCACGAATTGAAATCTTATGGAATTTCTGTACCATTAAAATCAAATAATTGCCAGCTACTAGAAGTAGTAATTAATCGCTCTCAATTAACAACGAACAAATTCTAATCTTGCTTTTTTAATTTTAATCCAAAATGTCAAGAACATATGCACAGACAACTGTCTCTCTGACTTCGTGAAGATTCGCCATGATTGTTGAGATCATGACTAAATTTAAACGATAGCGCGCGCGCGGGAATTGGATACGGACTTTGCGTCCCCGTCGCCTTTAGCACCACAGCGAAAGCGCTTAAATATCACGACGGTAACAAGAGTGCGGGACCCGTCACAGTTGGTTAAACACTCCGTCTCCTGTGCGTACCGTCTCGTTACTAAAGCGCCCTACTGAAGGTCCAGTACGGCATCATTGCTGGTCTTGGTCCTTGCTAACCTTTAAACAAGGCCACATGTCTGATAGACGCCGAGCGACTAAAAAGAGACTAATCGCGAAAACCTGAGTGACGTCAGTGCGAATTGCCCAGACAAGTGGCCTTTATCAATCTGGTTTGGATTTCTTATGTTAACCTTTGTTTCCAGTTTGAATCGCTACCGAAATGGTAGCGTCCAATCAGCGAACGTATCTCTGCGTGACGTCAGCTTATATTTGAGTTGGACTAGTTCATTTTACAAACAGGGAATGTTCAATCATGTCACTTACAATATTTAGCTCAAATCATTAGTTGCTTCCTAATTGATTGCAATTTTGCATGTAAAATAGATTTAAATGTGATTTCTTGTATTTATCATTCATATATTCAACTCAGAAGCAACATTTATTTACGTTTTTTTACCTTTTCTTACATGCTTTGATATTAAACGAATCACGAACGAAACCAACTGGGAGATCGCCGTTCTGATTGGGCGTATTGGCATGCTAATATGTATCTATGAATAATTCATGCCGAGCAGTGAAACCTACATTGCAAAAGGCCTCGTGACATTCGTCACTCGGTCGCGCGTTCACCCCGGGTATCTAGACTCATCTCAGCCGCTTAGCCAGAGTCACGAGGCCTTGTCAAAAGGCTAGGTCCTTGCCTGCAGCACGAAGGTTGAAGATGCTACCATCCAACCTGTACCGAATAGGCACTCCATCAGTGATGTTGAGACTGTGACGGAAAAGCAGAGAAACTGCAGCAAGGTAGAGATTAAACATCACTGGAGCCAAGACACAGCCCTGCTTTACTCCTACGTTGACAAGAAAAGGGTCGGAGACCAGACCACCTGCAATGACACGAGCTGACATTCCGGTGTGGAACTGCTTTTGCAAGATCAATGAAAGCTAGATACAGGTCTTTGTGTTGTTCTCTACATTTGTCCTGTAGTAGACGCGCAACAAAGATCAAATCCGTGGTGCTACGGCCCTGACGGAACCCACACTGTGACTCAGGAAGGACGATGTTAACGACGAAGACAAGTAAACGGGCAAGAAGAACACGTGCAAGGATCTTCCCAGCCACTGCAAGCAGTGAGATGCCCCGGTAATTGCCACATTCAGCTCTGTCGCCTTTCTTCTTGTACACAGTAACGATGTTGGCGTCTTTCCACTGCTGAGGGAGTGATTCAGCAACCCAGACCTTAACGACAAATTTATAGAGACGGTTTTGGACAGCGTGTCCACCGTACCTAAACAGCTCCCCTGGAAGGCCATCAGGCCCAGCAGCCTTGTTGTTTTTTAAGCTGAGACACGCCTTATGAACTTCCATAAATGTCGGCATCACGTCAAGATCTTGAATAGGTGGCAAAGTAGGTAGGCTGTCGATAATGCTAGGATCAGCAGGGTTGACACGATTCAACAGCTCGCTGAGATGCTCAGTCCAGCGTGAAAGAAGACCCTGACGATCTCTGATGAGGGTGGTACCATCAGCAGAACGCAAGGGGGTGCACGTATTACGAACAGGACCATAGATTGTTTTGATAGAGTCATAACAATTATGAAAATCATTGGCATCGGCAAAACCTTGGGTCTCCGCTGCCTTTTTGCTCCACCAGTCATTCTGCATTCGCCGTAGGGACGACTGAGCCTCGGATCGTAATTGGGCATATTTGGTACGGAGGCTGGACGATGAAGGGTTATTGACCGCAGCAGCATGAGCCTTGTTTTTCCTCTGAAGTAGCTCAGGAATATCAGTGTCATTGTCGTCAAACCAGTCTTGGTGTCGACGTGACGAGTGCCCAAATACCGATATGGTGGTAGCATGCATACTCGAAGAGATATTTTCCCACTCTTGTGTTAGAAACTCGCCAGGATGGTCAGCGACACACGGACTGTCAGGGATGTTTTTTAAAGCTGCATCAAGAGCTGCATGAAGCTCAGACAGCTTGTCTGGATCCTGAAAACAGCTGCGGTTAATTTGTTGCTTTCCCCTCTGCTTGCGAGCTGGAGGACTAACTCTGAGGTTCAGAGTGGATCTAACTAGGCGGTGATCAGTCCAGCAGTCCGCACCACGAAAAGCTCTGGTTATAATGACATCTCGTAGATTAGATCTTCGGGTAATCACAAAATCAATCAGGTGCCAGTGCCGCGAGCGGGGGTGCATCCACGTGGTCTTAAATTTATGTGGCATCTGAAAAACTGTGTTAGTAATGACCAGATCATGATCTGCACAGAGCTGAAGAAGACGAATGCCGTTGTCATTTTTATTTCCCACTCCATGTTTTCCTATGATGCCGCCCCAGACTGCAAAATTTGAGCCGACCCTAGCATTGAAGTCCCCTAGAAGGATGATCTTATCTTCACGTGGGACAGCTCGCAGAGTCCGGTCTAGAAGCTCATAAAAAGCGTCCTTCACATCTTCTGCAGTATTGAGAGTCGGAGCATAGGCGCTGATTATGGTAGCGCTTCTGTTGGACATCAAGGGAATCCTGAGGGTCATCAGTCGTTCGCTAATGCCAACTGGGGCCTCAGGAAGACTTTGAAGGAGTTTAGTTTGGATAGCAAGGCCTATACCGTGAATACGATTAGATTCCTCTGGTAGACCCTGCCAAAAGAAGGTGTAACCTTCACCCACTTCAGTAAGGGAGTTATTCCCAGGTAAACGGGTCTCGCTTAGAGCAGCAATGTCGATGTTATATCTGCCAAGCTCAGATGCCACAATAGCTGTGTGGCGAGGGGGGGGGGGGGGGGGAGGATTACTGCTTGTAGCGACCCTGGACTCCATTAGAGTACGAACATTCCAGGCAGCAACGACTAGGTGCTTTGTTCGGTAGGTAGTACGACGAGCCTTGTTATTATTATTATTATTATTTCGACCGCAGAAGTGATGCCTTGACGGGCGCGGTTTCCCGCCCAGGTGAGGTGAAGCGGACAATTTTTAGGCCACCTTTTATAGGCCTTTCCCCAGATTAGGGTGGGCAGTGCGGTCCCTAAACAGGGCTGCCCATGCAGACGCACAGGTAGCTGCCTCGAGAGACATACCGCTTCAGTCCTGGCCTCCCGCGACCATCTTTCCTGCACCGCCATACGTGCGGGCGACAGACTAGAGGCTCCCAGCTGCATCAGAAGCCTGCCTCCGTTATCTACCGACCCATCGCCGTAGGACTTTGAAACAGATGATAGGAGAACTAGTGAGGAAACTTGCACATAGAAGAGATTAATGTGGGGAAGGGGGTGCGCCATCCGCCAACCACACAGCAAACTTGATCCCAGGGAGCTGGATCCGATGGCACGAGAAAACCCGAGACGACCGGCAACGCCAAGAGACTGCAACGTCATGCCAGAACTCCTATCATAGTAGGAGACTGCCTAACACCGTGACGTACGGTGGGGGTGTGTAATGCCAATAGTGGCTAACGAGCTCTACTAGCCCGGGTTTGTGGTCAGAGTTGTCCTTCTCCTAGGCAGAAAGCCAACCAAGGCTTACGAGCTCTACCTACCCGGGTTTGTGATCAGAGTGGTCCTTCTCCTAGGTGGACTGGCAATCAAGTCTGACGAGTTCCACCTACCCGGAGCAACCTGGATTTTGGCACCAGGAACTCGCCGACACCCTCTGCCATTCAGTGAGAACAGGGTTGGCACGGGAAGCCAAACAGTAGGATTTGGTTAGGAGAGGCTAATGTTGAGACGCAGTGCTATAAGATGGGATACTTCAGTGGGAATGGAGTTGCTCAGATCTCCAATCCACCCCAGCACATCCTAACCCGTTTAACCCCTCCCCAAGTCAGGACAAACCAAAGCCGAGGCCATCGCCTTACTCTCCAGACTCGTCCAACAACAGACCATGATGATCTCCGACGAGATCTCTAAAACCTTCTCTGATATCTACCAAATCATCGAAGGAGCTGGACCTCCTAAGGGAGAGACAGGGTCGAGTGGAGGAATTTCTGGAGAATGATCTGAGAAGAGGGTATGCAGAGGCAGAATTGTCTCGGTCAAGTTCTCGGAGTTCAACCATCACGCCGAGGCTAGCCTTTTGACAAGGCCTCGTGACTCTGGCTAAGCGGCTGAGATGAGTCTAGATACCCGGGGTGAACGCGCGACCGAGTGACGAATGCCACGAGGCCTTTTGCAATGTAGGTTTCACTGCTCGGCATGAATTATTCATAGATACATATTAGCATGCCAATACGCCCAATCAGAACGGCGATCTCCCAGTTGGCTTCGTTCGTGATTCGTTCAATATCAAAGCATGTAAGAAAAGGTACAAAAACGTATATAAATTTTGCTTCTGAGTTGAATATATGAATGATAAATACAAAGATATTACATTTAAATCTATTTTACATGCAAAATTGCAATAAATTAGGAAGCAACTAATGATTTGAGCTAAATATTGTAAGTGACATGATTGGACATTCCCTGTTTGTAAAATGAACTAGTCCAACTCAAATATAAGCTGACGTCACGCGGAGATACGTTCGCTGATTGGACGCTACCATTTCGGTAGCGATTCCAGTCGGAAACAAAGGTTAACATAAGAAATCCAAACCAGATTGATAAAGGCCACTTGTCTGGGTAATTCGCACTGGCGTTCACTCAGGTTTTCGCGATTAGTCTCTTTTTAGTCGCTCGGCGTCTATCATCAGACATGTGGCCTTGTTTAAAGGCTACGCCGAGGCAAGTCTCCATGCAGTCGGCTCCAACAGGGGGAGATTGACCAGGACCTAGCGGACAGGTATACATGGAGAAGTCCAGGGTCAGGTCCATAGATTTGTTCAACGTCATGCCGACCATTTACGAGGATAAAGTCTTCCACCTGGAAGAAATCCAAGAAGAGGAAGCAAGTGACAACATGAATTCTGACTTTCTGATGATGAAGATAACGTCGGAGAGAATGAGACAGCAGATGGCAGTGAAGAAGTATATCCAATGAAAAGAGCAGGAACTGAAAATGAATGGAATTGCGAAAGGAAAAGGGACCAACAAGATGATGGAAAACTTTAAGAATCAAGGAATGTCATTTAGACAATAGTTTGCCTCCAGATGGATCCCGGGAAGGAAATGATGTTCTACAGGGTCGTCCCAAAAAATTGCTTTCATAGAGATAGATATATTGGACTTTCTTGGCCTTTTACATCCTCCAGGTCATACACAGACATCTCCGTTGTCGGGGGTGTACGACGTACTCGAGTGTTTTCGCCACCAATCGCTAGTGCCACTGTAGCCTTCATGGAGAAGGGTGGCAGGTTAAATGGCGTCACTTTAACTCGCCTGCGGCGCCTCCATCTCCGGAGCCGCAGCCCCGACAGGCAGAGGCAGCAAGTTGGTGGACCCCCTTCGTCGGCTGAGTCGTGCTTGTACTGTCTCGAACATGGCTGCTGGAGTCTCCAGCATTCTTATCAATCTTTTAAATACAACAGAGAAAAGACAGTAAGACTTTTACATCATGATGATTTGTAGCTCATTTATTAGGAGATACAGTATATTTATATAATTTTGTCGTTAAAAGATTGTATATTCTCACCTTATTGGTTGTTAAGTGTGATTTTTGGCGACCACTGAGTGTGATGCAAAATCACCGTTTTCACGAAGAGACAAATTGAGCCTTTCACGGTCTGAACACACTTTGGAGAAAATCGCTTGTAAAGTTCGTCCTTTTTTCGTTTGGCAGTTTGAAACATAAATATCCATAGAATATACAAGATTAAGTTATCATGGGAAAGAAGAGATTTTAATCTTCTTAAATATAGCAAACGTTAAGAAAAAAATGGTGATTAGTTTTGCAGAATTAATCAATTTATAGAATTGTCTCTTCGTGAAAACGAAAAAACGATACATTACCAAATTCGCCCGTGGCTGTGAGAGTCAGAATGTATACATTTCCCCATTGCGCCGCAAATTTGTCTCTTCGTGAAAACGCTAAAAGCAATTACGCGACCAATTCGCCCAATTCGCCTCTTCGTGAAAACGCTAAAGTCACTACGCGCACATTGAGTGCCCCTTCATAAACACGTTGAAGTCAACGCTATTTCAAATTTGCCTCTTCGTGAAAACGCAAAAGGGCACTTGAGGACCAATTCGCCCATTCGCTAATTAGGTTAATTAGGATTTTAATGATTTTTTTGATGTATAACTTCACCAGGTTGTAGAAATTGCAATATTTAATCGTTTTCATAATTTTTTTTTTTTCGATAAATAGACGATTTTTCATGAAGTTCGCCTCTTCGTAAAAAACGGTGACGAAATGGAAGTACTCTTCCCCAATGTTGTATACAGTAGCTCCGTGGTCTTGGGCGGGGTAAACCTGCTTGGTAAAGTTATCAAACGATCATTACCAATAGCGGATATGTTAATAGAGCGTTGTTTACTCGATACAGTCTTTGAACACAGATATAATTCATATTTTGCGTTTGTTTTTATGTGTTGCTCGTTGTCTCTGTTTCCCCTTTTCACATTTTGCATTTGCATTTGGATTCTGGATGCTTTGTGGTGCCATCTCAGGCAAATTATGACCGCCATAGTCATCAAAGTAGAATCCAAGTTTCTGCAAGCAATTTATATACAAAACCTAACACTCTTAACCCCCAGGGCGGATGCATGAATTTATGAATGTGGGTCCTAGCCATTATGGGCTCCCCCCGAATTTGTTTTACAGTAGAAGCTCTAAGGTGCATTCTGGCACATTATGAGCCTATTATTGCTTATATATTTTGATCGTTTAGATCTATTGGGAATCGTGTAGTACAGAAATAAAAAAAAATAAATAAATAAATAAAAAAAAAAAAAAAAAAAATTAATAAAAAAATAATACAAAATTAAAAAATAAAATAAAAAATAACAAATGTGGGGTCCAGACCCCAGGACCCCTCCCCTGGATCCGCACCTGTTCTACTATAGCAGAACATTTGGAAAAAAACAAACCGGTTGTCCACCTTTGACACGAAACAAATTAAAAATTGGGTGTTCAAAACCGCAGAATCGGGTATTGTCGAGTCCAGCTAAGTTTCCGTGATAGCAACAATTATTAATGGACTTGTGAATGCAACAATGGCTTGAATGGTAATTCAGTTAGTTTGTTCTTAACACGGCGAACAATATAATAATAATCATAATTACAATAATAATAATAATAACAATACAATACAAACAAAATAAAAAGAGGGTCCGGAACCCTGGACCACCCCCCTCCCTGGATCCGCCTATGTCTTACTGAAATTAAATGTGCTGCCCAGATAGGTGACAATTGTGATTATGAAGTTTTAAATATGAATTGTACCAATTGAACATGTGCGCCACATGGAATACCGCATTTTCCAGATGTTATCGGAAACGCTGCTTCTTTAAGAGGCCATTTGGAACGGAACGGTTTATTGGAATAAGCCCTTGCTGATGATAAAGTGTGCCTGGGAAGGCGACAATTAGGATTATGAAGTAAAAACGCAAATATTACAAAACATATATGTGCGGTATACACTTATGTTCCCAAAAGACGCCATTTTATTGAATCGAACAAAATATGTTGCACAAATTTTGGCAAAAATATAACGTTAGGATAAGAATATACTATTTATAGTCTTGCTGGTAGTTATTGTTGAAGTTATTCTATAATAGGTTATAATTTTTTTTCGAAAATTCGTAAAATGAATCTGTGGATCTAATTTCAAATCAGTACCTCCCTTTTCTTATATTTCTATAAACGGCTGTTGCCTGCCGAATCGCAGGCTGAATCGCGTGTTAAATCGCTTGCGCGTGCGGCGATATCTACGCGTACGACATGCAATGTGTTTTCCGAGACTTGACGTACGTTCTTGCACTACAACGCGGTGCCCTACCTCGGAAGGTTAGGGCAACATTAAAAAGCATTATGCAATAGAAACGCGGCAAAAGGTGCCAGACTTTATTTTAACTTATTTTGCCGGGTACCAGCCACGGGGATTTACCTTTTGCGAGTCTCACACCCTTATTATTCCTACACAAAATAACTGTATCAACGGCTTGCTATCCGACTAGGCATGACATCACACGTTAGACTCCACGTGACGCATAGCCAATGAGAGCAAGGGACCCCCCACGGTACTGTTGTTGTGACATGATGTACAATTTACACACGATTTTACGCACGTAAAGTCGTACCAGCTGTAGGCTTTCACGATGGGACTTGTGTCCGAATTGTTTCCTGATTTTTCGCCGTAATTTCTCAAATATTTTATTAATAAAATTAGACAGTGACGTGACATTGTGTGTCTGTAGCTGCGACCAGAAGTCCTCAAAAATCAAAACATGGTAAATATAGTTTTCTTAGCATAAAAACCTAACCGTGTAATACTGATGATTCCCCGGCTGTACCGCCGGTATATACGATCCGTATATGTATGTAATGTATGCTGACTAAACCGTATACGCCACACACCGTGTGACACCGGCTTAATACTTAGGCCGAACTTGTTTTTCCGCGTTCTGCTGTCCAAGGAACTGTAGCACTTTGCAATTGTACTAGATCATAGATTATTCTATAACCTCTCAGCTTTCACTAATTATTTCCAGAAAGCTGAGAGATTATAGAACACTAGAATTCATTGTTGATCTACAACAGAAATAAAAAATATCTAATTGGGCTGATAATGTTGTTATCAGTGCAGTAGGATGTAGCTAATTTTTCTGAGCAAAATGACACCTCAATTATTTATATCGGGCAACAGGAAGTTGAATTACATAATTTTTTAGTTTTATTATTCCAGAGATTGAGTAAAATAATTCTCATTGCCATCTTTTTTTTAAAGACAGAATGTTCAATTAATGGAACAGCCAAAACCCAGAAGTTGAACACCCCTAGCCTATAATTAGTCGCGTGATATCAATATGGCTTTGCAAATTGTAATCCCTACCATTGGTATGGGCCCATACCGCATACATGTGTGGAATAAAAACTCATTGTGTTTGAAAGCGTCGCAATACATTTATTCCCCGACTTTCTTAATCCCCTTACCCTCAAATGTCATTTTTTCACTTTTCTTACCTGAAAATCAACATTTTGGTAGTAAATCTCGATAGCTTTCGTTCGTGTTTTTAAAAATTTGATGCAGCAATCGGCGATATTCAATATGACATCTGTATCAATGATGCTTTCCCATCATGCTTTGGGCTAATCCCGGAAGCTAGAAAGGCGAAGCAGAATTTTTCGCGGCAAATTTGGGATGCGCAGTAGGATCCGCAGTAGCATGATTTCACTGGCTACCACTAGCACTAGTCAATTGCAAACTAGTGGTGCTACAATTCCTCAGACAGCAGAAGTAACGCACAAAAACAAGTTCGGTCTAAGCTTATTCAACCAATCACACGATGTGGCGTTAGTATAGCGCAGCATCGGGGGCCACACAAGTCAAGTGGGGCTAGCACTGGAGTAGACTCTGTGCTGTAGGCCAATAGGCCATTTATATACCGCATTGAGATTTTAAATTTTTTTTCATGGAAATTATTCGGCCGGTACCATTGGCCTGAACCCGCCTCGGATCAAGTTTCGTTAAAAATAATCCCGCGTCTTGGCTCGGTGATGTTAAAGTAATCCCGGCGCGAACTAGTTAAAAGTTGGAATCACCTTTTCAATATTAATGCTTTTTCTTTATACACAAATAAACCACAAGCTTTTTCTTGTTGTAGTAACAAACCATTCATAAAACGACCCAGACATTTTTGAAAGTCGACCTCTGCACAAAAATTTTTTTTTTCCTAAACAGGCTGGTGGAGAGGAGCCTGCCTTCCTTTCAGTGGGTACCGATGTCAGTGCCAAATACAGAGGCGCTTTCTGCGAGGCTAAAGTGAAGATTCTCAAGAAGTTTGTCAAGTGCAAGGTGAGTTGTAGTGACAGGTAGGCACTGGTCCTATAATTTGGGAGTCTCACTACTACAGTTGAACGCTGCTATAACAAACATCACAGGATCCACAGATTTTGTTCGGTATATCTATCGTTTGGTATAGCGATTTACAGCCGCTATCAGATACCTATTTTTCAAGACGGCGTCTGACCTAGCAGCAACCCGTCACTCTTTAACCCTTTCGGCACTACAGAACGCCTGGACGTTCCCCACGCTCGGCCCTGCAGAACGCCTCAGCGTTCCAACAAAAGGGTCAATTTCAGCTGTTATTTGCGACTGGTTTAAAAGACTACGTGACCTAGAAGTGAACGTTCCCATCACGCAACTGAAGTATTGACCTTTCAATGGCAACATAAATATACGTTCCATTGAAAAATGTTGCGAAATAATCCTTCAAAAGTCACACGAATCAAACGCGCTTTTGTCAGATTTTGTATCCATTATAAAAGATGACAATTTGCCCAAAATTCCACCTGAAATATGAGAAATGCCCAAACTAATTCAAAAAAATTATAAAAAATAAATCACCCATGCATGATAATTTTTTGTTGAATATTTACAAAGCTTATAATGTTCTAAACAACTTTTGTACACAACATTTTATGTTATTATAGACAGTATAGACAATTAACATTATATAGCAATTCAGTACCGAAAGGGTTAACATAAAGCACCGGCCCTATAATGTTCGGGAATTTAAAACGGCCCAAATAGTGTTCGACATATCCAATAATCTGTTGACATTATTTTCAACAGCAATCTTTGGTATGTTTGGACACAACAATCGGGAGCCAAGGACAGTAGATTTTGGTAATCCGTTGACATTTTTGTCAACAACGGTGTTTTTGTACACGAAAAACAGGAGCCAAGGATGGCGTTTTGTATAACTGATTGTTCGGTATAGCAGTGTTCGGTATAGCAGCATTCCACTATATGTATAAAAGTACCAAAACTTAAAAGTATTCAAGGTAGAATACACCATTTGCAGATATCGAAAAACATTTTACTTTCGAACTATTAAGAAATATCTTACTTATTTGAAAGTAAATAATGATTCTAGGTATCCAGCAAAATGATTGTGGTAACAAATCCAGTAATTGTTCCGAAAAAATGTCCCCACAACTAGGTGGAGGCTAGAACACTTCCACCACCTAAAGCCAAAACTACCCTGGTTTATACCAATAGTTGGAGAATCCTTCTAGGAGAAAAAATATACTAAGAAATCCCGATTTGATCCAGTAGTTTCAGCTTCAGACCCTATCTTGGTATCATTTTTTCTTCCAGAAAGACTCCCCACCCGTTATACTTATATGGCTCTGTATAAACATACCTGTACCCTCGCTTGCTTTCATGTTTCAGATCAACTTTACTGATGCTCCAAATGGAGTGGTCTCGGATGATTGCGTTAAGGGAAACCTTAAGGTGAGTAGGAAGTGCATTATGGAACAAGCACATGGTGCTGGGTAATGGTAAAATACTTCAGCATTCAAATCATTAAAACAAAATCATTTTAACTCTAACCCTCTAGGGTTGCACTACACCGAATATGCGTCTGTAGGAAACAACGCAAATCAGACAGAAACGGTGCCGCCTCACGACGCTCAGGTGTAGGGTGGCAATGTATTTTTCACTGGAAATTAAAGATTAATACCCCTAGGGCAATTTTCTTTTCAATTTTACTAGAGTTGATCTTCTAATTTTTGTTTATATTCCTCTTCCTCCAAAACATCCCTAAAAAAGTCATCAATCTCTGAGCCCAGGTCTAAATGTAGCCCCCGCCTCTGTGCCAAATAGACCCACACGTATTTTTTTTTGTGAACAAATTCCCCCAGTTGGAAGACACAAGTCAAAAATACTTGATCTCCACAACAAATTGTACAACCAGACCCATTTATAGGCCACAGGGACCTCTTATTCAAAACTGTCTGAGGGATCACAAAATATTAACCCTAACCCTGCCAGATCCAGCACAGTGCATCTGTGGTGACTGCTTGACCTTGCTGCACTCTGCACACAAGTCAATGTGACAAAGTATGCAATCTGATGCGTCTGGCAGGGTTTCTAGCCAAAATAGCCTGGAGGGTTAGGGTTAATGAGCTTGCACGTAGTAATTCACATGAATTCGTGTGGTGCACCCCTAGGCTCTTGTACATGTTGTACTAGACAGAGTACTAAACTTAACCAGTTTGCGCCGGAGGACGTACATACACGCAAAGTTTTTCCCAGATTCAAAACAGATGACGCATTAAACACGTCACGAGCAAGGCCGGAAATGTTTGTCAGCAACGAGCAAGGCCGGAAATGCGTGGGTGTGCTTCCCAGTACCATCGGCCTGAACCCGCCTCGGATCGAGTTTTGTTGAAAATAATGCCGCGCCTCGGCACGGTGATGTTAAAATAATCCTGGCACGAACTGGTTAAAGCCATTAATTGGATCACGCATCATGATGGTTCATTTGTTCAATTGCCGTTCAAGTTTGTGCATGAACGCAGGATTATCAAGAAACTCACGCTTGTCTTTCCACAAAAAGTAAACACAATTTGCAGTGTCTCCAAGAAAGCAACTTTCAAGCCATTCAACTGCATTGTTTGTAAATATTGAACAGCAATATCTCTCCCTAACTCCCTACCCATTTTTACTTGCACATAACCTGAATCCTGCAAAATCCTCCAATTCCTAAATTGTTAAAACTCCAAGTAACCTGAATCCTGCAAAATCCTCCAATATTGGTCACTGGTGACCATACAGCCTGTATCCTGCAAAATCCTGCAGTCTTGCCCTGGCTGCAGTCAGTAAAAACCCAAGTAACCTCAATCCTGCAAAATCCTGCGATGCATCAAACTCCAAGTGACCTCAATCCTGCAAAATCCTTGTGTGTCACATTCAGCCTGATAACCTGAATCCTCCATATTCCTGCAGGGGTAAAACCCCAAGTAACCTCAATCCTGCAAAATCCTGCAATGCATCAAACTCCAAGTGATCTCAATCCTGCAAAATCCTGCATTTTGCAATGAGGAATTTGGAGGATTTGGGAGGGTTAGGGTTAATTGATATTTGGTGGAGATTTTTTCAAATTCAGCAAAACAATTAAAGCTCATTACCACCAAAATTGCAAATTCGTGGCCAGGCAGATTGCCATTTTGCAATAGGCTGATTACAAAACACGCCAAATAGGGCTTATGATGCTGTAGACATGGGTGGGGTGGGTAACCCTGATATCTACTCCCAAAAAAATACTCCAGAAAGCCTGTAAAAGTATTTTTTTCTTGACTTTGACCTCAAGTTTTACTTTAGTCTTGCTTTTTGGTTAAACATTTTTATCCTACTTTTTTCCTACTTTTTACCTTGGTCTGCTTGAAAGCATGATATTGTCATTATGAGGGGGGAAAGTAAATGGGTATAGCATTTTCTTCAAATTCATGTTTTTGTTTTTGTTTTTTCTCTCATATTTATAAATGCTGGTCCTCTTTTGCAATGTCAGGTTGGGGTGACAGTAGAGGCCAAACACCCTGAGACAGATGCCTGGACGAAAGGGGTAATAATGAAGCTGACCGATGCCAGTACATACACAGTGGGTAAGTCCATTAAAAATGACAATGGCATGAATGAAGAAAATTGACTTGATCCACTGGGTTAGAAGCAATAACCTCTGAAGTACTATACACAAAATTGCCAACCCTGTTTCATAACACCAACTGAGCTCACATAGATTACATGTGTCACACAGTAGGCCTTTCTTTAGTTTCAATTTTGCTGGAGACATTACACTACGAGTCGTTGAACAATGGAAATGCATTTTCACCAGGTAGTATACACCATTTGCAAATATCAAAAAAAAATTACTACAGAATTATTAAGAAATATTTTACTCGTATGAAAGTAGTGCTGGGACAAATCGGAGGTTTTCAAAACCGAATAACCGAATTTGAAAATATCGAATAATCGATCCTCCGAATTTGTTAATCGGTTTACAAAATCCAAAAATGTATTATTTTTTTTTTTTTTTTTTTTTTTTTTTTTTTTTTTTAATTTTTTTTATAAAAGTGATTTTAATGGATTAAGTGACATGGAAGTTGCGTTCTCCAATACGTGCTATCAGCTACTTCAAACAGAACGTCTTTCCGCGTACCAGCTGGCTGTATTCATGAGTTTATCTAGTGGCTCGTGTTTATTCACGTAACCATTGAATCGATGACAATGGCGCACAGCGCCTTGCTCATTTACTTCGCCGCGCTTGAGCGATCGTCAACGGAACCAATTCAAATCAGAATTCCAAAATGAACAACTTTTTTTTCTTTTCTGCCCAGAAATCATAAAAAGAGCAGTTTTTTTTTTTTTTTTTTTTTTTTTTTTTTTTTTTTTTTTTTTTTTTTTTTCGAATATTCGGTTTCCAAATTCCAAACCGGTTTGTGGAAGCACATTCGAATAACCGAATATTCGGTTTTGAGTCCCAGCACTGTATGAAAGTAAATAATGATTCTAGGCATCCAGCAAAATGATTGCGATAGATATCCTGTAATTATTCTGAAAAATATAATTTTATAAAGAAAAATACCCGATCGCCGTCCGTATTGTTATACATCTGTCTTGGATACTGTATTATACTGTAATATTTGTATTGGTCTAGAACGATCACGTGTCCGTTGTATAACAAGTAACAACGCATGTATACCCCCCCCCCCCCCCCCCCCCCCCCTCCCCCCCGTGTGATATCGCACGGCAGTCGCAGTTAGCTCGCTGTGAGTTGTATATCATTGGTACCCGCGCAATTTTCACCTGTACACTATTAACGATAGTAAACTGTAGTGGAGCAGCGAACGAGCAGCGAACGAGCAGACGAAGTTTGTGAGTTTATTTCATTTGCGTGATTAACGTTACTACAGTAAAATACATGTTTACTAGAACGTTTCGTAATTCAGTCTTCATAAATGTCTGCTGAGTTTCAAGACAGAGATATAACAAAACAATTGTTGACTGCTGTAATGTGGAATATGACGTTTTGAACACCCTCGGGAACGAATAGTACCCTTGGCTTCGCCTTGGGTAAGCAGCGTTCCTCGGGTGTCAAAAATGTCATATCCCACATAACAGCAGTCAACAATTGTATATAGTGTTAACCTCCAAGGAAGTCCTCAACATTTTACACAAGATTTGTATTACTCCTGCATGCACACAAATAAAATGGCTGTCTATTATAATCGTCATAGAGTCCAGCCACTATAAGAGCAGAAACAAAAGCATAAACCCAAAACACACTCCTGTCTACAATGTAGGTAGGTTCTCAAATATAATTATAACCGATGCTTGGTTTGTACAGTCTTTGATGATGGGGATGAGAAGACATTAAGGAGAACATCGCTGTGCTTACAAGGAGAGCGACACTTCAACGAGAGTGAGGTAAGCCTCGGTAGACCATTTGTGATGCGAAAACCCGTCGGATGTCGCAAAGTTGCAAGTCCCATAAAAGCAACCCCCCAAAAAAAAAAATTCTAAAAATTGATTTTTCATTGCTATTCTGGTACCCTATCGTTAAACGCTGTTTTCTCAGAACTTCGCATCGCCAATAATCAACGTTCATTTTAACGTAACTTTTGATGTAGAGGTCCTAGAGACCTGATTGAAAAAGCATTAGAAAGAGGATGATCTCAGCTTTAAGATGATGCAAAAGAACTCATTTTTTTATTTTGCCACCATGTGGTGGGTTTTCACAGATCGCATCACATTTTGTCATTTGTGCATTGATTTAGTTTGAAGCAGCAAAAGCGCTCAAAATCTAAAGATGGGTGCTTTAAAACTAGCCCGATGAAGTTTAAAGCGCTATGATTGTTGTATATTTCAAGAGAACTACTATTCTAGGATCTCGATGATTTGAAATTGTGCCTGAAATCAGCATTCGGGAGATTCAGCCAACTGCAGCCGATCGCTAGTGCCACGCACTAAAACCAACAAAGAATGGCAACAACCCGCGCATGTGTGTCGTGTTAAAGTTTGCGCGCATTGCAGACCAACTACTAACAGAAATTTCAAAAAATGTGACGCCAGACACATCTTTGGAAATTAACTTTTTTGTTTTCTTCAAAATGACAGCACGCCAAAAGAAATAATTTTACCGGAATTTAAGTGTCAATACTATCTTTAAAATAAGTAGGCTTTTCCCCGCAAGAATTTGGTTGGTTACTCTTTGGATAACTGCGTATACTCTACCTTTTAAAGAGATAGTATTTAGCCTTTGAATACTGATTCTGTGTTATACAAATACAGCATGGTTTGAGGGGAAGTAGTGGGAATTACTAGTCCCGAGGTGTAGGTCAGCTTGACTACCTCCCGACGCAAAGCGGAGGGAAGTAGTTGAGCTGACCTACAACTAGGGTCTAGTAATTCCCACTATTTTTCAGAAATAAACCATGCTGTATCTGTTTCACTACACCTCGTAATTATTCACTGACTTGTCGATAAAGGCCTTCGTAGATTTTGCATCTTTATTCAGCACAAGATATTCAAGTTCTTTGTCAGTCAATGACAGAAATCTAGTAACGTTACTTAGACTGGTGAATAGTTATGAGGTGTAGTAATACATGATTACAGTATATGTATGCTTCCTTTTTGGCACTCTACTTTAATAACTCAAATTTGTGTTCTGGATTTTTTTATTTTGACAATTGCAGAGCATTAGTTTGCTGTGTGCTTGTTGATATATTTGTGATGTTTTGTAAAATTTAGAAAAAGCTTATAGAAACCAGTTTAAAGGTAAATACTACAACTGAAAAGAAAAGAAAAGAAAAGAAAGCAAGACAGAATATTCAACAAATGTCTCTGACACTTTCAAAAAAATTTGATCATGGGTAGAAATGAAACTTCTTTTTTAGTTTTTCGTCATCATTCTGTTTTCCCCTTTCAGACCCTGGACCATTTGCCACTGACTGACCCTGAAAACTTTGGCACGCCCGTCATGCGTGAAAGCCACAGCAAGAAGAAACGACGACTCAGCACTCGGTCTCAGTAGGTTCAGTGAATATTGCATGAAGACATACAGTACAGTGCAATTGACAGTTATTCAAGAAGCCTGAAAACAGGCTGGTAACCGCTTTAGTCTTGGTTGGAAGACATCTTAATTGCGGTATGCAGCGCGTGTAGGCTGCTAACATACGATGTATAGACCACGCCATGACTTTGAATAGGTCGTCTTGGCTAACTCACATAATCGCTGAAATGTGTTGCCTTTGCATGCGCGTGTGACGTTGCGTGCATAATTACTTGACGTAACTAAAACATGACCAATGAGTCAGCGATTATGCATATTATGTCATATAACGTACGACGTAGACCACGCAATGACCTTCGCTAAGATCTTCTTGTATATCTGCTATAATCGCTCTGAAATTTCCGAGCAGAATTTTCTCGCATTTAAATGCGAGTGTGATGTTGCGTGCATAATTACTTGACGTAACATAAACTTGACCAATGAGTCAGTGATTATGCATGTTACGTCAAGCAATTATTCACGCAACGTCACACGTGCATGCAAATGCGAAACAATTCTCCTCAGAATTTTCCGAGCGATTATAACAGATACAAATATTATTATATATATATTTCTGGTAATGAAACCAAGAATCTCTCAAAACCTGTCTAGGCACTGTAGCTTGCAAGCCTGAAGAAACCTGTAGAGAGAAGACAATGAGAAGAAGGTACAGTTTTAAAGGTGGGAGAAAAATCCTAGAACAATATCCTGGGGAAAACCCACGGAGTCAGGCAGGGACTGAAAACCCGATCCACAAATTGGCCCAGGCCGGATTTGAACCCGGGTCATAGTGGTGAAAGGGGAGGAAAGAACCGCTACGCCGTCGTCAACCTGACTCCCCTTAGCAAAGGTAATTGACGATCTTAGCGAAGGTCATCGCGTGGTCTAAATACTACAACTGAAAAATAGGAAAAAAACAAACGGAAAGGGAAAGAAAAGAAAGCAAGACAGAATATTTAATAAATGTCTCTGACACTTCCGCTCTAACGACTACGTTAGAGCCCGCATCGGCGGCCTACGCGCGATGCGTACCGCGATTACATCGTCTTGTAAACAAGAATACCGAAAGTGGCTTATTGAAGCAGGTGAGTTGCTGAATTTCCACATTTGACTTGAGTTTCAGAATCTGTTTCAAGTCTGACGTTTAAGTTACAACTTAAACTGTGCTTTTAAATTTCTTTCTTTTTGGCCGTACAGTGCGGATGACGATGATGAGGAGGAAGAAGGCAGTGACACGGAGACGACAACCAAGGTGACCAAGAAAGATGACCGCAACGACAGCATCGGCAAGGTCATCGTCGTGGAAACCAACGACAAACGCAAGAATGCCTGGTTCCCTGCCCTGGTACAGTTAATCTTCTGAATACGAAGAAATCGTACAGAATGGCTGGTGTATTGCGAAGACAATTTTGTATTACCCAAAGCGCATCACGGGCAAAAGTTGTCATCGCTCCGCCTCATTCTGTTTTGACCAATTTGCACCCGTTGTTAATGTCAGTTAATGCTCGTGTGACGTTGCATGCATAATTACGTGACGTAACATAAACTTGACCAATGATTTGGCGATTATGCATGTTAAGTCATGCGATTATTCACGCAACGTCACACGCGCCTGCAAATATGACAAAATTCTGCTCCAAATTTTCTGAGCGGTTATGCGAGTTAGCCAATACGACCTATTCAAAGGTCATGGTGTGGTCTTTGGCGTGCATACCGCGATTAGGACGTCTTGCAACCAAGACTAATAACCGCTAAGCTTTTGCACGCATACGATGAAATGTTTGTCTCAAATAAAACAATTGTCAATTCTTTATATGCACATGTGCAGTTGGAATACCAACCTGACTTATTATTCACTTACAGCCAAGTAAGATAGTTCACAACAATTTGGTAATTTTGTTTTGTTATGTTTGAAAATGTATTTGATGTTCAAGTGCAATTTGTCTACAGGTTGTGGACCCAACAACTGCTAAAGACATCCAGCCCAAATCCAAGGATCATGTCGTCGCCAGGTCGTTCAAGGACAACAGATAGTAAGCAACCTCTTTATCGCATCCAAATAGACTTGTTTATAATGGCAGTTTATCCCAAGTCAGGCTGAATTTACAAGATTTGAGGTTTATCATTTGTGACCCAGCACGAGTAAATGAGACACTTTGAGGCAAAAATGAAAATTGAGATTTTGATTTCATCGTTTAAAGCTAAACAAGCTTTAAATGATGAAATCAAAATCTCAATTTTCATTTTTGCCTCAAAGTGTCTCATTTACTCGTGTTGGGTCACATTTGTTTGTGCTGCCACTTCCAAGTTAAACATTGTGTAAGGCTGCAATTTTGACGTTTGAAATTTGTAAATAAATTTAATAATAATATATTTTGTATAATATTTTGTTTAACAGTTACAGCGTCGACAAGCAGAATCGTCGAGCATTTGCCTCCAAAGATCACAACTACAAAGGAGATTTAGCCACCTTGAAAACGGGTTAGTTTTTTTTTACAGGATACATATCATGAAAGCCCCCCAAAACAGTGGATATGTGTATGACTAGGGCTGTTCATTTTCGAATAATTTAGTATTCGATATTTGAAATTGTGTTACATGTATAACCAAATATTAAACAATTTGAAACTTAGGCTTAACCAGTTCGCACCGGGATTATTTTAACATTACCGAGCCGAGGCGCGGGATTATTTTTAACGACGGTTCAGGCCGATAGTACCGGGAAGCACACTCGCGCATTTCCGGCCTTGCTCGCTGCTGACAGACATTTCCGGCCTTGCTCGTTGCTGACAGACATTTCCGGCCTTGCTCGCTGCTGACAGACATTTCCGGCCTTGCTCGTGACGTATTTATGCGTCACCTGTTTTTAATCTGGGGATAACTTTGCGTGTATATATGTCCTCCGGCGTGAACTGGTTAAACAAAATTGTTGAAAGGTATTGCATTTTATTTTAGGAATACGAAGTAGCTAAATGGCGATGATATTAAACTTTATTTGTGGGTGAATAATGTTGCTCTACCTGCTGATTTGTGTAACTTTCTGGTAAATGATAATTGAGTTTGATTCTCTGAAAAACATGTGCAAATGGTTGGTATTGCACGGGAAATTCTGGTTGCCAGGAGGAGCCCTGGCGTAGTTGTCCTGCGCCGTCTGGGCCTGGGATCTGTCAAGCTCTGCGCTAAATTACCTCTCCTCTAAAAGCACAAGGCATTATGTGATACTGTGTAGTACCAGACCATGGCATCTTTGTCAGGGTATAACAAAGAAACGAGTGGTACTATTTTTTGATCTTTTTTTTACAAATATTTGAATCGGTAAAATGCCGGACTCAAACCCACAATCTGCAGCTTTACCTACAGATCACAAATTTAAGCCACGAGGCCACGGCACTCTACACATTAAAGGTAGGGTACACCATTTGCAGATATCGTAAATATTTACTACCGAATTATGAAGAAATATCTTGCTCATCTGAAAGTAAATAATGATTCTAGGCATCCAGCAAAATGATTGCGCTAGATATCCTTTAATTATTCTGAAAAATTTAATTTTATAAAGAAAAATTTGCGATCGCCAGAAAACACAAATAACATAAGAATAACTGCTCGATGCCGGTTAAAAACAAACGCTGTTTTTCATGCTTTTCTCGCTATCTATGTCAGTTAAACGATATTTACTATAAAATACAACCCCCCACATCTACCCATTCATGATAATTTAAGCAATTACCTATGGTGTATCCTACCTTTAATACGTGGCTGTTCTCGACCAAGGAATTGACCGTAACCAAGTCCACGATATAACAGTTTGTCCTATTTGCCCCATTTGCCCTATTGACAGCCGTGGAGAAGGCAGTCCACTTTGTGGAGACGGGCCAGCTTCCGAGCAACTGGGACCCAGACATGCTGAAGAGGAATAGCGGGGCGAGCGGAGGCAAGGGGAAGGGAAGGCACGACGGAGACAAGGGGGGCAAAGATGAGGAGGAGGCGGAGAGTGAAGATGACTCGGACGACGATGAATATGACGAAGAGAAAGATGCTTGGTTGGCATCGCTGCACAAGTTCATGGAGGAGAGAAGTAAGTAGAACGAGTCAAGTATGTTTTTTGCTCCAGTCAGACAAGAATACTAAACTTTTGTTTTCACTCGCCGGCCGGGCTAGTGAACCAGACTTTTCACTAGCCCGCAGATTTTTTCACTAGCCCGCCTGTTTCACAAGATTTTTTGAGGCTTTATATAAACAAGAGTTAAAAGCATAAATTTGCATATTTAGTTAATGTAGGCAATGAAAGCATGAAACCATGTGCGACTTGCCAAAGGACCGTCACTACAAAGCTCAAGATGGAGAATCGAGAATGGGCGATCGAGAATGGGCGCAAGAAGGGGAACATTATATCGCACTGGCCTGATCGCGCAAGAAGAACCAGGAAAAAACAAAACAGGTTTTCGTTATCTCTAAAAAACACCAATCAATCTCCCCTCTAAAAAATCATTTAGCTCTCTCCCTGGTAAGTGGTAACCCCTCAGAAAATAAAAACATAAATAATCCCTTCAATATTTCGTCTTTAACCAACCGCGATCTTAGATAATTGACTAGAATAAAACCCGTCTTTAAAATTTGAATGGCCTGTGCTGCGTACGTTAAAGTATCCAATCAAGTTAGGCTACTGTCACAAGAGGGCGCTTTAGCGATGTCTAAAAACTCGGCCGTTTTCCAAACCAAAAACTCATCTCTGTTTTGGCGTTGTTCGTGCAGTTTGTCAAAGGCGATGGAGCCGCAACGGCGTTTGCAAGCTGGGGTTTGAAAAATTGCCTCGGCCATCGGATCGATCACGGACTGCAGTACAGCGTGTGTTCATTGCTCGATTTGTGTGATCTCGGTGCCGTTAAAGGAAACATGTAGTCTAACATCTTCATTACGCATTTTTTGTTTTAAATCAATAGATTTATGTGTATAAAATGTGAATAAAAAGCAAAATTGGTTCTAGTGTACGTTTAGTGTGGTAATTTGCCGTCCAGAAATTGACCCCCCCTTTTTAAATTTCGCGGCCACTCAAAATGAGTGACGTAAATCGAGTCAGAACCCGGACAAATTATCGATAGTCGGTACGCGACGTCTAGGTACGAGACGGGTTCGCGTGGCCACGTACGTACGCACACATTGTTGTGAGTACAAGAGTGTACGAATCCCGTACGCCTTGTGCACACGTACGTACCCCCATGTAAACGCGATCACACACGCACGCTGTCCAAAGCAAAGGATAAAGTACGTGTACATGTACTATCGGCGCGGACTAAACATGAACGATCGTGAAAGTTCTTCGTCGGTTTTTAGTGAATCTGACGAAAACAGTACAGATTCGTCTGATTGTAATATCATTGGGACAGCATCTGACTTCAGCATGTTTTTTTAAGGGCATGCCAAAGTTGCTGTACAGACCAGTGTCGAAGCACGACCGCTCAAAATGGTCGCTGCAGATCGGGCCGAAAAATCACTAGGCCCGGCGGGTATGGCAAGCCAAAGCGGAATTAATTCAAAACCGTATTTTTTGGCCAACACCCAAAATTTCATGCAAGACTAACTCGTTTTTTCGTGCAAGACCCAATATTTCGTGCAAGACCCCCAACAAAATCGTCCAAGACTTAATTTATCGTGCAAGACCAACATTTTCCTGCAAGACCAACATTTTCCTGCAAGACCCAATTTTATATGCAAGACCCAATTTTATATGCAAGACCCAATTTTATATGCAAGACCTACATTTTTCCTGCAAGACCTACATTTTTCCTGCAAGACCTACATTTTTCCTGCAAGACCCAATTTTTCCTGCAAGACCCAATTTTTCCTGCAAGACCAAATTTTCATGCAAGACCAAATTTTCATGCAAGACCCAAATTTTCATGCAAGACCCAAATTTTCATGCAAGACCCAATTTTTCGTGCAAGACCCAATTTTTCGTGCAGGACCCAATTTTTCGTGCAAGACCCAATTTTTCGTGCAAGACCCAATTTTTCGTGCAAGACCCAATTTTTCGTGCAGGACCCAATTTTTCGTGCAAGACCCAATTTTTCGTGCAAGACAAAATTTTACATGCAAGACCAAAATTGTGTGCAACACCAAAATCGCGCAAGATGCACGTGACCTATTGTGTATGGTGGCCCTAAAGGGACATCGCACATTTCTGCGTAGATTTGTTTCAACGGAACGTGTTTAGCATTGTCGAATAAGAAGCTGGTAGTATTTGTTGAATTTCTATGAACATCAAACGAGGAAAGCAGCTTTGTACAGTAACGTTCAGATGTTGACCTTTTACATCCGTGACCGTTACCACTCAAAACTTCACTTCATTTCAAATGCAGAATACTACGCAACTATGGACAAATATTCAAATTAAAGTTAAAATGAATGGATTTAATTTGGAAACTGGTGGAAAAGCCATGCTCATGTGCGTTTAAACATAATTATGTAATGCCAATCTATTGTTTTGGATACAATATTGAATTTTTGCATTATTTGAAATTTATTTTTAACTGTAGATTTAAGCACAAGTGCCTACACTTGAGTATTTAGTTAGATTCAATTATGTGGGGGGATAGCCATTGCTACTAATACTGTCCACAAGTTTGTATCTACTGAATTGCAAATTCTTGAAAGATTGAATAATAACAATTATTATAATATATTTGTTTTTTGTATTTTGTTAAGTTAATAATAAAATAAAAGTTGAAAAGAACAGAAAACATTAAAGAATAGAAATTTATCTACCTGGTGGTTATTTTTATTTGAATATTTGTCCATAGTTGGGTAGTATTCTGCATTTGAAATGAAGTGATTTTGAGTGGTAACGGATGTAAAAGGTCAACATCTGAACGTTACTGTACGAAGCTGCTTTCCTCGTTTGATGTTCAACACATACTACCAGCTTCTTATTCGACAATGCTAAACACGTTCCGTTGAAACAAATCTACGCAGAAATGTGCGATGTCCCTTCAGGGCCACCATACACAATAGGTCACGTGCATCTTGCGCGAAAATGTTGGTGTTGCACACAATTTTGGTCTTGCATGTAAAATTTGGTCTTGCACGAAAAATTGAGTCTTGCACAAAAAATTAGGTCTTGGACGAAAATTTAAGTCTTGCAGGAAAAATTTGGTCTTGCACGAAAAATCAAGTCTTAGACGATTTTGTTGGAGGTCTTGCACGAAAAATTAAGTCTTGCACGAAAATTTAAGTCTTGCAGGAAAATTTTGGTCTTGCACGAAAAATTAAGTCTTGCACGAAAATTTAAGTCTTGCAGGAAAAATTTGGTCTTGCACGAAAAATCAAGTCTTGGACGATTTTGTTGGAGGTCTTGCACGAAAAATTAAGTCTTGCACGAAAATTTAAGTCTTGCAGGAAAAATTTGGTCTTGCACGAAAAATCAAGTCTTGGACGATTTTGTTGGGGGTCTTGCACGAAATATTGGGTCTTGCACGAAAAAACGAGTTAGTCTTGCATGAAATTTTGGGTGTTAGGCAAAAAAAGACGGTTTTGCATTAATTCCGCTTTGGCTTGCCATAGGCGGGACCACTTCGCTCTGGTAAGCTTTACTTTGGCTGTCCAAATCCTCCGATATTTAGGATCAGCTGGAAACAAATGAAGGCTTACTCTATCCTTGGTAGTTTTGCTACACCCAGCAGCTACACATCTAGTCGGCATGACTGAAAACAGTTGTATTTTTACCCTGATTTAGAATAAAAAACCGGCATGATAAACTCGTAGACAAAGACTTGTTGCATGCAATGCGCGCATAATGCAAGCCAGGCCCGGGTAGCGCACCCCCGCAGCGAGGCAATTCTCTGCCTCGATTTTTGTCATACCCCACGCGAAGTTTTATGTTAATGAGGCTTCCCTTTGAGGGGCGGAGTGGTATGACTAAACATTTTCAAAAATTATTTTCTCCCATTTATCACAGAAAATAAACACAACCTCACACATAATGTTGTTGTCAATATGATACTTTATTGATTTAAGCAAAAAAAAACCTTATTACATGTTTCCTTTAAGGGCCCCTTTTTATTTTGGTCCAATTCGAGTCAAAGGTACTTTTATAAGGTAATTATTTTGACTCGCCCGGCGGGCGACTGGGGGAAGGGTTTTCACTCGCCCGCCGCAAGTTTCACTCGCATTTGGCGACCGGGCGACCCCTAAGGTCGAACCCTGCTAAACTAGAGCTATGTCTGTTGGTCGAACAGAACGTATGGCTTTTCCGCCGTCTGTTGATGACGTCACCGTGACGTCATATCAAATTTTTAATGCTATTGGCAATATTTACTTAAATGCACGGAATACAAAAAAACCAATACTGATAAATTTATGCGTTTCACAAAATTTCATTTTTTATGAACTCGTGATGACCTCGCACATATTTGTACAATTTTTATATAAATAACCTATCAAACCTAATACAAAACTAGTTTTGAATGTAGCCTGTTTTGATCCAGAATAATGAAGATACAATGAAAAAATTGAAATCAGTAAAATTGGGCGTAATCCCCGACCACACTGCATTCTGGTGTTTATGACTTCAGACTAGCGCCCTCGAACAAAGATACTAGCAAATTGGGAGACCGCCAACAAAGGGCAAGAAAGCTCAGTTAGTAGTGCGTCGGTCTTGTATTCCTGCTTTTCCAATTTCTGTGTTCACTTTGAAGTAAATTATATTTATTAATAATTTGCACTCCTACCCACTCGTTTTTCAAAGGCACGCCAATCAACAAGCCGCCAGTCTTGGGCTTCCGTGACCTGAACCTCTACAAACTCTACAAGCTTGTCCAGGACTTTGGGGGTTGCCGCAAGGTGACGGACAAGCAAAAGTGGCGTCACATCGCTACCAAAATGGGCATCCCCGCCGTCACCACCTCGCAGCCTTACAACATCAAAGCGGCCTACAACAAGTGAGTCACAGATATTCTTAGGCCCCCAAGTCAATTAACAATTGGTTAATCAACCAGGAGCCGGTAGATTGTAATCCTCTTTTTTAACCATTGCCCGCTTCTAAAGAAATTGTTTACAGGTTTACTGGTTTGAAAGGAAGATGAGATTTGAAGGTTTGCTTTGCGAAAAGGCAATAAGATATTGCGATAACATCACGGTATTACTCTTTAGTGAGATGTGTGGTTTTGAAAATAACTGGAGGGTACTCAACATTTTGGACAGTATGCTCTGCCCGTCGTCAGGAGACTGAAAGATTTCAACGTTGAAGAGGGGTTATATAGAGCCTGGAAGAACCTCAAAGAGTTTTCCACTTGGGACTTGCCTGTTGGCAGCTCCTTTGATCTTTTTACTTCATCCAGTACAGTGTGGTATGAAAGCTGTGGTTTGTAGCTGTCATTGTGTAAGCCCCCATTGTCATGTAAAAAGTCCAGTTGGGATAACCAAAGCACACTCTGGCAGGTATAATCTCCCTATTCATACTACAAAAGGCGTAAAAACCGGACACTGCGTGATAAACAGTTGCAAGGAGTCACATATTGGGGAACTTGATTTTATAATCTGTTTATTGTCCAACAAAACTTCTGAGAGTCAGGTGTATACTGCTTTACTAAAAGCCTCATTACACAGGATGGCGACCTTTGTGCTTCTAAAGAAAAGAAATATCATGGCTAACCAAGTTTAAAAGTATTTTCTATTGCTTGAATTTTTTTTCTTTCTGTGTCCTTAAAATTTAAAAACAACAACAATTGCAACAGGTGTGTTATAACAAAAACTATTCCTGAAATCCTGCAAAGGTCCTAAGTTCATCCTGATTTTGTGCTTCCAAGTCCCTGTTTTGTTTTCATTCTTATTCTACCTTGCTCCCACATTTTCATCCTTCCTGGTTGATAGCCTGTATTCTACAACCTCTACATTCCACTAGGAATTTGGCTTGTTGGGCAAATCCCAACACCACTGACATTACAAACCAGACATCAAACCAGATATTTTCCTGTACTCTTAAATGTATAACTATTTGACATCTCTTTACATAGGTAATTTGTTATTGAAAAGTGCACTTAATATTTAAACATTAACAAATTGTCCATGCTTTTCCAGACAATTTAGGACACTGTTGTTATGCTGTCATTTCCAGGATCTCCCTCTCACCCCCCACCTCCTTTCAACGGGCTAGGGCCAATTTAATGACTGTCCCACTTTGTAGCGGCATCCTCCACAAGTCAGCTTCTCGGCTGCAAATAAGGATGATTAGCCCCTGAATTAATACTATTATTATTATAGATGTGTATGTCGTTGTTTTCCCCAACAGGTACCTGTATGCTTTTGAGGATTACAATCGCAAGCTGGGTCCAGGCATCAGCTTACCCAGGACTCGAAGGAGGTCCTCGTATGGCGAGCACTGGTCCTTGCCCACCCTGCCCGTCCTGACCAAGATAGACAAGACGCCCCCTTCATCAAAGAAGACGAAAGAAGAGTCAGAAAGTGAAGATGAGCCGTCGATGACCTCACCGAGAGGCAAGAAGAAGGTAAAGATCTCCCTCTCACACCCACCTCCTTCCAAACAGGAACCGGGGCCATATTCATGAAGCCTCACTAACTAGGCAGCCAACCAGGCCATAGTAGGATACTAACATGCCTAGTTAGTCTTGGTTGCAAGACGGCCTAATCGCGTAGGATGCCGATGCGGGCGCCCTCTAACACACGCCGTAGACCACGCCATGACATTCTAACCCTCCTATGGTTTTACCTTTCAAAATCTGCTTACTTGACAAAATGACTGTAAATAAGTATGAACCTTTCAAAACGCTCCAGAATTTGTTGCTACTGCACTACTACACCTTTCAAAACCTATTAAAAGGTATTTTTTTTCTCACACCAGTTTGTTCTGAAAGTTGTTTTACCTTTCGAAATCTTTCATAGGTTTCGTTTGTCAGACAGTTTTCTCGCCTTTCAAAACATTTCAGTCCAAGAAACTTGAACTTATTTTTTTTGGTTCACACCAGTTTGTTCAGAGAGTTGTTTTACCTTTCAAAATCTTTCATAGGTCCCTTTTGTCAGACAGTTTTCTCACGTTTCAAAACCTTTCAGTTCAGGAAACTTGAAAGGTTTTGAAAGGTCAGACACATCTATGGCAACTGCCCTATATAGGAGGGCTAATAGGACGTCTTGTCTAACTCGCCTAATCGTTTGGTCATGGCTTGGTCTACGGCGTACGTTAGAGGGCGCCCGCATGGGCGGCCTACGCTAGCTGCATACCGCGATTAGATCGTCTTGCAAACAAGACTAAGTAGTACCGTAATTTCCTGCGGTAAAGACGCGGCTTATCTGACTTTCTAGACCACAAAAACATCGCCGCGCCTTATCTTTCAGTGCGCCGTATATGATGTCGCTTGAGTTCAAAGTGATGGTCTTTGTGTGAAGAATTCTTTGAACGCCGCAATCTTACTCAATAATGCGGTCAACCAATTAGCCCAACTCTCCGGACATTGTGACCGTGTTTCCATTAACAATAAAGAAGAAGAAGAAGAATGCCGCGATGTGTTGATCCCCCTACGACCATACATGTATGTGATTTAGCACTCGGCAGCGTGCGTAGTCTTGTTTGCAAGACGATCTTCGCGATGCGGGGCGCCCTCTAACGTACGCCGTAGACCACGCGCGAATTACCGCATCGGCGGCCTACGCGCGCTGCATATACCGCGATTAAGATCGTCTTGCAAACAAGACTACAGCGTGCGCTGCATGACGCGTACAACAGCGATAAAAAGCTGGCCCGTAGTACTATGTGGCCTTTTTAAAAACTTTTTTTCGTCTACGTTCCGGCTTCATGCAATTCACCATCCGAACTACACAGCGCGGAGCATTCACAACGACTGGAAAAAAGACTAGGGGGTGTCGCAATTAGGGATACCATGCACGCGATCGCTGCATGTGGTGTACATGTACATGTGCATGTGCATGTACATGCAAGCAAAGTAAACCTCATGCGATATTGTGACTACTGGTTTGAAGTTTGCATACATTGTTTGCGTGCCAGATAAACTCAAGTACTCAGCAAATTCTTGCTTGAAATAAAGTAGTGGGATCGTTCTAAGGCAACAAAATGACCCCTTTGTGGCGATGTACCTACACCGGCGCCTGGTGTTCTTCTGGGTGCGTTCAAGCATGCGCCTTATTCGGCAGTGCGCTTTATCTGTTGACGTTTGAAATTTTTTGGGGTGATTTTAGGGACCTGCGTCTTAACCGCCGTGCGGCTTTACCGCAGGAAATTACGGTAGTCTAGTATGGAGTTGACAACCAAATTGTAATTCATGAAACCTTAAAGAAACGTGCTGACAGTTACAAACTAGAAGAATTTAGTAACATATATAAATAACTGGAATTGTTGTGCTTTTTTGGTGAAATGGGAATGTATGGAATGGGATGACAATATACTATATTGTGGCAGGTGTATTAGGCTAATCCATGTCCAGCATTTGTGTGGATTAGCATAGCACGTCATAGTTCTACTAATTCCATGATTCTTCTGGCCATGTGGTCTGTGATAACTAGTGACCTAGAGTTACCCTGGATCAACACTAACTTTAGTAAAGAAACTTTGAATGCAACTAACGCTGGTAATGTTTGATGAATACCAATTAGTTACCAACTGGGCTCAGTATTTTACGTCAACTACAGACCTTTTTAGTACAAACTAGACTTTTTAAGGTTTCTGAATATGACGTCATCCCGGTGAGTATCCAGCTCGCTGCCGTGTGGTATTATTTTTTGGTAGCACAAAAAATTCCCTCTGGAACCCGCCTCGTAGACATGTATTCTGTGGCATGTAATCATTACGGAACCAGTCTCAGTAACGTTACTAGATTTTCTGTCATTGACTGACGAAGAACTTGAATATCTTGTGTTAAATAAAGATGCGAAATCTACGAAGGCCGATATCGACAAGGCAGTGAATATTTATGAAGTGTAGTGGAACAAATACAGCATGGTTTATTTCTCGGTGTAGGTCAGCTCGACTTTCCTCCGTCCGCTTTGCGTCGGGAGGTAGTCGAGCTTACCTACACCTCAGGACCAGTAATTCCCACTACTTCCCCCTCAAACCATGCTGTATTTGTATAATCCTGTGTTCATGAAACTTTGTCCATGATCCAACAGACCTGCTCCAGAGACAGCATCCAGAGACCATGGCATTACACAAATGCATAGTTCAATCCAACAGGAAACCAATGAAACCAGGATTCACCATTAATGACCTCTTGGACCGTTCAAAGCAAATACCTTCAGTCTTTTTTTAAGTTCCTGTGCTTAGTTGTTCACGGCCGTTCAGATTGCTCAAAACCGGAAATCTATTCTCTATTGAAAAACAAAAGAGGGCGCTGTCCAATCGAAGGTCATTTTATGAAAACGAGCACTTTCTTAGTCGTGCAAACGACGTACCACGCTGCCGCCATGTTAGTGCAGCGCGTCCCTAGTAGCACTCATGCAGCAAAGTGTTGGCAAAGTATGACCGAGCGAGGGCGCTTATTTAGATTTCCTCCTATTTAACACCGTGTGTAACGTGAACTTGGCCGAGGATCCACGTAGCTATGCTAAACAAGGAATTTAAATTTTGTAATTCCAGTCACACAAACATAATTTCTTGCAATAATCACGAACAGGATTTTTATTTTATTTGTTTATACACGAAAATTGCTCATCACAAGGCCTTATGGCCACTCAAAGGTGCGGACTACAAAAAAGGAAGAAAGTAAAAAAAAAAATAACTCTGCTAAATACAACATAATGCACCGATAGTAACAAGTTGTTTTAAGTTGTTGTATTTAGCAGGCAATGCATTTCTCCTGGTATTTATGTGTTTTGTTGCACCTAGCAGCCTTGCTGGTCGGTATACCAGCATAACCCTACACAATGCAACATAATTGCAAATCTGTTGCATGTTGTTGCATTTGAGCAGGGTTCTATTTCAGCTGTGTTGCATTATGTTGCATGTGGCAGGGTGTTCACAAAATACACTGTGGTGGTTAGAGTATAAAAAGAGGGTTTAAAGATATCTATTCACATTTTTTCTTGAGCGTGGTTGGTTCTATTGGTTTCTATTGAGTCCTCACATTTATAATCCCAATTCAATAACATAAACCACAACGATGTCTCTTCAAATTTGTTAGGGCAATAAGAAGTCCGAGGCCAAGACGGAAAAAGAAACGCCAAACAAGAAGGACAATAAAACCAGGGAGAAGGAACGCAGAGCGGATGAGAAGAGACTGAAGGAGAAACGGGAGCGGGAGGGCCGGCTAGAGAGAGAGAAAAAGGAGAAAGTGGCCGCGGAGGACGTCAAAAGGGACAAAGCAAAACAGGAGAAGGAAAGGAAGGAGAAGGAAAGCCGGGAGAAGGCTGGAAGGAAAGGAAAGGACGCCGGAAAGGACGCCGGAAAGGACGCCGGAAAGGACGCCGGAAAGGACGCCGGAAAGGACGCCGGAAAGGACGCCGGAAAGGACGCCGGAAAGGACGCCGGAAAGGACGACAAGATTGACGACAAGATTGACGACAAGAAGGACGACAAGGAGGCGGAGCAACAGAAGCAAAAGCGACTCAAGGAGAAAGAGAAAGACGCCAAGAGGCGACGAGATCCAAGGACGCTGGAAGGACCAGGCGGGAAAGCCGGCGATAAAGAAGAGGAGGACGACTCGGGAAATGATGCACCGGAACAAAAGTAGGTCACTGATTGGTATATTGATATTAATAATAAGCAGTTTTTATATAGAGCACTTACTCCTATCCGACAAGACTGATACTCAAGGCGCTATGTTAATATTGTCTCTGCTCATTGGGCCCACGAAAAATATCAATTTTTGTGACTCCAATGTAAATAAGCCTTTAAAATGTTTTTGGGGGGCTATCCCAGGTTAAAGGGATAGTATACGTTTGGTAATTGGAACCCACTGTTTGTTTCAATCATATATAGTTATAGATACTGTATATACCATAAAACTAGCTTGTACAAATTTCATTTCAAAAGGTGGTAGCGATTTTTAGATAATGCTAAAAAATTTGGAGCGGTTAAAAAATCAATTTAAAAATCATGTACAAAACCTCTGGTCTTCCGAATAAGTTAAAATACAAAGCAGCTAGTATAACAACCATCTCTGCCCTCACAGGTACCCATTTACTCCTGGGTGGGGAAAAGCAATGAGTGACAAAGTGCCTTGCCCAAGGGCACACATAATTATATGTAAACACCAGCAATCGTGGACCCCCTATACTTCCTCTTTTGTTTGTATTTTAACTTATTCGGAAGACCAGAGGTTTTGTACATGATTTTTAAATTGTGGACGGTCGGTCAATCGTGGACCCCTTGTTTTTGCCCTAACCCAGTTGTCCCTAGTCCACAATTGCTGGTGTGTACATACTCACAAGAGCCATAGTCCCAGGCCGGACCCGAACCCACAACCTACAGTTTTACCCACAGACCGCAAATTCAATGCTCCAGACCACGAGGCAACAGCACTCCACAAATCAAGTTGAAGCAAAAATACTCATAAAAGTCAACTTATTTTGGATTCAAAATCAAGTTGATCACAAATCTAATCTCAAATGAAACTCGACAAGTGACCCCTTGTAAATTTTGGTCTATTTTCAGGCCAGACCACGACCCTTCTATCCAAGCTGACTTTGATATCGGTGAGAAGATCAAGGTGCAGTACGGCCGAGGCAGGACGCAGAAGATCTACGAGGCAAAGGTACAAAACATCAAACCGGATAGGCTCATCGCTCATCTGCGACCCCCACAGCGTTATTGGCATTTCTACCACGACCTTAACGCGTCCATGGCGCTCGCAAGGCAACTGCACGGCGACCCCAAGGCGTTATTGGCATTTCTACCACAACCTTCATTCGACCGTTATTTGCTTCGATTAATCCATACTCTTTCGGGCCGTTAATTATTGGCTTAATTTTAAGTGTCTCGATACTTTTTGTGTTGATTTTATATTTCAAACATCTTGTCTCTGACACCTTTGGAAAACCTTTATTGGTTTGTGTGCAATTTTTATTTTATTTAGTAATTTCACTTGGAAAAGTGTTCTGCTATGAACCGTGAAATATAATTTATAGATCGTCTATCATGATGGCGGTTTTAATATATTTGTTGAAGTGAATAAGGAAAATGTACTCTTCATGGTATGCACAGATCGTTGAATACGAAGTTAAGGGTGAACAAGTAGTCTACACCATTCATTACATGGGATGGAACGTCCGCTTTGATGAGGTCATAATGGCCGACCGCATCCTGGGATGGGCAGAGAAGAAACGGGAGAGGCAGCAGAAAGACCGAGAGAAGGAGCGGAAGGAGAAAGAGCTGGAAGCGGAGCGGGAGCAGAAAGAAAAGGAGGAACGGGAAAACGAGCGGCGGGAACAGGAAAAGGCCAAGCAGGAGCTGGAAAAGGCCCAGGAGGAGCAGAGGGAGAAGGAGCGCAAGGAGAAAGAGCGCAAGGAGAAGGAGCAGAAAGAACAGGAAAAGAAGGAAAAGGAGCGCAGAGACAAAGAGGAAAAGCTGCAGAGGGAGAGAGAGGAACGGGAAAAGGCGGAACAGGAAGCCAAGGTCAAAAAAGCAGAGAAGGAACGGGAACGGGCGAAAGAGCCAAGAAAGACGCCAGAAGAAAAAGCAGAGAAGGAGAAAACCCCGGCTAAGAGTTCTGGAAAGAGAGGTCGTCCATCTCTGTCCAAGACGCCCACGTCCACTCCAGTGAGCAGCTCGTCCGGGAGCGCTACTCCACCCACCGTTGCCACCACCCCGGGGAGGTCGACTCCTCCTCAGGACGCTGGCGCCAGCATCGGCAAGTCACCGGTTCTGAGCAGGTCCTATCCAACTCGTTCCAGCAGGAGATCAGACAGGAAAAGCTTGTCGGAATCCCCGTTTGCTTCTGGTCTTCCAGGTAAATATTTTTTTGACTATAGATTTTTAAGCTAGCCGTACCAACCAGTTACTTTCTTGAGTCTTTTGGTGGGATATGACTAGTCACAGTGTCTACGAGATGATCTGGCTGTTGGTGACTAGTCTGTGTAAAAGGCCATGGCAGTGGAAGTTAAGGTGGAATGAAAATCACCAAACTGAAACACACATACTAAATCCTGTGAACGCCTCATATTTAATCATTTTGGTTTTATGAACTGACGAGCGGGTGTGTGTGTGTACTCAGGCACTGACACGTAATATAATAATATTGGCTCTCATGGTGTGAAATGCAAGCATACAATTCGGGAAAAACACTTGGAAAGGTTTGAGACAAATTTACTCCATCCGAAGACTTGCGGGTACGAAAAACATTTAACTAAAACCTTTAAACTGGTGAAATATATGAATGTTTCAGTTTTTGACAACAAAATTAAAAGGAATGGTCGCACACGCATGACTTGGGTTTCAGGTTTGTGACCCGCACTCGTATGCTACAGAGTGTCAGTTTGTGGAGTCGGTGATGCCTGTCGGTGACTGATTGAACAAAAGCATATTGTGCAAAACTTGTGAATAACTTGGTTTTGCATGACTCCAACACCCCAGTTGGAAAACGGGTTATAATAGAAGATTCATTGAGAAACGGATTTTACATTTGATGAGAACCTTTTATAAGAGTGAGGTGGAATTAATTAATTCATTTGTCTCGTCTTGCAGCCAAACCAAGACCGAGAAGGAGTTCAGGCTACTCAGAGAGTGTCTCTAGAAGTGAGCGAGAGTGTAAGTATTCTAAATACTCTTCATAGATATCTCGCTTTGTCTTTTGGATTTTTTGCCACCTGCCACCACTCAGGCTGCAATGCCGTGGCCTCGTGGTCTGGAGCATTGAATTCGCAGTCGGTGGGTAGAGCTGCATGCAGGTTGTGGGTTTGAGCCGGGCCTGGGACTATGGTGCGTGTGCCCTTGGGCAAGGCACTTTGTCAATCATTGCTTCTCTCCACCCAGGAGTAAATGGGTACCTGTGAGGGCAGAGATAGTTGTTATTCGCTGCTTTGCGCTGTAATGGCAGCATTGAGCAGTATACTTCCCAGGGAGCTGAGATGGTATTTGGAATATTGGCCCAATGAGCAGGGATAAAAATGACATAGCGCCTTGAGTACCATTTCTGGTAGATACACAAAAGTACTGTATTATTGTTATTATAATGCTATCACACATTTACCAACTCTAGGTGTGCGTACCTTGCCAAAAATTGCTATGAGCTTTTTCCTCTCAATCATGTGATAACAGTGGTCTAATATGTTGACTAAGGCTGAGCTTATTCATCAATATTTACATCTTTATTATCTGCCCAGGGACTGACAGCGAAAGTGAAGAAGTAGAAGAAAGCAGCTCACAGGAGAGCGAATCCCAGCACCCGGAAAGCAAGGACAGTCAGGAGAGCGTGGATGAGGAAGAGAAGGGCCAGCAGGACATGGGAAAGACAGAATCACAGCCAGAGCTAATCCTAGAGAAGCTCAAAGATGACAATCTGGACCTGAATGTGTCCACCGAGGAGGAAGAGGTGGAGAAAGTCGTTAAGGAAGATGTGCTAGAGAGGCCAAAAGAGGATGCCGATGTCAAAGATGCCTCGGAGGAAAAAGATCAGGAAGGAAAGAAGGAGCTGGTCAAAGAAGCCGAGGAGATTGAATCAGAAGAGGCGAAGGTTGCATTGAAGGAGAACCCACCCGAGCTGATTCCCGAAGAAGACCTTCCAGTCCAGCCTGAGGAGACTTCCAAGAAAAAAGAGAAGAAAGAGAAGAAAGACTCCAAGAAGGAAAGCAAGAACAAGTCCAGGAAGGAGAGCAAGGCCAAGAAAGAGCAGGCCCGCCAGAGCTCGGGTGATGCCAGGAAAGAGACCAAAGGGAAGAAGGAGTCTGCCAAGAAGTTGTCGCAAGCGAAAGCCGAGGCAGTCAAGGAAAAGGAAAAGGAAAAGAAGGAGCAGGAGAAAGAAAAGAAGGAGCAGGAGAAAGAAAGGAAGGAGCAGGAGAAAGAAAGGAAGGAGCGGGAGACGGTTGAGGAGATGATCGCTGTCAAGACAGAGGTTGAAGATGAGGGGAAGAAGAAAAAGGGAAGAAAGCGTGGAAGAGGAAAGACTCTTGAGAGCAAGGCGAAAGCCAAAGATGACGGCGACAAAAATGAGGCTGTTACCGAGCCCCAAGAAAAGAAGAAGAAAGATTTCGACCAGAAGCACAGTAAAAAAGGTGAGTCTGCCAAACCGGACACAAAACAAGAATCAAGTACCAAGGACAATTCTGTGGACTCTGAGAAAGCGGAGAGGTTTCCATTCACCTCCGAGCCTCCTTCCAGCAAGGGTAAATTTCTGCTCTCGACCCCACCGACGTCGCCAGAGAATTCGTCGCCCTCGTCGCCGGCGGGCCAGGATCCCGCCAAGAGCTCCCACCATGAAGCAGACGACGAGCGCGTCAGTAGCAAGTCAGACAGCGATGCCATGATTGAGGTGGGCAGTCTCGGCGAGTCCAGCCAAGCGGGGCAACGGCATTCTCCGCACCACGATGCCAGCTCCTCCAGCAGTAGTGCTGACATTGGCATGGGGCACGGCCCCATCGTAGCCACCGACGCGAGAAGTGTTAAGATTGACCCGATGGACACGCCGTCCCCCAAGAAGCGAAAACGCAACACCTCCGAGTCCGAGACTACGCACAAGCGGTCGCACAAGCGGAACCGGCGCCAGTCCTCCATCTCTGCTTCTGTCGCCGAACGCCGTCGATCGTCCACAAGGGACCAGCCTCGGAACAGCAGCAGCGACACGGATGAAACCCAGTCGGACACCAAGCACAGCCACAGCCACATCGGACTTCGGACAGAGAGACGAGAAGCAGAGAAGAGGATGATGGCAGAAATGCTTCCCAAGATTAGCAACAGTCCAAGCACCAGCAGGGTAGAAGGGCCACCCATACAGCGCAAGTGGAATTTCCTTATAGGTTCGTATGTAATTGGCTTATGAACCATTCCCATATTTTCTCATAAGCTCCACCTACCTTTTAGGTTATGTACACTTCTCTTAGGGCATCCCTTTTTATTTCTTTGGTTCTCATTTTTGACCGACTCTATTTTAGGCTGCCGACCATATCAAGAACCTATTAACACACAAATAAACATATACAAAAAAATGAAAGTTAAATTCACACAATCGGGCTCTTCGTTATTTGATAAGATACTGAAAATGATTACCAGATTTATACTCAAATTATGGCTTATATAAAGCAACCAGTGGAATCCTAGAAGATGAGAGGATGTTGCCTCTCATCATAATTATTATACAGGGTTTCCACCCAAAAAAATGATACCCATTTTCAAATTCATATTATTGTAAAACTACTTAATTTTTCAGAAAAAGATAAATGTCTGTGGAAAGGGTAGAATGTCCTCTGTCCAATGGTACAAGGCTCATTACGTCATTGCCATGAATGACTGAACAAACTGACTGGCCCAACTTCAAAGGCAAACAAATCTGAGAATCATATAAATGAAGAAGGGACAGCCTGACAAGTTTGACTCGTGTATTGTGGTCAGCCGACTACATTCACTAATAGGGTGTAGTATTTTTTAGTATTTGGGTATTAAGTACTTTAACCCAAATTGTATTTGTAGTATTTTTAAGCATTGGGTCTTTTGGCTAGTTGAGTGTGTTTGGTTCAGATGTACCTACACCCAGCAACCTTAGTACTACATATTACTATGTACAGTATTTGAGGTGAAGTACCAAATACTACAAATTACTACAGGCATTGCACACAAGTAGGTGAGAGTACTGCATACTACATTTTACTACTACATGTAATAGTATTTTGTAGTATTCGGTGACGTTGGGGTAACGTCCGTCGATGTCAGTTTTTTATAATAATCGATTAATCGGAAATTCAATATCGAGTATACTCGATATATCGATTATTTCCCGTGTACAAGATGAAGCCTAAAAACAGCGTTCAATATACTGAAGTCCGACAGTTTAATAGGTACGTTGCATATCCCGGTTTTCGGCTTGATTCTCCGCGCATGTTGTCGGTCCGAACAATATCAAATTGCGCCAGCCGCGTGTTATAAAAATAAGAAAAAAGATTACGGTTGCCGCTTTCGCTTGCTAGCTAGGCGAATAGCAGGGTGCAGAGAACGCTCCCGCAATTCTCGACTCGTGATTGGCCACGGGCCACCCCAAAATGACGCAGAGCCTTTGTGACTCGCCGACATGGAGTCAGTCGGCGACGTAAAGAGTTACATGTGTCCCCTCACCCCTGTACCTACCTACCCACAGCAAAAATAAACCATCCCATAAAAAAGAAACGTCCAATCTTGTTCTTCCTTTTAACAATCTCTTCTTTTCATTGGGTGTAATTGTATGCCACAAAGTGACATTTCCCAGCCTATTGAAAGTAATGGTCGGCCACATGTTGGCCCGCTTGCTACAATGTGTACATTTTGTAGGTCAGCTGTCAATCATTGTCTGGATTTCTTGCTCCTATTTGAATATATTCGGAAAATACTTCCGATATAATTCTCCCGTGGTTTTACTTTATTCCTCTCGCACTATAAAGCGTTTATTATGTAAAATTACACCACGGAACCATTATAAATTAAAAAATGTAACAAGCTCTTACAATTTCCACGAAATAGATCGTTTTTTGTTAAATACAAGAAGAACGGAAAATAAATCGTATTAAATTTCTCCCTTAAATCTGTTGGAAAAATGTTTAGAAGCTCAAAATAATAGGTGTTAAGGTTCTGTTTTCTTTTGTTAACTTTTTTATTTTAAACAATGAAACCAGAAATAAATGTTAATAAATAAACCTGGAATTTATTTCGCTAGCCTCGTAATTTAATGGTCAGGTGTATGTCGACTTTAGATATCAGAAAAACCAAGAATAAATCGTATTATTATTTATCCCTGAAGTCGGTTGGGAAAATTTTAGAAGTTCATTCAAATAAGTCTTTAAGTATCCTTTCTCTTTTATTCTTTCTTTAAAAACAAGGACAATAACATAATTAACCTTAGGAATATAACCTTTTTATTTGTACATCTTAATACATTTTGTAAATAAGTACAGCAAACTTTTGCAAAATTACTTACAGCCAATTTATTCACCATCGGTTGGGTCTAGAGATAAATAAATTCGCTCCAGAAATACACCGACCAGGGCCTTTTAAATAAATTCTGTATCTGCCAGGCAAGGGTTGGTGTAAAGTAAATATAATTTATCTTTGTTGGAGATAAGCTGGCCTGGACAACATTCTTTGAGTAGTTGTGGTTAGAGAAAGTCTGCGGTTAAAGAAGTCAACACCTTTGAGGTTTTACTCTGCAAGCGGTCGTGAACTATAGTGGCGGGCGTGGGTAAAACGCAAAGAACAACTTCACAACCGCAGTTGGTCGTCCAATGTATTTTATTTAATAGGCCTACTCAAAAGCTTTAAGCTTACAAATAAAGACGGCAGCTGTTCTAATATAAAAGCCATGAGATTTTCTGGATAATCTGACACTCTTTCGGTGTTTTCGATATCATTTAGGAACATCGAAATTTTGATACATCAAAATTTTCGATATATCGAAATGTCGATATTTCGATATGATTAAAAAAGTAACATCGGCGATATCGATGTCAAAATAGTATCGATTATTTGAGTAATATCGATACATCGACGGACGTTACGTTGGGGTTAAACTTGATTATCTCCAAAAGCGATTCTTAGGTGCCTGGGCTGCTAGCATCCTTTTCCCTGCCACACAACTGTTTTAATTCTCGAAATCTTTTGATTGTAATCCTTGAAATCGTTTGATTTGTAATATTTTTGTTTGTCCAGACGTTAGTCACATCAACGACCCGGAGGAGAGGATATCTCTGATCCAGAGGCAGTTGAACGACCTCCGCAAGATCTACATGCAACTCAAGCAAGAGGTGGCCACCATCGACCGACGCAGGAAAAAGTTCAGGCGAAAAGAAAGAGAAGGTAAGGCAATCACTAAAAGCTCCTTGTTTACGTAACAGTCGGTGCAGCAATGGTGTTCTGCCGCCTACTTACTCGAGGATGGTTCTCGAACCATGTGTCTAGTCTAATTTTGCGATCACCCTAACTTGACCTCCAGTGACCTCTGACCTCAGTATGTGACCTTTACTAGTATCACCATCACATGCAAGTTTCTATATTGCATCTATGACCAAAGTTTGATTTAAATTAAGGCCAATTTTGAAATTCCAGCCTTTTTTACAACTTACCTTTATACTTGACCTTTGACGCAACTATCATATGTGACCTGTTCCAACGAAACCCGGACAAAGTCGCACAATGTGTTTTGTCACAATGTACTCCTGAAGTCATTTCGGGATGGATTTTACCATTTTGAGGTTTTAGGTTTTCCTAAGTCACTCACTATTAATCTACAATCTCCTCAAAATTGAACAAAATCCGTCTACCAGAAGTGTGTTTTTTTGTCAATTTTGTGAAACATTTGTGTACAGAAATAATAGGCTTTTCTGAACTTCAAAGCTGTCTATCTCATAATTAGGTTGTCAGGGTGTTATCACTAAATCCAGACCCCAGGGAAGATAGTGTGGGGGTACATATGTAAACGATACATCATTTTAAAGCTGAGAACCTAGAGAATTTGAAAAAAGCAAAATCTGAAAAACTAAAAAGTAGACTTTGTCCGGGTTTCGTTGGAACAGGTCACATATAAAGGTTACAATATTGCAACCATAACCCCAGTTTGATTAGAATTGGACATCCATTTTGCGTATAAGACCAAATTTTTAAAACTTCAACCAAAATGTTTACAGACAACATAATTTGTACTTTATACATGCTACTTGTACGTACAGAATTAGTAATTGCATCATAGTCTCTTTCTGAACTTTGCTCAGGCAAGACAAAAATGATGTTAACCTTGGATCCAGAATCATTGTTGAATGCAATCTTTACTCTCCATGCCCAGTGTTCCATGTAGTTAACTTCATCAGACAATACAATCCTCATTTTTCAATTTCCTTGATTCTTTTTTAATGTTTATATTTTTTTTTCTGCAGCTGCAGCTGCGGCTGCTCTAGCCGGTCAAAAACAATCTTCCGAGAAGAAAGCAACGGACAGCACGTAAAAACCAGCCATTTTTATTTTATAATTTTTTTAAAACTGCACATGAGTATTTGTAAAAAAACAAAAACCCCATCCCTTTTGTGCCAAATTTCCCTCCCCCTCCTGCTATTTATGTCTCCATTTTACTACCAAAAGAATCATAGTCTTCGTAGTACATTTGTGTAATTTGTTTTTATTTTACCAAGAATCTGAATGTTTGCAATAATAACACCCCCACCCCCCTCCCCTAAGCTGCTTTGCATATTTGTGTATACAGTATATGAGATTGGGCATTGTAGTTTTATTTCTATACAGGGTGGCCCCCCAAAATAACCGGACAAGCATACAGATTCTTTTGGTACATAGCGTTATGGGGACAACTCATAGGGTTTGTGTGTAAACTGAAATATCTCAAACTCAGAACACTCTAAAATTCTAAAATTTTCAGGAGCACCCTAATTTGTCCTCTTCTTCATTTTCCTTCATTATACCCTAACCCGATGTTACCTTGTTCTACCTTTACTGAAGACCCAACGCGCTATGGGGACTCGAAAATGTCCCCACTACTCGGTCTGTCTTTTCCAAACAAAAGAGCCTGTCCCCCTAACGCGGTGAGTGCCTACCTATCTTAAAGGACAAGCATACTTCCACTACCCCAAAACTTGGCCAAAACTACCTATACCAAAGGATGGAGAATCTTTCTAAAAGAACAATGATACCAAGATATCTTGATTTGGGCCAGTAGTTTTAGCTCCAGACACTACCGTATTTTGTGAAGTCAGTGGTCAAATCGTACGGGTGACATTCAAAACATTTTGTTGTCTCAAGTAAGGGCAAAGATGATACTTTGTAACTGTATAGTTAAATTTTTTGAATAAGCTATGCGGCCCAAAAACTAGCTTAAAAATGCCCAAAACATGTTTTAGTTTCATTTTGTTAAAGATAGGATACACCATTTGCACATATATTGAAAATATTTACTACCAAATTATTAAGAAATATCTTACTCATTTGAAAGTAAATAATGATTCTAGGCATCCAGCAAAATGATTGCGCTAGACATCCTGTAATTATTCACGAAAAATTGAATTTTAAAAAGAAATTCGCGATCGTCGGACGCTAATTGCGAAAAAAACAAAGATAGCATAAAAATAACTGCTCGACGCCGGTTAAAAACAACCACTGTTTTTCTTGCTTTTCTCAGCATCCGTGATTGTAAAACTTCGGAAAGGTCAGTTAATAGATCTTTACTATTAAATACAACCCCCCAAATCCACCCATTAATGATAATTCAAACAATTGTGTATCCTACCTTTAAATTCGCAGGCGCGGTTTCGTTATTTTTTGTCTCGGTGCCAAAGGGCCCCATAAGACTGTGCTTCACAAAATAGGGTCTGGAGCTAAAACTACCAGCCCAAATCAAGATATCTTTTCGCCACCCATTGGTATAGAAAGGTTTAGCCTCAGGGTAGTGCAAGTATGCTTGTCCGGTTTTGTTATGGGCCACCGTGTATTAAAATAACATGTGCCATACCCAAACAATTAGGACAGTCGAAACACAAATTTTATTTGAAACATACGAGGCAAAAATGTGATAGTATTGACTTGTTAGGAACATACACGCTACACATATAATGGCCCCTTGAAGATGTGCACACAATATACCTGCTTTGTCAAATGTGATTAAGATCTTGTCCGAGTTTGATTTTTCAGAACAAAGGATAATATTTCACAGGAAAATACTAGCGCCCTCGAACAAAGATACCGTCAATTTAGGAGACCGCCAACATAGAGGAAGAAAGCTCAGTTGGTAGAGCGCCAGTCCAGTAATCTGGAGGTCGCAGGTTCAAGTCCCGCATTGCCGATTTCGTTGTTTACTTTGAAAATACCAGCATAAATATTGGATTCCGTGTATAAAAAAAAAAAACAGGATTATTCGCCTGTGTGTCTGCAAACCAAACGCTGTTGGTTTAAATCTTGGTCCGTCATTTCAGAATAATACAGCAATGAACTTTTGTCATCATTCATCTTTTCGATAAGACACGGTCAAATACTATATTTATATAAATATTACTTTTTTGGAAGTTGCACTTTTCCAGCCATTGGGAGTTAAAAGGCACAATTTTTAACAAGAAGTATTTACATGTGTAAATGAGAGACGAAAAATGAAATACAACAAGAAATTGTGTACATACGGTTTTTATTTAAAGACTTTTACACGCTGGTTTGAGAGCTGTGGCCAATTTAATAAAACATGTAAGCACAAAAATAGTTTTGCTCAATAAAAACTGGTTACCAGCCAAAACCCAATGTGCTTTTTCATGCTAAGTAAAACTAGCTGAATAATTTTCATGCTAAGCAAATTTGTGTGCTTACATGTTTTATGAAATTGGCCCCTGCCCTTTGGAAAAGTTGCTTGATATTCGTTCGTGTGTATAATATTTGAAATTTTTTAACTTCCAAGGTTTAATTATTAGTGGTCATGGCAAGTTTAAAATTGGATCGAGGTTTACATGTACATTTGGTGTAGACGTTTATGAGAAAATCTTCATTCATAAATACCTGAGTCAGTCCTATTGGCCGAGAGCCCGTCATGTGGGTGGTTTGAAACGGCTGATAGAAACATCATCCAGTGTCATATTATTAAATTTGGACTCCCATGAAGTGTGGTCTGTTTCGCCATACAAGGATATACATTGTATTTTAGCTCTGCTCATACCGTAAACACAGTCAAATTGTTTAAAATGTATAATTCTTTGCTTGTTCTGACTTTTGGAACCAAACGTATGAATTGGGGAAAAACATCTTTAATGACGGGAAACATTTATTATGGCGCTACATGTAAGCCGTTTAGGATGCTTGATTTAAAACATCAGCCTTCCGTAAAACAGTAACGATTAGATAAAATTGGGAAATAAAATTACGATTTAGGTTGGTGCAACTGTTGATCATGCCAATGAAATAGAATTTGTGACGGAGTTGAAATTAAAAGCCCATGCAGTAAAATGTCATTTGGAACGAACTTTTTTGAATTTTAAATGAAATAATTCATGTGAGGAAGACATTTTGCTCCTGTTAAATGTATAAACAACTATTTGACATCCCTTTTATTGAACAGTGTCCTTTTATAACCCTTGCTCTAGGAGAGTTGTTTATTGCAAGTCAGTGGTACATGTCAATGCACTCTAGCTGCAGCGCATTCCCAGATGACTGATTTTCACATATGGGACAGAGGAAACCCCCTTCCTTTGTGGTGATCATTGTGCTTGCAGAATGTTGTGGTTTCTCAGGAATTCTTTTTAGTTTTTTAGGGGGGGTGCGTTAGGTAACAATAGTCTAGAGAGTGTATAGGTATGGGGGACTCCCTCGGTCTCATATGTGACCTGCTCTTACAAAATCAGAGTAAAGTTGAGAAATTGGTAGCAAAACCAGCAGTCATTACACACATCAAATTAAAAATAGTTCGCTACATTCTACTTCTTGGGTTCGCTCAGTAAAATCAAATTTATATTTTTTCTGCTAATCTTTTGCAAAAAATACCTGGTAGTTCGAAAGTAAACATGTGGGAATTGTATCATGCCAAAATCCAAAAAACAATTCCTCACTGTCAAATCGGCTATTTTCAATCATAACTTAATATAGCATAGCTGAATTTACGCCGTTTTTGTGGGAGCAGGACATATATATTGTGCTGGGTATAGATTTTCAAAGCTCCTACTAGAGACACTATTAGGCAATAACTTGGCATGTGGATAGATCCACAGCATGGCCAAGTTGAACCTCCAGTTTCCTTTGGCATATTAACATAGGCGAATATTGGGGTGTAAAACAAGAGCATAGCAAGGGTTAATGAAGAACTACACTATGATGTCATCTCAGGAAGACATGTCACTTGTGAACACTAAATTTACTGCCATGCACGGACACCAGTGAATCGCCAATAAAAGAACTTACAACAGCAAAATCCTGGCAACTATTTGTGCTGAAATAGCTGCAGCATTGAGGTTCCCGCTAGGAAATCACATCAAAGTTTTGCTCATGAATATGGACAATTTATTTGCATAAAATGGACTAAAATATCCAAAATAATTGCAAAATGAAAATTTAAAATAAGGTTAAATGGGGCACAAAGGTATCTTTTCAAAGATTGCATTGAATAATTACTTTGCATGATTCTTTTAAAAAATAACCATTGTTCAGAAACCACTTCCAGTGCTGCATTTGGCCCACCATTAATATCTGTTTATTAAAGTTGAATTTATGTAATCAATTGCTAAATTAACATTTTACAATGTCATTTTTTGAGAGCATTTCTTTTGAATATAATAGAACCTTTGGAGATGTAGACATTACATGTAGCTTGTTTTTAGAATAATGAATCTGTATTTAGAAAAAAAGATGTGTGCATTTTTGGTGTAGCTTTTACAATCAATACCAAAAAAAGTATGTTTTGTTTTGCACAGAACAGTAAAATGTATCACAGGATCACGAGGCATATCTGATTATTCAGAATTTGTTGTATACTTTTTTTGTGACAATTAAAAGAAGCATCTTGTCTGAACTGATAAAAGAGTTTTTGTTTCATTTGTTCACACTAAAATAATAATTGGTGCTACCACATAAATGTCCAGCCCTGTGGATGGATACATTGTGTTGTGTCCCCTTTGTGCTTGCATGTAAGCATAACCTAGGTACAAAGAAACAAAATAAATTCCCGACCAAAGGTTAACCAGTTCGTGCCGGATGATGTTAATACATGCAAAGTGTTCTTCAGATTCAAAACGGATGACGCATTAACACGTCACAAGCAAGGCTGGAAAATCGTAGGTATGCTTCCCGGTACCATCGGCCTGAACCCGCCTCGGATCCAGTTTTGTTAAAATAATCCTGGCGCGAACTGGCTAATATAAAAGCAAAATTCTGGTTCCTTTGTTTTTAAAGAAATAAAGGGGACGAAATATGATTGGGGTCTGGGTGTTTATTCAAAAGGTACATGAACATGATATATTCAAAAGACTCCCGCAGCCTGCACTAGTAGTACTGTCATTCAAATACCTCTTCAGTCATGGCTGCCGAATGTGGTATTCAGGTTGATGATAGCCTTGAGTGCGAGGTTGTGCTGTATCTGCAATGTATTTACATGATCAGTGTGGGCTGCATTGTGCATGTGTACTAAACTGGCCACCCCCCCACCCCCCTATTCGCCTTGGATTTACGAAAGCAAAGTAAAGAAAAACATAAAACCTGAAATACACTGTACTAAAACTTCAAGGCTGTGAATGAAACTGCCAGTGATTAGACTTCACATGGGTGGCCAGTAGTACACATGTATAATGTACATCCAGTATTACAGCCCACACTATAAACACGTTGTAGATACAGCACAGCCTTGCACTCAAGGCTAGGTTGCAAGACGTTCTAATCGCGATATGCAGCGTGCGTAGGCCGCCGACGCGGTTGCTCTCTAACGTACACCGTACATTGTACCACGTCATGACCTTCGAATGGGACGTATTAGCTAACTGACATAATCACTTGGAAGATTCCGAGCAGAATTGTGTCACATTTGCAGGCGCGTGTGATGTTGCGTGGTATAACCGTGTGTCGTAACATGCATAATCGCTGACTCATTGGTCAAATTTCTGTTACGCCACTAGTTATGCACGCAATGTCACACGCGCATTGCAAATGCGACGCAATTCTGCTCAGAATTTTTCGAGCGATTATGTTAGTTAGCCAAGACGACCTATTCGAAGGTCATGACGTGGTCTACTACGGGAATTAGGACGTCTTGCAACCAAGACTAGGTTGATGACGACGAACACTGGTATGCACTACACAATGTACCAATTCCAAACCACACCTTCTCATAATAATAACAATTTGTTAGTGGCTGTTTATGAGGATCTGTTAAGGAGCAGTTTTTTTCTACCCGACGCTAGAAAAACTTTACAGTATAGAATTCTACAAAAGCAAGATGTTCTTTTACCTTTTAAATTGTGCCGATTGAAAAAGGCAGAAAAGAATGTGCCATACAAATGGCCAATACAAATTGTTGACGCCGGCTTTTGGCCGCAGCATGGACTTATTACCACATAATCTTTTAAAGTTGGGTTGTCCGTCCATTTTCGTTTCTGAACGAATTTTGAAAAAAGACCATGTACTGTATACAAATAATTTTTTTGATTTTTTGCCTTGGCAAGCCATTACATCTTGTAAAAAATTGGTTTTATCATTGCGCCAATTGCGTGCTAACGTTCAGTTGTGCAAACTGGGACTCCGACGGGACGCTTCTAATAAAAATTTGAATGTAATAAATTAATTACTCGCTGTTGGCCAATTTGTTTGTGCGATGTCTCATTCGAAAGCTTAAACAAATACAATTTGCAAACCTATTTTTCAGGGTGCAACCCCCTAAGAGCACGGACACACTAACTTTAATTACATAGCTTGCCTATAAAAAATACCAGTTATACCCGATACCGCGGTATTTTTTCACGCCATACCGTGAATTCGTGTAATCCAATTACCCGCTCAAGCATTGACCACATTAGCTGCATGCATCGACTTCATTTGGCGTTGCCTAAATCACTTGCCAGGTTTTCTCCTCTGTCCTTTTCTCAGGTTGTCGTGTTTCGTGCTCGTCCTCGCTGATCCTTTCCCCTTCTTCATCGGACCCTTGCCCTTTGACCTGGTCTGGCTCGATTTGGACTTCCGGGGCTTTCCCTGTTTTGCGGGCTTGACCCTGGGCCCTTGAATACCATCTTGTCTTCTGGTTTTATTACCCTTCTTCAGTTCTAGCCTCTTCATAGCATTTACAGCGCTGTTCATCGTGGTTAAGGAAAACAAATTGTATTAAGTTCTTTTTTCTCATACGAAAGTATTATAAAGAACTTTTTTACAATGTGGAGTGCCAAGGTCCCAACCCTGTGGTCTGGAGCATTGAATTTGTGGTCTGTGGGTAATACTCCAGGTAATTTTGCAGGTTGTAGGTTCGAGTCCATCCCGGGGTTGTGGTGTGTGTACCCTTGGACAAGTCACTCATTGCTTCCCCCTACCCAGGAGTCAATGGGTACCTGTGACGACAGAGATGGTTGTTGTGGTTGATTTAGCTGCTTTGCGCCGAAATGGCAGCATTGAGCTGTGTACTCCCCAGGGAGCTGAGATGGTATTTGGAATGCTTCATTGGCCAAATGAGCAGGGGTAATACATCTTGGTGAATACAAGCACTTTATAAATGCATTATTCTATGCAATAACAGTACATGTACATGTATGTACTCGAAAGGCTTGCCCGAAAACAATAACTTAGTATCTACATCGAAGAGGATCTTGAAAGGCAATTGTGGTATAGTGCCTTGCCTAAGAACAATAACTCAGTATCTACATCAAGAGGATCTTGAAAGGCAATTGTGGTATAGTGCCTTGCCCAAGAACAATACTCAGTATCTACATCAAGAGGATCTTGAAAGGCAATTGTGGTATAGTGCCTTGTCCAAGAACAATAACTCGGTATCTACATCAAGAGGATCTTAAAAGGCAATTGTGGTATAGAGAACAATAACTCACTTTCTACATCAAGAGGATCTTGAAAGGCAATTGTGGTATAGTGCCTTGCCCAAGAACAATAACTCGGTATCTACATCAACAGGATCTACCATGCATGTGCATTGAGGAAGTTGCTTTTTCTGACATAAGCTGCCTATATGTTCTAGGTCAAACAATTTGAAATCTTTAAAAACGTTCAATCTGATTTGCTACTATTCTGAACAAAAGCGTATGTACACATTTTGTCGTCCATATACTTCTCCATAGTGTGTGCAAAGGATATCTGTTTTTGTTTCGTTGCTCGCCGGACACGAATGTCGCGTCCCGCCATCCGGCTGCCATCCAGCTTGAGTGCGAACTCAACCGACACATCCTCCTGAGGTCAGAGATCAGAGGTCACACAGATATCAGGTCACGGTAAAACAAATTGTGTTTGTTTCAAGATTTCTATTTTTTAACAATTCAAAGTCTTGTACAGTTGGGTATCTTTCACAGTGCACTACAGCTCAAATTCGTGATTATAACAAGAAATTATTATAACATAGATCTAAGCTTTTAGGGTGACAGACAATTTCCTGTAGGAATAGCTAGCTGTCCTTAACACTTGGGGAATATTTTTTCAAGGATTTCATTAGTGTTGTACATTAAATTTTAACTTGACAGTATGAGAATATATAATCTGGCTTTTGTAATAAACCTACTTACTGCAAACAGCAGATAACCAAAGCCTTTGCCTAGTCCAGTCTTGGCATCCCGTACGACTCGGACATTGTCGATGTCCCCACACTCTACAAAATGGTCCCTGATGATATCATCGCTGACGTCAAACGGCAGGTTGCCAAGGAACACCGAATGCTTTGTATCGTGCTGTTGGTACAGAGAATTAAGATATGGGCGATTCCATAAAGTTGTGACACAGTGCGACGTGGCATCCCTATTATGTCCAGAACCTGTTGTGAGGCCATTTCAGTAATTCTATGTACATGTATCACTGCACGGTGTTTCTATGCATATTTTAAGTTCAACACACAGAAAAGACCCCATATAAGCTTTTCGTCACTTATGTTAATTTGTTTTTGTAACATTAACCCTAACCCTACCTAATGCTACTTTTTACTACTAGTAGTAAAAAGTAGTATGCAGTACTCTCACTGACTTGTGTGCAATGCTTGTAGTAATTTTTAGTATTGGGTACTTCACCCCTAATTGCACTCGTAGTACTTTTTAGTATTGGGTCCCTCTGCTTGCTGAGTGTGCATGGCCCATGTATGCTGCGTAGGGTGTTCTAAACTCTACAGCAAAAATTGTCACTTGGGACACAGCAATGGGTCAAGGCTGGACTACTGCATTTTTTGCCAGGTAAGTATTTTTGACCTGTATTGCCACTATTATTATTTTGTAGTATCTGTACTCTGTCAGTACACACCCAATCATCAGTCACGGAGAGACCCAATGCTACAAAATACTAAGTAGTATTCTGTAGTACGCAGTTCTTTAGCCCAAAGTAAGGCCTAGGGGGTTAGGGTTAAGAGGATTTTTAAAATTATACTCAACAAGTAGGTGAAAACTGCTGTGAAAAGTGGGTTTCCTTTAAAAAAAAAAAACACCTATATGACAGAAAACAATTGCATTACCTTTCTACTGTTACTGGCAAGGTCTACTCTGATGTGATTATTACCCACTAGCTTCCCGTTCCTATTGACAAACAAAACAGAAAAATGATAATGACTTAAAACTGCTTACTGACTGGATTAAAATGTACAAAGGGGTTTTCCAATACTTGCAGAATCTTTATCAAAGGCAAATCGGCAAATCAAACTAAAATTTTAACGGCACAAATTGACAGGGCATTTCAAAAGCAACATGTTATTTTGCTGTGGTGAGAGAGAACTAGGGGCACTCGGTTCCAGGTTTAACTCAAGAGCAAGGGCGTAAATCCCAGGTGGATGGGAAGAATATATTCCCCCACTTTTTCGTCAGATGGATGGGCCATCCCCCATCTCCCCCACCCCAACAAATACCTATTTACACTATTGCTCAAAAGGGAGTTTTGTTTGTTGATCTACTACCAGAAAGTGCAGTTGGGTGTCGACCTGAGCATGTCAGGGTTCAGACAGCAACTCCCACTAAAATCACTCTATTTCAGACATTATACAAATATAACGTCTGTAGTTCGAGGGTGGGTAGTCGTTATTTGTCAACTTCCAATACTGAGGTAAACGAAAATATCGACTACCAACCCGAAATAAACCATTATATATTTGTTATACAATACAATGTACCACATACATATCAGTTCAATTACAATTTAGCTCAGGAAATTGCTGATTAAGTGCGCTGCCATTTTGGGCGATGCTTGCATGTGCTAGTTCCACGATTGCATCGTAAAGCGCATGCGTAGTAGACTAGCACACAGGCTACCCGTGTGCTAGTCTACAACGCATGCATATTTACCCTGTGCGTGAATACTCGTTTGTGCGCTTGGCAACGGCGAAAATAGCGGCTGGCACGTGATGGTGAATGGATTTAGTGAGAACTTAGCTCTTGATCATGAATATGTATGAGGTATAGTAATATTGAATTCACCTTTTTAGAGCTTTCTGTGCTGCCTCCTCACTCTGGAACACAATGTAACTGTTGAACGAGTCCCGATCAGGATGAAACTGTTTCCTAAAAATTGTCAGATTTGATAAAGTGAGTCAAGTGCAGAGTGAGTCAAGTGCAGAGTGAGTCAAGGGCAGAGTGAGTCAAGGGCAGAGTGAGTCAAGGGCAGAGTGAGTCAAGGGCAGAGTGAGTCAAGGGCAGAGTGAGTCAAGGGCAGAGTGAGTCAAGGGCAGAGTGAGTCAAGGGCAGAGTGAGTCAAGGGCAGAGTGAGTCAAGGGCAGAGTGAGTCAAGGGCAGAGTGAGTCAAGGGCAGAGTGAGTCAAGGGCAGAGTGAGTCAAGGGCAGAGTGAGTCAAGGGCAGAGTGAGTCAAGGGCAGAGTGAGTCAAGGGCAGAGTGAGTCAAGGGCAGAGTGAGTCAAGGGCAGAGTGAGTCAAGGGCGGAGTGAGTCAAGGGCGGAGTGAGTCAAGGGCGGAGTGAGTCAAGGGCGGAGTGAGTCAAGGGCGGAGTGAGTCAAGGGCAGAGTGAGTCAAGGGCAGAGCGAGTCAAGGGCGGAGCGAGTCAAGGGCGGAGCGAGTCAAGGGCGAAGCGAGTCAAGGCGGAGCGAGTCAAGGGCGGAGCAAGCCAAAGGCAGAGCGAGCCAAAGGCAGAGCGAGCCAAAGGCAGAGCGAGCCAAAGGTATAGCAAGTCAAAGGCAGAGTAAGTAAATGTCAGAGTAAGCTCTATGGAGAATGTACTTAGAGCATGAGCAGTGTGAAATTACAAAGTAACAAATAACCTCAATCCTCCAAAACCCTTATTTTGATAAATACCCAAGTAACCTCAATCCTGCATTATCCTCCAGTGTCAAAAACCCCAAACGCCCTCAATCCTGCAAAATTGTCTGATGCATCAACTTCCAAGTGCCCTTAAACCTGCAAAATATGGCATATTGCAAAGAGGATTTTGGAGGAATGGTTAGGGTTATTAGTTAAAATCCAAGTTTGTAGGTTTTTTTTTTTTTTTTAATTCTGATATTTCAACACTTACGTGTGTACAATCACTCTCCTAGGTAGCTCTGGATCTGAAGGTGCCTGTTGTTAAACAAAATGAAAGCAGAAGATAAAAAAAACCCAAAAACCAATTAATTCTTAAAAATACTCGTCCAAAATCAAACTTAAGGTAGGATACACCATTGGTAATTGCTTGAATTCTCATGAATGGGTATATTTGGGTGTTGTATTTTATAGTAAATATCGTTTAACTGACCTGTTGAAGTTTTACAATCATGGAAGCCAAGGAAAGCAAGAAAAGCGGCATTTGAGTTTTCAGTGATTTTTATGTTGTTCTTTTTATTTCGCTATCGTCGAATCTTAGAATATTGTTTTTTCAAGATATGCAGCATTCACAAAGCTAAAAACTTCATCAGGTAGTTTGTCAAGCACCTTTTCGCTTCAAACAACAAAAATGCACAACCGACAAACGTCTAAATTGTCCCTTTAAATTTGGCATTTTCAACAAATCGGTAACTTACCACAGAACGAAAACGAATACTTTTGATTTCTCCAAACTTGTGGAACAACTTCCTCACTTTCTAAAAAGTAAAGTTACAAAAATAGAGAGAACATTTTAGACCCAACCCTAACCCTCCAGGGTATTTTGGCTAGAAACCCTGCCAGGCGCTTCAGATTGCATACTTTGTCACATTGACTTGTGGGTAGAGTGCAGCAGGGTCAAGCAGTCACCACAGATTTTATGCACTGTGCTTGGTCTGGCAGGGTTAATGTTAACATGATGAAACACAACCTAGACATTTTCATAATTTTACTCTGGAAATTTCTTTATGATAAAAGAAAAGCCGCTTCTGACCAGTTTGTGCCGGGATTATTTACACATCACCGAGCCCCAGGATTATTTTTAACGAAACTCGATCCGAGGCGGGTTCAGGCCGATGGTACCAGGAAGCACACCCACGCATTTTCGGCCTTGCTCACTGCTGACAGACATTTACGGCCTTGGTCGTGACGTCTTTATGCGTCATCCGTTTTGAATCTGGGAAAAACTTTGCGTGTCTACGTCCTCCGGCGCGAACTGGTTAATGCAATTCATAGCAGGAGCAGCCATTTGTCAGCAGTGAACAAAATTACAAGATTTGGAAAATTAACAAGCAATAAGGGGGGGTAGTCTTGGTTGCAAGACGTAGGCTAGGCTGCCAATGCGGGCGCCCTCTAACGTACGTCGTAGACCACGCTATGACCGAGTAGAACGTCTTGGCTAACTTACGGAGATCAGTGAAATAGGCTCCGGTAAAAGTGTCACCCTTTTCGAATTGTCTGTGTATTCATTCAACAAGTTAAACTGCACATAAATTTTGTGAATTTAACTGGAGAGCTCATCTCCCGCTACCATTAGGCCATGAAATTATCAATCACTCGTCATACATTCTGTATAGCAAAACACTCGCATAATGAAAAGGACTTGTGAAGATCGACTTCAGTATTCTACTTTCCAACCTTCAGATTGTTGGACTTGGAGACGCTATCCCTCACCTTTTTATCAAATGCCACTGGTAGGTTGCCTACAAACACAGTCCTGTTAGTCTCCTCCTGGCTTAGTCTAGCATCGTCTTTCTCAGAGACTCTTTCTCTTTTTTTAGCTTTCAAATTCTCCAACATTTTGACATCCTTGTATGCAGCTTCGGGTCCGTTTGCTTTTTCTGACAACTGCCGCTTCTTTTTTCTTAAACAAAACAGGTTTACAAATAAATACAAATTAAAGGGACAATAAGTATTTAAGGACCATCCTGATTCCTGACAATCCATAGCCGTCTCCAAAAATCATGGACAATGTTGAACTAATGTTCATTCATAGATCTTCATCGTACACGAGGTGATCTTTAATGGGATCGTATACGTTTGGTAATTACTCCAAAAATTAATGGCAATAAAAACTTACTTGGTAAGAAGTACAGCAGCTTGGGATAGTATAATGCATTTTAAGAAACTTTTCACTTTGAAGTACTGCAGTTATGGAAAAAGATATCACTTTTTATCCCCAAAAAAATTGAATCTGAGAAGCGTTACTGCAGTGACGTTTCTCAGATTGTGTATTCCAATGCAGATTATACTTCCTGCGTGGACAAAACCGCTCCACAATTTCGGCAATATCTCAAAATCGCTACCACCTTTTAAAATGAAATTTTTAAAGGTTAGTTTTATGGTGTATATATCTATAACTATATATGATTGAAACAAACAGTGGGTTCGAATTACCAAACGTATACGATCCCTTTAAAGAGTGCAACAAACAGGAGCAATCCCATGCAACTACTGATAATCCCTAAAGCGAATTTGTGACATTACAGGCATTTGCTTGATTCAACTCCAGCAAATGTTCACAATGAATGCTACATGATGTCAAATTTGCATCACATTCAATTAGGTTTGCATCTGCATAAAGAATAAACTGGCCTTTACTCCTTGTGATTTTCTTTTACAAATTCACTGTGCAGTAATCAATTGTCAAGTATTGTGGGGCACTGTAATCCAATGGTTACGGTTTTCGACTTGTGTACAATGGTACACAGGTTCAAATCCTGACAGGAACATGGTGCTTGTATTCTTGGGCAAGACACTTTACTGCAATTGCCTTTACCACGAGGGTAGAGACCAAGTTGTGCTGATAGAAATTCTAACCAGAGGTTCAACGCTGCAAACAAGCAAATAAAAAAGACGCCTTGATAACCAATGTTTGTTCGCTCATTTTTAGAATTGACCTACATGTATCGTTCGCTGGCACGTAGCCACGCCCCTTAGACAACCCTATGGAATTTTGTACCATATATTTCATTTTTTGTTGGTATTCTACGTCGATTCTTACATTGGATTATCAAATTATTAACCATGGTGTCTATAGTGCCTCTCTGCAGGGAACCCAGTTAATACAACAGAATCTCATGGCTAGAACTATCCCTGCTCATCATTAAACGTCGATCATCATCAATACACGTCAATTGAGTTTGTGAATGGAAAAGGTTGATCCAGATCAACTCTATCTTTTAGGTGTAAATTTTGGTTGTTCTAGAGTAAAGGTGTACCAGTACATGTACATTGCTGCTCAAATTATTTAACCAGTTCGCCCCAGGATTATTTTAACATCATCAAGCCTAGGCGCTGGTTCAGGCCGATGGTACTGGGAAGCACACCTACGCATTTCCGGCCTTGCTCGCTGCTGACAGACATTGCTCGTAACGTGTTTATGCGTCATCCGTTTTGAATTTGGGGAAAACTTTGCGTGTATATATACGTCCTCCGGCGCAAACTAGTTAATAAAGTTTAATAATCAAGTCAAATTGAAAATTTTGTTGACATCAAGTTTTGAACGAGGATTGTTGGGTTCATTCGTGACCACGTACAAACACAATAAAAGATTTGACAATCTTACATGCTTGTACCAGTTGAGCACACCAACTTTTATTTCTAATACAACAATATCTTTAAATCTATACTCAATTGAGAAATACAAAATATACACATTAAACAAAATATAAAATTTGTAATAAATAAAAAATGAACAAATCCAAGAAACCCCACATGTATTATATGGGAATATGTAGATAAACATGTAGATAAACATGTGAACTACCGGTGGAACAATCTGAACAAGGCTACATTTCATATTAGTTTGAGGGACACTCCATAATGAAAAGTGCCCAATTGGGTTACAAAATGTGTTTTATTGAAAAAGTAAAAATTTTTTTTAAAGTAGCATGTCCTTACATCTAAAAAATGTGCCATTTTGTGTTATTCCTGCAGTATCGCGTTAACGAATTTTAAAAACAAGCTTGGGTGCTACTCGTGATTCCAGTCGCTCCACCTGGGCCTTAATGTGTATTTCTGTATTGGTGATGTGTACACGTGTGTAAGTGTACCATACATTGCAATTGCATTGAATTATCTGCATGAAAGAGACGTCTGGAAATAAACCGGCACAATACCGGCACACAGCATGCCACCTGTACTTTGCGCCGGTTAACCAGTTCGCACATTTTTTTCCGGGATTCAAAACAAATGACGGATAAACACGTCACAAGCAAGGCTAGAATTATTTGTCAGCGACCGACTCGCAACGAGCGAGCGAGGCCGGAAATATCAGGGTGTGCAGATGCTGGCCCGAACCCACCTCGGATCAAGGTTTGTGAAAAAGAATCCTGCGCCATGGGGCTGGTCAGTGTACAATTAATCCCGGCGCGAACTGGTTTAGAATAATACGTGGTATTATATATAATTGTTATGAGCTCATTTTGTTATGGTAATGCATAACAACTCAGGAGTATATAATGTACGTTTTTAAATATTCAACCATGATTACACTCGCTATTAAACAATCACATGAACATTTTGGATGAACGAAATTGTGCTGTGCACAAAGGAAGGCTGTGACAGAGTGGCTGTATATTTACAGCCAGCTGCACGCCCAAAGACCAGATGCACGTCCGGAAAATCTCATTGGTTAAAAGTTTAACCAGCTCAATTTGCATACCAGTGACTTTTCACACTTTGCATTATTATCCCTTATAAAGCAAAAACCTTGCCGGGCCTTTAATAATTTATGCACACAACACCAGACGGCCAAAAGTTTGATGACCGCGATATTTTGGTCTTGTTGACAAACTGTGTTCAAGATTGATTTATACAGACGAAATGGCGGTTATATGTCGGGATAAAGGGCGGTCACTATCACTCCATCAGTAATTTGTGGCTGTCACAAAGAAAACTAGGCATTTTTTTTCTGTCAAGAATAGACGCAGTTTTAAGAGTCTAATCATGATCTCTATTGACATCCATTTTAATTTAGTTTGGTTGAAACCCTCTCCGCCACAGCAAAGAGTTGTACTTGTAGCAGCATGCACACCCGGAAGAGGCACCAGTCTAGCTAGAAACAGCGTCATCTTTTCCTCGAGAATATGACGGCAGTTCCGCATTTAAAACTATAACAGTGAGTCTGAATGTCAATAAAATTGGACACAGGTACTCGATTCCATAATATGTAATCAGTTCCTGACATCAACAGCCGGTACTCGAGTACCCTGATACGGAAACACTGATCTAAAACAGGTTTCTAAAAAAAGCATTATCATGACCAGGGCCAATTACAGATGTCCCTGTCATTGCAGTGTGATTTTCCCCCATGCTACTGGTCCCCCAAATCCTCACAGGAAATCATGGATGCTAACCCTGGATTGGACCCTGCGGTGCTTGGTGTGAACGTCGGGACGACTGCCGAATCTACGGACACCGGCGCAAACATGGCGAGGAGGCCCTGCTTGTCCTCGTGCAGCAATTCCTGGTGGGGTTGATGACCTTTGCGGATGGAGAGCAGGGCCGATACTTGTCCCAGAGCGTATTCGCCGCATCCCCCGCAATCCGGCTTGATGGGGCTCTCTACAACTGTTGTCATTTTGTCTCTGAATACAATATAAACAAATTTTAAAGAAATTCAAATTTCATACACATGTATGCACACACAAAATGCATGCAGTTTTTGGTTTGCGATTATTTTAAGTGGATAAATAAATACCGTAGTTACTAATTTAGTATTTACTTCGTCACGAGCTTGGACTTACATTTGTAAATGTTTTTCAGTATAAATCCCATTTTTATTTTTCAGCCAGCCCTATTTGTTTCGGCTTTCTCATCCTGTTACTGATTTTAGGGGCGTATTTACAAATTTACAAAGTTGTAAATGGCTCTCTTTGAACATCAGTCTTTTACTGTCGCCATAAATAAGACCAATGTTGAAAGAGAGTCACAGCCCTGTTTGTAGGGCTATTTCTCAGTGGCCCGGGGTATTTGCCATAATTGCATAAAATCCTGTCAACTCATCTATTCCCCTTCGTAGCCGGGCTACGCGGTCACACTTGGCCAAGTTCGATTAAGGAACTATGGTTAACTACATGTAGTGGTTAGTTTGTGATGTCATTAGGGCATGCGCACTGAAGTTGAAGTGCGAACGACTCTAGTCGAACTATTGACCATTAACTGCCAAACTGGTCCTCTATGTACTGTGCTATTAAAGCGGCTATTGGTTACCATCGATGCGATCAACCGCGGTAGGCTGGTCGTGAATAGTCGACTAGACTAGTCTAACCATCGTCGACTAGACTGAGTTTGAATTGATCAGAGTTAGTCAAACTATAGTTAACTATATAGTCCTTGATCGAACTTGGCCCTTGATTTCCTATCTACATAGGCCTTTATAGCACCACCATTCCACCATTCCAGTAGTTACTTTGCACCACCTCCGGTTGTTTCTTGTTGCATCCTTCACCGAAACTCCACTGCCCAAAATGCCACACTACCGTATTTTGAACTTCCCCTCCACCCTTTCACTTGTTGAAGCTAGCCCTACAAACCCTAGCTTGATCACCATTGCCAAACGTCGCGTCGCCCGTTGCGTCGCGTCGCCCGTCGCGTCTGTTTTTCAATCGTTTTTCATAGTGGCTTCGGCTGCCGTTGCCCGTCGCGTCAAGCCGTCATTCGTCCCCTCGTACCGTCCCGTCATTCGTCCCCTCGTACCGTCCCCTCGCCCGTCGCGTCGCCCATCGCGTCGCTATTTTTTTACCTGTGAGTTCTTTACCGTCTCTGACAATGGGTGGCGCTATTGTTTATATCCGCTATTGTTTACTCGTCTTGTCCAAATGGCAGAGGTGTACAGTTTCATTAATCCCTGTTTGCCGTGTCATCTCAACAATATCCTAAGTTTTAATTAGTAATACAAACAAATGTCAACTGTTTATAATTGCTTCGGCCTCCCACCTGTAAAATAAAGCAATGTCAACGGATGACACGACGGACGACGCGATGGCACGACGCGACGGACGACGCGGCGGACGACGCGGTGGACGAACCGACGAACGACGCGAAGGCAGCTGAAGCCACTGTGAAAAACAATTGAAAAACATGCAACACGACACGACAAAACAGGCGACGCGACGGCACTATGCGACGCACATCTGTCGTCTATGGAACACCATCAAGACCAAGACTAGAGACCACTGCCTGATCACATGATATGGAGCTGGTTGAAAACGAATGCCATTTTTCTTGATTTTCTCAGCATCCACGATTGTAAAACTTTGCACAAGTCAGTTAAACTCAAGGAGATACACCCCCCCCCCCAAAAAAAAAATCTATCCTACCTTTAAACCTTGCTCTATGACTAGAGCCTAATCGAATGCTGTGCATTTCGCCCATGAATCATTTCATCATGGCTTCCCCCTAAAATAACGGAGAAGCTAATCGAACGCACTCAGTGTGCACAACATTAACTGGCACAACGCACGTTTAGTGTCTGATCATGGCTAATGTCTCATAGTATGTGCTTCTTGATCAATCCAGACTTCATTAACAAAAACACGTGTTTGTTGGACAATCCATATTCATTACAAATGGTTATTTTATTGCATTTTTTTCACATTACCTTGACTTCTTTTTTGTCATTTTCTGTCGCGCAAAGCCGAGTAATGATCACGTATAAGCGCCAGTCTAGTCAATTCTGTACATACTTATACATGTACGTACAATGTACGTGTACGGACCTCCAAAGTGCTGTGCATGCGACGCGCGAGCCACATGATATGTACACGCACTCGACTCGCATGTACCGTACACGTACCGTACGGTACTTGCGTCTCTGCTGCAGGCATTTTCCGAAAGGCATTTCTCAAACTTCGGTTTTGTTAATACTTAGGTTGTATACCAATTACCAGTTCGCGCCGGAGGACGTATATCCACAAAATTGTCCCGAGATTCCAAACAGATGACAAATAAACACGTCCCGAGCAAGTCCCGATAAAATAGTTTACTATCCACGGATCGATGACGCGTTAATTCGTCAGGCAGAGCAGTTTATTTCTTGACATTCAAATTTCCCAACTATATTGTTTTTAAGTCTCCTTTGAAATTCTTGAAAGGGTGCTTTTCAGCTGGGCTTGCAAATATTTGTATATATATTACCGCGTATAATTATTGTCCCCGGCCCTGGGTGTAGTTTCTCTGATGACGTATACACACGAGTCAGATTTTATGGCGGGTAGCGGTTAACGTAATATCACGCCCTGACTGCAGAGAGAGAGAAAAAATTCCTAGGCGACAGAATGTTGGCAAAAACATGTAATTAACGGTGCTAATAAAAGTGTTGGCATCTTGTAGTACTAGCAGTTGCATTATCAAAACAGGAATATTTTACTGAATATAAAAACCCATTTTTTGTTATGAAAAATAATACCGCTAGTGGTCTTGGTATTAACTTGCAAATAAACCCGGCGCGAACTGGTCAATTATTATTAACACTAAAACCAAATCAAAAACATTGTTTTGTTTAATAATATTGTTATTGTTTGGCAATAAATAGACAATAACTTGGCCTTAATCTCCATTACCCACACAAATTGAAGCCAGTTCCCGATTCCAACCTCAGATTGACCATGGAGGAAGGAACAGTGTTTTCCTTCCTCCATGGATTGACCAAAAGTATACATTGCGATAAAAGTTTGGCTTTGGTTCGCCTCCGATCGAATCACTGAGGCGTAAACGCGTTTACATGTAAACACATCTACACGTGTAACACGTGTAAACACGTTTACACGTGTAAACACGTTTACACTTACAAATGCGTTTACATTTAAACCTGTCTAGTACCAAGTCTTTGTCGTGTACAACTACCCTACGCAGGTGAAATGTCAACAGGTCAAAAGAAATAAGTCCCCCCTGGAAAATTTGCATTTTTCTGGTAGACAGTTGGGCTCCTTAACCCGTTTACAAAAATGTGAAATGTAGTCTGAAATGTTACACATTTATTGTGCAATAAAGTTTCACCCAACAGTTAACCTTCGCCTTAAAATGCTGCCATTTATTAAATGTGATGACCAATACAAAATGACACTTTCTTGCATAGGGATTAGACAAATGGAGAAAAATCATGTTTTTACAGAATTGTTTAATATTCTTTCCTCACTTCAATTACTTTTCCCAAAGTGTACAAACGTAAACATGCATTTAATGTTTTTGTTTTTGTTTTTAATTTTCTAAATTTACGAAGTACAGTAAATTAGAGTCACCCAAGCAAAACAATTGTTTTAAAGCATAAAGGTTTTTGTGGAAATGGAAAACAAAATGTTGTCCTTTGTTTTAGTAATGAGATGAAAACAAAAACAAAAACCTTAAATGCATGTTTACATTTGTACACTTTAGGGAAATTAAATGAAGTGAGGAAAGAATATTAAAAAATTATGTAAAAACATGATTTTCTCCATTTGTCCAATCCCTATGCACGAAAGTGTCATTTTTTTATTGGTCATCTCTTTTAATAAATGGCAGCATTTCAAGGCAAAGGTTAACTGTTGGGTGAAACTCTTTTGCACAATAAATGTGTAACATTTCAGACTACATTTCACATTTATGTAACAGGTTAAGGAGCCTAACTGTCTTCCAAAAAAAATGCACATTTCCCAGGATGGGGGGGGGGGGGGGGGGGGGGGAATTATTTCTTTTGACCTGTTTATGTACAATGTACATGTAATTGCGAAGGAAAATAAAACTTCACAATAATAATTGAACAAAATGGACATTATGCAACAAACTATACAATTTCTGCCACTGGAAATCTTGAAAATCATTTTATTATTAAATTCTCATCCATCACTAAATAAAATTTTAAATTTAATAATTTTATTTGGACTATGTCCGCTTGGCATACCCATATAATGGGAACAGACAGTTGAGGTTAGATTGCTGTGTGATTTTTGTTGTCTGTTAAAGGTGGTATAGACCATTTGCTTTCGATAACATTTTCAAAAACGGATTGGTTAGAGGTTAATACAACCAAGTTAAAAAATGCTGTCGTATGGCTTCTTGACTTTCTTCAGATGAAACAGAAATTAATATACGTCAGGGAATGATCAGGTTAGGAAACCAGACTAGATGAATTGCACCCATTTACGGATTTGTAACCAACCACATTGCAAATAAAATGTTGACTAACAAAATTCAACAAAATCAGGGGTAGCGTTTGATAATTGTCAGGCTTTTCTGACAATTGCCGGCCTGCAATGGTTGGAAATTGATAAAAAATTCCACTTTTCTTGAAAACCCAGCACAATAGGTGCAGTTATTTCACAGGATGTTTGAAACTCACTTAACATTTTTATTTGTTTGTTACGTTTGCAAATGATGGACACTACCTTTAACAGCAGCAGTACATGTGAATACACAATGTTCCCATTATGGGTGTTCACTTACAATGTACTGCAAGTGGTCATAACATGAATATAAACAACAAATGTTACCATAAAAATACCCTCGAACACACCCAAAAAGTACACGTAATAACGATAAATATATTCAGTGATAATCACTATGAAAATAGTAAACAATAAACTAATACAAATGTTTTGTAAAAATACTCGCTATAGCTATACAGAAGTAATATAAGGCTCTCACAAACTATATGGAATGCAGTACAATATATGAATATTTGATATGAATACTATAAACAGTAGAGCTACCGGTACATGTATGAATATAAGAATATATCCTTATTTTTGGTATAGTGTACATGTACATGTTTTATATCTACAGTAACAATTCTTTGGATGTACACGCACTTGGCTAAAACAGTTTTTCTCCAAACTTTTTACATTGTTGTTGTGCCAATACGTGAAAACATGAGCAAGGCTAAAGAATTAAATGCCAAATATGTTCAAATACAATGTTTAGGAAACAAAAGTGGAATGAATTTTTAAGCTGCTTCAGCATCACAGGCAAACAGACAATTGTTTTTGTAGAAAGCCAGACTTTTTCCTGTTTTAGTGATTTTCCCATTCGATTTGCACAGACAACACACTTTGACATTTTAAAAAGTCGGTTCGACTTCGACTTAGTACTTTTAAAACTCTCTGGGGACCATCCACGGATGGCTGTAGAAGAAATTTGTGATGATCGTCTAGAAAGGTGCGACTATAACATTGAAGACATAGATCTGGCCCATTAAGCCTGTACAAAGTATTAACGACAGATGGTTTTGACATTAACTGGTATGGTTAGGGTTAATCATTGGTACACTGACAGTGAAGTTACTCAAATAATTAAACCTGATCTCATTAAATGTGACTTGGCATTTTAACACTGAAGCCTCTTCAAAAGGCACTTGAAATGTCAAATTACAGATTACTGTAATTGGAATTTCATTCACAACCAGCACATCTTTGGTATGCAACAGCAAAAACACATGTAAATAAACACTTAGAAAGAGCTTTTTATGGCTCAATATTTCTGCTTATAAAACCTTGGAAATTTGTTATTTGTCAGGAATGCTATTTTCCTGTTCTGGGTGCAGTCAAAATTATAGCACAGAGTAGTATAATAATTGGATCAAAACAGATACATGTATTTACATTGTCATTTCTTTTTCTTTTTTTTACCTGGTGTACTGTACAGGAAGTCATGTTTTTGTTTTTTCAATATACAAAACAAATAATACACTACACTTTCTACAAGCATGAATAATGTCCAGAATATAAAAAAATATATATCAGTACATGATACTTTTAACCAAAAGAAAATGAACATCCCCAGAAATGTAGTTAAAGGTATAAAATGTAGGATACACCATTTATCAAAAATGTTTACTACCGAATGATTACAAAATATCTTACTTATTTGAAAGTAAATAATAATTCTATGCATCCAGAAAAATGATTGCACTATATTCTGTAATTGTTCAAACAAAATTGAATTTTATTAAAACAAAAAACAATCGCCGGATGGCAATCGCGAACAAACAAAAACAAGAAGAAGAAGAACTGCCCGACATTGGTTGTAAACAAATGCCACTTTTCTTGCTTTTTTGGCATCCATGATTGTAAAACTTCGGACAGGTCAGTTAAACGATATTTACTATAAATAACAACCTCCAAAATCCACCCATTCCTGATAATTCAAGAAATTACTAATGGTGTATCCTACCTTTAAAAACCTGTAAATTACATGATTCTGCACCCATAACCTTTAAATGTGTACTTTATTTTTAGTCCTTTTGAATACCAATTTAATTAACCATCCTACTATCAGTATCAGAACCTATCAAAAAAACATATCCACCTCCTCCCCATAGCTTTTGTACAGGGTGTTAAGTAGCAAAACACCTACTTTGTACGGTACATGTAAAGATGTATTCATACCTGGGACAGTTTAGGCATTCCTATTAGTCGAGAGCCCGTCACGTGGCCGGTATTAAACGGACGATGAAGACATGGCTGGAAGTGTTAAAAACCAGCTGGCAACAAAACCCTTTCACGCGATGTCGCATTATACCCGTCCCCAGGGCTCACATTATTTCCAACCGCACATGTACCTCGTCTCTAATAGTAAGAGCGGGTAGTGTTGGGCGCGTACAGCTCGACACCCTGGGAACAAGGTTGCCAATGGCAGTAATAGTCTGGTTCATTTATTGCATGTATTGTGTAGAACGACAGAGGCGGAAACATGTCATTTGACACACACAGAATGGCGAAACATCGAATTTTACAAAAAAGGTATTTATAAATGGGAATAAATGTGTGTTCAGTCGGAATTAATCACTGTTTAATACCGCTTGGAGTCTGGGTGCTGATAATTACCCTCGCCTTCGGCTCGGGTAATTATCAGCACCCAGACTCCAAGCGGTATTAAACAGAGTGATTAAAACCTCTCAAACACACATTTATTCCCTTATTAAAGAGTTTAAATATCACAACCTACCATACATGTATGTAGCAATTGGGTGTGATAGATAGGGTGACCATGAATACAATTGCTACAACTTGCATTAGGGAATAATACTTCTGTTTGGCTGGGATGAGTGAACCTCATTGTTACTGAACTCAATACATCATTGCCAGACATTACCCGTGCCAGCACTGACCAACCATGTGTATCACTGTTGGTCAAGGCATGTATGTACATGTGTACATTTGGTTAACACAACTACACTGTACTGTATAACAGCCTACATGTATCAACTGGACTAAACGCGAGCGAAGCCCAGTTTACAAAACTGTTAAAATCACTTGATAGGTTTTGATGGAGAGGGTACATGTATCTGGTTCCGTTTGGGTTTACAGGTAGATAGAGGACGGGCTACAATTTTTTTTTCAAACTTTCACCTTTTCTGGCACATTAAAATTTGATTTAGGAAGATAACCCCCCCAAAAAAAAACCGTACATTTTTACTCCAAAAATGAAGGAAAAACAATCAGCATTTGAAGAAAAAAAATGTAGCAAGACTGATGCTAAATTGCAACTGGTTGCTAACCCTAACCTCCTAGGCTCTCGCACTAGAAAGCATATTAACCCTAACTCCCTACACAACAAAGGAAGTTGGAGGATTTTAAAGGAATTGTATTGTTCAATAACAATGGTGAGGGAGTTAGGGTTAAACCTCACAAACTTCAACAGCTCACGCTCGGTTCATAAAGGCGTTCCACAGTCGCACCGAACCAAATGAGTGAATCGAGTCCGACGTCTGAAACGAATAAGGGCGACACGGCGCGCCAGACGGCGAACGATCGACTGCTGGAGTTATTAGAGCGACTCAGGAGCGACTTGATTTCAATTTGGTTCGGTGAGACTGTGGAACGCCTGTCTGAACCGAGCGTCACACAGGTTTAGTAATTATTGGTACACTGTACTGAACCTAACAGTACTAAAAAAAACTGCCAAACTCCAACATTTGAAGTTTGATTGACTTGGTACATATGGGTAAATGAATTGTTCAGTATCAGTGCAGTGATGACTGGCATATGCTTGAGTGGGGACACAGAGGGTGTACACAAGGTCCTGAACCACGTAATGACCACAGATCTCCTATTGTGTTTTCCTTTATTCCTGTACTATAACTGAATGATCAAGGACCAAATTAGGACAAAGAAACCATTCTTCTAGGATTCTTTGTCCTCTTTTGGGTTTTGATCCTTGGTCGTAATACAGTACCAGAACAAGGGTACAAGGGTACAAGGGTACAAGGGTACAAGGGTACAAGGGTACAAGGGCACATATGTGACCGGTCACCACAAAATGAGAGTAAAGTCGCACAATGTGATTCAGAGATATATACATGTATGGCCATCCAAAGTCAAAATATGAAGAGGTGGTCAATTTTAAGATTTTGCTTAATTTGGAAAGCCCAAGTCCTCCTCTACATGTTCCCATTTTTGGGGTAAGATCAGATGATCGAAAACATCTTAAATTATGCGATTTTGCGTAGTGTTTGCGTAGTTAGTGTTTGGTTTAAGATGTTTAAAGTAAGTTTTCTCACAAACACGTTTTGTTTTTTCTAGAGCGCTGTAAAAAGTATTTATCGCAAAACCCCCAAGTGTTATATACCATTGGAAAGCGCTCTTTCTGAAGAATTTGAAAATACCAATATCTCAATTTTCAATATTTCCGACTTTACTCTCATTTTGTGATGACAGGTCACATATACTTACTGTGCCGTGACTAGCCTTGGGTCACCCACGAATAAATGCCTTTCTGCCCTAAACCTCACAGAACTAAATAAAGTTCGACAACAAGTTGCTATTGTTTAGTACCAAACCTGCCAAAACCTGCAATTGGAGTCTGATTTGTGTGTGTTAGGGTTCAACCAGGCAGAAAAATATGTGAAAAGAAACCCTGTGTGTTTTCTTCATTCAACTGTAAAACATTTGTCAAACTAAAATCCATGTGTACACAATTGATATTATTTCTTTCTTTACTTGGATTCTATAAATAACACACATGGACAGTAAAATTGCCAATTACATACCGTATAACATGCATACTTAATATGACTAGATGTGTAGGCTGATATCAAGTAAAAACAAAACGTCCCCTATCATATGTACAGCAGAATTACAATTACATGTATAATATTAGTACATGGATGTGGCTCCCTTAAACTTGTTTCTATTTTGCCGTGTAGCAAAACATTTATTTGTTGTTACATGTACCGGTAAATGGCAATCAGAAGTTACATGTATGTTTGTGATAAATGTGAGATGGCATAAGTACTAAGCATTGGAAATGCGCTGAAGTGATTGAGAAAATACTTGTTTTTTGTTCTACCGTAACGTTAGCATGTGTATCCAAACTATAAGACCAAGGAAATATATTTGCTTGGTATATCAAATAAAATTCTTTTTGTGGATAAATAAAGAAAAATACAATGTACAAGTATGTAGTAATACTATCTGTTTAAATGGAATGTGAAAAACCCTCATTTTATTCTGAGCTTTTGAAGCTCAGAATGTATGACTCCCAACACTACATCCTCCACTGGCTCCCTGTTACATGTATTATCTCCTAATGCTGAATCCTCTGAGGAAAATGTTCCGAACCTCTCGCCCTTACCCTCCTCCTTGTCTCTGCCAAAACTCTCGGCATTGCTGTTGTTGTTGGAAAATACGTAGTCTCCGACAGGCAAATGCACGTCAGCTAACGAGGGATTGGTCGAGAAATCAATTCTTTCAATTGGTTCCGTCGGGGAGGTGGCCTCCACGCTGTACATGCTGACCAGGGCACGCACGCCCTTTACCCGCGACTTGGTGTCATACGGGTTGTTGGTGTCGCCGAATCTACTCCCCTCGTCACTCACTACGTCGTCCACCACGATGCCCATGTCCTCTGTGCTGTCGCTGCTGCTGTTCTTGCTGCCTGCAAGCTCCTCCACACTACCCAGGATGTCCAGAGCATGACTGGATTCGACCGGTAGTGGCGGCAACGACGCGGGATTGTCCTCGGGGTAATCAATTGGTGGAAAGTCTTCCACTGCAGAGATAATCCGCGAGCGTCGGTTGGCCGGCTTCGGTTTAGTGGGCGGTGGGGGTTCCTTGGTGTTGCCTACAGAATGGATCGGATCGGTGTCTGGAAGGTACATGCTATTTCGGAAGAAGCCGCTTGCGGGCTTGGAGTCTGACTGCCTAGAGCTGGCAGTTTGGTCATCGGGAGCCGACGGTACAGTGCTGTGCATTAGCCCAGGCAACGACGTCTTGGTTTTATCTCTTATAATCCAATTTGCCTCAAAGTCTGACTCTTTATCCTCATTATCGCCCAGGTCTATATCCATATTCTCATTGATGATGGAGTCCAAAAACTCCAGTGTGTTCTGCTCGTCTGATGGCAGCGCGGAATCAGACAGGTCCTTTGGTGAGTGCACAACTGACTGGTCTCGTTTCTTGGCGAGCGTCTCCTTGACCTGCATCTTGAGATTGGCCATCGTTTCGCGTACCTCAATCTCACGCAACTCCTTGGCCGTCTCGGTCGAGGGCAGCATGCTGGAGGGTACGTCAGCGACTTGACTGCGGTCCACAAACCTCTCCCGCGGGTGGAAGTCGGGCCCGAAGCGGTCCAGAAAGGGGTGAACATCCCTCGAGTGCTGGAGGTGAGAGGGGGGCCCGTTGTAGGACATCTCGATACGAGGCTCGGATGACAGATTCTCCCCGAGAAAATCTATCGTCTGCTGAGTCTTGGTAAAGTATCCGGGAACCTGTGGAAATATGAAGAGAAGGTAACGGAGTAACAAACTACCAATGTACATGTACTTCAGTAAAGCTTGTACATGCATCTTGAATTCTAAGAATCCCCTCAACTTTAAAAAAAACACCCACAGATTATGTATCTTGATTGGCCTAGAGCGAGTCACATGACATTATCAATTTTTGCTATCTTCTAGTGCACGGCTAAAAGTACTATACCCATAGCGGCCAAAACTACTATACCTATAGCAACCAAAGTACTATATCCAAATCAACTAAAGTTTTATACCGTGGCGTGGTATTTGTGTGCAGATGCATGCAGGTGTGCACGTTAATTATTGCGCAAAGCGAGTATTATTCCGAAATGCCAGTGCCCTAGAGCTTGGTTCAAACATTTTCTAAAGGGGTGATTTAAAAAAAGAACAAACAAAATGTCCACTAATTTTGTATTGAAATAGAAATTCATTTTAACTGCATTTAGATTTAAATTATAAATGTATGTTAAAATTATGAAATCAAGCAGAATCTGTTTTCAAGGTGTTATAAAAAAATAAATATTGATTTATCTCGTGGTGTTGTAACTGTACTATCGGCAAAAAAGAAAAATGTTTGAAGTCATTCTTAACGATACTTGAACGGCACATTACAAAGTACCAAGTTTGTGGCAACATGGACAGGAAACTAATGTTCATTTTAAAGGTAGAATGAACCTATTTGAAAGTAAATAATGATTCTAGGCATCCAGCAAAATGAATGTGCTAGATATCCTGTACTTGTTATATCCTGTAATTGAACTTTATAAACAAGAATTTTTGAAAACGAATGCCGTTTTTCTTGCTTTTCTCGGCATCCATGATAGTAAAACTTCAGACAGGTCAGTAAAAGCGATGTGTACTACAAAATACAACACCCCCCAAAACCACCCATTCCTGATAATTCAAGCAATTACCATTGGTGTATCCTACCTTTAAACCATAAATTCAAAGAACAATCCAAATGTACCGGTACAATCTCTAATAATCAAACAAGTGGGGAAAGATGTTTAATTTCTTAGTAGGAAATAAAAATAAAAACGAAATGTAGATACATGTAGGTCCCATTTTGTTAGTGCATTTCAGTATTTTAAACTTTCATTCTTAACTTTACAAAAAGAAATGTATTCTTTAATTCTAATCTAAGGTAATTCTAGTGCTTTGTACACAATCAGAGGCACAATTAATTTGCATGAGGAATGCAACGCTTTAATATATTGCTAATATCATTACAATACAACCCAGCCTCTGCTTGACCTGCCAATAACACAAAGTTAGGCCTATATGCCTGTCATGGTGGCATTGGCATTCAATTCACAATTGATATAATGAACAGGGAATAAAAGGTTCTGAACAAAACAGCCAGTGTCCACAAATTACAAGTGCATGGCTTGCATTATGGTATTACAGTATGCATATCAGTCCTTCTGATTAAAAAAATCACAGGCGTGTGGGAAAAGGCACACCTAGATTTGTCTAGCCGTGTGATTCTTCTAGGCGTGTGATTCCGTGGTCCAACCTGGGACTAAACAACATAGTATTTTATGTTCATCTTGGTTTTTACAGTAAAGCCATTTTCTTTTCACAGACGTACTTTTTCCCCACAAAGTATGAAGTATTATTATGCTGTAAATGTTTGCCGATGTGTGCAGTACAGTACAGCAGGATTCAGGCGTGCAATTATTCGCTTTCAGGCATTGCGATGACCAGTGTAGTAGGTGCATTTGGACTTGGAGGGACTCAAATACAACTCTGCATACGGCCTTCAATATACCATACAAAAGAGACATACATGTATGTACATGTACAGTATGTACATGTACATGTAGAGCAATTAGGTGTGCAGCACTTTACATGCATGTGATTTCACATGATGCTTGACTTATTCACTTACAGTCGAGTGAGGAATTTCATAACAATTCAGCAGTTTTGTTTTTTGATGTTTGCAAATGGTGTATGTACATACTACCTTTAAAAGGTACAAAGTAGGATACACTATTTGCAGATATCGAAAATGTTTACTACCTAATTATTAAGAAATATCTTACTCATTTGAAAGTAAATAATGATTCTAGACATCTACATGTAGCAAAAAAATTGCGCTAGATATCTTCTAATATATCCGCGAAAAAACAAAGATAACATAAGAATAACTGCTCGACGCCGGTTGAAAACAATCGCTGTTTTTCGTGCATTTCTCAGCATCCATGATTGTAAAACTTTGGACGGGTCAGTTAAACTATATTTACTATAAGATACAACCCCCGAAATCTACATGTACCTATTCATAATAATTCCAGCCTTTAAAGGTAGGATACACCTTTGATAATTGATTGAATTATAAGGAATGGGTGGATTTGGGGGGTTGTACTTTATAGTAAATATCGTTTAACTGACCTGCTCACAGCAATTGCAATTTGTTTATTTTGAAATTACATTTTTCAGAACATTTATAGGATACCTAGCGCAATCATTTTGCTAGATGCCTACATACAATCATTATTTACTTTCAAAAAAGTAAAATATTTCTTAATACTTCGGTAGTAAATTTTTTTAGATATCTGCAAATGGTAACACGGGCCAAAAAACCCAAAACACATCAGAAATGGGCTATTTTGGAGTTAAATATTACCGAGATATACATGAGACGTGCTAGGGATTATTTTTCAGCTTGATTATATGTTTACTTTCATCTTACCTCTTGTAGCGAGCCAATGTAGCTTCCGTTAGACAGCATTGTCCTCTTCCGCAGGTCCTCAGACCTGGAATGAGCCCCACCCATGATGACGCTGCTTGGTTGGGTCAGTCTTATAGTATCCTTACTTCCATCTTATTAAGATGTAGGTTCTAGGTTCTGCCTTTAAAAAATAGGCAGAAAAGAGATCATTTTGGTAAAGTTTACTTTAGGGCCCCGACTTTTTAGTCCTATAATATTATCCATAAGCTTCATTACTCCAAAGTCCTGCAGGCTGCAGGTACAACATATATTTGATTAGATAATTTTGGAGGATTGACGCTGAATGGTTACATGAGTAAGAGTCATTGCAGATCAAATCTGTGTTCTTAAAATGTGTCATGATCTTTGAAAGTGGTAAAAATTGGGAAAATCTTGTGACTAGTCTGACAAAAATGATCAAAATTGCAATTATGCCAATTTTGTACACTAGTTTAGTTGTCTCGTAACCCTCCGGTCTTCGACCGTCGGGAGGATGGTGGGTTACGATTATCGCAACTAGGTCATGCTATTACTAATCACCGACAACACATCCAAAATATTTGATATTGACAAAAGATTTATAGAACTGTAATACGATACAAAGTGTCACTCAACTTGAGGTTACATTTCAATTGTGAAGGCAAGATGGCGGCAAACGTTCGTGCATGCTGTACAGTGCAGCGACGCAGGCCTGCACCCTTGAACCACAAAACAGTCGTAGATGGTCGCTCAAAAAGCCATTGTCGTGTCCCCCGTCTTCGCATAGTGTGGTCTTTATGTTGGTTCGGGTGCCGTCGGGACGTTTATGTAGTTTATATGACCGAAAGTTTTGGGCATCATTTGAAAACATTGTTTTGAAAAGCTGGTCGAAATTGCTTTCCAAGATATTTTGTCAAGTATTTGACCCGTTTTGGGCAACTTTTGTGGTCACAACTTAACTTTTTACGGGCAATAGGCTGAGAAGCCGTTGGGGCGTTAGAACGACAAACAAAATCCAAAATTCGAAAAAGGAGTGAAAACGTCCCAATTATTGGGTCTACCTCCACTCAACTTCAAGTTAAGTGACACTCTTTTGTAATCGTATGTTACAGTTCTACCTTTTTTGGTCAATATAGAATATTTTGTGTGTGTGTTGTCGGTGACTAAAAAAATACGACCAAACATAATAAAATCATCTTCTTAATCCTTCATGATAAAATACAGCGGCCCAGTGCAGTAGGGATGTCGAAAATACACGGACTTACCATATCCGTCTACGCCTTGAACAGCTCATCACTGTATTTTGTCTACATGGTCTTCGACGTTTTACAACATTCAACCGCAAATAACATGAAAGTAATGAATCTCTCGTTGACAGATGAACTCTTTATGAAGCCCTTGGGCCTTACAGCATGTACATTATTACGTTCTATTCACGCTCACCGGTACGTGTTGCCCCTCGGTGAAGGAGCTCAATGCTTCTTTCTCGTCGATATCATCAGTCCAGTCATGTCAGCGGCTCATCACGTACGTGTACTTGTGCATAATAATGTACATTGTACATGTACGTCGTACGCGTATGGTATGCGTCAACAGTTTTTACAAGCTATGCATGGTATGCATGCATCGATGGTTTCTTTTGTATGGATCAAGGCCGGTTACCCGTGATTGTAGTTTCTCCGCATGATGTCTCTCAAAAGCTCTTTACTATAAAGCTATACTAGCTTTGGTGACGTTTGAACGTAATTAATTACTGGGTTCACGGGAATGGGTTTACGCCATACAACGGGCCTAAAATTGTTATGCATTTGACGCAAGATGAGACTGAGGGACCCCCCCTTTACTTTAATCTGCTTTGTGGTGGTCATTGTGTTTGCGAATGTTGTGGTTTCTCAAGAATTCTTTTTAGCGGTTTTTTAGGGAGGAAGGGTTAGGTATTAACAGTACACTACACTACACTAACTTGGAATGGTCATGTTGACTAATATTCTCTATTCTCTATTCTCTATTTTAATTTTTGGGAAACATCAACAAATGCACAGACCAAAATTACAAAGAATACATAAAATAAAAGCTTTAGATACAAAACATAATAACCAAGACAAAGACAAAATACTATTCAACTCCCGAAGGATTACCCAACAAAAACCATTGTACCTGTCGACGGGTACTCCAAGCTGAATGAGATACAAGAAACAATTTAACAAGATTGTAATTATAATTATAAAAAGAAAAGTGAAATTAAATTAAATAATACGTTAAATAAAGTTATATATATTGAAAAAAAACAAAAAACCACCAAAAACCCGTGGTTGCTAAGGCATTTTCTAAGTTTTCTGGCATACTGCAGGAGCAACTTTTACAAAAGCACTGGTGTCTTTATATCGGTCCCTTGTAAGTCCCTTGTCATACCAGTTATCAAGTATATGGTGCCTGCCTAGTGTCCATACACAGCAGCCTTATCAGGCAAAGGGTCCGAAGGAGAGCTACAAGGATGTTTCTCAAACAGCCGAAAAGGAGCAATGTCATAATGAGGACAGACTATATACAAACTGAACTTGCAAAGCTCAGATTATAGACGTCAAAACCCCTAGTCGTCCAATTCACAACTAAATGTTTATTCGACATAACTGATTGTAAGTAGCATATACTTAAATACTTCTGTTGCTAAACAATTGCTATCATGTCCCTCTATTCTTAAAAATGTCGATTCGTATATACGAGTCTTTAGGCCATAGTTAAGTGTAAGTGATTGATATAGGCTTCCGAGTCATAAGTTCAGTTTTATTTATCTTGGCCATCTTAATTTTGGTATCGTCTTGTTTTTGTTTGTGTTCACATAATTTCATATGTTTTGTACTGCTTGTCTTTTGTAGAGTGACATTGTCATATTTTCTTTTTTGCTTGATCGTTGTAATCCTTGGCCGAATAAATAATAATAATATCATAATAATAATTAATAGTATGAACAATAATTATTAGAGTGTCTAGGTATAGGCGACATTGAGGAAATCCCGTGCTGGGTATATTTTTTAATTTATACTCCAAAAGTTCTCATATGTTTTTCCTATTAGTTTGCATTAAATAATATATTACATATATTCAACACTGCGTTTCATGCATGTGTACATATTTTGTGTACATTTAAAATGTTTATTTTTCTTGTCGGGGATGAGGACACACGACATACTACCGCCGTACGTACTGTAGCGGCACATCCGGTGGAGCGGAAGTATAAAGGGGGAGGGGATGGTGCACCTCAATTATCTATAGTCAGGCGGCGCCAATAATCGCCACAATAAAACATTACTAACAAGTTGCACTTGAGCGGCTAAGTGAACCTGCGGGGACATTCGTTTTAGGAAAGTAACACTTTGGACACAAGATGTACATGAACAACAATTTAAGTAATTATTTATTCAACAACAACAACATATCAAATCAACAATAGTCAGATATTGCAAAAGCAATTATCAATGTACACGTATAGATATTAATAGTTTCTGGCTTGAGAATCACCGCTGCACTCTCAACCAATCGGAGGTGCAATCAACATGAATTTATCTTCGAATGCAATCGGACCTCCGGGAGGTGTCCAATAAGAAATGACATTCTCATACATTTCCAGGCCAAACAATCCCCTAAAATTCACCTTTTCACATGTTACAAATTTAATTCGTTATACAAATCAAAATGTTATCCAAGGCTTGCTAAAATGATAGACCTAATCCCTATCGACACATACTATAGTAGTAGACTTTAAATAAATAGTAAGTGATACAATCTGTGATGTGTCCTTAACGGCAACAATTTTGCAAGTGAGCGCTCTAGCGAGTAGCGACGTCCAACTTGAACTTCGCGCCACAGCGCAGCTACGTAAATCGCACAATCAAGCGCTATGATAAAGGATATACTAACGCGCCCAATGCAAAGATAAACAGCGCCCAAAAGTACTCGAGCCCAATTTTAGCACTCCCGTGCATGAATATCGACGCGCCCACAGGGCTAGCTATTACGCGCTGCATGCAGTACGCAGTAGTAAAATGGTATCAACGTTCCGCTCCGTGTGTAAACTAATTTCCGCTGCACAGGCCCCATTCGAGGCCTGAACGGTCCCCGTTCAACTTTGTAAGGCCGAATACAATTTACTAAATTAGTTTACAATAATAAGAGCAACATTAAATACAAAGTTTAGTTAATTCATCAACAACAAAAAAGACTTGTTATGTATAATTATAACGCGGTCACACTTGTCTTGGTAGTGTCTACTCTATTGTCCATTGATAAATACCTAGGAGAGTTGCTGGCTTTTGATTGGTCGAGACTCGATCACGCGGAGTGAATTATCAGGTAGTAATATCATGGGTTTCAAGAAGAAGCGAATAAATGTTCCCTGAACCAGCATTAATCAAGCATTATGTAAGCCCTTGATTTTTCAAAATGCGCTTGTCGTCTGCGCGCTAACGCTAGCGCGTTGTTATAATAACAACACATATTGAAGAGACTGGGTACCATGCATAAGCTAAAACATGGCCCCTAAACATGAACACAAAACGCTGGAAATATCGCCAAAAGAAAAGTCACGAAATTTATTACCTAATTACAACGCGGTGGCACATACTCGATAGTGTCTATTGTCCAATAAAAATTGTCCACAATATCTATCATAGGTGGCGAAAACGAGACTTCTGTTGCATCGCGCGCCGGAAAGGCTGGAGGCGCTGTGGTAGATTGTAGCGGAGGCGCTGTAGTAGCTGATGAAACAGGAGGCGCGCTGGTCACAGTAGCTGGCACAGGAGGCGCTGTTGGTGACTGCTCAGTGTCTTCTCCAAGGTTCATTAAGATGCCTCCAATGTCGTCCAGGTGGTAAAGGTGGACCCTCCGGTGGTGCCGTCTGAGGTTACCCCTCCTCACGCTTTTGAATGGGCATCGAAGGCAAGACGCAACAACTTGCTGCCTAGATGTGCCTGTAGAAGCTGCGCCTCTGCAAATACTTAGCCCTATACCTGTAATTTGGAATGAATTAATAATAATAGGGACCCTCCCAATGACTTACGAGCACGCCCTTCTTTTTGACGGGGTTGAAATACCCAAACAAATTCACCTTCTTGTACACTGAACAAAATCTAACTTTTAACTAAAAAAATAACTTCTTGGGGTCTTCTGTCTGACTCTGAGCCTTAATTTTCTCGAAGTTTTCTGCAGTGTGGCCAGGGCGGCTCTGATTGCTTCATCGAGGGTCTTTGGTCTGGACCTGAAAATCCCTCTCTTATCGATTGACGCCTAATCATCAGTAAAATGGGCTCGCGCTAGGCGATCTCTGCCCTCTTCCTCAAACTCGGAATAGGCAAGAACTACAAGCTCTCTAATTGCTGGCCAAGATATCGCAGGGACTCATTTAGCCCCTGCCTGCCTGACCTAAATTCCCGATTTCCGGCCATATTTTGGCCCGGCCCAAACTGGGCCTCGGGCAATCCCAGCAACTCTATGGACTCGAGTGCTGATTGCTGTCCATCATTATTCCAGGTTTCAAGCACCTTCAGTGTTATACCTTTTAAGCTTGCCGCCAAGAACACTGCGGCCTGACTGGCGTTCCAACCATTGGCTAATTTACAAGCCTCAAAATGGCGACGATAGTCCTTCCATGGAGTTTTACCATCAAACCGGTCGGGTATAATATCAGGGCGACCTTTCGCCCCACCATCTGCCAGTTCCCCCATGTTAACTTGTCCACCCTTTTTAAAGGGCCATGGGTCTCCACCCATACAGCCTTTAGAGCTAGCTCCGTCGTAAGCCATAAAGTTCTGACATTGATGACACACGTGTTGCTGTTGTTAAGCGCCGCCATTTTGACAATTTTCCGCGCGTTGACCTCTTAGATGGCGCCGTTACAAGCCGTTATGCTCTTTATACTATGGGTTTGTATATTGTTCAGTGGGGAAAATTGTTCAGTGCATGGGGAAAAATGAAATAAATGACAAAAATCTGGGGCAAATCGGCCAGGGAGCGACTTATTTGATACAATACTCTGACAAGATAGGAATTTGCTTATTGACTTTGTCTAATGAATCCCCCTAAATAATCGAATTATGCACTATCCTGTGAGGGGTAATGCATTGAGCACCCGCTATTGAAAACACGAACTGGGGAAATCACCTAACTGAGAAAACTTAAGAGAATTATCAACGAATCGCGGCAACTCTATTAATGCGGCATTGAAAACGTCTTGTGTCAATGTTGCTATTTACTCCCTGGTCGAGTAGCGAGTTATAGTTTAAAGGATTTCCTCCCTATAGAATAATCACTAAAAAGAATAAGAAATGTCGCGTCGTTTTATATTATTGTATTGGATTGTAATATTAAAGTTTAGCGTTGATGCCGAGAATTGATGCCGAGAAAAGCACGAAAAACAGCGTTGGTTTTCAACCGGCGTGGAGCAGTCATATTCTTATGTGCTCTGTCTTTGAAAATGTTGTGTTGTTGTGTCCCATTCGACTGCTTTAAATTATAATAATGACGTCAAAGAACAACGATGTTAACACTTTTTCAAAAGCTAAATATATTAAGGACCAGCGGAAAACAATTTGTATACGAGGCGACGCACTTTATAAAAGGCATTCATCAGTAAATTCAGGAAAACTAGGATAGGCCGTTAGTAGTACATGTACATACAAACAAGCAAACAATTGGGTTTTTTCCTATTCGGCTAAAAAAGGGAATACACATATTTAAATTATCCTTCAGCCCTCATCTCATAAATAGTTATGCATATGCATACATAGCAAATTAAATAAAGCACTTTTCAAAACGGTTAAATGGTTTGGCCATATATTAATAACACACACACACATAATTAAAGTGTGTCCGGTGTATATCACCGTACGTTGTAGTCTTGGTGAAAGACCTTCGCGTATTGATTTGTCACAATTTTCCCCCCGAGAGGGCGCTATCATACACGAACCGCTCTCATGACACGATCCGCTTCAGGCGAAGGTCTTAACCCTAACCACTGACCTCTATACATGGACAGATCATCATTCTTTCATTTTGAAGTCGGCATGCGGAGAAGTGCAACATGGCGGACCCACGACGTCACTCTGTGAGCCAATGAAATGTCCAGGTGTTGGTATGATACGTATTACGTAATGTTTATAAATACAAAATGTACAGAGTAAATCCACTGACCTCTACACCTGGACATTTCATTGGCTCACAGCAGTGACGTCTCGGCTCCGCCATGTTGCACTTCCAGTTCGCGCCGACTTCAAGTGTTAGCACAGCAGAATATGGACAATGATCCGTCCAGGTGTAGAGGTCAGTGACCCTAACCCATAACTCGATCATGCACACGGCCGGTGTGAAAGGTAATTCTGTCCCCCCTGGTAAATGTGTCCCCCCGGACAGACTTGCCAGGTAAATCTGTCCGGGGGGACACATTTACCTAGGTATTTCTGTCCCCCTCCAAGTAATTCTGTCTCTCTGCCCAACGTTAAACGTGTCCCCCTGGTAAATTTGTCCCTTGCAACGTCACAAGTCTAGCACCTATAGACGCAACAACCAGTGTAGTACAGGTTCACCCCTTCATATGGTGCATCATTTGTGGCAGACTGTAGTATGTGTAGTATTCTACAAATTACAGGTGGTCAAAAGTGCTGCCACATCGTGCTTGGTATATAGAATTTGTACGCGTGCAAGAAGTCTGAAAATACTGATTACTGCCATTTTCCCTTTCGCGCAGAAACGTAGATCGCTTGATTTAATTAATAAAGTTATTTTTATTTTAATTTTTATTTTTATAAATCAATAGAGGGAAGAGAAGTCCAAATAATAAATACCATGTGGGCTTTTCATTGAAATAACATCAAAATAACCACTTATGTGTGGAACACTGTCTTGGGGGACAAAATTACCTAGAGAGGGGACAGAATAAACTGGAGGGGGACAGAATTAACGGCTCCAGTGGGACACTTTTACCTAGGTAATTCTGTCCCCCCGGACAATTTTACCGGGGGACAGAATTACCGTCCACACCGGCCCAAGACCTTCGCCTGGAGCGGATCGTGTCATGAGAGCGGTTCGTGTATGATAGCGCCCTCTCCTGGGGAAAATTGTGACAAATCAATACGCGAAGGTCTTTCACCAAGACTACGGGTGCGTTCCACTTTACGCGAACTGTTTGCGTGAACGTTCGCCTACGTTTTGAGTTTGCGTTAGTTGAAGTGGAACGATATTTTAAAAACTACGTTTTCAAAATGGCGGCGCCCATTGACAGTGACATCGTTTGGTTGGCTGCTTTTTGTCCAACTCATTAGTTTTCTTTAAAAGATCCCTATAACTGCTCAAAACAATCCACCATTTATAACGAAAAGTATGAAACGTAATTCAAAACCGTGAAAAGAACACTGCCGTCTGCTAACCTCTTCGCCATCTTTAAAATACGTCACTGGCCAACAGCGAACAGCTCGAAATGTCGTTCGCCGTTTTCGCTAACGTTCGCCAACATAATTGGCGCACATTGCGTTCCACTCAACGCTAACGTTGGTCAACGTTGGCAACGTTCGCGTGAGTGGAACGCACCCCTGTGTACGTACGTTGTCGAGGCGCGCACCCGCAACGTGTGAATGAGGTAAGCTGGCCGTTTTCCAAACTCCAGTTTGTCTTCTTATTTTGCCTTCGTTCATGCAGTTTAGCAATGGTGATAAGCTATGAGCTTATACGGTTGACAAACGGCCTGTTCCAAGGAAACGGGCTTCCAGAGCTACGGCTACGTCTATTGTCAACCTGCTCACGTGTAGTTGTGGCAGCCCATAGCCATAGACAAGAGATTCGGACGCGGCCTTATAAACAGGAAGTAAATATCTACCCGGATGTGTTTGCGAGGAAAATGCACACGTACACGTGCACAAACGCGATAACGGTTTACCGCCGTTTTAATGTGTAATATCGCCAGCACATTCGGCCGGTGCATGCCCAGAATATGCAAGAGCGTCGGAAACAAAGCCGTTTTGAGGAAGTTTAATTCATCTAGTATCAGTATACGATTGACTAACTTTATAGTAAGACTAGAGCCAGGGTTGCCGGTTGATCGTCTGCTGGCTTCAGCTCCCATGAACTAAATAAGTTGTGAATGTAATAAACAAAGTACAGCACAAGCAGATAAGTCAAGACAAGCTCAATCTAAATTAGGTGGCAAGGTAAGATTTGTTATGCATTGGATATTTTTGCTTTGGGAAAGCATCTGCTTTTACCTTTGGAAAGTACCCAGAGGCCACCTATTTGGGGGTAATCGTTAATATCTTTAGTCAGGACACCTCTAAATCTACATGTACTTGCACAATGTACTACTACAGTACCACTGCAGTGTAAAATAATTGGCTAGTTTTATACCACCACTTTTTTATCATATAATAATAGTGTATTGTTGTTTAAGTATATGATCATGTTTTTAGTAGGAATTGTATATATTTCTTTTTATCTTAATGTTGCAACCCTGTTTGTGTCAAGACCGCCCTAACTTTTTCCCCAAGTGGTATAATAAAGTTTCATTTTTTTCACGTTTCTTGTTTAAAACTGACTTTTAAAGGTAGTATACATCATTGGTAATTTGTTGAATTATCAGGAATGGGTGAATTTGGGGGGTTGTATTTTATAGTAAATATCGTTTAACTGACCTGTCCAAATTTTTACATTCATGGATGCCGAGAAAAGCATGAAAAACAGCGTTTGTTTTCCACCGGAGTCGAGCAGTTATTCTTATGTTATCTTTGTTTGTTCGCGCTCGCCGGACGGCGAGAATGAATTTTGGTTTATACAATTCAATTTTTTGGAACAATTACAGGATATCTAGGGCCTTTATTTTGCTGGATGCCTACAATCATTATTTACTTTTAAATAAGTAAGATACTGATTTCTTAATAATTCGGTAGTAATTTTTTTCGATATCTGCAAATGGTGTATACTACCTTTAAGTGCAGATGAACAATCTTTACCAATATTAATTGCAAGCTAAAGCAGTGGGTTTTTTTTCAAATTAACTACTGTTGTTGAAACACTTTCAGTTTAAAAGAAAGTGTGACTTTCCTATCCATTGCAGTCGGAGACGAGACGTTATCAGCCAATCAGCATCGAGCTTTCATTTCACCAAGCTTTTACTGTTACCATCTTGATTTTCGAGCCCTTTTTCTGGTTGTTGTTGTTGACTTTTACACCGTGATTTTCACCGTCAAAGCCCTACCCTCTTTCCACATATTAACCAGTTGATATTTAAGAAGGTATCCTTTACAAGGATAATTATTTGTCGACCCCGTATTAAACTCAGTGGGATTGGGATTATGCTTTGTTGAGGTCAGGAATTCTACTTCCTCAAACAACGATTACTTCCTTGGAGTTCGAATAACACAACTGAGAATTTACAGGCTTTGAAAAAGCTGGCTCTGTTGTAACAACAAAAAGAAGAACACAAAAGGGTTGTTTTTTCTACTTTATTCATCAAAACCAACATTTTTGTGAATGAAACCTGGAAAAGTATTAAAAGTAGGATACACCATTGGTAATTGCTTAAATTATCATGAATGGGTAGATTTGGGGGGTTGTATTTTATAGTACATGTAAATATCGTTTAACTGACCTTTTTGAAGTTTTACAATCATACATGTAGATGCCGAGAAAAGCACGAAAAACAGCGTTTGTTTTCAACCGGCGTCGAGCAGTTATTCTTATGTTATCTTTGTTTTTTTGCAATCGCCGTCTGTCTAGCGCAATCATTTTGCTGGATGCCTTGAATAATTATTTACTTTTAAATGAGTAAGATATTTCTTAATAATTTGGTAGTAAATATTTTTGATATCTGCAAATGGTGTATCCTACCTTTAAAGATGTCATTCATGACATACAAATGTAAATAATGTTTGGATGAAATGTTTTAACACCCTCTCAACGTTGAGCCGAGCCATTACATGATAATGCACAGCACGACATAATACCCTTTTTACTATAAAATTTACTATAAAATACAACCTCCCAAATCCACCCATTCTAGATAATTCAAACAATTACCAATGGGGTATTCTACTCTGTGATATTAAAAAATAAACCAAATTGGCAGAAAACATCTGACCTTTTTATAATGCTTTTGCATGCATTAAACAGGGAACAAGTGTGCCTTCAATCCAGTAGCTGGTAACCACTACTTGTCAGGATGTCTGACTCGTCAAGTGACCTCAAGCAAAGACAGGTCAAGTCTCCATCCTCTTCCCCTGGAGTGCAGGAGGTGGACACCAAGAAGGAGCAAGTGCCCACACCAAGAGCTCTGAAACTAAAACCGCCGACTTCATGGTAAATCTAATTTGTTTGTAAATTAAATATTTTTTCGGAGATGCACCTTGTGTCTGCTTGGCCAAGTTCGATCAAGGAACTATAGTTAACTAGTGGTTAGTTCGTGACGTCATTAGGGCATGCGCAATGAAGTTGAAGTGCAAACGCCTCTAGTCGAACTACTGACCATTAACTGCCAAACAGGTCCTCTCTGTACTGTGCTATTAAAGCGGCTATTGGTTACCATCGATGCGACCAACCGCGGTAGGCTGGTCGTGAATAGTCGACTAGACTAGTCCAACCATCGTCGACTAGCCCGAGTTCGATCAGAGTTAGTCAAACTATAGTTAACTATAGTCCTTGATTGAACTTGGCACTTGTTGACACTTTTAACCAGTTCGCGTCGAAGGATGTTGTATGAACGCAAAGTTTTTCCGGATTTCAAAAGGGATGATGAAAAAACATGCACGAGCAAGGCCGAGAATATCTGTCAGCAACCGGCTTGCAGCGAGGTGTGCTACTCACAGATGCCGGCCTTAATCCGTCTCGGATCGAGGTTCGTGAAAAACAATCCCGCGCCTGGGCCCAGTCAGTGTCAAAATAATCCAGGCACGGAACTGGTTAAGAGATACATGTAAAGCTTGCAACTGTAGCCTTACTTTGATTGGATGTGATCGATATATGCCAGCTGTGCCTACCAGGTACCTTTTTTGTCTGTTGATGGAATTTAAGTAGTCGAGTGTTTACACAAATGTGATATGACTGTGTGTTTTTTACTAGTCTGTATACAAAAAGTGAACAATTCTTTAAGAATTGTTCAAGGCTTTCGCAGGTATTGGAGCTGTATAGCATGTGAATAGACGACAAGAACCAAATCTTCTCTTTGAGAATTTATAAGCCACATCTGTATTTTACACAATGATATAAGCCACGGGTCATTTGCGATAACTAACGCGCATATGAATGCGCAAGGTGACACAGGCGATGCGCAAACGTTAATAACAATAAGAATGGCCGTTCGCGTAACATTGCGTGTAATTACGTCAGCAATTTTACCCTGAATAACCTTTGACCTGGACTACGTTATCAAGATTCTGAACTGGTTCATTCTACTAATAATTTATAAAAATATTTCTCAAAAAAGTATAAGACATTATTAGTATTCATTTATGTGTTTTTTTTGTTTTTTTCCACAGGCAGCGTGGTAAACTTGTGCTAAAAATACTGATAGGACTCGTCATTGTTGCCGGCGGAATTACGTATTACAAAGAGTCACCAATCAACCCAGAAAGTTTCAGGTAAAGGCCTCTTAACCAGTTTGCACCGGGTTTATTTTCAAAGTTACTGGACCACTGACGGGATTATCTCCTTTTACCGTTACACGGTAAAAGGTTTTATACACAGCGAAAGCTCATGCGGCCTCCTTACCCTCTCATGGCATTTATTTGACATTTACACCCTCATCGAATTTAGCACTAAGTGCAAGGTCAACAAACTCTTGCCTGGGCCGGCGGTAGAAATTGAATTTTAGTTCATGTCATGCTATCCCCATATAAGGGTTAATTATGCAAAAGGTTAAAAGGTCAGCAGTATGCAAATTTGTACAGTTAACTTTTGGCCAATGAGAATCATGGGTTCCGCGTGGGTAAGCTGGGCTTTTGGCGGGTTAGAGTTTTATAGCCACTCTGTCACAGCCGATTCCAGAGTCAACATCTCAATTTTTGTTCAGCAAATTTTATCAAAAGAAACATTTTCTCCGTAGATAGAAAAATATCCGGTCGGATTTCTACTGTTGTTTCGTTTTCTTTTAAAAATGTACTGAGTAGAGTGTCTCATAGACATCCCAGGAACGATATTATCGGGTTTGATGATATTATCAGTGGCTTTCGTGACCTTTTGAAGGCATCGAGTATGGACCTCCCCAGTTGCCGGTTACCGTTAGGCCTAAGCTGGGCTCCGCTTGTTGTAGGGCGATACAGCCGCAGACAAAAACACCGTAAACGTAAAGAGCCTACACGTTTTGTCACTTGAATTCCTCTTCTTTTCGATTCCTGGGATGCTCCAATTATGCTGCTCCAGCTGAAGAAGCCGTCACATAGGCTTACTCTTGGTTAGTGGTCGTCGTTGCCTGATAAGTCAAACAAAACTGTGACCACCGATGGATCCCGTAATAAACGCGGATGTACTCCGCGTCACCGTGACAGCCCCGGTCTACGCACCGCCGTTCATAGCTGCAGTCGACGGTCGACGTGTGTTCGCACGCCCAGTGCCCACCTTGTTCGAGCCACTCGGAGCAAGCATGCATGGTTCATTTTCAAAAACTTACAACCCTAGTGAGTGGTGGGCTCTTCAGTGACGTTTTCTCACTTGTGAGTTCATCGTGGCGTGAATACAGAATAGCTTCAACTCAAGTTCAAGCATGTCAAATTTTGTTGAATTCGAGGTGAGGGTTTTCCAATTATCATAAGTCTAGCCCGCAGTCTGGGCAATGTTTTGTTGTTGCAGTTCGTCCGTCATTGTCCGTGTTTACTGTCGGACAGTGACGTGACTTGATGTAGGCTGTGCTGCCACGGCTTAACTGGCGCAAATAAGTCTCTTGTGATTAGTGCTTTTGAACCGGAAAACATGACAAAAAATGATGTTAAGCTGCACATGCCTGTTCGTCTAACGTTAGTTAGAATTACACAAGTTAGTTGAATTAAAAAATTGTTCCAAGGGATAGCCTAAATTTAAACAAGGTTTGCGGAATACTGAGGAGTATATGGGCCTAGCTCTAGGCTACCTAGGCTATTTGATTTTACGTTTGAGTTCTAACAAATGTGCATGGCCATAGACTGGGTAGACTCATTCATCGGGCCCTAGTTGAAATAATAATGACAGGCTATGCCTAGGCTGTATCAATATGCCTAGGCCTACATATGTGCTTGTATAGCATGTATTGCTTGGCTTAATTAGCATATTCAGTTCACAGCTAACATAAGCAAGCGTTGACCACAATTCCTGCATTTGGTTTGTGATATAGGGCCTAGTACTAGTAGTAAGGCCACCTTTTCCTTTGCTGGATTAGTAAATAGGAGCAAAGCAATTTTGGTCACACAGGCATGAGATTTTCGACTAAAAATAGGCCTAAAAGACGTGAATAAAATAATAATAATAATAAAAAATATAAAATAAATAAAATAAAAATAGATAAATAAATAAATAAATAACAAAAATAAATAAATGGTCTCTTTGCGATTACATGCCATTTAAAAAGGGGTAGGTAGGTAGAAAAGTACTCCCCATTCATATGATATACAGTATATAATTATTGCAGAATTGTATAAACTGCTTCTAAGGTTGAGGCAGACCTCCATTTAGCTGCTTGTGGTTTCTTCTGCTTACTCGTATTGATTTCGGTCGGTCTTATTAGCTCCATGGTGAGCTATCTGGTCACAGGTTCTTAGGGTGGTCATGGCTTGTAACATTTTGTGTCTACTAAATATTTGAGCGCCTTGTATTTGACAGTTGTAATTTTTCTCTTATATAATTATAGCACTTGGGCTTGCTTTTGTCTACAATCATGTGACAATTGTTCCGAAGTTCGCTATTCACTTCCTAGTCACATATTTACATTTGCTAATTTTGTGGCAATTTTGTACGCAGGCGACAGCATTAATTTGTTTAATTCTACGAATCTACTGTTTGAAACGTATTTGTTGCAGATCTCTGCCCTGTGTTTCGATGTTTAATCTTAATTAAGAATTAAAAAATAAATAAAAACAAAATGTCAGGATTAACCTGAAATCCGGGCCAAGAAGTCCTCATGCTTATCATTAACAATTACAAAGAAAAACTGTGAAACCCATAGCCTGCATTTTTCCAGTAACAGAACTTGAGCAACACAGCCTATGTACTTGGCAACAGACAACTGCTGCGTTGAGTTTTCTTTTTGTTTGCAGGATGGCCAGACCACGCGGTTCCAAAAAGTTCATCAAGAACAGGGACTAAAGGGCAGGCTAAAGTCAACGTTCCACGATCTCAAACATTCACCCGGACACAGGACATAAACATCGGTCGCAGTGTGGACATTTCTCGCCCTCAAGTCCGACCTGTTTGGACAGAAGTTTGTCTGATTGCTTGATGGATTGATTTGGATTTCGATTTCAAGTTGAAATCGGTGGATAACCGTCGTCAAGTGCGGGGACAATTTATCTCTAACTACTACTGGAATTTGATGGAAATATGTCGACAAATGTATAAGTATCCTTTGTATGATTTTAGTTATAATAGTTAATTGGTTCTTAACAGGTAGAGTAAGCTATCGTGGCAAAACATGCAGTAATGTATAGCCCACCATTACTACCTGAGCTATAGTGGCGTCATCGCTAGTTTGTTTACATGTACGTTTTTCTATGGGAGGGAAGTCGAGACGCCAGACGACGTAAAGACAGACTCATAGAGGGGCGCGCATGTGAACGGAGCGCGACGTCATTGCTTCTCCCGCCATTTGACCTTGAAATGTAGCAAGTTACACGCGCAGCGTGTATGGCATGCATGGGCCGTTCATAGCGGCGTGTATGACCTGCATGTAGGCTAAATGTATCTTGTTTGTTACAATGTATCCTTTTTGACATGGTTTGTCGTTTAATCCTAGCCTACGTTGATGCATGTAGATGTACATGTGCATCTATATCTGTAATAACAGTAACACTTATGTGAATATATTTCAATGCGACACATATAAGTTTGATCTTTGTTTCGAGTTCATTCGGGTTACAGAGTTGCACGAATCTCCTGTTATTACATTGTTTTTATTGGTGTACAATGTACTTTAGAGGGTTGTGTTTAAGGATTTTAAATTTTATTGCACGGCTACCGTTTGCCTATAGTTATACCAACTTATTTGGTTCACATGGGAGTTTCATGATACTGAGTCGCCGCCACTAAGGACTGCAAATACGTTTAGCCATTTGTTTCTCAATCCATATGCGGTTTTCCTGCAGGTTTTTGTTATTTGCCTTTCCTTGGAGCAGTGCACAGTTACGAAGCATTGTCTTCTTGTGGAACATGTACGTGTAATATCATTATGATATCAATAGCTGTGTCACAGCCTTTAATATGTGGATAATGCATAACAATACATTGTGCTCCTTTTGCATTGTGGGACTTTTATTTGGGTTGATAACGGGCCTCGGGCATTCGTTCTCGTTTCCAAAGGGAAAGGGTACCGTTAAATTCCGTGTTAAATAATTTGAGGCCCATATGCCGGTTCATATGATGTATTACCCCTATAGGTTTGGTTAAATAGGGCCGAAACAGCTAGGGCTCTCGTTGGGTCCAGGTCATTTGGACAACTGTTGAGTGACAGCAAGTTTGTGTATGGTATAGTCAAGTCCGCAAGACTTGAGCGCTCACTCTTATACGAGCATTTTCCCAGTGCCTCCTGTTAAAGGTAGTATACACCATTTGCAGAAATCGAAAATGATTAATACCGAATTATTAAGAAATATCTTGCTCAATTGAAAGTAAATAATGATTCTAGGCATTCAGCAAAAGGATTGCGCTAGATATCCTGTAATTATTCCAAAAAATTGAATTTTATAAAGAAAAATTTGCGATCGCCGGACGACGATCGCGAAAAAACAAAGATAACATAAGAATAACGGCTCGACCCCGGTTGAAAACAAATGCTGTTTTTCGTGTTTTTCTCGACATCCATGATTGTAAAACTTCGGTTAAGTCAGTTAACCCTGACTCCCTCACCATTGTTATTAAACACCATACAATTCCTTCAAAATCCTCCAACTTCCTTTGTTGTGTAGGGAGTTGGGGGTTAAACGATATTTACTATGGAATACAACCCCCCCCCCCCCCCCCCCCTCCCCCAAATCGACCCATTCATGATAATTCAAGCAATTACCAATGGGGTATGTTACCTTTAAGGTCGGTCAGATGAGACGTTGTTTGTCGTTTTTGCCTGGTATCAATTCTGGAGTATGCATACTCGGCTGCCAATTGGAGCCGGAAGGGAATTTCCTCCTGTTTTTTCTCCTCAAATTTTATGATTAAGTCAGAGCTTAAAATGAGGTTTTGTCAGGAGTTTTTCGCCCTTCCCATAATTGAGTATCAGCTTGGTGGAAGTTAATTACATGTATAAACGCGGCAATAAGCCTCAATTTTATTATTTGTGTACATAACACTGCACAGCAATATATAGTGCTCCTAAAAACGCTATGGGACTTTCCTTTGGGTTTATTACGGGCCTCGGGCATTTCATTGTTCTTGTTTCCAAAGGGAAAGAAATGTTAAATCATTTGATGCCCATGCGGCTTCAATAAATGTATTACCCCTGGGGTCGTTTGGTTTAAGAGGGCCGAAACAGGGCTCTGATGGGGTCCAGGCCATTGGGACAACTTAACTGTTGATAGGATCTGAATTTCGCGCCCCATGGCCTCCATCGGCCATGCTAATTAATAATTATTCATTTGGGCACTAACGATTTGTCGGCACTAATGTCCACTGGAAAGGCAAGGGTGGGGCCGGCGTGGGGGACGCTGGTGACCTTCGGGATGAGTTGGGTCGAGACCGATATGATTATCCGGCTTACATGATTATTGTTTACAATGGTGTCCGACTATGACTGGTCCGACATTCTCCCGCGCGTTTTTGTTTATGCTGGGGCTCACTCTCTCTCACTCCTGTTTTGTTTTTATGGAGGGTCCCTGTCCGTCTTCTCCTGGTGGGCGCGCAGGCGCGTGTGGCAATTTATTACGGATTCAGACAGCCAGTAACGCAAGTCCTCACATTTAGCGGCCTAATAATCAAATCCGGCAGTAAATTATATTTTATGCAAATTGCTCTGTTGTCATAGCGCTCGCGAATTTCCCGAGGCTAGATTTTCCTGACCGAAGTTAACATCGGTAGATGGAAGCAACTTTGTGGTTGCATGACGGTTGCCTCTTTGGCAATGCCGGCATTTGGTTGCCCTGTGTTGGTGGGCCTGGTGTTGCCCATAGGGGATTGGTGTTCCCCTTGACCGGTCGGGCCTGGTGTTGCCCATTTTAATGGTCGGGCCTGGTGTTGCCCGGGGGCCTGGGTGGCCCAAATTGTTTATTTGTTGAATTGTTTCCTTTTGCTACCGGTATGCCCTTTAACTGGTATCCGGAATAAAACATACTGCCATTTTCGAGGCTGTGGCATCACTCAATAACTTGTCTCCTTTGTGGTTTATTTGAGTCGAAGTATAATGGGCTTTTTATTCAGTAAAATATTTCTGTTTTGATAATGCAACTACTACAATATGCCAACACTTAGTTTATTAGCAGCGTTATTTACATGTTTTTGCCGCAATTCTGTCGCCTAGGGCATTTTTTTCTTTCTCTGCAGTCAGGGCGTAATATCATGTCATCCCCTAGCTGCCATAAAATCTGACACGTATACAACAGCCGTGGAACTACACACAGCCGGGAACAATTGTGCGCAGTAAAACCTATACATGTTTATTTGCAAGCCTATAGCTGAAAAGTACTCTTTCAAGAATTTCAAAGGAGTCTAAGAAACAATAGTGGAGAAAATTGAATGTCAAGAAATTACATGTACTGGTCGCAGCTGATAATCCTCGGCTGTATGAATTCAGTGGAGACAAAGGAACTAGGGTGTTGAATAGGCCTAATCACTGAAGCGTGATACCACGATATAGCATATATACACATCCAAGGCGTCAACGAAGCATGCTTGGCAACGAGTCGACGTATATTCACGTCCACCGCTATGTATGCCATACATGTCAGTCGTGTATACCCATCCGCAGCAGCGCTAGCAGGTAACCTTTGTCAGGAATACACGTCAACCGCAACAACCAATAAAACATTAACAGCGTGTATACATGTCCTCCGCAGAAATAAACCGGTGTGCCTTACGGGTTAATGCGTCATCTGTAGATAGTAAACAATTGCTTCGGGCCTTGCTCATGATGTTTTTATTCGTGGTCTGTTTTAAATCTGGTTACGTGACACCATTTCAGCCACGTGCATCTGCATTTTGCGCGTCAATTTTCCGTAACGCGCATCAACCGCGCAGTATTCCGAACACATTTTGAGCAACAAGCGTGTGTGTTTGGAACAAGTTCTATTGTGTATTGTGCTTCACTCGAACATTAGAAACAAATAGCTAGGAACAGTGTGAATCCATCTACATGTATAAACAATATTTAGATTGTTCAAGGCTTTGCTCCTCTCCAACCCTAACCTTCCTAATACTCCATCAAAATCCATGCCTCCTTTAGGAGATTTTAAAGAGTTTTGGCTGGTAATCTGTTTTTACTGAGCAAGATTTTTTGTTTTTGTGCTGAGCAAATGTTTGTGCTTAGCAGCTGCATGAAATTGGGCCCTGCAGCCGATTTCAAAAGTGGCGCAAGGCTTACGCAACAAAAATGCTGCGTAGCTGCGCCATTTCCTTACGGAGCATTTCACAAAACTTGCCGTAGCTGCGCAACGTTTTAAACAGGGTTTATTTGTGTTCTTTCATGAAATCGTCGTTGTACCACCTACGGCCACCATTTTGAAAATAGTTTTGTCCGACTTTTCGCGAAATCGTGTGGCAACGTTAAAGATTCTGTCACGGGTAAAATAGAAATTAATTTACTTCAATCATAGGACTGAGTGTTTTTCATTAATCTTAATACGTTGAGCAATGACGGGCTCCACGTAAATTACGATTTGCTGGTAAAATAGGTCATTTTTAGTCACTTACGCCATATCTTACGCCACCTAAATTGACTGCGCAAGCTACGTCATAATTTGTTGCGTAAGCCGCGGACTTACGCACTGTCAAACTTTCGTGAAACTGTCGTAAGCGAAATATTGCGCAGCAAACAAAAGTATTTTGTGGCGCAAGAGGGCTTGCGCCATTGTGTAAGGTTTCGTGAAATCGGCTGCAGGTCATTGCCGAGGAATTCAGAGGCAGCCTTGGGTTTTTCAACCGTTCAGGTTCTAGTCATGTCTGTGCACTCCATGTCTAAATTTACCACTGATGTTTATTTTTTTGTTTTTCTTTTTAGTCTTCCAACTCCTCCGGCTCTGGAGGGCCCTCTTGCCCCCAACACAAGGCTGCGTGATGGTGTCAAGATTCTAGAAGGGAAGATCCGAGGACCGGAGTGCCTAGTGGAAGATAATGGTTAGTGCCTGCCGCTGCCAAGACAATGGGCAGAATACATACAAAACTAGCAATTGCTTATTAGCAGAAACACCGAGCCAAAGCAAAAGCTCATCAAGCAGAAGCAAAACAAATTGTTTAAAACATTACCTTTTGCTTTGACTAACGGCCCTTTCTTAACCAGTTCGCGCCGGATGACGTATATAAACGCAAAGTTTTTCCCAAATTCAAAACGGATGTCGCATAAACATGCCAAGTTCAAGTTCAGAAATGTCTGTCAGCAGTGAGCAAGGCCGGAAATGCGTTGGTGTGCTTCCCGGTACCATCGGCCTGAACCCGCTTCGGATCGAGTTTTGTTTAAAATAATCCCGCCCCTCGGCTCGATGTTAAAATAACTGGTTAAAGCTTGCCTATAGCAAATGTTTCGGTTCTGATCAATAATGCTAAATACAAAAGCAAAAGCTTTTTGTTATGTATACATGTATGTTTTTATAGGCAATTGCCAATCTGGGAAGCATTTGCTTTCAAGAAACAACTGACATTTACATGACTGACATGTATGGCATACACATTGGGACGTGAATCCGTCTACGATGCCAAGCATGCTTCGTTGACACGGTGGACGTGTATACGCTATATCATGGTACATGTATCATGCTTCAGTGATTAACCCTAACTCCCTACACAACAAAGGAAGTTGGAGGATTTTGAAGGAATTGTATTGTTCTATAACAATGGTAAGGGAGTTAGGGTTAAAGTCCATTCAACACCCTAGTTCCATTGTCTCCATTGAATTCATACAGCCGAGCATTACCAGCTGCGTCCAGTAATTTCTTGACATTCAAATTGTTCAACAATTGTTTCTTAGGCGAAAAAAACAAACAAACATGTTTCGCGTCCCCACCCACTTTCTTTTTTGTGGCCGCCTGGATTTATTTTTTATTTTTTATTTCCCCAAATTGAGGAAAAAATATTAAAAACTACAACAAATCCATCAGAAAATAAATACTTGCGAGTTCAAAGTCTTCTAAGTTGATAATTGTTTGCGTAGTTGGCAAACGTTGGCAACGTTCGCGTGAGTGTAACGCCAGGTTTCGCAACTTTGTCATGTTCGTTTACAACTTGAAAACAATAAACCCGGCAAAACTTATTAATTCGGACTAGTTGTAACATTAGAAGGCACTCGAACCACTGCACGTCAAATCATTTATAACTGCGCTGGTATTGTCATAAAAACGTGAATTAACGTTGGAGAGATCGACACAGAATCATTTCCAACTGCAAAATTATACTCGTACCGTGCGTACGGTTGCCCTTTATGGCGCTCTCCTGTGGTTCGTTTAAAAAAAGGCGTTAATCAAACGTCGGCTTCGCCGTTTAGCTTTGGCTTAAATTCAAGTCTGTAAAATTGGCTTTCTTGGCGTGGGCTATCTTTCGAGAAGGGCCGGCTATCCCTGGTTAAATCTACTGTTTTTGTTTTCTATCACATGAGTCGATTTTAACCTGAATAAAAAAATTGTCAAATCAAATCAAATCCAAATCAAATCCGAATCTGACAAATCCGATAATGAATATTATCATAGTCCGCAGGTCACCGGTCCACAGTATGCGTGCAGTCTGGGAGGCCCGGGGGGGACTATGTTCAGTTCTTGTGTGGCTAACAATTGTCCCTTTTATTTGTAACATGTCATTTATAGCGAACACATCAGGGATTGCCAAAAATCTCTAATGGCGGCCATCTTGAAAAATAAAAAATAAAAAGCCCCTCTTCTTCCTTTTTTTTAAAAACCCGGACGAGAAACATTATTTTTTTTTATTCGACCTTAAGTCTCCTTTGAAATTCTTGAAAGGGTGCTTTTTAGCTGGCTTGCAAATATTTGTATATATTACCGCGTACAATTGTCTCCGGCCCTGTGTTTAGTTCCACGGATGACATATACACATGCTTCAGATTTTATGGCGGGTAGCGGTGGACGTAATTTCACGCCCTGACTGCAGAGAGAAAAAAATGCCCTAGGCGACAGAATGTTGGCAAAAACATGTAAATAACGGTGCTAATAAACTATTAGCATCTTGTAGTAGTTGCATTATCAAACAGGAATATTTTACTAAATAAAAAAAACATTTTTTTGATGAAAAATAATCCAGCCAGTGGTCTCGGTAACTTGAAAATAAACCCGGTGCGAACTGGTTAACATGGAAAACTGTGGTCCCCCCCCTGATTTTTGCCATACAGTGTTGTCAAGCTTTAAATTAATTTGATTGTTACTCTAATAATGTTTGTTGTTGAGACCTTGTGAACAATTTTAGTGTTATTTATGAAATTTTGTCCAAAATAAACTCCAAGAGCTTTTATGTTAATTTTAAAAAAGGCTTACATTTTGGTTGTTTTTTGGTCAATATCTTGCAGATGCCAATAATAATAATAATAATAATAAAGTATTTATAGAGCGCTTTTACAAGATAGATCAAAGCGCTGTACAAGAGAGGACTATGATGTTATGAATAAGAAACTTTTAAGACGTTTTTTGAAAATGGTGAGAGATGGGGCGTCCCTGATGTTAATGTTGATAACATGAAGCCCTATGACAGTGTGACTGGATTTTGTGCTGTTTGAACAAAACCCATTATTTTTCTTTACAACTGCCTTCTCCCTAAAGCCAGCAGTACAGGGGCCAATTTCACGGAGCTGCTAAGCACAAAAAGTTGCTTAGCATGAAAATTTGTCCTTGGTAAAAACAAGGTTACAGACCAAATTTTCACGTGATCTTTATTGTTTTTGATTGATAATCAGCTGGTTTTTTGCTTAGCATGAAACAAACGTAGAATTTTGGCTGATAACTTGTTTTTAATGAACAACACTACTGTATTTTGTGCTAAGCAAATTTTTGTGCTTAGCAGCTCCTTGAAATTGGCCCCAGGTTCCGAAAAAAGGAGGCAATCACAACTTTGTTTGTATTTTTGTCATTCACAGGAAAAATATTCACAGGAACCTATGATGGTGCAGTCATGAGAATCACCCATGATTCAAGCCTGCGTAGCATGGGAAGGCTGGGTTCCAGACCATGCGGTGAGTACAAAATATTATTGTTTAGCCTATGAGGGCCGTGGTTTCGTGGTCTGGGGCATTGAATTGGTAGTGGACTCGATTATATAAAGTTATGTAATTTATACTAAAGGTAGTATATACCATTTGCAGATATCGAATATATTACTACCGAATTATTAAGAAATATCTTACTCATTTGAAAGTAAATAATGATTCTAGGCATCCAGCAAAATGATTGCGCTAGATATCCTGTAATTATTCCGAAAAATATAATATAACATAAGAATAACTGCCCAATGCCTGTTAAAATAAACGCTGTTTTTCATGCTTTTCTCAGCATCCATGATTGAAAAACTTCAGACAGGTCAGTTAAATGATATTTACTATGAAATACAACCCCCCAAATCTACCCATTAATCATAATTCAAGCAATTACCAATGGTGTATCCTACCTTTAAAGGTAGGATACCATTGGTAATTGCTTGAAATATCAGGAATGGGTGGATTTTGGAGAACTTGTACTGTATTTTATAGTAAATATCTGACTTGTCCGAAGTTTTACAATCCTGGATGCTGAGAAAAAAGGCAAGAAAACAGCGTCTGTTTTCAACCGGCGTCGAGCAGTTGTTCTTCTTGTTCTTGTTTTTTTCCTTCGCGATCACCGGCTGACGATCATAATTTTGGGGGGTAAAGTTCAATTTTTCAGAACAATTCTAGGATATTCTAGCGCAATCATTTTGTTGGATGCTTGGAATCATTATTTACTTTCAAATAGGTAAGATATTTTTTAATAATTGGACACAAATTATCAATATCTGCAAATGCTGTATCCTACATTTAATCAAGTATTATAAGGGTATGAAAGAAGTCAAAAAGAGTGGTGCGAAATACGGTACCCTCTGGAGACGTGAACACAATGGGGACAATGGAAGTGAAAAGGTCTCCAAAGGGTAATTTCTATAGATGAATAGGTCTCCATTAGGAATTTCACGAAATATATTTTTGGATTGTACTTAAATTTCTCAAAAACTAGGGTTTGGATGTGGGTTAGGATTATTGTTTGGGTTACGGTATAATGTAGGGTATATTGGGTCGAAATTTCAACCCAGGAAAATAATTGTGGTTAAAATGGGAGCATTTTGAAAAACATGCTCGACTTTCTAACCATTTTGTACACGAGAACAAAGTCATGTCTCCACAGTGATACAAAAATGCGAATCAGTGATTTTGTTTGTGTGTATTTTCCTGTTTGTCTTCGTAGGCACTCCAGCCAATGAGCCTAGCTGTGGACGTCCACTGGGAATACGAATCTACAACGGTGATATTCACGTCATGGACAGTTATATGGGGCTCTACCGCATCAAGCACAATGGTATGAGGTTAATTACATGGTAACTGCATGACACCTACCATTGGCGTGTCCAGGGGGGGGGCTTTGGGGGCTGAAGCCCCCCGCACGCGCGGATCCCCCAAAAAAAAATGAAAGAGAAAAAAGAAGGAAAGGAGGAAAGAAAAAACGAAAGAAAAAACGAAAACAAAAAATATGATTTGACTCAGCCCCCCGCAGGAAAAAATCCTGCACACGCCTCTGCCTACGAAGGGAATTTCACATTCCAAGTACAAAAAACCTACTTGCATACCTTCGCCAATTGGTTATGTTTTTGCTGGTGCTTGTTTGTTTGTTTGTCGGTTGGTCGGTTTGTAAGCAAGATTATGGAAAAAAATGGGAAAATGGGATTTTAACGAAATGGTAGGTAGATAGCTGATGGGTCAATGAATCTAGATCACTTTTTTACTCCCGAGGGATCGGTGAAAGAAAAGGAAGAAAGGAGGATTGGGAATTGAGGGCTATCTCCTTAAAAAAGTACCGGCGCCTATACATGTATGTGACGTGCCACCACAATAAGAGAGTAAAGTCAAACAATTGAAAATTTGGATATTGAAATTTTTTAATTCTAGAGAAAGAGAGCTTTCAATGGTACATAACACTTGGGGGTTTTGCAATAAATACATTTTACAGCACTCCAAAAAGTCATGGGTTTCACAAAACATGTTTGTGAGAAAACTTACTTAACCAGTTCGCGCCGGGATTATTTTAACATCGCCGAGCCGACGGGCGGGATTATTTTTAACGAAACTCGATCCGAAGCGTGTTCAGGCCTATAGTGCTGGGTAGCACACCCACGCATTTCCGGCCTTGCGCGCTGCTGACATACATTTCCGAACTTGAACTTGGCGTATATATTCGTCATCCGTTTTGAATTTGGGGAAATTTTTGCGTTTATATTCGTCATCCGGCGCGAACTGGTTAATAAACATCTTCAACAAAACATGCAAAATATTACAAAACAGGACAAGTAAGGTTCGGTTAAGCATAGCAACCGCTATGTTCTTAATATTATTTCTTCTTGAAACTTTCTACACATATGAACTATTGTATAAGCAACAAAATATCAAAATTCCGAAAAAGTGGGATAGTTACAAGGACCTAATTTGCATATTTAATTACCGTGTTAATTAGACCACTAATAGACTTTAATCCAAACACTAACTATGCAAACACTACGCAAAATCGCGTAATTTAAGAGGTTTTTGATCATCTGATCGCACCCACAAAATTGGAATATGTAGAGGAGGACTTAGGCTTTCCAATTTACGCAAAATCTCAAAATTGACCACCCCTTCATATTTTGACTTTGGATGCCCATAATTTCTGAAACACATCGTGCGACTTTACTCTCATATTGTGGTGACAGGTCACATCATATGGGTACATCTGCTGTGTCTACTTTTGGGCCTAAACAAAATACTGAAAAAATTGTTATCAATCACGCCATGGAACTGAAACCCTAGTTCGCGATGGAGGGTGTGTATACATGCACAAATGTATCTGTCGTTGACCCGCACCCGTTATAAACAGGTGCAAGCAAGCTAGGCTGGTTTGGTGACCTGATTCCTCGACGTCTATAATTTGCTCTACTTCGTCTGAAGAAGGGTCAGGGTGCCATGTGGAAATGCCGTGTGTGGCGCACGGCTAGCTAGCTAGCTTGGTCGATGTTCACGTGTGCCTACTACACCCATGTGCTAGTTCAAAAATTGCATCGTAAAGTGCATGCGTAGTAGACTAGCACACCGCCAACCCATGTGCTAGTCTATTACCTATGCGAATTTATCCTGTGCGTGAATACTCGCATGTGCGCTTGGCAACTGGCAACAAATAGCGGCTGGCACGTAAGGCCATTTAAAATTAATAAATAGGTTTACATCACTGAGATTTCAAAAAATTGGTTGGGAGGGGAATTTATATTTTATATTTAACCCTGAGAATGACTGACTGAAAGGCGCTTTTCTCGCCAAAATACATCGTCAATCACTCAGACAGTTATACATGTGAATATTAAATTGAAATAAATTGAAATTGAATTGTATACGTAGCGATCGTTCATTGTTTATTAAATAGTATCAATACAGTGTGGCTTGAACACATTGGAATGATAGTCAAAGTGGAAGGAATAGGGCTTACATCTGACATCGTTAGCCACCTGTCCAGCGTGCAACGACTTGACCTGTTGACTGACGATCTTTGCAGAGCGCGCTATTGCATGCCGTCAGCCACGTGATGCGACTTTTCTGAAGGCGGGTTTTGATGAAGCGATCGCGTACGTCTCCCTACAAGCACTGGATGGCGCGCGCAGTTGTTATCGACGATCCTAGACCATCAATGGCATGCACAGAAGTAGACGGAGCTAAAAATCGGGACGGACGGTGATATAAACCTATTTATTAATTTTAAATGGCCTAATGGTGAATGGACCAGTGAGAATGTGGCTCTCGATCATGAATATGTACGAGATAAAGTAATAGTTGTTGTTGTACTTATCCAGGCGATATGGACAGACTAGTGACTAGCGCCAGGACCTACGATCGCTTCCCTATCAAGTACGGTAGCGACCTGGAGAAGCTGAAGGGTGACAACAAGGACTTCTTCTTGATCGATTCCTGCAAGACGTGGGACTACCGCCAGCGAGATAACATCTTATGGGAGGCCAGTGGCTGTGGGAGGTAATTCCTAGTCGAAATACAATGTATTTGATAGGCGACCAGATGTAACGCGACCAGATTTAATGGGCGTCCACATTTCATGTGACATTGGAAAAGTGTTTAAAACTGGCCCCGGTGTTTTATCGTCCATTTAAAACCGGCCACGTGACGGGCTCTCGACCAATAGGAATTGGTAAACTGTCTAGGGTTTTTATGAATCCTAGTTAAAAGAGGAACACTTTGAAAATAGCCATCAACGTTCTGAAAACAAAGCGATGTCTCAACAAGGATAGAAATGTGAGTATTTTCGTGCTGAAATTCGGTACCCTCTGGAGACCTACACACAATGTGTATAATGGAGACAAAAGGTCTCCAGAGGGTAAATTTCTATAGATGAAAAGGTTTCAACTGGGATTTTCACGAATTAGATTTTTGGATTGTACTCAAGTTACTCAAAAACTAGGTTTAGGATATGGGTTAGGGTTAGTGTTTGGGTTAGGGTATAATATAGGGTATAATATAGGGTATAATATGTCGAAATTTCAACCCAGGAAATTAATTGTGGTTGAAATAGGAGCATTTTGAAAAAGATGCCCGACTTTTTAACCAGTTTGTACACGAGAACAAAGAGATGTCTCCACTGGGATACAGATTTAGGTAACAACGTACTAGTGTACATTAATCATATTTTAACATTTTTCTTCCAGGTTGCTGTGGTACAATCCCGTTAACAACATGAGTAACATTGCTGTGCCTAAGCTGTATTACCCAACGGGTATACAGTTCTCCCCTGATGAACATTTCATGCTCATCTCAGAAGCAACAAGATTCCGCATTCTCAAGTAAGTTGTTTTTTACACTTTCCAGAAATTGAGTTGTAAAATGTACTATTTACTCGTATTCGTTTTAAACGTCACTGAAAAAATACTACTAGCAGTATTACAAATGTAGTATGCAGTACTTGTGTACAATGCCTGTATTTTGTACTTCACCCCAAGTACTGTAAATAGTAATATGTAGTACTAAGGTTGCTGGGTGTAAATAGGTTATGAACATCTGAACCAAACACACTCAACTAGCAAAAAACGCAAAAAAATACTACATAATAGTAAATGGTAGTAGCCAGTTACAAGGAGTTACAAGAAAGGACAGGGTCAGAAATAAGGACTTACGAAAGAAAGCAAATGCCAGGGACATCATACAGGAAATAAAAACAAAGAAATGGAGATGGGCAGGCCACCTTGCAAGGTGTCATGACAACAGATGGGCACATTGTATAACAGAATGGACCCCAAGACCACAAACGAGACGAAGAGGATGGACAACATCAGAGATGGATGCGACAAGCAGTGTTGTTGACTCGAGTCGGTGACTTGGACTCGAGTCCGACTCGAGTCGTCAATTTTTGTGACTTGCGACTTGACTTGACTTGGAGAAAAATGACTTGTGACTTGACTTGACTTGACGAAAAATGACTTGTGACTTGACTTGACTTGACTTGACGAAAAATGACTTGTGACTTGACTTGACTTGAGTAAATTTGACTTGACGACATTGCAAGTCATCATGTATTTACTATTTGTATGTTATTTAAACAAATTTGTGTTCAATCCGGCCACGGCAGCCGATGTATTTTTGTGACGGCAAAAATGTTTTTGCCGCGTCGCGAATCTGTACTATGTACTGCATGTACTGTGTGTACGGCTATAGCTACGCACATGCAATATTACATTGCAAAGTCAAAGTGTGGGCTACATCGCCTACGGCCTACATGTCTAGTCTTCCAATCCGTCGTAGTGGAAGCTGTGTGAGCTTTTACTGTTAAAAGCTGTGCATTAACATTTAACACAATTTAACAGACAGCTGGAAACGAGGTTATATTGACATTGTTAATTGTTTTAAGAATTTGAAAAGTGTTGAACAAATTACCGTAAACGAAACCGAATAACTATTTTGACTCAAACTGTATTGATTTATCAGTGTAAACATTATAGGGTACATGTACTTTTTAAATGGTTTACCCCCTAAAAAGAGAATTTTAAAACATTTCACGTGCGTAATGTTCAAATTCTCCTTATATCACCGATACACATGCATTTGGTAAGTTGTTTATCTCAGCGCGCATGCTTTGAGTGCATGCGCATAGCATGCGTACATACACCCGGCCGTGAAAGTTGACTTTCATTCGCGACTATAAATGACTTGTGACTTGTGACTTGACTTGACAAAAAGTGACTTGTGACTTGACTTGACTTGGGAAAATTTGACTTGTGACTTGACTTGACTTGAGAAAAAATGACTTGGTTACAACTCTGGCGACAAGCACAAGAAAAATCAAGGTGGAATGGTGATGAAGAGGCCTTACTTCTGCAGTGGAGTGACATAGGCTAGATAGATAGATAGATAGTAGCCAGTAATTGCTTATCTGTATTACCACTTTTGTGAAAACACTTTTTCTCAATGTTTTTCCTGATTTCCAGAATGCTGTGGGAACCCTGCTTACTTTGTAAAGATTTAATTTAATGAGAGATATTTGGCACACAGTGTCATAAATGGAGTTTGCTCAACGTTATTTTTGTCTATTTTCTTTTCAGGTACTATTTCCAAGGGCCCTTATCTGGTGGCTATGAAGTATTTGCCAAGAATCTACCGGGTTCCCCCATGAAGGTACGGCCCAGCGCCAGCGGGGGTTACTGGGTGGCTCTGGCCCACGCTGGGGGTCGGGTTGGCTCCTCCGGCCCCATCATTGACTTCCTGTATGAGAGAGCCTGGCTGCGCAAAATCATCACAAAGGTATGTGGGTGTGTGATTACGAAGATTGTTGATAGATCTTCAGATTTTGGTGCATTATTATTGTTATTATACCTGTCAAAGTACCCTGTGTTGGAGGATGTATAAACGCAAAGTTTTTTTGAGATTCAAAACGGATGACGAATAAACACGTCACAAGCAAGAACGAAAATATCTGTCAGCGAAAGGTTCACAGCAAGCGAGGCCGGGTGTGCTTCCCACTGATATCGGCTACTGACCCCCTAATGACCCAATCCCTAGGAAACCTCTAGGAGACAAAAGACAAAAAGCAGGGTCCAAAATGTAAAAATACAGAATTTCTAAATAAAAATAATCAGGGAAAAACAAGTTAGGTGACAGTAAAGTTTGAACAAATTTGTGCACAGGTCTACAGAAATGTCGCCCAAATGACACACCGCTGGTAATAGTTATAATTATTATTATTATTTCTTTCTGGTAATGAAACCAAGTATCCATCAACAGCACCCTAGGCACTGTAGCTCGTAAGCCTGAAGACTGAATCTGTATATAGAGAAGACAATGAGAAGAAAGTACAGTTTTAAGAGGTGGAAGGAAAACGCCAAAAGAATATACTGGGGAAAACCCACGGAGTCAGTCAGGGACTGAAAACCTTATCAAAATATTGGCCCAGGTAGAATTTGAACCCGGGTCACAGCGGTGGAAAGCGAGGAAAGAACTACATCAACCCGACTCGCTAATCGACTGACGGATAGTTGTTGTCCTTCCCACACACAACTCATTCTGAATGTTGAAAAGCGAAGAGAGCGGGCATAGCATAGATTGTAACGAATGTGCTAAATCCGGCTCAAAACTCCGGTGAAATGTTTAAAGTTGTTTGGATGAGCGGTTCTGAAAAAAAACCTGCAAAAATGCAGCGATACCAGAGAACCACTAACATGGCGGTATAGACCGCCACGCACAGTTTCATATTTTGAACGGGCACAGTACTCTATACCACCACGTTGGAGTACTGGAAGCCAAGCATTTTGCCCATTCCGAACAGGCACTGCACTAGTGTAAGAAATCCTTGTCAAAAAAAACCCCACAGATATTGCCATGGAATAATCTCTCCCCTATCTCGCAGTATATCGACGCCGAGGTGCTGACCAGCTGGCTGCCCAAGTATGGCATGATCCTGGAGCTAGACCAGGAAGGTAAGATCCTACAGAGCCTACACGACCCCAAGGGGGAATTGGTGTCATCGGCAAGCAGCGTCCTGGACACGGGAGACGCGCTGTACGTGGGCTCGGCTGACAACAATTACATCGTGAAAATAGGGATGGGAGACCGACGACTGAAGCCAAACGCGCAGAAAGTAGAATCAAAGAAAGCAAAGTAGATGCAATTTTTAACCAGTTCACACCGGAGAATGTGTATACACGCAAAGTTTTTCTGAACTTTAAAAAGAATGATGGATAAATACGTCACGAGCAAGGCTGGAAATATCTGTCGGCGACCGGCTCGCAGCGAGCGCGCAAGGCTGGAAATATGACCCACAGATGCCGGCCTTAACCCGTCTTGGATTGAGGTTTGTGAAAAACAATCCCATGCCTGGGCCCAGTCAATGTCAAAATAATCCCGGCGTGAACTGATTAAGGATTGAAAAAGGAAGTTCTAATTATTAATATTTTTTGTTTGAAAGAGATTAAGTTTGAATATTCGACTTTATTTCGCTCTCCCTCTTTTAAATGCAATGCATTACTTTTGTACTTGGTCACATTGAAAATCATAGAACATAAAGACTTTTAAAAAGAAATAGTTTGCAAGATGTAAGAATTATACACAATATTTGCTTTTGCTGGAATTCTCAGAAATTGATGGATTAGAGGGTTAGTATTTTATAAATATTTTATAAATAAGATGTCACTGACCTGGGGCCAATTTCATAGAGCTGCTTAAGCATAAAATATGCTTAAGCACAAAACATGCTTAAGCACAAAACAATCTTGCTTACTAAAACCAGCTATCAGCCACAACTCCATGTGATGTATATTATTTGTGATTGGTACTTAGCTGTTGTTAGCTTAGCATAACGATCACATGAAATTTTGGCCCCTAACTCGACTTACCAAGCAAGGGTTTTTGTGCTTAAGCAACTATTTGTGCTTAAGCAGCTCTATGAAATTGGCCCCTGTTTAAAGTAATTTTTGCAAATGATGGTCGGCCAACAATCTTGAAAATGAAAGCACGCCAGGCGCCACATTTCACAGGATGTCCGAGTAAGGTATTTTATAATAATTTGGTAGTTTCATTGTTTGAGAATGGCAATTGTTATAGGTATACTAGGCCGTGTCCGAATTGTTGGCTTTGGCTCTGACTTGGGCCAATGCTATGCTGTTGCTATGGGCGGTCATTGTCCGCCCTTAGCAACAGCATAGCAAAAGCCAAAGTCACAGCCAAAGCCAAAATTTCTAACATAGCCTTACATTTGATACCATTTTTAGAACACCTTTTGTTTTTGCAAAATGCTTAAAATAATTCCCTGGGTCAAAAGGGTTATAATATGGGGCTTTTATTAGTGTAAATGTCTCCCTTAAATAGGGCAACTTGTTTGTATTAACCAGTCTGCTCCGGAGGATGTATATACACGTAAAGTTTTTCCCAGATTCAAAAACGGATGACGCATAAACACATCACGAGCAACGCCGGAAATGTCTGTCAGCAGCGAGCAATGCTGGAAATGCGTGGGTGTGCTTCCCAATACCATCGGCCTGAACCCGCCTCGGATCAAGTTTCGTTAAAAATAATTACGTGCCTCGGCTCGGTAATGTTAAAATAATCCCGGCGCAAAGTCGCAAACTGGTCAAAGACAGTCCACACAGGCCACAGATAGATGTTTTGCTGATAAGATATTAGTAGGTATAAACTTGGATATACTATTATTCAACACCTGAATAAATTTCCATCAACTGATTGGTTGGTCATTAATCACATGTCACTGAATTTGTCCAATCAGAGGACAAGAATTTATTCAGGCGTTGTATAAGACAAACAATGAATGTTCTACATTCATGCAGCGGGAATAATAATTTCTTTTGGTAACAGATGAACTATGGAATGGAACTTTACATCGGCCACTTAAGTTAAAATATTCTGATCTTTTCACTCATAAATGTTCACTTGTATATGGTTAAGTTTGTAGATCTATAGCAATATTGTAATGAAAATAATCAGTTATTGGCTGGTTGCTTTACCCATTAGTAGCAGGGCCGTTTAGTACTTTTATGCGCAAGGTTTATTACAAATCTAATTGGAGATACATCTTTATATTTTGTATTTTGATAAAAAAGTGAAATATATTTCTCTACATTTTGTCCATTGAAGTGTGGTACTAAATATTTTGTTATGTTTGTACTGTAAAATGTGTATCAGAATTTATATTTTTGGCTTTTATAAATGTTAAGTACAAGTTTTTCTTCTGAAAAAAAAAGAGATTTATTATTTTTGTGTTCTCATTAATTTGAACTTTTTTGCTGTAATATTTTAATTATAAGTCTGTGTAAGTTCGACCATTCATAATCATATTGTACAAATTAGCGAGAGTGCCTCCACATAGAACAGCTCTTTACGTGAAGTAGCATAGCATCCCTTAATACCCTTTTTTGCAGAGCGGGTCACATATTAAAAACGTCCAGGAAGAGTTTAGTCAGATTTGCATCACAATAATTACCCAAATCTGTACATTACAGTCCGGTGTAATTTCAAATATAGTATCTTATTACATATTCATAAATCCTGTCACATGGTACCACACCACCAATCAGTGACAGCCAAAATGACCGGAGGTTACATGCGGTTGTTTGTGCATGACTGGAGTAATCGATAGCATGCGTGTGATGTAATTTTTAGCATGCTGATTAGATGATGGTCATGAATAAGTCATAATGCCATATTTAGAATTACACTGTACTTCATTGTAGGATTTCCAACTTGATCTTAGTGAGAAGTTGAGGAAGGAACCAATATTAAATAAATACCATTTTGTTTGTCTTTACTTTATGTCTACAATTCCATGCTTGATTGAAGACTTTTTTAAAGGAACAAAAACAGGGATTGACTGCAGTTAAAGGTAGATACACCATTTGCAGATTTCAAACATATTTACTGCAAATTATTAAGAAATATCTACTTTGTTTTAAAGTAAATAATAAATCTAGGCATCCAGCAAAATGATTGCAACTTCGGACAGGTCAGTTATACGATATTTACTATAAATTACGACCCTCTCAAAATCCACCTATTCAAGCAAATAATGGTGTATCCTACCTTTCAAGGCTACACTCGCGATATGAGGATCCCTCATTTTTTACTAACTAAACTGGCTGTGAAACTGTACGTTGTAATTACCCTAAATCACATGGCTCCTCAAATAACACTATTTAGTGTAGGCTGTTATGTATTTTGCATTTTATAATATTTGGATAGATTTTACCTTACTAAGGCCGTGTCCGAAACGGGTGTCTAGAGCTACAGCTACGGCTATTGTCTACGTCGAAGTGAGAAATCCTTTGGTTCCATTTTTTTCCATCTACTATGTGGCGGCCATCTTGGATTTCAAAATGGCCGCCATTTTGGACCTAATTTGTAACATAACTTTGTTCCTGATTATCATATGAAGTCCATATTGGTGGCAAACCCCATGTTTTTGATACTAAGGAACCAAAGATGGCCGCCATATAGTAGATGGAAAAAAAAAGGAACCAATGGATTTCTCGCTTAGGAAAGTAAAATCTATCCAAATATTACAAAAATTCCTTCTTTGGCAAAACAAAATGCAATGGTCAAAAATATGACATAATATACTGTACTAATTAGTCATTTAAAAAAATCTTTGTGACACAAGTCATGACAGTAACACAAACTCATTGACTGGTGATATTCTTTTACCAATTTCTTTTTTATTTCTTTTGTTGAAACAGGCAAAATATAGCTTTGCTCTTACTCAAGCAATTCTATGACACAATTCAACAGCCAAACAGAAATTTCACAGGTAAATAAAAGTTATTGGCAAACAATATTTTGTGCGTCATTAATGTGTGATTAAGCAAGCTTGGCATTGCTTCTTATACATTGTATTAATATTAAGAAATAGGTGTTCTGTGAGCACTTTTTGCCTTGTTTTGTTTAATTATCCCGTTAAGAATGCAGGGGGGATTGGTAAAGGTTGAAGGACCAAGTGTAGGAAGGAAATGAAAGTTATCAACAGGAAGAACTGATGAGTTTGCCTAACACAGTAGTAAGTGACAATAGCAATGTGAAAGAAAAATGTTGTGAAAAAGGTGTGAGGGCCATAGAGGACAACAGCATTGATTGCAATTGGACTTCAAGTTTTCAAATGAAACAAATTTTACAATTTTTTTTACATCTTGACATTAAGTGACCTTTGCCCTCAGTACTTGGCCTTTGACACAACCATCACACCAAGGTTACACATAATGCATTCATGAACCAAGTTTGAAATTGTACTTTAGGTTTTCAAATGAGACAATTTTTTGTAATGTTAGCCTAATTTACAACTTGAGTACATACACACAACAAACATTGTGTGGACATTTATTTGAATTTGTATAGTTAAGAATCTGGACCAAATTTCACCAAAATACTCAATTGACTGTTCTACATGTACATACCCTAAAGTGTTGCCTGGAGCCAATTTCATAAAACATGTAAGCACATAAATTTTGCTTAGCACGAACATTCTTCCTTGGTGGAAAAAAAAAAGGTTACAAATAAAGTATTCAGGTGATGTTTATCGTTTGCGACTAATATTCAGCTGGTTTTTGCTTAGCATGAAAAGGACATGGAGTTTTGGCCATAACCTGTTTTTACTGAGCAAAACTATTTTGGTAAATAAGCAAATTGTTCTGCTTATATAAAAAAAATTGTGTGTGTGAACAGTGTGAAAAGGCCTATTTAGTGCACATACAGGTACGTAGCACAACATGCAGTTATAACATGGAAGCGTTTTTACACCAATTAGTATTTGATGATACATGTACTCTACTACCGAGTAAAATGCTGCCTTATTGTTTATATTATAAAATACACATGTACACAATATTCTTGTACTGAGATATCAAAACCCATCTGTACATATATATACATGTATTTAACATCAGTGCCGACATTTGTTTTATACAAGTGTTTCTTGGAAACATAAAAATAACAGGTCGTCATCATTTGCCTCATCGCAGGTTCAACTTCAATGGTCTTTTGTTTCCTTCCAATGTTATGCATGACATAGAGAATGGGTAAAACAGACTGTGTGGTTTATAGAATTCCAATATCTTAGGGACTCTCGCAAGTTCCCAAAATGAAGAGTTTACCTCGCTTTTCATTTAACATGGCCGACTCATGAATAAAGGCTGCATTCGAGTAGCTCACATTCGAGTAGTTCACATTCGGGTAAATTCAGTCGGGTTATCCAAAAGAGCCGTAATAAATGAGCGTGTTGTTCATAGCCACAGTCGTAGCCACTGACAAACTCCATTTTTTGACGGAGGATTACCTTTAAAATTACCGAGTTTCAGACTAGAATAACGGCTTCTAAAGTTTTCAGCAGCCTAGTCTTGGTCTTAGTCTTGGACTTAAAGGTGAATTGCAACTGCGTGAACCGACATTTCTCTTCAAGTAATAGACGCCACACTAACAGGGTCAAGTAGGGTGAGTGACTGTACAACTATAGACAAGTCTGTTTACAACAACATGTGTGCATTGTAAGTGCATCAATTCCTGAAGAGGATATTTATGTCTACAAGACCGCAGTAACTATTTTCTGCAATATTTCTGCCCAGAGGTATTGTGCAAATGTCTAAAAACAATGTATGTGCGGTACATTACACAAGGGCACCCTTATGTTTTTTCCTTATTTCTTTTTGTAATAAATACAATAAAAATAATAACCTTTTTGCTCCTGGTAGGAAAAACTGGTTTGACCAAAAGTAAATTTTGGTTAAACTAGATTTTAATTCAGGAAAGATATGGTACGTACAGTACTACATAGTACAAGTAACGCCTGATCACTATACCTATAGAGCTATATATTTTTAGGACCTATGCTAACCAGTTCGCGCCAGGTTTATTTTTAAGTTTATACCCACACCACTGGCGGAATTATTTTTCATCGATAATGCAACTACTACAAGATGCCAACACTTGGTTTATTAGCACCGTTGTTTACATGTTTTTGCCAACATTCTGTCGCCTAGGGCATTTTTTCTCTCTGCAGTCAGGGCGTGATATTACATTTACGTCAACCGCTACCCGCCATAAAATATGACGCGTGTGTATACGTCACTGGGCCGGGGACAATTGTACGCGGTAATATATACAAATATTTGCAAGCCCAGCTGAAAAGCACCCTTTCAAGAATTGCAAAGGAAACTAAGGAACAATAGTTGGGAAATTTGAATGTCAAGAAATTACTGGACGCAGCTAATAATCGTTGGCAGTATGAATTTATTGGAGACAATGGAACAAGGGTGTTGAATGGGCTTAATCACTGAAGCTTGATACCACGATATAGCGTATATACACGTCCACCGCGTCAACGAAGCATGCTTGTCAACTTTGACGTATATTCACGTCCACCGCTGTGTATGCCATACACGTCAGTTGTGTATACCCATCCTCTGCAGTGCTAGCGGGTAACTTTTGGCATAAATACACGTCAACCACAACAACCAAGGAAACTTTTTCAGCGTATATACACGTCTTCCGATTTATACCTGTCCTCCGGGGAATTAAACTGCCGTACCTGACGGATTAACTAGTCTTCCGTCGATAGTGAACAATTTTGTTCGGGCCTTGCTCGGGACGTGTTTATTAGTCATCCCTTTGAATCTCGTAAATTTTTTGAGAATATATACATTCTCCGGCACGAACTGGTTAATCAGGATTAACATTTCAACATTCTTATAATACTGTCTCTTTAAGTTTCACACATATTACTTTCCGAACTAACGTACCGACTTCTGACTCAAGACACGAGACCGAGACTTGAACGATGACAAAACTACTTGCTAACAAAAAACTACATATCCATGCACTTTAAAGGTAGGAAACACCATTGGCAATTGTTTGAATTATTGTGAATGGGTGGACTTAATTGGGGGTTGTATTTAAAGTAAAGATATTGTAACTGACCTGTCCATCATGGATGCTAAGAAAAGCAAGAAAAACGGCGTTCTCATTCAACCGGCGTCAGGCAGTAGTTCTCATGTTGTCCTTTTTTTTTAAATATAAAATTCAATTTTAGGATACAGGATATCTAGCGCAATCCTTTTGCTGGATCCCTACTTTCAAATAAGTAGGATATTTTCTAATAATGCGGTAGTAAATATTTTTGATATCTGCAAATGGTGTATCCTACCTTTAATGCGCGTGTGCATGTAGATTTATACATGTAGCCTGAGAGTTTTATAAAAAGGCCACTGAACACCGTTGCCAGTAGTGTTGGTAGAAGACTGAATTTGGATTTAAATTTAATTTTTCCAGTAAATATAATACAACAGAATCCCGACAAGCACAATTATGCGAACCTTACTATCACTGTATGGACATTCTTTGTATTTGTGCAGTTAAGAACCATCGATCGAATTTCACCAAATACTAATATTTCTCACACCATAAAGTTTTTGTTCAATCCACATTTGGGACTGTTATACCCTAGGATAATCTTCTTCAATTTTTAAATATGTAACCCCAACCCGTTTTACCTCTAGCGTTCTTTATCCAATAGAGGAAACCTTGTGTGGACTTGGCTAAGTCCACTGAAGGTTTCAGGTTTGTGAAAAGTGTGGACACTAAGATACCAAGGTTCGTACACTAATGCTACTGCTCGGGTACAGGCTATCATCAAGATGAATTAAATCCAGTCTTTGGCTGTTTTTCAAACCCCAGCTAGGCTCCATCTCTATCACCATTGAGCAAGATCGGGTGCTGCATGAACTAGTTCCTTTTGTCAAGTTCCGATTCAACTTCACGTATGCGTGGTCTGTTATTCATTCGAACGCATCTAGTCTTTCGATGACGTCAAATCTAGTTTGTGAGCAGAAGACAAACCTTCACATTGTTAACAAAGAAAAATGTTGGCACGTAATTGGTATTTTTGTTATGATTTATTTCTATTTTTAATAAATAATTATCTTATTCCAAAGAGTTATCATCATTGGAGAAATGTATCGTGAACTTTTTCAAAGCTTGCCTCAGTTTACTTTTCCTCCATCTTGAAACTGTGACATACTGGTAACTCGCGAGTGACTAGAGAAACCATGGGCCAGGTTGATCCAGTTGGACTAGCTAGTCAAACCACACAGTGTTCAAGTGACAACAAGATTGACTACTAATGGTTATGTCTAATCGATCTTGTTGCCCAACTGAACTTGCTCATTGCCAAACTGCATGAATATAACCAAAGACGGGAACAAAGCCAAAGACAGGGACGAAGCTGGAGTTTGGAAAATGGCCCTAGAAACTTCTGCAGCACTACCCAGGGGCCAATTTCATAGAGCTGCTAAGCACACATATTTGCTTAGCACAACAAAGTCTTACTCATTAAAAACAGGTCACCAACCAAAATTCTACGTGTTTTTTTGTGCTAAGCAAAAAAACAGCTGATTGTCAATCAAAAACAACAAAGATCACGTGAAAATTTGGTTTGAAACCTTGTTTTTGCAAAGGACAAATTGTCAAGCTAAGCAAATTTGTGTGCTTAGCAGCTCTATGAAATTGGCCCCATATCATTTTTAGCATAACCCACGTGCACTGTATTCAAGATAATGCACGTCGGAGAGGTGTGCTCAGAAGTTTCTGATTAGCGTTGTTAATGTTCACAAAACTGGTTTGGATTTATGTTAATGATCATTGATGGCAACCTCTACTGCTACTGTGGCTTGACTGTGCATGCCAGAGACTAGGGGCCAATTTCATGTAGCTGCTAAGCACAACAAATTACTTAGCATGAAAATTCTTCCTTGGCAAAAACAGAGTTACAAACTAAATTTACATATGATGTATAATTTTTTGGGACTGGTATTCAGCTGGTTTTTGCAGAGCATGAAAAGAACATGGAGTTTTAACTGGTAACCTGTTTTTACTGAGCATGACTTGTTTGTGCTAAGCAAGTTGTTGTGCTTAGCAGCTTTATAAAATTGGTCCCTGCAGCTGTTTTTTGTTGACTATGGTTCAATACATCTTAACAGATGGTGTTGACGGGAGGAGTGCAAAAACCTTCTTTTAACTACCGTATACATGTATACATGTGAAAATTAGGCCTGAATCATAGTCTGAAACTGAAGATGCAAGACTTGCTTCATATAGTGTTTCTTAATCATAAGGCCAGGTGCTAGACACAGATGGTGGCTGTATGTGAAGATACAGCATACCTGTATATTCACATACAGTAATGTCTTGTACTGTACATACATATACAAAAACGTAAAACTAAAAGAATGCACTTTTGCCAGAAAGAGCATTCTCAGCTTACATGTATGTTTTCAGGAAGAACTTCAATCCCAGCTTTTTGCCGAGCATCCCTCAAGTTTTTAGGCTGTTTAATATATTTCCTTGCATGTACATGTATACATGTACCTGTATAGTCTATGGAATATCTGCTCAATTCTGGGATAAAAACAAAAACTGCTCAAGTTTCTGTGCATTCAGAATGCGCTTTTCATTGCAATATCGCATCTCCCGTTACCCGTTGTTATGTTACAAAAACACGGTAGCAAAATTGGTCAATCGGCAGCTTAGTTTACATTTCTGCTCGAGATGATCGATGTCAGTCGACTCTGAATAAAAATAATATGTTTAGATATCTGGGTTGTAGTCGAGTCCCTGCAAGTCCGTTCACAAGTCCTTTCGTGAAGCCAGTCACAAGTCCCTTCATAAAGACAGTCACAAGTAACTGGATGAACAATGACAAAGGAATGCTTTTGTCAAAGCTGATTTGAATAGCTTGTGATTTGAATTTGAACTGAAGGACTTGTGGACTTGCAGGGACTAATGCTGCGTTCCAATCGCGTCGTGTTTATCGTGTTCACGAGTTCACGAGTCATATAATGGCGTTCTAATCGCCTGGTAACTCGTGTTTACCAGTGGTGAACTCGAGGTGAATTTTTTTTCTCCATGTTCACGACTTCATAAACGAATGAAACACATGCGCATGCGTGTTGGTTCACGTACGAGTTCTTGCGCGATAACGAATGTCTTTGCACGACTAACTCGACTGTGCGCGTGCGTCTTGGTGAGTAGCGTTTGGAATGCAACCTACTCGTGAACATGGAGAAGTTTACGGTGAACACGATAAACACGACGCGATTGGAACGCAGCATTACAGGGACTTGCAGGGACTTGTGATGGACTCTACTACATCTCTGTTACATGTAGATATAGGTAAGCTATATCCAGACCCATTTTCATAAAACTGAATGGTTCTAGAGTCATGGTTATAAACGCATAGCACAAAAAGATGTGTTCACCGGCTGGTGTAATGCCACCCTGCCCTACATGTATATCTGACGTTATCCTGTCTGACATTAGTCCGAGTGTCAGACATTAATGTTATACCCGTTTTAGGTATTATCTAAATTCAGGGATGTAGTGAAGTCCATTACAAGTCCCTGTAAGTCCATCACAAGTCCTCCAGTTCCAATTCAAAGCACAAGCTATTCAAATGAGCTTTGACAAAAGCATTCCTTTGTCATTGTTCAACCAGTTACAGGGGTACTTGTGACTGGACTTGTGACTGAAGTTGTGACTGGACTTGTGACTGGACTTGTGACTGAAGTTGTGACTGAAGTTGTGACTGAAGTTGTGACTGAAGTTGTGACTGAAGTTGTGACTGAAGTTGTGACTGAAGTTGTGACTGAAGTTGTGACTGAAGTTGTGACTGAAGTTGTGACTGAAGTTGTGACTGAAGTTGTGACTGAAGTTGTGACTGAAGTTGTGACTGAAGTTGTGACTGAAGTTGTGACTGAAGTTGTGACTGAAGTTGTGACTGAAGTTGTGACTGAAGTTGTGACTGAAGTTGTGACTGAAGTTGTGACTGAAGTTGTGACTGAAGTTGTGACTGAAGTTGTGACTGAAGTTGTGACTGAAGTTGTGACTGAAGTTGTGACTGAAGTTGTGAAAGGACCTGTGAAAGGACCTGTGAAAGGACTTGCAGGGACTCGAATACAATTCTGTCCAAATTTCAAGGAAAAACCTTCAATTTCAGCAAGCCAATGGCTATTGTGTACATTGACAAGCCAGAGTGGAATCTTATCCAAGTATATCTAGGACGCTCTCTCTTTGGAGCAACATGTTTTTGTACTGTTAATCAGTGAATACACTAAATAATAAGCTTAGAGATTGACCTTTGACGACTGTTCCCAGCGTTACCTCAATGCTTAATAAATGCAAGCAAAAATATTCTCCGACACCATACAATACGCTGAAGCATCCGTAAGAAAGGACCCATATTCCTGTTGACACTTTATGTAATAGCAATTCCTGCTCCAGGCTCAGCTTGTTAAGAACACCTGTCCCAGTTGAGTTTCCCAGCCTGTCAGATCCAAAGATCCCAAAAGACTGTCTTTTCAAGGCGAAGTTGGGATTACGAATGCCGTGCCGAAGATTAATCACGACAACTCCGCCGCAAGGTCAAACACTCATTTCATGAGCTACAGTACACTGGTCACGTGGTGGCCAATCTCTGTCCTACTGGCTTTTCATCTCAACAAAAGCCATCATCATCTTGTCTTTTTTTAATTTAATGAAGTTCATCATCTTCAGCATTGGCTCAGCACATGGAGATGGTCACATTGATGCCCAAGTTGCCGTTCTCGGCAAACAACTGAGCAATGCTGGAGTCAAAGACAAGACAGTCGCTGTTCATGATGGCGGCAGCCACGCCTTCGTGGATGGATCGGGGTGTAGCTTCCCAAGACAGTCGCCTCCTGTGGCCGTTCAGTTCAAGTCTGGGAAGTCAGGAGAAATGGTAAAGATGTTGCTTATGGGTTTGAAAATGGTAGAGCTCTTGCACCTAAAAGGGCGAGGCTACAGGGCAAGTGGCTAAAAAGTAAAGAATGTTGCAACCTGACGCCAAATTTTTCTTTATATCTCAATCAATGAAGGACAATCAGTGCAAAAATGTTGAAAAGACATTAATCTGGGACTGAAGAGAAACATTTCTAATTTTGTTAGGAAATACTTGAAGACATACTGTAGTATTCCACCTGAAAATCTCATTTCGTCAGGCCAATATTTTGTGCATGTCCAGAGAAGAAACGGAAGACTGAGAAACAGCCAGTGTTTTAGGCAAACAACCTATACATTTACCGTACACACCTGTATGCGAAGTTCTCGGCTTGTTTGCGGGTGCCGATGAGCTGGACGATGGCAAAGAACTGCTGAAGACCGTCAAACTTCTCTTGCTTCTCCAAGACCAACATGAAGTGGTTGCCAAAACAGCTCTGCATCATGACCCAGTCGACGGCCCCTGGAAGGTTGATGTCTGTGGCAAGGAATACTATGTCTTCACCTGAGAAACAACAAAAATGTGCACAATGATTACAGACTAATTATGGCAACTTAAACCCGTACCAATTCTCTTTCGACTTCTAAATGTAATAATAATAATAGTCATGCTTGCCACTTTGCTGATCCACTTTACAATGCGGATTTGCTTTACAATTATTACGCCGTTTGTCAGGCCATGGACCACGCGGCAGCCGACAATGTAGAACATTTATATTCCTAGGTGGACAGTGGCAATTGTAGTTAATAATTAATAACAATAATAATAATAGGCAGTTCTCATAAAACGCATGTATCTACCAAGACTGGTACTCAAGGCGCTCTCATATTATTACCCCAGTCATTGGGCCCAATAAACATTCCAAATACCATCTTAGCTCCCTGAGGAGTATATGTCAATGCTGTCATTTCGGCGCAAAGCAGCTAATAACAACCACAATAACCATATCCTCATAGGTACCCATTTACTCCTGGGTTGAGAGAAGCAATTAGTGACAAAGTGCTTTTCCCAAAGGGCACTTCAAACCCACAACCTTTAGTTGTACCTGTTCAGATTACAAATTCAATGCTCCAGAACACGAGACCACGACACTCCATCCTCCTGGCAGGGTTCGAACCCACACATAACCGTAAACGAGTCAATTAAACATCATAATCTCTATGGCAAATCTACATGATTCTAAATGTAATCTCTGAAACCGCCAGTGTTAAGCACATGCACATGTACATGTAGCCTGAATTCATCAATATCCAGGTTGAGGAATTGGCACTTAAATGTACATTGTAGGATAAACCATTGGTAATTGCTTGAATTATCATGAATGGGTAGATTTGGGGGGTTGTATTTCAATCCTCCAATATTTATTACTGGTGACCATTGCCTGAATCTTGCAAAATCCTGCAGTGGGTTTACCATTGAGCTATATAAAGCAGCCATACGTGTACATGGAACAAACAGCTGCTAATTATAAGTGCCCTATTAAAACAAGGGTCTGCACACATGACCCTTGGTACACAAACGTCCTATCCTTGACACAACTTACACCTTGACTGAAGCTCTATGGGGAATGTGCATAGAGCATGAGCAGTGTGAAAGTACAATGTAAAAAATAACCTCAATCCTCCAAAATACTCATTTTGATAAATACCATAGTAATAACCTCAATCCTGCAAAATCATGACCTGGATCCTGCATTACATGTATCTCCATTGGCAAAACCCCCCAAACGCCCTTAATCCTGCAAATTCCTCTGACACATCAACTTCCAAGTGCCCTCAATCCTGCCAAATCTTGCATTTTGCTTTAGTATTTGAGGATTTGGGATTAGGGATAATGAACAGATCATGGGGCTCTTTCACATTACATGTATGATTTGTTTGACTGATGACAGTTTGACTGGATATTGTTAGGGTTAACCTAACCCCTTGGGTATCTTTATTAACCATATGTACATGTACATGTAGAATATTTTTACTAGAAGTATCCTGAATTCGCCAAAGTCCATCAATATAATATGTTAAATGCACAAAAAAGTTGGTGTTGGCGTCTGCTCAATATGAAGGTATCCTGAATCCATCAAAATGCTGCAGTACCGCTAGGCAATCAGATTCCACCAGTATTCAATATGAAGGTACGGTACATGTACATGTATCCTGATAATTCGCCAAACTCCTTCAAAAACAGGTAATACGTGTCCATGTAGATTTTGATATATTTAGGGTCGTTAAGGTTAAAAAGTATCCTGAATTTTCCAAAATCACCCAATTTTGTTAGGCACAAAAATGTTGTTGTTGGTGACTGCTCAGTATTAAGCCCTTTTCACACTGCAGAGCCAATCCTCGGGAAATAAATCCCCGGGAAATTCCCGGGGATTTTTTACCCCACCAACACCCCAGCAACCGTTCACACTAGACCCATTTGGTAACTCCCGGGGACACTATTTCCCGGGAATATGCACGGTCGTTTCACACTGGCCATCAAACCCTGGGAAATGTGTAAACTGAGGGCGCCCATCAGGAAGTTCCCAAATGAATTGTGGGCGGAAGTCCAATCCCACAATGCCACGCATCATGCGGATAAGAAAATAGAAGACTGGTACCTAACCACATGGGACATTATAAATACACATACACGAGAAGGAAGCTAAACACAGTCTTGTTCACGACACTTCTTTTATAAAATATTAAAACCATTCATTTTGCTCATATTCTTTAAAACTAAATTATTTGTATAATTTTCAAACGTTATTATTTGTCTTTTGTACTTAACTGTAAATATATTTACGAAAAGTTTGAAAGGTACTGCATTACAATACTAAGTAACCGCGCAAATTATTTGACGCGCTATTTGTGACCCTGTGACCTTTCGAGATTACCCGTGGACGCAAAAAGGTGGGGTAAGTTCAAACCCTGCGACGTTCACACTAGTTGCTTTTCCCCGGGAAAAACGTTAAACCCCGGGGATTTCTTCCTTAACCCTACTCCCGAGCAGGGGTAAATATTTCCCGGGGAAAAGCAGTTTCCCGGGGATTTCTTTGGTATTGTGAACAGACCGACCGAAATTCCCCGGCAATTTCCCGGGGGAATTGCCGGGGAAATCGTCTAGTGTGAAAGGGGCTTTAGAGGTATCCTGAATCCATCAAAATCTGGCAGGATAGGCTTACAATCCTCATCAATCGATACAAATCCCCCAGTTTTCAATATGAAGGTATCCTGAATCCGTCATAATTCTCCAAACAGGGGTAAATGAATTTTGATGGATTCGGGGAGGTTAGGGCTATGTATTTCTCCATGGTTAGGGTTAAACCTACATGTACATGTACATGTAACTCCCTAGGTTGTGTGCAAAATCATATTGATTTTGGAGGATTTGGGAGGGTTAGGGATGTACTTGTACTGGTACATGTTGAGTTCATGTACAACAGACACATTTAGAGTTTTAGACTAGTTATTAAAATGACCTTCAACTTTATACCCTACATGTACATGTACATGTACATGTACATGTGTTTATAATGCAGTGCAGCTGAATCATTCACAAAAAAAAGCTCAATAGAAAACTCCTCCGAGGCTGGACATGGAATAGAGGCACTCGGCTACCAAGCTCATCTATAAATGAATACATCACACTGCAAAAACACTCATCACTGCATATAATAACTTCAATAAAAATATGTAAACGCAGGAGCAATTTGATTTAAATACTCTCTAATTTGTATTCCACATGTCATGAAATGATGGGATATTTTTCGCTGGCCTAGTTTAATGTGACCTCTGCTACACTTGAATGCATACATGTACATGTATGTATGTATGTTTTTGCAATTGTGGTTTTCATTAAGCCATCAATGACACTGATTTCTACTGGCTCTAATCTGCCAATGCAATATGTATAATTCAAGTAAATAGACATTGATTGGTTTATTTGCCATATTTCAGGAATGAAAGCAATGTAGTGCACGGTATACAGTTTGTTTTGGATATTGTACCACACAATATACACATGTATGTAAATTTTAGTTCATGTACCGTAAATTACAATGTACTTTAACCAGTTTGCGCCAGGATTATTTTCTTATTGACCAGGCCCAGGCACGGGATTGTTTTTCACGAACCTCGATCGAGACAGGTTCAGGGCTTCAGGCAGGCATCTGTGGGTTGCACACCCTCATATTTCCGGCCTCGCCTATTGCGAGCCAGTCGCTGACAGATATTTCTGACCTTGCTCAGTCGTGACGTGTTTATCCGTCATCCATTTTAAATTCCGGAAAAAACGACGCGAACTGCTTTTTACAAAAACGATGCCATTTGTGGTTTTGCCCTGGGATGAGCTCAAGTTTGAAAAAGGTTGCATATTAAGCGACAAGGCTTTGCCCACCCACCAAGACAGACAGCTTCTTGTATTAAACTCTTGAGAACATAAAGTGTTTCTGGAATCAACTGTGAATTGAAGGCATGCATGATGTAAATGCAGCAACCAGTGTACATATGTGACCCGCTCCATCGTAATCAGGGATAAGTCGCTGAGGCCGTTTTACGCAATCGGCCGTTGAAGTGAACGCATGGGTGAAAATCGTAACCAAGTCGATATTCTGAACATTGTATTTTTAGGAAGTGTAGTTATCACAGATTATTGTCATTAATGTCTTGTATGTAAAAACTATCAATAAAGATGAAAATGAAGAGGATCTGTGTGCACTGTCCGTTTTTGGTCAATTTTGTTTATTTCAAAGCTGTTTTTCTCGGAATGTGGATTTGTCAAATAAAATATACACCTGTCATCTTCATCAGACCATAACTCGTTAACCTAAACAGATACACACTTGTGATGGGTATCATTAGAAAGCTTATGAAATTTCCTATCTCAACATGTGCATATCTCAAAAAGTCAGTTTGAGACTTATTCCTGATTTCGATGGAGCGGGTCACATATGCATGGCCTACCAACACAGCTGCTGTGTCAAATCACTGTAGAGTGCAACCACATGAATGAGGATCCCCTGTTGTGTTTTCCTTTTACCCTGTACCACAACACTTACCCCATTATCTAGCGCTTACGCAAATGATCGAGGACAAAGAAACCATCCTTACAGGATTCTTTGTTCCCTTTGTTCTCCTTTGTGTTTTAATCCTCGGTCGGAATACACGTACATGTTCGATACAAGAGCACTGCAGTTGGTCTGATAGTAAAATGCCAAGTAAACATTGATGGAGAAAGAAGATTTTTGCAAGTTAATTCACATGTACATGTAACTTGATCTGTCTCGTCTACATGTATGTACAGTATTTCCCGTATTCATTAATTTATTATGAGCTTGTACCGCTTGTACTCGAAGTGACAATGCAGCGTGTTTCCGTGACATTTCCTGCTGCAACACAAGGTTCATAGCCTGCAACAGAAAGTGCATTACGCACGCTTACCATTTGATAAACAATAAACGGACAGCGTTCGCCGTTTTCCGTCATGGCTATCGTTGTGCATAGTGGTGTGCACGACCTAAATTCTTTTATCGACCATAAATATTTCTGACATTAATTAAATGTAGGATACACCATTTGCAGTACATGTATATATCGAACAATTTTACTACCGAATTATTTGAAATTTATTAATGATTGTTGGCATCCAGCAAAAAGATTGCGTTAGATATCTTATAATTGTTTGGAAAAATTGTTGAACAGCAATCGCGAAAAAAACAAGAACAACATAAGAACCACTGCCCTAAGCCAGTTGAAAACAAACACCGTTTTTCTTGCTTCCCTTGGCATCCATGGTTTTAAAACTCCGAACAGGTCAGTTAAGCGATATCTACTATAAAATTCAACCCCCCAAATCCACCCATTCATGATGAGTCAAGCAATTACCAATGGTGTATCCTACCTTTAACCAGTTCGCGCCGGGATTATTTTAACATCACTGAGCCGACGCGCAAGACTATTTTTAACAAAACTCGATCCGAAGCGGGTTCAGGCCGATGATACCGGGAAGCACACCCACAAATTTTCGGCCTTGCTCGCTGCTGATAGACATTTCCGGCCTTGCTCGTGGCGTGTTTATGCGTCATCCGTTTTAAATCTGGGGAAAACTTTGCGTTTATATATATGTCATCCGGCGCGAACTGGTTAAGACTTTCGTAGCGAAAACGAAACATTTGAAGCACATTATATATATGCGCAGCAACTCTCACTGCGAGGCTACTTGCTACAAACTGGTAACCTGTAATTGCACTTGTAAATAAAGCTGCATTGCGTTTACCAGTGTATAGTGTGCTCGCACACGCCATGAATTTGTCATGAAACGTGTCAGGTATAATACACCCCCATTCCATCAGCACAACAAAATTGGCAAACAAATCGGAAGCAGAACTATTGTACATGTGTATACATTTTGTATTTTTGGCCTTGTCATCAACATCAATAAAGGCTTAATCAACAGCCAAGTCACAAGTCAAGTTACCGGTACATGTACATGTCCAGCCACACGTAAAAGGGTATCACAGTTCATTCTCATACTGTACATGTAGCTTGTACATACATGTACAATGTAGTATCTTACTTTTGCGAAGGTCACACTGCAGCAAAAATGAAAGAGATAATGACCATGGAAAACGGAAACGAAAAGGAAATATCAGAACTTACATGTACAGTGTACATGTGTATACGTGTACGTGACAATTGTACTGAACAATATAACGATAAATAGTTAAAGGCCAATGTGTACAATGTAACTATGACAACTGTGCCAAATGGCAGACGATAAAGAAGTCGCTCTGTTATTAAAAAAAAAAACAGGTCTGGGTACATAAACAAAAATCAAAATGAGAGCAGGGTGAATTCAACACCCTTGTGAGTATAAAGTTGTCAAGCCATGATTTAAACATTTCAATTAGAATATTTTCACTTGTCAAAAGATCATCCCTGATATCTCTGCTATTATTGTTAAATACAAAATGTTTTTTTGGTTTTTTTCCACCTCGAAGATCAACTTTTTGGGGGGTCCATTTTGTTTTTTACAAACATTGGGATGGCGTACCGGTAAGATCGAACTGAATGCCGATTAATTAAAAACAAATTATATTCTAACGATATCGATCGTATCGTTATTGAAGTATCGGAATTGTTACTGTTTTCAGTTTGACCATCTAACGGTACGCTGGATTTTGCACTGGTGCATTTTATTTTGGCGTTTTCTGTGGTTATCTCACCTTGTAGTGTAGTGATGCTTTTGTGCGCGTGGTTAAGGTGGGGCATGACCCGCTCCAGCGACCCCTGCCACTTGCAGGAGGCCCCGGGGCAGGGGCAGGAGTAGGGCCGGAACTCGCACGTCTCCTCGTGGTCTGGCTTCTCTGTGTAGGACATGGTGGCCATGCATCCCGAGGATGAATACTTGCAAGGGAACATGACTGTCTGGGCCACCTTCTCCATGGCTAGGTTACGTATGCTGCCTGCAATGAGAAAGACACATCAATTGTTTTCGTACATTACGTTATGGGGACACTCAATAGGGTTCGTGTGCTGAGGGAAATCTCTCTAAACTCAAAATTATTTAGACCTAAACTGTTTAACATCACCTTAGTTTGTCGTCTTCGACATTTTTTTCATTATACTCTAACCTAATTCTACCTCTAGACCCCTTTACCGGAGACCCAAAATGCTATGGGGACACGAAAATGTCCCCACAACTTGTTCCGTTTTTTCCCAAACAAAAGAACCTGTCCCCACAACTAGACATATTCTCAAAGTTGTATCGCTTTGTTCTTGTGTATACTATTTTAACAAAGTCCTTGTTCTATTTAAACCAGAATTACTTTGCCGAGTTGAAAAATCGACCCAATATCCCTTAACCAGTTCGCGCCGGGATTATTTTAACATTGCCGAGCCGAGGGGCGGGATTATTTTTAACGAAACACGATCCGAAGCGGGTTCAGGCTGATAGTGCCGGGAAGCACACCCACGCATTTCCGGCCTTGCTCGCTGCTGACATACATTTCCGAACTTGAACTTGACGTGTTTATGCGTTATCCGTTTATAATTCTTTGCGTTTATATACGTCATCCGGCGCGTTGATATTGATATTGAAGTATAGGATGCATACTGTATGTACTTCAATTGTTACAGATAATCATATCGGTACATAGAAAATTCCTAGTTTTTGAGTCAATCTTTGTGAAATCCTTGGGGAGACCTTTCCACCTATAGAAATTGCTCTGTGGAGACCTGATTACTCCCTTAGTCTCCATTGTGTTTAGGGTTACACAAGGTAGCATTTTCAGAATCACTGTACACACTCAAACAAGATGGATTATATTTTGTATTAACCAAAACCTCCTAGGACCTCTGGCTAGGAACATCCTCAATCCTTTAAAATCTTCTAATCACTGCTAAGGGTCGAGTCAATACCGATGACATTCAGAAGCAGTGCAGATGATATTGAGCATACATGTGCATTGTACATGTACTGTATAGGCAGGGTTCCATTCTACATTGCTGAACAGGCATGTTTCCTGCATTCAGTTTGTTAATGTTGCATACACTTGTGGTAGTGTGTTGGTCAGCACGGCGACAATCGTGTCAAAGATTTAGGCCTACATTCTCCGTTGTTTTCAAAAAGTTATCAACCTTAAACCTTTATCATGCTTTTTACAATAACTCCGGCAGTTTTGTTGTCACCGGTGAGGTTCAGTTTTGATACCATAGCTTTGGAGACGGATGCAAATTAAATCTTCCAGCAAGATCAGCGATTACCAAGCAATGGGATGTAGTGCCGCGCCGGCAGTAACGCGTTAGGGCAATTTTCCCGCACGCGCGCTTGCGTTACCGGAAGCTCGGATAATATAGTTGGCGTTGCGTAACCTCGGTGGAATAAGTTAAGCTACTTTTTACCTTGCAGTGCCGGCGTAACTTTCTCGTCTGAACGCAAGCATATTTTGGATTAAGAATTTCTTATTTATTGGCCCAAAGGCTAATTGCTTTTGTATCAACTTGTAAGCGCCTTCGTCTGAACGTACCCTTAGGGCATAGAGAAAGGGTTAGGGTTAATCTAAATGCATGTTCCATCTCTCCTATTCACATATTTCCCATTAGATATCTAATAACATCTGTCCCATGATTTTATGACCTAAAATTATAATTGCATTCAACAAATCTGCGGATGGGAATTTGTATTATTGCTTATGGTCTCTATGAAATGGATCACTATTCCATACCCAAACGATCCAGACATAACAGCGCTATGACCTTAGGAAACTACACTACGTATTACTAAAACAGTCAGAAATATGAGAAGAGAGCATTCATCAAAGAACGTTTCATGATAAAACGAAAGATAAAGCAAACTAAACACCTTACATGTAGGCCCTAACAAAATTGCTTCTTATAAACAAATTATTTCTTATTGAAAACAAAAAAGTTGTTGGGACTGTGAGAGGGGAAAATATTTTGTTTTCATCTTTGCTATATTTTCTTAAAATAGAAAAAAAAGTTGGGTGTGATACTGATTGACAACTTAAATTAAAAAAAATCTCTAGCATTTGTAGGCATTTACGTTCGATTCAAACTGCATTCAATGGGAATCACTTCCCTGTTTATATTAGTTTTGCGGTGAAAAAACTTTTTTTTAAATGAAGAAAAAAGCTAAGAAACAACCATGTACATGTATCTTAATAGCTCAATGATGTGGCAGTATTATAATGTGGTCTTTTATGAACAAGCGAAAAAGGAACTTCCGAGGTTTAAACTCCGAGCTTTTTAACGGTACCCGTAAATCTACCCGTAAATGCACACCCTACCGGTCTTATGCAATAACCATGTACAAAACATCCAAGAACTGACATAAAATGTGATCATTATTCACATTTAGATTTGAAGTCCCGGCTTGGGTTTCTTTAACCAGTTCGCGCCAGGATTATTTGAACATCACCGAGCCGACGCGCGGGATTATTTTTAACGAAATTTGATTCGAGGCGAGTTCAGGCCGATAGTGTATCGGGAAGCACACCCACGCATTTCCGGCCTTGCTCGCTGCTGACAGACATTTCCAGGCTTGCTTATGGCGTGTTTATGCATCATCCGTTTTGAATCTGGGGAAAACTTTAAGTTTATATACGTCATCCGGCACGAACTGGTCAACAGAACTCGGAACCCGTGTTTTTTGGTAATCGGGTACCCGGTTCCCAAATTACCCGTAAATGCACACCCCTGCTGGTCTTATGCAATAAGCATGTAAACAAACATCCAATAACTGACAAAAAATGTGATCAATATTCAAAGTTCTTTTTGGGGGGTAATAATTAACTTCAAGTGTCTACTCACCAAGAGGCCCACGGCAGGTCGGGCAACAGTTAAGCTTGGGTCTGCAACTGGAGCAGACAAGATGGCCACTCTGACACTGCAATATGGGCGGCAGGACATAGTCAAAGCACACAGGGCACTCAAACAGCCCCGCCAGGTCCTGGTTGGTGGTTGGCGTGTGGCTGCGAGCTTTGCTGGTCGTCGTTGGACAACTCATGGTTGTCAGTTTTTAGTCTGGTCCGTCAAAGCACCATGCAAAACAGAGAGAGAGGGAGAGAGAAAGGGGGAAAAAAAGTCCCAAGAAGGAAATATTTAATTAGCATGTAATTAAGGGGATCCTGTTGACAGAAAATTTTGATGAAAGCCTGCAAAACATTTTAAATGTTGAAGTACGTCTTCAAGACTTGCTACGTACTGCCCAGAACCAATAGATAGAACAATTGTACAGATGTGGACAATTGTACAGACATGTACATTATACAGTACTCTCTGGGGAGTAAGCAAGGTCCTCCGGGATTCCAGAAAACCTGTGCCCCTTTCGACCAAGTTTCTCTACATCTGCTAGTCCACACAGTGCTCATTCATATCCTCTTCCTCAGCCGTGAGAAATGGTTCCTACACATGTACCGTAACTCCCCGCCATCCTACATGTACATTGTAATTGTGTTTATTGTTGAACAGAAACAGCAGTCAGCATGAGCGTTATAGTTCCTGCTGTTGTCAAACCTTTTAACAGAGACATGTACATGTACATGTACATGTACATGTACTCCTTTCATTGGTTTCCTTTTTGAGAGAGAGAGGCACGTGGTACAAAGTGACAGTGTGATAGTGTATGAGGTTATGTTTAATAAATTGATCTAATAATTCCAACTGAGATGTGTCAGGAACTATCAGAGCCAACAGGACCGATTTACTTGGAAGTCAGACACAGTATGCACAGTATGAAATGAGTCACCAGCCTCACTAGCACATCAAGGTACAGGCCAAGTATATGACCTTCATTAAAGGTCATTCAACATGTGCAGTGCTGGTCCAGTTACAGATTTATGGTTTGGTAATACATACATTTGTACATCAATTCGCATTTTTGTATCACTGTGGAGACATGGCTTTGTAAACTCGTGTACAAAATGGTTAGAAAGTCGAGCACGTTTTTCAAAATGCTCCCATTTTAACCACAATTATTTTCCAGGGTTGAAATTTCGACCTACAGTACATGTAATATGTGACCTGTCACCACGAAATGAGAGTAAAGTCGGAAATATTGAAAATTGAGATATTGGTATTTTCAAATTCTTGGGAAAGATAGCTTTCCAATGGTATATAACACTTGGGGGTTTTGCGATAAATATTTTTTAAGCACTCAAGAAAGTCATGGGTTTCACAAAACGTGTTTGTGAGAAAACCTACTTTAAACATCTTAAACAAAACACGCAAAAGATTACAAAACGGGACAAGTAAGGTTCGGTTGAGCCTAGCAACGGCTATGTTTTAATCATGATTTCTTCATGAAATTTTTCACATGTACAAACTATTGTATAACCCTAACTCCCTACACAACAAAGGAAGTTGGAGGATTTTGAAGGAATTGTATTGTTCAATAACAATGGTGAGGGAGTTAGGGTTAAACAACAACATATCAAAATTTCGAAAACGTGGGATACTTACGAGGACCTGATTTGCATATTTAATTACCGTGTTAATTAGACCACTAATGGTCTTTAATCAAAACACTAACTACGCAAACACTACGCAAAATCGCGTAATTTAAGAGGTTTTCGATCATCTGATCTCACCCCAAAAATTGGAATATGTAGAGGAGGACTTGTGCTTTTTAAATTACTCAAAATCGCAAAATTGACCACCCCTTCATATTTTGACTTTGGATGGCCATATCTCCGAATCACAATGTGCGACTTTACTCTCATTTTGTGGTGACAGGTCACATATACCCTACCGGTATATTATACCCTAACCCAAACACTAACCCACATCCTAACCCTAGTTTTTGAGTAATTTAAGTACAATCCAAAAATCTAATTCGTGAAATTCCTATTGGAGACCTATTCATCTATAGAAATTATAGACCTTTTCACTCCCAATGTGTTCACGTCTCCAGAGGGTACCATATTTCGCACCATATGTACATTAAAGGGAATGTACACCATTTGCAAACACCAAAAAAACTAAACTAATTAATTATTATGAAATTTACAATGTACCTTACTTGACTGTAAGCGAATACCACTCTCATGCACCTGGTGAGCTGCGGTTTTCAAGGAAAGTGAAATTTTGAATCAATTTCGAACGATTGCCAGTCGGCAATCGTTAGAAAAACCTGACCATTTTCAAACATTGCCCCCAATTTATTAAATTGAGTCAGTACACATTGTATTTGCAATACATTTATGAATGGGTGCAAGCCACATGTACATGTACCCATGTAGTCTGGTTTCCTAACCAGCAATTCCCTGACGTCTGTAAATTGCTGTTTCGTAAGGACGTCAACAAATCAGACTGCAAAAACAGCAATTACTGTTTTCTTGGTTTCTCTAGAATCTATGAACACAAAACTTTGAAACAGATCAGCGTCACAATATTCACTATAAAATAAAGGTAGAATACACCATTAGTAGTATATTGAAAATATTTACTACCGAATTATTAAGAAATATCTAAATTCATTTGAAAGTAAATAATGATTCTAGGCATCCAGCAAAATGATTGCGCTAGATATCCTGTAATTGTTCCCAAAAATAAAATTTTATAAAAAAATTAAAAAATTATAAAGAAAACTTTGCGATCGCCGGATGGCGATCACGAAAAAACAATTAAGAATAACTTCTCGACGCCGTTCCAAAACAAACGCTGTTTTTCGTGCTTTTCTCGGCATCCATGATTGTAAAAGTTCGGACAGGCCAGTTAAACGATATTTACTTTAAAATACAACCCCCCAAATCTACCCATTCATGATAATTCAAGCAATTACCAATGGTGTACCTTTAAAAGATTAGAGCAAAAACTAAAAAGTTTAACAATGAAGGTTTGAAAGTACAATGTGAATACGTGTGCATACACAAATGAAAACATATACATGTACACAATGTACGTACCGGTACATGTACAGTACATACATGTACTGTACTATTATATAAAATTATTTCAAAACTGATAATCTCATTTAACCATGCATGCTAGACTTTGTATTTGTACATTATTGTCATGACTGTACAAGGTCAATTTTCATACTTGCATACAAATGCTCAATGGGCTAAGGCCATACAAGGATGATTATCTGCAAACAGATTTCAGTTCTATTTTGTTTCTCTGGGTATGTGTCTTGCAATTCCAAGTACATGTAATTTTGTTACAGAAAGATAACACAGGCAATGTTGGACTTTGAGTTCTACTGTACACGCATTTTGTATGGGAATTTCTAGTACTGGTAAATGTTTTGTGCAATGTTCGGTACATGTCTTTGTTGTGTATTAGGCTGAAAATCCATGTGTACACGTTTTTAATCTCCGTATTAATGCTTTTGCGTTTATCAGTTGCGTATCCGTGATGCGTACTCTGAAATTCCATGTGTGTACTAACTTCTCTGCACACTTGATGGAAGTATAAGCTTAAATAGAGAGCACACAGTTGTTTTGCAGGTAGAATATTTAAGTCCCTATTGAATTTGAATTGGCGTTGATGAAGTCCATATTTTACGAAATAAAGTTGACAATATTTTAACTTCTCGTTAAAAGTACACAGGGAGTGAATGTTCAATGTTTTATTAACGGATTATAATTAAAATTTATAATTAAAAATTATAATCACGACAGATCCTACTATGTTTCAACAAAAGATTCACAACTAAACTGCTCAACGTGTCGGCAGTCAACGTGTTAAAAGGTACCATACATTGTAGTATACACCATTTGCAAACATAAACAAAAAAACTAAATTATTATGAAATAACTTACTTGACTGTAAGTGAATAGTCTCAATAAACAGTCTGCTAAATCGCGGCACCTGGGTTGCTCTGGTTTTTAAGAAAAGTGGGATTTTGCATCAATTTGCCGGACGGCAATCGTTGGGAAAACCCGACTATGTTCAAACACTGCAATTAATTTAATTTAGTAAGTCTACTTTTTTTTTGCAATACTGTTACACATCCCTGAATAAAGTGTAAGCTAACTAGTCTGGTTTCCTAACTTGATAATTCCCTGAAGTTTATAAATTGCTCTAAAGGAAGTCAAAGAACCAGACTACAAGAACATCACCTTTTTTGTTAGTTTTTTTCCCAGCATCTACCGGTATGACCACAAAACTTTAAACAGGTCAGCGTTGCATTATTTACTATATAAAATATAAATCCCCTCACCCATCCATTTTCAAAATGTTTCAAAAATTTAGTTTTAAAAAAATATTTACAATCTAAAAGGTTTTTTTTTGCAGATTTTTTTTTTCTCGGTTTATTGTCTTTCAACTGACGATTTTGCAGGGGCCGGAGTGTTTTTTGTTTTTTTTGCTCCTAGCCAATAAGCAAGTATACATGTACGTTGTGGCTTCAGCTCTAAATGCAAATTTCCCAAGGAGTTACTCAGCTAAGGTACACATGTACCTCTACGGGTGCACATGTAAATGTAAGAGTGGTCTGAGCATGGTGAGCGTCCCTTGGGCAGCCAGACAACAGTGGCGCCGAACCAGCACAGGCTCATCATGAACATTGAATAGAACTCTCATCTGAATAAACTTTGTAGTAGTACAATGTACATAGTACAGTACCAAGAAATGAACGCACAACATTGGCATGTCAGCACGACTCATCGCTGTTTTGAGGGCGACTTTAGGCCAATGAAAAAATATTACTCGTTTCTCGTCAGCGCCCGCATATGATTTTGGTCTCGCAAACAAAATTCATTATTTATACCGAAATGTCATTTTGACAAATCACTATACCGATCTTTTATAAACACATTCGACACATATTCCCAAGCGAAAAGAGTCCGTTTCTATAGCGCGGTCTGTGTTTTGCAGCTTCGTATAAAATGTAAACCCAGAACAGTGAATAGGCCTACAACAAAAAACCAGCCGTACGTACGTTCGCTCGGGCTGTCGTCCATGGAAAAAACGCAGTGAAGAAAAACGCACAGCATCTGCAGTCCGTTTTCTAAACTAAAGACGAATCAGGGATTTGAAAAACGCCTACTACGTCGCGTCACTGATCACATCTAATCAGAGACGCACTAGTAGCACCCTGTATCAAACGGGCACCAGTGAAAATCTGTGTTTGTTGCTACGGTATTTTTTTTACCTCGTTTCCAGATCGTGTTATGTACGACCTTTGTACACGTGGAACTCTAATACCGGTAGGTCGTTTAATAGTTGCCGTGGTCACGAGGTTGGTCGTTTGTCACATCTTTGCTGCATGGCGCGCATTCACACTAAATAATTTTTAAAATGGCTGTTTGTGTATTGTGTATAAAAGGGCTGACTTTTTCCTCGATGAGAAATAATAAAATAAAAGTAAAACCCTTACCGAAATTTGAAAAATGGCCGACAAGAAACTAAACTGCAAAGTTTTTAAAAATCGAATAAGTTAAGAGGGCCTAATATTTCGATCTAAAAGTTTTTTTAAAAACTTTATAACGCAGATTTAGAGACAAATTACACCAGACGGAACCACGGAAAAGTCTAGACCGAGTTACTGGCCTCTAGTTATCGCTTTTTTAACATTTGGGCATTATCTTGCGCTACTAGAGGCCGAGCCAGAAGAATATTGACGAATGACTATCTCTTAAATGTGGTTCAAAATGTCGCCATATTCCACACAAATACTTAATGATGAGCAAACCGAGCATTGTGGGTATTCTGTGACGTCACTGCCAAAGTGCATGCCGACCGTACCACTATACGCGGGGTGCTCTGCGATGTCACAGGTCCGTGTATCGCGCGCGACGCGATACTCCGACCTGTGACATCGGAGAGCACCCCCGCGTATAGTGGTACGGTCGGCATGCACTTTGACAGTGACGTCACAGGCAATCACAAAAATGGCGGCCATGCAAAAGTTCAGTACGCGCTGGAAAACTGGCGTCGAATTTCCTTGATTTGCAGGTCAAGAATTGATCGTGAATACCTTAGAAGTTTGTTAACTCAGCTTGGACACATATGGAAGGTTATTTAGAAGATTTAGAGGTATTTTGTTAAGTATTTGTGTGGATTTTGGCGACATTTTGAACCACTTTAAGAGATAATCATTCGTCAATATTCTTCTGGCTCGGCCTGACTAGCGCAAGATAATGCCCAAATGTTAAAAAAGCGATAACTAGAGGCAGTAACTCGGTCTAGGAAAAGTCATAATTTTGGCATAATATCGATGCGCTATAATAAATGAACCGGCATGCCGAGTTTGAGACTGAATGATTTCCATGAAATAAGTGAAAAAAAATCCTGTTTTTTTTGCACTGATGGACGTACCGGTATGCCTACAGCACAGAGTGCGGGGCCATAGATAGTTTATCTACTACACTAGGGCTAGCTAGGCCGGCCGCGGCCCCGGCCCTGTACACAAAATACAAACACAGTGCAATCAATGTAACAACAATGGATTAGGGTCCACAGCATTCGTCAATTCTTGTTATATCTCTAATATTTTGTTTGTATCAGGACATTTCTAGATATAGTTACTTACAAAATGGGCTCGACGTCAATTGGTAGTTAAGGAACAAAGCAGCCTATTGAAAGTGAAAGAAAGAAACTTCTCAATTTCACGGAGGAAGAAAGAGCCTGACGACCATACTGCACCATCACCAAACCATTGGAATATGTCACTGGTTACCAGCGACATTTTGGACGCGTTGTTTAGTTTGTGCGTTTGCAGCGAACCAGCTAAGTAGGAAGTAAACCGTGTTAAGGGGGGGAACCTATTTCTGAAGCGGTGGGAAGGGGAGGCCGGGTCCGGGTGTGGTGGTGGGGAGGAGAGTTAATGGAGGTAGGAAACACCTCCATGATTGGACTAACATTTTCCCCGTGTGCATAACAACGAGCGATCTGTACATAAGGAATCGAATTATTTTTAGAAACGTCTAACTTACAATAAAGATGTGAATCTGGTTGATGGCGAGGGGCGGGTGGGGGAAAGGCGGGCAGTGCGAGAGCGGGGGGAGGAAAAAGCCAGGCGTAACTTTTGTACTTTGTCCAGCTTTTGCAGCTTGAGACAGCATCCGTCACGGTTCTGCTAATGGTAGACTTCAGAAAAAAAGTCTGTTGTATGGATATGTGGGAAGAGTGGGGCGGAGTCGCTGATAAGAGAGGATTCCCAATCGGTGGAATCCGTACCCCATTATATTTATACTACATGTAGTAGCCTCTAGTGAGAACCAGGCGTTCAGTTTGAAGGATGCATCCCCATGCAATTGTTAACCCTGTGTATATGAAGCAGAATCAGTGTCAAAAAGATCGAACGTGTTTTTACAACTCGGATGCTTTCCTAATTCGGATGTTTTCCTAATTCGGATGCTTTTTGCAAACTCGGATGCTTTCCTAATTCGAATGAATTCGTAATTCGGATGTTTTTTTAAAAATCAGATGCTTTTTTAATTCGGTTACTTTTTTAGTTCGGAGGCTTTTTGTAAACTCGAATGCTTTTTTTAATCCAGATGCTTTTCTAGTAGGCCTATGGATGCTTTTTGTAAACTTGGATGCTTTTAACAAAATCGAAGGCTTTTTTAATTCGGTTTCTTTTTTAGTTCGGATGCTTTTTGTAAACTCGGACGCTTTTTTAATCCAGATGCTTTTCTAGTATGGATGCTTTTTGTAAACTCGGATGCTTTAAAAAAAATCGAAAGCTTTTTTAATTCGGTTGCTTTTTTAGTTCGGATGCTTTTTGTAAACTCGGATTTTTTTTTAATTCGGATGCTTTTCTAGTTCGGATGCTTTTTGTAAACTCGGATGCTTTTCACAAACTAAACGATATTCGCAAATCGGATGCTTTACCAATCCAGCACTATGGCCCTAATACCCCAGTCACAATTAAAGCGGAGCCCGGGCGGCGTGTGCGATTTATAGGCATCGGCCGGCGTGTAGAGGTCGGCGAAAGATCGTGCGATATGGCGGTCACAGTCACAATTAAAAGTGCCCCGTACGCTGCCATGACGGGTCAGTTTGCGATGCGAAACGCCGCACCAGGTTTTAAGTCCGAGTTAAAAGTAACTCGATGCCCGCCCGATGCCAAAAAATGATTCGGCAGCCGCAAGGAGTCCCGTGGGGCCCCGGCCGAAAATGCCTAGAAATCCGCCGCAAACTAATCGCAAACCCATCGCAAGCCAATTGTGACTGGGGTATAAAGGGACATAACACATCGCAGATTAAGCGATATCGCGCATTCTGCGCAAATTTGAACGATGTCAAACATGTAATCGCATATATCTTAGCATTTTTCTGAGATGTCACACATTTTTACTGCAGATTTCAAGTTCTGCGCAGATTTGTTCAGTGTGCAAAATTATGCAATGCCACACGTTCATATAATATGCACAAGTCGCACACACGTACGCAGGTATATGCAGATGTATGCGCAAATTAATCTGATGTCAGCACATGTACTGTATATCGTCACCGTTTTCACGAAGGGGCGAATTTCATGAAAAATCGTCTATTTATCGATTTTTTTATTTTTATGAAAACGGTTAAATACTGCAATTTCTACAACCTGGTGAAGTTATACATCCAAAAAATCATTAAAATCCTAATGAACCTAATTAACGAATGGGTGAATTCGTCCTCAAGTGCTCTTTTGCGGATCTCGCGCCGCGGATCTCGCGCCGCGGATCTCGCGCCGCGGATCTCGCGCCGCGGATCTCGCGCCGCGGATCTCGCGCCGCGGATCTCGCGCCGCGGATCTCGCGCCGCGGATCTCGCGCCGCGGATCTCGCGCCGCGGATCTCGCGCCGCGGATCTCGCGCCGCGGATCTCGCGCCGCGGATCTCGCGCCGCGGATCTCGCGCCGCGGATCTCGCGCCGCGGATCTCGCGCCGCGGATCTCGCGCCGCGGATCTCGCGCCGCGGATCTCGCGCCGCGGATCTCGCGCCGCGGATCTCGCGCCGCGGATCTCGCGCCGCGGATCTCGCGCCGCGGATCTCGCGCCGCGGATCTCGCGCCGCGGATCTCGCGCCGCGGATCTCGCGCCGCGGATCTCGCGCCGCGGATCTCGCGCCGCGGATCTCGCGCCGCGGATCTCGCGCCGCGGATCTCGCGCCGCGGATCTCGCGCCGCGGATCTCGCGCCGCGGATCTCGCGCCGCGGATCTCGCGTCGCGGATCTCGCGTCGCGGGTCGCGGATCTCGCGTCGCGGATCTCGCGTCGCGGATCTCGCGTCGCGGATCTCGCGTCGCGGATCTCGCGTCGCGGATCTCGCGTCGCGGATCTCGCGTCGCGGATCTCGCGTCGCGGATCTCGCGTCGCGGATCTCGCGTCGCGGATCTCGCGTCGCGGATCTCGCGTCGCGGATCTCGCGTCGCGGATCTCCCCTCGCGGATCTCGCGTCGCGGATCTCGCGTCGCGGATCTCGCATCTCGCATTTTATTTGCTGGGTAATGCGCATGCCCAATGACAATGTGTAATTTGAGAAGCATGGTCAGGGTGCGTTTCCTTTGCGTTTTGTTCTCGCCCATTGTAATGTATACATGCAGCCTATCCTGCGCTACCACGCACGTGCTATCAGTATCATCAGGCATTATATGAAGTGGTTTCGTTTGGAGAAGGTTCCCGCGTGCATGTACTATTTGAATTTTGCAGTACGGCCGCTTACTCTAATCCGTCCCTCGTCGTCAACAACCTCACAGCCGTTCAGCGTAGAACAGATACGCGTCAATATAACGTATTAGTAAAAGGCAGCGCAAAAGTCAAATAGTACATGCAGGCGGGAACCTTCTCCAAACGAAACCACTTCATATAATGCCTGATGATACTGATAGCACGTGCGTGGTAGCGCAGGATAGGCTGCATACATTAGAATGGGCGAGAACAAAACGCAAAGGAAACGCACCCTGACCATGCTTCTCAAATTACACATTGTCATTGGGCATGCGCATTACCCAGCAAATAAAATGCGAGATGCGAGATCCGCGACGCGAGATCCGCGACGCGAGATCCGCGAGGGGAGATCCGCGACGCGAGATCCGCGACGCGAGATCCGCGACGCGAGATCCGCGACGCGAGATCCGCGACGCGAGATCCGCGACGCGAGATCCGCGTCGCGAGATCTGCGACGCGAGATCCGCGACGCGAGATCCGCGACGCGAGATCCGCGACGCGAGATCCGCGACGCGAGATCCGCGACGCGAGATTCGCGACCCGCGATGCGAGATCCGCGACCGCGATGCGAGATCCGCGACGCGAGATGCGAGATCCGCGACCCGCGATGCGAGATCCGCGACCTGCGATGCGAGATCCGCGACCCGCGATGCGAGATCCGCGACCCGCGAGGCGAGCGACGCGAGATCCGCGGCGCGAGGTGGCAGATATAGAACTCCATACTAAAGCGTTTTCACGAAGAGGTAGTCTAGCCCTAGACCCTTGTGTTATTTCGGCGCCCACCACGCGCGCAGATTCGTTAACGCTGTCTCTTTTTCAAATCCCGGCTTCGTGTGCGTTCTGGTCTCACGCATGCGTAGTTTACAAAATGCGGCCGGATCCATGTTCGCACTGGAGCCGACGTTTGACAAACGTACATGATTTTGGATTCCCCTAAGGGTCTAGCACTAGTTGGCAATCAATTGTTAACTTTAACCTTAGTTTTCGACGATTCTCCCTCGCTTTTCCGAGGGATCCAATCAGCGACCGAGTTTGATCCTTATCATGAATTATTCATTATACACAAATACAGGATATGACTGGGTATGTGTACACAAGACAGTGTACATGTAATGTACATTGTACATGTACAGTGTATGTGATGGCGACTGTATGCACGTATAGTATGCATTGCGCGAAATGTGCAGACTTAATAGCATTGTGTGGCCGATCTTCCGGGGCAGTGCTACTGCAAGCTAGCTGCAGCCGCCAACCGGCGTGGCCTGGCCGCATTTTGTACCCGTACCGATCTTGTCGAGTCCCGCTGCAGCATCGCTTCAGGAGTTAGTAATGTGGTGCCGCGGAGAAGGGAAGGGTTTTTTTTATTCCAGTGTATCGAACCATAGAGAAAGGAACAGATGGAACGTACGTCATTTTGGCTACGTTTCTCTGAAATCAAAGGAAACATTATCATTTCGTGGTTTCACTCATCACAAATTTAAACACCAAAGACAAATACCTCTGCACCCGCAGTCACGAATAAACGCCGGGGCAGCCATAATTTGCTGTGTCGATGTATAATGTACATACACAGGTCAATCGCGGCGAGTCTGGACATGTGTACACAGGTCAATCGCGGCGAGTCTGGACATGTTTTGCGCGACACAATAACCCTCAGGTCTGCACGTATTTGCTTAACCGTCCATCATTATCACGTGATATGAATACTGCATATATTACAATAGTCTGACCACGCCCACGATGTGCCAACTTGTCCAAGACCTTCGGCAGGGTCCAGTCACGGGTGTCGGTTCGTCGTGAAATACCGCCCTCTATAACATCGGTGGTTTGTGTCAGTGATCGCGAAATAAACAACACGAAGGTCTTGGAACCAAGACTAACGAAGAGGCGAATTGGGCGAATGCGCCGTATTCCTGGTCGCATGAGGGCGCTGTAAGTTGCCATTTTGTGGGTACCCAACACAGGTAAAATCGCGTTTAATGAAGTGGTTTAGTAACTTTACTTTTATCTAACAAATGGAATATTGAAAAATTTAGATTTTGGAGCTGTAAAAATATGTAAACTGACGTGAATTATATTCGAATCACTTTTAATTATACCCCCAATACCGTGGGCACAGCGCCCTCAACGTTCAAAAATATGGCCTATTGGGCGGGTACTGGCATTTAGCGTTTTCACGAAGAGGCGAATTAGGGGCGCAATGGGGAAATGCATACATTCTGACTCTCACAGCCACGGGCGAATTTGCTAATGTATCGTTTTTTCGTTTTCACGAAGAGGCAATTCTATTAATTGATTAATTCTGCAAAACTAATCACCTATTTTTCTTAACGTTTGCTATATTTAAGAATATTGGAATCTCTTCTTTCCCATGATACCTTAATCTTGTATATTATATGGATATTTATGTTTGAAACTGCCAAACGAAAAAAGGACGAACTTTACAAGCGATATTCTCGAAAGTTTGTTCAGACCGTGAAAGGTTCAATTTGCCTCTTCGTGAAAACGGTGACGATATGTACATGTATGTTGTGTAATAATACCTCACAATAAAAAACAGCGTCGGTCCGTTTCAAAGTTCCCTAGCTATATAGGTTGAAAGCTATACAGCCCATACTGATTGAGCCATTAAAGTATTACATTTTGGAATAAAAGTCAAAAAGCGTTTTTAGTTTTTAAAATATAAACCATTTTTAGCGTAACTCCTTCTTAATCCTCCATGCTTATAGGGTCATAGTGAAGTTTAAAAAACAATAAAATTGTATTCAACCGTAAAGTACGTGGTTGCTGCATGCTCTTGCATGTTAAAAAAGGGGCAATTACATTGTTTTCGTAGAACAATGTATATTATATAAACATTTTATACAAAAGTCGAAACAAACAAATATATAAAATACGACTTTAAAACAGATACTTAATTTCTCATTATTTCGAGCACCCCTATTTTTTAAATGGAAGAGTCACACTAGACAACCGTTTGTACTCGAATCAGCCCGACCCCCCCCCCCCCCCCCCCCCCCCCTCGTGCGATACAAATTTAATTTTGTATCACCGGGGTTGTGCATTGCATATTGGGTTTCCGGCGCGTGCCTGCGATTTGTGCGCGCTGCATGCAGTCTATACGAAGGGAATGAGATGCGACCCAACGTTAATGGCTCCCCCTGACCACCACCTCCCCGGCCCCGTGCTGACATCGAAGAAATGTGCGCATAAATATAGCTGCGCAGAAATGTGCAATGAAAATGTACATGTACATGTAGGTGCCCATCCGTACCCCGCGCGACATCGCACAAGTTGACATTGACATCGTATTGTTTAAATATCCGACTTTACATAAATCTGCGCAGAAAATATTCGCCATCGCATAAATCTGTGCAGAAATCTGCAATAAAATGTTCAACCTCTCCGAGATATGCATATGCGATAACATGTTTGATGCTTGCTGCCTTGCTCCGCGTCAGCGCCCTGTGCTGGATATCCACCTGATGGAGATTGCACAGTAGCCAACAGATACAGACATCGTTCAAATTCGCGCAGAATGCGCGATATCGCAGAATCTGCGATGTGTGATGTCGTTTTAGGGCCACCATAGTGCCGGATTGGGAAAGCATCTGATTTGCGAATAATTATGTTTGGTTTATAAAAATTATCTGAGTTTACAAAAAGCATTCGAACTAGAAAAGCATCCGAATTAAAAAAGCATCCCAGTTTACAAAAAGCATGCAAACTAAAAAACAACCGAATTGAAAAAGCATCCGATTTTTTTCAAAAGCATCCGAGTTTACAAAAAGCATCCGAATTAGGAATGCATCCGAATTAGGAAAGCTACTGAGTTGTAAAAACACGTCCGATCTTTTTGACACTGATTCTGCTTCATATTCCATCGCCTGGGTTAGAGTCCTCGTCATGGCCGATGTCGTTTTTTTCTCAGTTTTAACGCGCGCATTTTCGCAATCTAATCTTTAACCAGTTCGTGCCGGATGACGAATATAAACACAAAGTTTTCCTTAGATTCAAAAGGCCGGAAATGCCTGTCAGCAGCGATCAAGGCTAGAAATGCGTGGGTGTGCTTCTCGGTACTGGCGGCCTGAACTTCCCACTGGGCAAGTTGTTACCGGTTACCGATAATACCAGTAATATCACCCCAAAATTTGACTAAGTCCAAATTTTACCGATATTATCGTGTTATTACCCAAATGATATTACCTGTGTGATAATGAAATTGTTATAAATTCCTTAATGTTTTTTTTTTTAATATAAGGATTGGATATAATTGATCCTTGATACTGACAGGATTTGTTTATGATGAGAACAACTCTTGAAAAATAGTGTATAGCGGTCTACCAAATTTCAAAGTCCAAATATAACCGTTATTACTGTTGAAACCAACATTTTACCGAGTAACAACAGGATAATACAGGTAATGTGGGTAATGGTGAAAAGGTTGAATTGGTTATAACATCGAGAACTTGAGTAATAACAGTAAAATTAGTAGCAATTCCAGCAAAATTTCAAAGTCCAAATATAACCGTTATTACCCTGTTGAAACCAACATTTTACCGAGTAACAACAGGATAAAACAGGTAATGTGGGTAATGGTGAAAAGGTTGAATTGGTTATAACATCGGGAACTTGAGTAATAACAGTAAAATTAGTAGCAATTCCAGCAAAATTTTCAAGTTCAAATATTACTGTTATTACCCTGTTGAAACCGACAATTTACCGGGTAACAACAGGATAATACAGGTAATGTGGGTAATGGTGAAAGGCTTGAATTGGTTATAACATTGGGAACTTTTTTTCGCAGTTTTTCGCAGTTTTTCGCAGTTTTTACGTACATCGATGCCACGATGCTCGAAATTTCGTAGGACTGTCTTGCGACGACCCCCGATGACCCACGATCTGCCAAAATTTTATGTCGTGTCGTGAAACAAATGCGTCGTGGGTTCGTTGTGACCAGGCCTTACCACGACAACATTTCGTACGATCCGTTGTGACCGGGGCTTATTAACACAGAGCCCTTTGGGTGAAACGGAGCAAATCAATTCCCATAGACCCAAGGGCTAAAACGCCTATACTTTCACGATCTTATTAAAATACTTAGAACTCTCACGTGTTCAGAAACTACAGAAACATGACGACCAGCATGTCATATTCTTTTCAATTTTTGGTGGGTTGACCGATGATTTTTTTTGAAAAATTCTTACCCAATGCAAACAAGAAAATTGTATTTAAATTTCTAAATTTGCAATGAAAAATTATATACATTGCCACCCTACTCCCGAGTGTCGCGAGGCAGCGCCGTTTGTCTGATTTGGTGTTGTTTCCTTTGAGGTTGCACCACCCTAATTGAAAGGAGAATTTCTACGCGAGCTCATTTGCATGAAATGTTCCCCCACAATTTCTTTTGAAAAAGGATGCCGTTTGGTGAAAGAAATGGTGGGATTGTGTAAATATAGCATAGAATCAACTGCCTGGTTTTTGAGCTTCAATCTGAGGGCAGACTTGACAAAATTACGGTTGAAAAATGGGTCCTAATTGCCCTAGAATGTGGAGGGATGCCATTTGTAAAATGGCTGCTTTCAGGCTCGGGAAGTATCACTTTTCGGAAGGTGAGTTTCTTTTGGTGTGAATATTAAAAAATGTAAAAGGCTAACCTACTAAACATTGAAAAGAAATGGAAAGATAAAGACCAAGACAATAATCTGATTGTTGTTTGAGAAACCCCAGTGATGTCGGTGTGCATGAAACTTGCTCGTGAACATTGTTGATTTTACCCTGTTTTCAATGGGACTTGAATTAGGCTGGTGCACCCTATATTTCAAAATGGCCGCCTCCTTGCAGTCATGCTGGCGGGGATTTAAAAATGTTTTTATTTGTTTACGATAGTTGTAGCAGACAAGAACAAGCTTCAGGAGACAATTTTGGGACGCTACCGTTGATGGTCAAGTAACGCTTGTGCTTCTTAGCTCTATACGGCCGGATGTTCACGAAACGGTATAAATTCTCTTGGTGATTTGTTCCATTCTTGTGTGGGAAGTGCCCCTTTTTTGACATTGGGTTTTCCACTCTTGAGATGGAGCATGTCAACTGGAGTAATTTCTGCACTAAGTCTCTGTTGTTGTCTGTCTGGCAAAAAAAACTCGTTCGGGGCAGGGGGGGGGGGGGGGGGGGGGGGGTGGGAGGGTGTCCATTAAAGACATGAGTGCTAAATCTAAAACCTTCAATTACTATTTACAATTTCCTTCCCTTGCATTATATTTGTTTGTCGAATTATACCCCCCCCCCCCTACCAACCATCACACCCCCTATCGACTTGTAATTTCTAAATCCATTTTGATGCCAACCTTGGACTTTCACAAGATGTGGAATAGAAAATAATACGATTTTTTAATTTCTTGAACTTTCTATGCATAGTTTTCTTTAGCCTTGATCAAGGCGTCATTACCCGTCCGTACGTACATGTACGTACATCGATGCCACGATGCTCGAAATTTCGTAGGACTGTCTTGCAACGACACCCGATGACCCACGATCTGCCCAAATTTTATGTCACCAGCAAAGCCCGCGCTTTGCTGGTGACTTCTATTTGTGTGGCGCGCCCTCTATTGACATAAAATAAGTCGAATTTTCGGACAATTAATGCGTGGGCGGCTCATTAACCCTGAAAACACAGTTTCTCCTTCTTCCTTTGAGCATATGTAGGATAGAGCTATTACTCCAGCTTCCAAACCTATTAAGTCACATCGATTTCATACAGTGTTGACTGGTAGTCGAATGGCCGAGTGGTTAGGCTCCTCGTCTGCGGCGTTTCATCGCCTGGGTTCGAGTCCTCGTCCTGGCCTCTTCTTTTTTTCGCAATTTTTCGCAGTTTTAACGCGCGCAATTTCGCAATCTTATCTTTAAAATAATTAAATTATAGTCTTCAAATACCAACCGGAGTTAGCTCAACGGCTTAATTCGCCAGAGTGAAGAGTCCTATATGGGGAGTCGGTCAATGTACGCAAGAGGGGTGTGTTGGCTCTGATGTGTCGCTCGACGTTACAATACATTTGAATGCTATGTTTGTGAAAGTGCAAACGTACAATGTAGTCCCCCCCCCCCCCTTGCAAATCGACTTGTAATTTCTAAATCCATTTCGATGCCACCCTTGGGACTTTCACAAGATGTGGAATAGAGAATAATACGATTTTTTAATTTTTTGAACTTTCTATGCATAGTTTTCTTTAGCCTTGATCAAGGCATCATTACCCGTCCGTACGTACATGTACGTACATCGATGCCACGATGCTCGAAATTTCGTAGGACTGTTTTGCGACGACCCCCGATGACCCACGATCTGCCAAAATTTTATGTCGTGTCGTGAAACAAATGCGTCGTGGGTTCGTTGTGACCAGGCCTTACCACGACAACATTTCGTACGATCCGTTGTGACCGGGGCTTATTAACACAGAGCCCTTTGGGTGAAACGGAGCAAATCAATTCCCATAGACCCAAGGGCTAAAACGCCTATACTTTCACGATCTTATTAAAATACTTAGAACTCTCACGTGTTCAGAAACTACAGAAACATGACGACCAGCATGTCATATTCTTTTCAATTTTTGGTGGGTTGACCGATGATTTTTTTTGAAAAATTCTTACCCAATGCAAACAAGAAAATTGTATTTAAATTTCTAAATTTGCAATGAAAAATTATATACATTGCCCTACTCCAGAGTGTCGCGAGGCAGCGCCGTTTGTCTGATTTGGTGTTGTTTCCTTTGAGGTTGCACCACCCTAATTGAAAGGAGAATTTCTACGCGAGCTCATTTGCATGAAATGTTCCCCCACAATTTCTTTTGAAAAAGGATGCCGTTTGGTGAAAGAAATGGTGGGATTGTGTAAATATAGCATAGAATCAACTGCCTGGTTTTTGAGCTTCAATCTGAGGGCAGACTTGACAAAATTACGGTTGAAAAATGGGTCCTAATTGCCCTAGAATGTGGAGGGATGCCATTTGTAAAATGGCTGCTTTCAGGCTCGGGAAGTATCACTTTTCGGAAGGTGAGTTTCTTTTGGTGTGAATATTAAAAAATGTAAAAGGCTAACCTACTAAACATTGAAAAGAAATGGAAAGATAAAGACCAAGACAATAATCTGATTGTTGTTTGAGAAACCCCAGTGATGTCGGTGTGCATGAAACTTGCTCGTGAACATTGTTGATTTTACCCTGTTTTCAATGGGACTTGAATTAGGCTGGTGCACCCTATATTTCAAAATGGCCGCCTCCTTGCAGTCATGCTGGCGGGGATTTAAAAATGTTTTTATTTGTTTACGATAGTTGTAGCAGACAAGAACAAGCTTCAGGAGACAATTTTGGGACGCTACCGTTGATGGTCAAGTAACGCTTGTGCTTCTTAGCTCTATACGGCCGGATGTTCACGAAACGGTATAAATTCTCTTGGTGATTTGTTCCATTCTTGTGTGGGAAGTGCCCCTTTTTTGACATTGGGTTTTCCACTCTTGAGATGGAGCATGTCAACTGGAGTAATTTCTGCACTAAGTCTCTGTTGTTGTCTGTCTGGCAAAAAAAACTCGTTCGGGGCAGGGGGGGGGGGGGGGGGGTGGGAGGGTGTCCATTAAAGACATGAGTGCTAAATCTAAAACCTTCAATTACTATTTACAATTTCCTTCCCTTGCATTATATTTGTTTGTCGAATTATACCCCCCCCCCCCTACCAACCATCACACCCCCTATCGACTTGTAATTTCTAAATCCATTTTGATGCCAACCTTGGACTTTCACAAGATGTGGAATAGAAAATAATACGATTTTTTAATTTCTTGAACTTTCTATGCATAGTTTTCTTTAGCCTTGATCAAGGCGTCATTACCCGTCCGTACGTACATGTACGTACATCGATGCCACGATGCTCGAAATTTCGTAGGACTGTCTTGCAACGACACCCGATGACCCACGATCTGCCCAAATTTTATGTCACCAGCAAAGCCCGCGCTTTGCTGGTGACTTCTATTTGTGTGGCGCGCCCTCTATTGACATAAAATAAGTCGAATTTTCGGACAATTAATGCGTGGGCGGCTCATTAACCCTGAAAACACAGTTTCTCCTTCTTCCTTTGAGCATATGTAGGATAGAGCTATTACTCCAGCTTCCAAACCTATTAAGTCACATCGATTTCATACAGTGTTGACTGGTAGTCGAATGGCCGAGTGGTTAGGCTCCTCGTCTGCGGCGTTTCATCGCCTGGGTTCGAGTCCTCGTCCTGGCCTCTTCTTTTTTTCGCAATTTTTCGCAGTTTTAACGCGCGCAATTTCGCAATCTTATCTTTAAAATAATTAAATTATAGTCTTCAAATACCAACCGGAGTTAGCTCAACGGCTTAATTCGCCAGAGTGAAGAGTCCTATATGGGGAGTCGGTCAATGTACGCAAGAGGGGTGTGTTGGCTCTGATGTGTCGCTCGACGTTACAATACATTTGAATGCTATGTTTGTGAAAGTGCAAACGTACAATGTAGTCCCCCCCCCCCCCTTGCAAATCGACTTGTAATTTCTAAATCCATTTCGATGCCACCCTTGGGACTTTCACAAGATGTGGAATAGAGAATAATACGATTTTTTAATTTTTTGAACTTTCTATGCATAGTTTTCTTTAGCCTTGATCAAGGCATCATTACCCGTCCGTACGTACATGTACGTACATCGATGCCACGATGCTCGAAATTTCGTAGGACTGTTTTGCGACGACCCCCGATGACCCACGATCTGCCAAAATTTTATGTCGTGTCGTGAAACAAATGCGTCGTGGGTTCGTTGTGACCAGGCCTTACCACGACAACATTTCGTACGATCCGTTGTGACCGGGGCTTATTAACACAGAGCCCTTTGGGTGAAACGGAGCAAATCAATTCCCATAGACCCAAGGGCTAAAACGCCTATACTTTCACGATCTTATTAAAATACTTAGAACTCTCACGTGTTCAGAAACTACAGAAACATGACGACCAGCATGTCATATTCTTTTCAATTTTTGGTGGGTTGACCGATGATTTTTTTTGAAAAATTCTTACCCAATGCAAACAAGAAAATTGTATTTAAATTTCTAAATTTGCAATGAAAAATTATATACATTGCCCTACTCCAGAGTGTCGCGAGGCAGCGCCGTTTGTCTGATTTGGTGTTGTTTCCTTTGAGGTTGCACCACCCTAATTGAAAGGAGAATTTCTACGCGAGCTCATTTGCATGAAATGTTCCCCCACAATTTCTTTTGAAAAAGGATGCCGTTTGGTGAAAGAAATGGTGGGATTGTGTAAATATAGCATAGAATCAACTGCCTGGTTTTTGAGCTTCAATCTGAGGGCAGACTTGACAAAATTACGGTTGAAAAATGGGTCCTAATTGCCCTAGAATGTGGAGGGATGCCATTTGTAAAATGGCTGCTTTCAGGCTCGGGAAGTATCACTTTTCGGAAGGTGAGTTTCTTTTGGTGTGAATATTAAAAAATGTAAAAGGCTAACCTACTAAACATTGAAAAGAAATGGAAAGATAAAGACCAAGACAATAATCTGATTGTTGTTTGAGAAACCCCAGTGATGTCGGTGTGCATGAAACTTGCTCGTGAACATTGTTGATTTTACCCTGTTTTCAATGGGACTTGAATTAGGCTGGTGCACCCTATATTTCAAAATGGCCGCCTCCTTGCAGTCATGCTGGCGGGGATTTAAAAATGTTTTTATTTGTTTACGATAGTTGTAGCAGACAAGAACAAGCTTCAGGAGACAATTTTGGGACGCTACCGTTGATGGTCAAGTAACGCTTGTGCTTCTTAGCTCTATACGGCCGGATGTTCACGAAACGGTATAAATTCTCTTGGTGATTTGTTCCATTCTTGTGTGGGAAGTGCCCCTTTTTTGACATTGGGTTTTCCACTCTTGAGATGGAGCATGTCAACTGGAGTAATTTCTGCACTAAGTCTCTGTTGTTGTCTGTCTGGCAAAAAAAACTCGTTCGGGGCAGGGGGGGGGGGGGGGGGGGGTGGGAGGGTGTCCATTAAAGACATGAGTGCTAAATCTAAAACCTTCAATTACTATTTACAATTTCCTTCCCTTGCATTATATTTGTTTGTCGAATTATACCCCCCCCCCCCTACCAACCATCACACCCCCTATCGACTTGTAATTTCTAAATCCATTTTGATGCCAACCTTGGACTTTCACAAGATGTGGAATAGAAAATAATACGATTTTTTAATTTCTTGAACTTTCTATGCATAGTTTTCTTTAGCCTTGATCAAGGCGTCATTACCCGTCCGTACGTACATGTACGTACATCGATGCCACGATGCTCGAAATTTCGTAGGACTGTCTTGCAACGACACCCGATGACCCACGATCTGCCCAAATTTTATGTCACCAGCAAAGCCCGCGCTTTGCTGGTGACTTCTATTTGTGTGGCGCGCCCTCTATTGACATAAAATAAGTCGAATTTTCGGACAATTAATGCGTGGGCGGCTCATTAACCCTGAAAACACAGTTTCTCCTTCTTCCTTTGAGCATATGTAGGATAGAGCTATTACTCCAGCTTCCAAACCTATTAAGTCACATCGATTTCATACAGTGTTGACTGGTAGTCGAATGGCCGAGTGGTTAGGCTCCTCGTCTGCGGCGTTTCATCGCCTGGGTTCGAGTCCTCGTCCTGGCCTCTTCTTTTTTTCGCAATTTTTCGCAGTTTTAACGCGCGCAATTTCGCAATCTTATCTTTAAAATAATTAAATTATAGTCTTCAAATACCAACCGGAGTTAGCTCAACGGCTTAATTCGCCAGAGTGAAGAGTCCTATATGGGGAGTCGGTCAATGTACGCAAGAGGGGTGTGTTGGCTCTGATGTGTCGCTCGACGTTACAATACATTTGAATGCTATGTTTGTGAAAGTGCAAACGTACAATGTAGTCCCCCCCCCCCCCTTGCAAATCGACTTGTAATTTCTAAATCCATTTCGATGCCACCCTTGGGACTTTCACAAGATGTGGAATAGAGAATAATACGATTTTTTAATTTTTTGAACTTTCTATGCATAGTTTTCTTTAGCCTTGATCAAGGCATCATTACCCGTCCGTACGTACATGTACGTACATCGATGCCACGATGCTCGAAATTTCGTAGGACTGTTTTGCGACGACCCCCGATGACCCACGATCTGCCAAAATTTTATGTCGTGTCGTGAAACAAATGCGTCGTGGGTTCGTTGTGACCAGGCCTTACCACGACAACATTTCGTACGATCCGTTGTGACCGGGGCTTATTAACACAGAGCCCTTTGGGTGAAACGGAGCAAATCAATTCCCATAGACCCAAGGGCTAAAACGCCTATACTTTCACGATCTTATTAAAATACTTAGAACTCTCACGTGTTCAGAAACTACAGAAACATGACGACCAGCATGTCATATTCTTTTCAATTTTTGGTGGGTTGACCGATGATTTTTTTTGAAAAATTCTTACCCAATGCAAACAAGAAAATTGTATTTAAATTTCTAAATTTGCAATGAAAAATTATATACATTGCCCTACTCCAGAGTGTCGCGAGGCAGCGCCGTTTGTCTGATTTGGTGTTGTTTCCTTTGAGGTTGCACCACCCTAATTGAAAGGAGAATTTCTACGCGAGCTCATTTGCATGAAATGTTCCCCCACAATTTCTTTTGAAAAAGGATGCCGTTTGGTGAAAGAAATGGTGGGATTGTGTAAATATAGCATAGAATCAACTGCCTGGTTTTTGAGCTTCAATCTGAGGGCAGACTTGACAAAATTACGGTTGAAAAATGGGTCCTAATTGCCCTAGAATGTGGAGGGATGCCATTTGTAAAATGGCTGCTTTCAGGCTCGGGAAGTATCACTTTTCGGAAGGTGAGTTTCTTTTGGTGTGAATATTAAAAAATGTAAAAGGCTAACCTACTAAACATTGAAAAGAAATGGAAAGATAAAGACCAAGACAATAATCTGATTGTTGTTTGAGAAACCCCAGTGATGTCGGTGTGCATGAAACTTGCTCGTGAACATTGTTGATTTTACCCTGTTTTCAATGGGACTTGAATTAGGCTGGTGCACCCTATATTTCAAAATGGCCGCCTCCTTGCAGTCATGCTGGCGGGATTTAAAAATGTTTTTATTTGTTTACGATAGTTGTAGCAGACAAGAACAAGCTTCAGGAGACAATTTTGGGACGCTACCGTTGATGGTCAAGTAACGCTTGTGCTTCTTAGCTCTATACGGCCGGATGTTCACGAAACGGTATAAATTCTCTTGGTGATTTGTTCCATTCTTGTGTGGGAAGTGCCCCTTTTTTGACATTGGGTTTTCCACTCTTGAGATGGAGCATGTCAACTGGAGTAATTTCTGCACTAAGTCTCTGTTGTTGTCTGTCTGGCAAAAAAAACTCGTTCGGGGCAGGGGGGGGGGGGGGGGGGGTGGGAGGGTGTCCATTAAAGACATGAGTGCTAAATCTAAAACCTTCAATTACTATTTACAATTTCCTTCCCTTGCATTATATTTGTTTGTCGAATTATACCCCCCCCCCCCTACCAACCATCACACCCCCTATCGACTTGTAATTTCTAAATCCATTTTGATGCCAACCTTGGACTTTCACAAGATGTGGAATAGAAAATAATACGATTTTTTAATTTCTTGAACTTTCTATGCATAGTTTTCTTTAGCCTTGATCAAGGCGTCATTACCCGTCCGTACGTACATGTACGTACATCGATGCCACGATGCTCGAAATTTCGTAGGACTGTCTTGCAACGACACCCGATGACCCACGATCTGCCCAAATTTTATGTCACCAGCAAAGCCCGCGCTTTGCTGGTGACTTCTATTTGTGTGGCGCGCCCTCTATTGACATAAAATAAGTCGAATTTTCGGACAATTAATGCGTGGGCGGCTCATTAACCCTGAAAACACAGTTTCTCCTTCTTCCTTTGAGCATATGTAGGATAGAGCTATTACTCCAGCTTCCAAACCTATTAAGTCACATCGATTTCATACAGTGTTGACTGGTAGTCGAATGGCCGAGTGGTTAGGCTCCTCGTCTGCGGCGTTTCATCGCCTGGGTTCGAGTCCTCGTCCTGGCCTCTTCTTTTTTTCGCAATTTTTCGCAGTTTTAACGCGCGCAATTTCGCAATCTTATCTTTAAAATAATTAAATTATAGTCTTCAAATACCAACCGGAGTTAGCTCAACGGCTTAATTCGCCAGAGTGAAGAGTCCTATATGGGGAGTCGGTCAATGTACGCAAGAGGGGTGTGTTGGCTCTGATGTGTCGCTCGACGTTACAATACATTTGAATGCTATGTTTGTGAAAGTGCAAACGTACAATGTAGTCCCCCCCCCCCCCTTGCAAATCGACTTGTAATTTCTAAATCCATTTCGATGCCACCCTTGGGACTTTCACAAGATGTGGAATAGAGAATAATACGATTTTTTAATTTTTTGAACTTTCTATGCATAGTTTTCTTTAGCCTTGATCAAGGCATCATTACCCGTCCGTACGTACATGTACGTACATCGATGCCACGATGCTCGAAATTTCGTAGGACTGTTTTGCGACGACCCCCGATGACCCACGATCTGCCAAAATTTTATGTCGTGTCGTGAAACAAATGCGTCGTGGGTTCGTTGTGACCAGGCCTTACCACGACAACATTTCGTACGATCCGTTGTGACCGGGGCTTATTAACACAGAGCCCTTTGGGTGAAACGGAGCAAATCAATTCCCATAGACCCAAGGGCTAAAACGCCTATACTTTCACGATCTTATTAAAATACTTAGAACTCTCACGTGTTCAGAAACTACAGAAACATGACGACCAGCATGTCATATTCTTTTCAATTTTTGGTGGGTTGACCGATGATTTTTTTTGAAAAATTCTTACCCAATGCAAACAAGAAAATTGTATTTAAATTTCTAAATTTGCAATGAAAAATTATATACATTGCCCTACTCCAGAGTGTCGCGAGGCAGCGCCGTTTGTCTGATTTGGTGTTGTTTCCTTTGAGGTTGCACCACCCTAATTGAAAGGAGAATTTCTACGCGAGCTCATTTGCATGAAATGTTCCCCCACAATTTCTTTTGAAAAAGGATGCCGTTTGGTGAAAGAAATGGTGGGATTGTGTAAATATAGCATAGAATCAACTGCCTGGTTTTTGAGCTTCAATCTGAGGGCAGACTTGACAAAATTACGGTTGAAAAATGGGTCCTAATTGCCCTAGAATGTGGAGGGATGCCATTTGTAAAATGGCTGCTTTCAGGCTCGGGAAGTATCACTTTTCGGAAGGTGAGTTTCTTTTGGTGTGAATATTAAAAAATGTAAAAGGCTAACCTACTAAACATTGAAAAGAAATGGAAAGATAAAGACCAAGACAATAATCTGATTGTTGTTTGAGAAACCCCAGTGATGTCGGTGTGCATGAAACTTGCTCGTGAACATTGTTGATTTTACCCTGTTTTCAATGGGACTTGAATTAGGCTGGTGCACCCTATATTTCAAAATGGCCGCCTCCTTGCAGTCATGCTGGCGGGGATTTAAAAATGTTTTTATTTGTTTACGATAGTTGTAGCAGACAAGAACAAGCTTCAGGAGACAATTTTGGGACGCTACCGTTGATGGTCAAGTAACGCTTGTGCTTCTTAGCTCTATACGGCCGGATGTTCACGAAACGGTATAAATTCTCTTGGTGATTTGTTCCATTCTTGTGTGGGAAGTGCCCCTTTTTTGACATTGGGTTTTCCACTCTTGAGATGGAGCATGTCAACTGGAGTAATTTCTGCACTAAGTCTCTGTTGTTGTCTGTCTGGCAAAAAAAACTCGTTCGGGGCAGGGGGGGGGGGGGGGGGGGGGGTGGGAGGGTGTCCATTAAAGACATGAGTGCTAAATCTAAAACCTTCAATTACTATTTACAATTTCCTTCCCTTGCATTATATTTGTTTGTCGAATTATACCCCCCCCCCCCTACCAACCATCACACCCCCTATCGACTTGTAATTTCTAAATCCATTTTGATGCCAACCTTGGACTTTCACAAGATGTGGAATAGAAAATAATACGATTTTTTAATTTCTTGAACTTTCTATGCATAGTTTTCTTTAGCCTTGATCAAGGCGTCATTACCCGTCCGTACGTACATGTACGTACATCGATGCCACGATGCTCGAAATTTCGTAGGACTGTCTTGCAACGACACCCGATGACCCACGATCTGCCCAAATTTTATGTCACCAGCAAAGCCCGCGCTTTGCTGGTGACTTCTATTTGTGTGGCGCGCCCTCTATTGACATAAAATAAGTCGAATTTTCGGACAATTAATGCGTGGGCGGCTCATTAACCCTGAAAACACAGTTTCTCCTTCTTCCTTTGAGCATATGTAGGATAGAGCTATTACTCCAGCTTCCAAACCTATTAAGTCACATCGATTTCATACAGTGTTGACTGGTAGTCGAATGGCCGAGTGGTTAGGCTCCTCGTCTGCGGCGTTTCATCGCCTGGGTTCGAGTCCTCGTCCTGGCCTCTTCTTTTTTTCGCAATTTTTCGCAGTTTTAACGCGCGCAATTTCGCAATCTTATCTTTAAAATAATTAAATTATAGTCTTCAAATACCAACCGGAGTTAGCTCAACGGCTTAATTCGCCAGAGTGAAGAGTCCTATATGGGGAGTCGGTCAATGTACGCAAGAGGGGTGTGTTGGCTCTGATGTGTCGCTCGACGTTACAATACATTTGAATGCTATGTTTGTGAAAGTGCAAACGTACAATGTAGTCCCCCCCCCCCCCTTGCAAATCGACTTGTAATTTCTAAATCCATTTCGATGCCACCCTTGGGACTTTCACAAGATGTGGAATAGAGAATAATACGATTTTTTAATTTTTTGAACTTTCTATGCATAGTTTTCTTTAGCCTTGATCAAGGCATCATTACCCGTCCGTACGTACATGTACGTACATCGATGCCACGATGCTCGAAATTTCGTAGGACTGTTTTGCGACGACCCCCGATGACCCACGATCTGCCAAAATTTTATGTCGTGTCGTGAAACAAATGCGTCGTGGGTTCGTTGTGACCAGGCCTTACCACGACAACATTTCGTACGATCCGTTGTGACCGGGGCTTATTAACACAGAGCCCTTTGGGTGAAACGGAGCAAATCAATTCCCATAGACCCAAGGGCTAAAACGCCTATACTTTCACGATCTTATTAAAATACTTAGAACTCTCACGTGTTCAGAAACTACAGAAACATGACGACCAGCATGTCATATTCTTTTCAATTTTTGGTGGGTTGACCGATGATTTTTTTTGAAAAATTCTTACCCAATGCAAACAAGAAAATTGTATTTAAATTTCTAAATTTGCAATGAAAAATTATATACATTGCCCTACTCCAGAGTGTCGCGAGGCAGCGCCGTTTGTCTGATTTGGTGTTGTTTCCTTTGAGGTTGCACCACCCTAATTGAAAGGAGAATTTCTACGCGAGCTCATTTGCATGAAATGTTCCCCCACAATTTCTTTTGAAAAAGGATGCCGTTTGGTGAAAGAAATGGTGGGATTGTGTAAATATAGCATAGAATCAACTGCCTGGTTTTTGAGCTTCAATCTGAGGGCAGACTTGACAAAATTACAGTTGAAAAATGGGTCCTAATTGCCCTAGAATGTGGAGGGATGCCATTTGTAAAATGGCTGTTTTCAGGCTCGGGAAGTATCACTTTTCGGAAGGTGAGTTTCTTTTGGTGTGAATATTAAAAAATGTAAAAGGCTAACCTACTAAACATTGAAAAGAAATGGAAAGATAAAGACCAAGACAATAATCTGATTGTTGTTTGAGAAACCCCAGTGATGTCGGTGTGCATGAAACTTGCTCGTGAACATTGTTGATTTTACCCTGTTTTCAATGGGACTTGAATTAGGCTGGTGCACCCTATATTTCAAAATGGCCGCCTCCTTGCAGTCATGCTGGCGGGGATTTAAAAATGTTTTTATTTGTTTACGATAGTTGTAGCAGACAAGAACAAGCTTCAGGAGACAATTTTGGGACGCTACCGTTGATGGTCAAGTAACGCTTGTGCTTCTTAGCTCTATACGGCCGGATGTTCACGAAACGGTATAAATTCTCTTGGTGATTTGTTCCATTCTTGTGTGGGAAGTGCCCCTTTTTTGACATTGGGTTTTCCACTCTTGAGATGGAGCATGTCAACTGGAGTAATTTCTGCACTAATTCTCTGTTGTTGTCTGTCTGGCAAAAAAAACTCGTTCGGGGCAGGGGGGGGGGGGGGGGTGGGAGGGTGTCCATTAAAGACATGAGTGCTAAATCTAAAACCTTCAATTACTATTTACAATTTCCTTCCCTTGCATTATATTTGTTTGTCGAATTATACCCCCCCCCCCCTACCAACCATCACACCCCCTATCGACTTGTAATTTCTAAATCCATTTTGATGCCAACCTTGGACTTTCACAAGATGTGGAATAGAAAATAATACGATTTTTTAATTTCTTGAACTTTCTATGCATAGTTTTCTTTAGCCTTGATCAAGGCGTCATTACCCGTCCGTACGTACATGTACGTACATCGATGCCACGATGCTCGAAATTTCGTAGGACTGTCTTGCAACGACACCCGATGACCCACGATCTGCCCAAATTTTATGTCACCAGCAAAGCCCGCGCTTTGCTGGTGACTTCTATTTGTGTGGCGCGCCCTCTATTGACATAAAATAAGTCGAATTTTCGGACAATTAATGCGTGGGCGGCTCATTAACCCTGAAAACACAGTTTCTCCTTCTTCCTTTGAGCATATGTAGGATAGAGCTATTACTCCAGCTTCCAAACCTATTAAGTCACATCGATTTCATACAGTGTTGACTGGTAGTCGAATGGCCGAGTGGTTAGGCTCCTCGTCTGCGGGGTTCCATCGCCTGGGTTCGAGTCCCCGTTCTGCCCGACTTCATTTTTTCCTCAGTTTTAACGCGCGCGATTTCGCAATCTTATCTATAAAAGAATTAATTGATCGTCTTCAATCACCAACCGGAGTTAGCTCAGCGGCTTAATTCGTCAGTCTGGTACTGTCCGCGGAGTTCAGGTGCGCACCTTAGTATAGGGACGGAGCTCGTTTGCTTGCATAGGCGGCAAGAGCTAGGGCCTCGCTCCGTCAGTCCTCCCTTTACGGTTGCGTGGCCTACGGGTTACATGAACATGGACAGGGAAGGATGTGTGGTGGGCCGGGAATCCTAGAACCCAAAAGAGTCCTATATGGGTGGTCGTTCAATGAGTAAAGTCATGGGTTCGATCCCCTGAATGCTTGGTCAACACCACATAACTTTTTTTTCTTCATTCTATACTCCAGTTTTCAAACGTAAGTCACGTCGATTTTAAACAATGTCTACTGGTAGTCCAATGGCCGAGTGGTTAGGCTCCTCGTTTGCGGCGTTTCATCGCCTGGGTTCGAGTCCTCGTCCTGGCCTCTTCTTTTTTTCGCAATTTTTCGCAGTTTTAAACGCGCGCAATTTCGCAATCTTATCTTTAAAATAATTAAATTATAGTCTTCAAATACCAACCGGAGTTAGCTCAACGGCTTAATTCGCCAGAGTGAAGAGTCCTATATGGGGAGTCGGTCAATGTACGCAAGAGGGGTGTGTTGGCTCTGATGTGTCGCTCGACGTTACAATACATTTGAATGCTATGTTTGTGAAAGTGCAAACGTACAATGTAGTCCCCCCCCCCCCCCTTGCAAATCGACTTGTAATTTCTAAATCCATTTCGATGCCACCCTTGGGACTTTCACAAGATGTGGAATAGAGAATAATACGATTTTTTAATTTTTTGAACTTTCTATGCATAGTTTTCTTTAGCCTTGATCAAGGCATCATTACCCGTCCGTACGTACATGTACGTACATCGATGCCACGATGCTCGAAATTTCGTAGGACTGTTTTGCGACGACCCCCGATGACCCACGATCTGCCAAAATTTTATGTCGTGTCGTGAAACAAATGCGTCGTGGGTTCGTTGTGACCAGGCCTTACCACGACAACATTTCGTACGATCCGTTGTGACCGGGGCTTATTAACACAGAGCCCTTTGGGTGAAACGGAGCAAATCAATTCCCATAGACCCAAGGGCTAAAACGCCTATACTTTCACGATCTTATTAAAATACTTAGAACTCTCACGTGTTCAGAAACTACAGAAACATGACGACCAGCATGTCATATTCTTTTCAATTTTTGGTGGGTTGACCGATGATTTTTTTTGAAAAATTCTTACCCAATGCAAACAAGAAAATTGTATTTAAATTTCTAAATTTGCAATGAAAAATTATATACATTGCCACCCTACTCCCGAGTGTCGCGAGGCAGCGCCGTTTGTCTGATTTGGTGTTGTTTCCTTTGAGGTTGCACCACCCTAATTGAAAGGAGAATTTCTACGCGAGCTCATTTGCATGAAATGTTCCCCCACAATTTCTTTTGAAAAAGGATGCCGTTTGGTGAAAGAAATGGTGGGATTGTGTAAATATAGCATAGAATCAACTGCCTGGTTTTTGAGCTTCAATCTGAGGGCAGACTTGACAAAATTACAGTTGAAAAATGGGTCCTAATTGCCCTAGAATGTGGAGGGATGCCATTTGTAAAATGGCTGTTTTCAGGCTCGGGAAGTATCACTTTTCGGAAGGTGAGTTTCTTTTGGTGTGAATATTAAAAAATGTAAAAGGCTAACCTACTAAACATTGAAAAGAAATGGAAAGATAAAGACCAAGACAATAATCTGATTGTTGTTTGAGAAACCCCAGTGATGTCGGTGTGCATGAAACTTGCTCGTGAACATTGTTGATTTTACCCTGTTTTCAATGGGACTTGAATTAGGCTGGTGCACCCTATATTTCAAAATGGCCGCCTCCTTGCAGTCATGCTGGCGGGGATTTAAAAATGTTTTTATTTGTTTACGATAGTTGTAGCAGACAAGAACAAGCTTCAGGAGACAATTTTGGGACGCTACCGTTGATGGTCAAGTAACGCTTGTGCTTCTTAGCTCTATACGGCCGGATGTTCACGAAACGGTATAAATTCTCTTGGTGATTTGTTCCATTCTTGTGTGGGAAGTGCCCCTTTTTTGACATTGGGTTTTCCACTCTTGAGATGGAGCATGTCAACTGGAGTAATTTCTGCACTAAGTCTCTGTTGTTGTCTGTCTGGCAAAAAAAACTCGTTCGGGGCAGGGGGGGGGGGGGGGGGGGGTGGGAGGGTGTCCATTAAAGACATGAGTGCTAAATCTAAAACCTTCAATTACTATTTACAATTTCCTTCCCTTGCATTATATTTGTTTGTCGAATTATACCCCCCCCCCCCCCCCCCTACCAACCATCACACCCCCTATCGACTTGTAATTTCTAAATCCATTTTGATGCCAACCTTGGACTTTCACAAGATGTGGAATAGAAAATAATACGATTTTTTAATTTCTTGAACTTTCTATGCATAGTTTTCTTTAGCCTTGATCAAGGCGTCATTACCCGTCCGTACGTACATGTACGTACATCGATGCCACGATGCTCGAAATTTCGTAGGACTGTCTTGCAACGACACCCGATGACCCACGATCTGCCCAAATTTTATGTCACCAGCAAAGCCCGCGCTTTGCTGGTGACTTCTATTTGTGTGGCGCGCCCTCTATTGACATAAAATAAGTCGAATTTTCGGACAATTAATGCGTGGGCGGCTCATTAACCCTGAAAACACAGTTTCTCCTTCTTCCTTTGAGCATATGTAGGATAGAGCTATTACTCCAGCTTCCAAACCTATTAAGTCACATCGATTTCATACAGTGTTGACTGGTAGTCGAATGGCCGAGTGGTTAGGCTCCTCGTCTGCGGGGTTCCATCGCCTGGGTTCGAGTCCCCGTTCTGCCCGACTTCATTTTTTCCTCAGTTTTAACGCGCGCGATTTCGCAATCTTATCTATAAAAGAATTAATTGATCGTCTTCAATCACCAACCGGAGTTAGCTCAGCGGCTTAATTCGTCAGTCTGGTACTGTCCGCGGAGTTCAGGTGCGCACCTTAGTATAGGGACGGAGCTCGTTTGCTTGCATAGGCGGCAAGAGCTAGGGCCTCGCTCCGTCAGTCCTCCCTTTACGGTTGCGTGGCCTACGGGTTACATGAACATGGACAGGGAAGGATGTGTGGTGGGCCGGGAATCCTAGAACCCAAAAGAGTCCTATATGGGTGGTCGTTCAATGAGTAAAGTCATGGGTTCGATCCCCTGAATGCTTGGTCAACACCACATAACTTTTTTTTCTTCATTCTATACTCCAGTTTTCAAACGTAAGTCACGTCGATTTTAAACAATGTCTACTGGTAGTCCAATGGCCGAGTGGTTAGGCTCCTCGTTTGCGGCGTTTCATCGCCTGGGTTCGAGTCCTCGTCCTGGCCTCTTCTTTTTTTCGCAATTTTTCGCAGTTTTAACGCGCGCAATTTCGCAATCTTATCTTTAAAAGAATTAAATTATAGTCTTCAAATACCAACCGGAGTTAGCTCAACGGCTCAATTCGCCAGAGTGAAGAGTCCTATATGGGGAGTCGGTCAATGTACGCAAGAGGGGTGTGTTGGCTCTGATGTGTCGCTCGACGTTACAATACATTTGAATGCTATGTTTGTGAAAGTGCAAACGTACAATGTAGTCCCCCCCCCCCCCTTGCAAATCGACTTGTAATTTCTAAATCCATTTCGATGCCACCCTTGGGACTTTCACAAGATGTGGAATAGAGAATAATACGATTTTTTAATTTTTTGAACTTTCTATGCATAGTTTTCTTTAGCCTTGATCAAGGCATCATTACCCGTCCGTACGTACATGTACGTACATCGATGCCACGATGCTCGAAATTTCGTAGGACTGTTTTGCGACGACCCCCGATGACCCACGATCTGCCAAAATTTTATGTCGTGTCGTGAAACAAATGCGTCGTGGGTTCGTTGTGACCAGGCCTTACCACGACAACATTTCGTACGATCCGTTGTGACCGGGGCTTATTAACACAGAGCCCTTTGGGTGAAACGGAGCAAATCAATTCCCATAGACCCAAGGGCTAAAACGCCTATACTTTCACGATCTTATTAAAATACTTAGAACTCTCACGTGTTCAGAAACTACAGAAACATGACGACCAGCATGTCATATTCTTTTCAATTTTTGGTGGGTTGACCGATGATTTTTTTTGAAAAATTCTTACCCAATGCAAACAAGAAAATTGTATTTAAATTTCTAAATTTGCAATGAAAAATTATATACATTGCCACCCTACTCCCGAGTGTCGCGAGGCAGCGCCGTTTGTCTGATTTGGTGTTGTTTCCTTTGAGGTTGCACCACCCTAATTGAAAGGAGAATTTCTACGCGAGCTCATTTGCATGAAATGTTCCCCCACAATTTCTTTTGAAAAAGGATGCCGTTTGGTGAAAGAAATGGTGGGATTGTGTAAATATAGCATAGAATCAACTGCCTGGTTTTTGAGCTTCAATCTGAGGGCAGACTTGACAAAATTACAGTTGAAAAATGGGTCCTAATTGCCCTAGAATGTGGAGGGATGCCATTTGTAAAATGGCTGTTTTCAGGCTCGGGAAGTATCACTTTTCGGAAGGTGAGTTTCTTTTGGTGTGAATATTACAAAATGTAAAAGGCTAACCTACTAAACATTGAAAAGAAATGGAAAGATAAAGACCAAGACAATAATCTGATTGTTGTTTGAGAAACCCCAGTGATGTCGGTGTGCATGAAACTTGCTCGTGAACATTGTTGATTTTACCCTGTTTTCAATGGGACTTGAATTAGGCTGGTGCACCCTATATTTCAAAATGGCCGCCTCCTTGCAGTCATGCTGGCGGGGATTTAAAAATGTTTTTATTTGTTTACGATAGTTGTAGCAGACAAGAACAAGCTTCAGGAGACAATTTTGGGACGCTACCGTTGATGGTCAAGTAACGCTTGTGCTTCTTAGCTCTATACGGCCGGATGTTCACGAAACGGTATAAATTCTCTTGGTGATTTGTTCCATTCTTGTGTGGGAAGTGCCCCTTTTTTGATATTGGGTTTTCCACTCTTGAGATGGAGCATGTCAACTGGAGTAATTTCTGCACTAAGTCTCTGTTGTTGTCTGTCTGGCAAAAAAAACTCGTTCGGGGCAGGGGGGGGGGGGGGGGTGGGAGGGTGTCCATTAAAGACATGAGTGCTAAATCTAAAACCTTCAATTACTATTTACAATTTCCTTCCCTTGCATTATATTTGTTTGTCGAATTATACCCCCCCCCCCCTACCAACCATCACACCCCCTATCGACTTGTAATTTCTAAATCCATTTTGATGCCAACCTTGGACTTTCACAAGATGTGGAATAGAAAATAATACGATTTTTTAATTTCTTGAACTTTCTATGCATAGTTTTCTTTAGCCTTGATCAAGGCGTCATTACCCGTCCGTACGTACATGTACGTACATCGATGCCACGATGCTCGAAATTTCGTAGGACTGTCTTGCAACGACACCCGATGACCCACGATCTGCCCAAATTTTATGTCACCAGCAAAGCCCGCGCTTTGCTGGTGACTTCTATTTGTGTGGCGCGCCCTCTATTGACATAAAATAAGTCGAATTTTCGGACAATTAATGCGTGGGCGGCTCATTAACCCTGAAAACACAGTTTCTCCTTCTTCCTTTGAGCATATGTAGGATAGAGCTATTACTCCAGCTTCCAAACCTATTAAGTCACATCGATTTCATACAGTGTTGACTGGTAGTCGAATGGCCGAGTGGTTAGGCTCCTCGTCTGCGGGGTTCCATCGCCTGGGTTCGAGTCCCCGTTCTGCCCGACTTCATTTTTTCCTCAGTTTTAACGCGCGCGATTTCGCAATCTTATCTATAAAAGAATTAATTGATCGTCTTCAATCACCAACCGGAGTTAGCTCAGCGGCTTAATTCGTCAGTCTGGTACTGTCCGCGGAGTTCAGGTGCGCACCTTAGTATAGGGACGGAGCTCGTTTGCTTGCATAGGCGGCAAGAGCTAGGGCCTCGCTCCGTCAGTCCTCCCTTTACGGTTGCGTGGCCTACGGGTTACATGAACATGGACAGGGAAGGATGTGTGGTGGGCCGGGAATCCTAGAACCCAAAAGAGTCATATATGGGTGGTCGTTCAATGAGTAAAGTCATGGGTTCGATCCCCTGAATGCTTGGTCAACACCACATAACTTTTTTTTCTTCATTCTATACTCCAGTTTTCAAACGTAAGTCACGTCGATTTTAAACAATGTCTACTGGTAGTCCAATGGCCGAGTGGTTAGGCTCCTCGTTTGCGGCGTTTCATCGCCTGGGTTCGAGTCCTCGTCCTGGCCTCTTCTTTTTTTCGCAATTTTTCGCAGTTTTAACGCGCGCAATTTCGCAATCTTATCTTTAAAAGAATTAAATTATAGTCTTCAAATACCAACCGGAGTTAGCTCAACGGCTCAATTCGCCAGAGTGAAGAGTCCTATATGGGGAGTCGGTCAATGTACGCAAGAGGGGTGTGTTGGCTCTGATGTGTCGCTCGACGTTACAATACATTTGAATGCTATGTTTGTGAAAGTGCAAACGTACAATGTAGTCCCCCCCCTTGCAAATCGACTTGTAATTTCTAAATCCATTTCGATGCCACCCTTGGGACTTTCACAAGATGTGGAATAGAGAATAATACGATTTTTTAATTTTTTGAACTTTCTATGCATAGTTTTCTTTAGCCTTGATCAAGGCATCATTACCCGTCCGTACGTACATGTACGTACATCGATGCCACGATGCTCGAAATTTCGTAGGACTGTTTTGCGACGACCCCCGATGACCCACGATCTGCCAAAATTTTATGTCGTGTCGTGAAACAAATGCGTCGTGGGTTCGTTGTGACCAGGCCTTACCACGACAACATTTCGTACGATCCGTTGTGACCGGGGCTTATTAACACAGAGCCCTTTGGGTGAAACGGAGCAAATCAATTCCCATAGACCCAAGGGCTAAAACGCCTATACTTTCACGATCTTATTAAAATACTTAGAACTCTCACGTGTTCAGAAACTACAGAAACATGACGACCAGCATGTCATATTCTTTTCAATTTTTGGTGGGTTGACCGATGATTTTTTTTGAAAAATTCTTACCCAATGCAAACAAGAAAATTGTATTTAAATTTCTAAATTTGCAATGAAAAATTATATACATTGCCACCCTACTCCCGAGTGTCGCGAGGCAGCGCCGTTTGTCTGATTTGGTGTTGTTTCCTTTGAGGTTGCACCACCCTAATTGAAAGGAGAATTTCTACGCGAGCTCATTTGCATGAAATGTTCCCCCACAATTTCTTTTGAAAAAGGATGCCGTTTGGTGAAAGAAATGGTGGGATTGTGTAAATATAGCATAGAATCAACTGCCTGGTTTTTGAGCTTCAATCTGAGGGCAGACTTGACAAAATTACAGTTGAAAAATGGGTCCTAATTGCCCTAGAATGTGGAGGGATGCCATTTGTAAAATGGCTGTTTTCAGGCTCGGGAAGTTTCACTTTTCGGAAGGTGAGTTTCTTTTGGTGTGAATATTAAAAAATGTAAAAGGCTAACCTACTAAACATTGAAAAGAAATGGAAAGATAAAGACCAAGACAATAATCTGATTGTTGTTTGAGAAACCCCAGTGATGTCGGTGTGCATGAAACTTGCTCGTGAACATTGTTGATTTTACCCTGTTTTCAATGGGACTTGAATTAGGCTGGTGCACCCTATATTTCAAAATGGCCGCCTCCTTGCAGTCATGCTGGCGGGGATTTAAAAATGTTTTTATTTGTTTACGATAGTTGTAGCAGACAAGAACAAGCTTCAGGAGACAATTTTGGGACGCTACCGTTGATGGTCAAGTAACGCTTGTGCTTCTTAGCTCTATACGGCCGGATGTTCACGAAACGGTATAAATTCTCTTGGTGATTTGTTCCATTCTTGTGTGGGAAGTGCCCCTTTTTTGACATTGGGTTTTCCACTCTTGAGATGGAGCATGTCAACTGGAGTAATTTCTGCACTAAGTCTCTGCTGTTGTCTGTCTGGCAAAAAAACCTCGTTCGGGGCAGGGGGGGGGGGGGGGGGTGGGAGGGTGTCCATTAAAGACATGAGTGCTAAATCTAAAACCTTCAATTACTATTTACAATTTCCTTCCCTTGCATTATATTTGTTTGTCGAATTATACCCCCCCCCCCCCCTACCAACCATCACACCCCCTATCGACTTGTAATTTCTAAATCCATTTTGATGCCAACCTTGGACTTTCACAAGATGTGGAATAGAAAATAATACGATTTTTTAATTTCTTGAACTTTCTATGCATAGTTTTCTTTAGCCTTGATCAAGGCGTCATTACCCGTCCGTACGTACATGTACGTACATCGATGCCACGATGCTCGAAATTTCGTAGGACTGTCTTGCAACGACACCCGATGACCCACGATCTGCCCAAATTTTATGTCACCAGCAAAGCCCGCGCTTTGCTGGTGACTTCTATTTGTGTGGCGCGCCCTCTATTGACATAAAATAAGTCGAATTTTCGGACAATTAATGCGTGGGCGGCTCATTAACCCTGAAAACACAGTTTCTCCTTCTTCCTTTGAGCATATGTAGGATAGAGCTATTACTCCAGCTTACAAACCTATTAAGTCACATCGATTTCATACAGTGTTGACTGGTAGTCGAATGGCCGAGTGGTTAGGCTCCTCGTCTGCGGGGTTCCATCGCCTGGGTTCGAGTCCCCGTTCTGCCCGACTTCATTTTTTCCTCAGTTTTAACGCGCGCGATTTCGCAATCTTATCTATAAAAGAATTAATTGATCGTCTTCAATCACCAACCGGAGTTAGCTCAGCGGCTTAATTCGTCAGTCTGGTACTGTCCGCGGAGTTCAGGTGCGCACCTTAGTATAGGGACGGAGCTCGTTTGCTTGCATAGGCGGCAAGAGCTAGGGCCTCGCTCCGTCAGTCCTCCCTTTACGGTTGCGTGGCCTACGGGTTACATGAACATGGACAGGGAAGGATGTGTGGTGGGCCGGGAATCCTAGAACCCAAAAGAGTCCTATATGGGTGGTCGTTCAATGAGTAAAGTCATGGGTTCGATCCCCTGAATGCTTGGTCAACACCACATAACTTTTTTTTCTTCATTCTATACTGGAGCTAATACTCCAGTTTTCAAACGTAAGTCACGTCGATTTTAAACAATGTCTACTGGTAGTCCAATGGCCGAGTGGTTAGGCTCCTCGTTTGCGGCGTTTCATCGCCTGGGTTCGAGTCCTCGTCCTGGCCTCTTCTTTTTTTCGCAATTTTTCGCAGTTTTAACGCGCGCAATTTCGCAATCTTATCTTTAAAAGAATTAAATTATAGTCTTCAAATACCAACCGGAGTTAGCTCAACGGCTTAATTCGCCAGAGTGAAGAGTCCTATATGGGGAGTCGGTCAATGTACGCAAGAGGGGTGTGTTGGCTCTGATGTGTCGCTCGACGTTACAATACATTTGAATGCTATGTTTGTGAAAGTGCAAACGTACAATGTAGTCCCCCCCCCCCTTGCAAATCGACTTGTAATTTCTAAATCCATTTCGATGCCACCCTTGGGACTTTCACAAGATGTGGAATAGAGAATAATACGATTTTTTAATTTTTTGAACTTTCTATGCATAGTTTTCTTTAGCCTTGATCAAGGCATCATTACCCGTCCGTACGTACATGTACGTACATCGATGCCACGATGCTCAAAATTTCGTAGGACTGTTTTGCGACGACCCCCGATGACCCACGATCTGCCAAAATTTTATGTCGTGTCGTGAAACAAATGCGTCGTGGGTTCGTTGTGACCAGGCCTTACCACGACAACATTTCGTACGATCCGTTGTGACCGGGGCTTATTAACACAGAGCCCTTTGGGTGAAACGGAGCAAATCAATTCCCATAGACCCAAGGGCTAAAACGCCTATACTTTCACGATCTTATTAAAATACTTAGAACTCTCACGTGTTCAGAAACTACAGAAACATGACGACCAGCATGTCATATTCTTTTCAATTTTTGGTGGGTTGACCGATGATTTTTTTTGAAAAATTCTTACCCAATGCAAACAAGAAAATTGTATTTAAATTTCTAAATTTGCAATGAAAAATTATATACATTGCCACCCTACTCCCGAGTGTCGCGAGGCAGCGCCGTTTGTCTGATTTGGTGTTGTTTCCTTTGAGGTTGCACCACCCTAATTGAAAGGAGAATTTCTACGCGAGCTCATTTGCATGAAATGTTCCCCCCACAATTTCTTTTGAAAAAGGATGCCGTTTGGTGAAAGAAATGGTGGGATTGTGTAAATATAGCATAGAATCAACTGCCTGGTTTTTGAGCTTCAATCTGAGGGCAGACTTGACAAAATTACGGTTGAAAAATGGGTCCTAATTGCCCTAGAATGTGGAGGGATGCCATTTGTAAAATGGCTGTTTTCAGGCTCGGGAAGTATCACTTTTCGGAAGGTGAGTTTCTTTTGGTGTGAATATTAAAAAATGTAAAAGGCTAACCTACTAAACATTGAAAAGAAATGGAAAGATAAAGACCAAGACAATAATCTGATTGTTGTTTGAGAAACCTCAGTGATGTCGGTGTGCATGAAACTTGCTCGTGAACATTGTTGATTTTACCCTGTTTTCAATGGGACTTGAATTAGGCTGGTGCACCCTATATTTCAAAATGGCCGCCTCCTTGCAGTCATGCTGGCGGGGATTTAAAAATGTTTTTATTTGTTTACGATAGTTGTAGCAGACAAGAACAAGCTTCAGGAGACAATTTTGGGACGCTACCGTTGATGGTCAAGTAACGCTTGTGCTTCTTAGCTCTATACGGCCGGATGTTCACGAAACGGTATAAATTCTCTTGGTGATTTGTTCCATTCTTGTGTGGGAAGTGCCCCTTTTTTGACATTGGGTTTTCCACTCTTGAGATGGAGCATGTCAACTGGAGTAATTTCTGCACTAAGTCTCTGCTGTTGTCTGTCTGGCAAAAAAACCTCGTTCGGGACAGGGGGGGGGGGGTGGGAGGGTGTCCATTAAAGACATGAGTGCTAAATCTAAAACCTTCAATTACTATTTACAATTTCCTTCCCTTGCATTATATTTGTTTGTCGAATTATACCCCCCCCCCTACCAACCATCACACCCCCTATCGACTTGTAATTTCTAAATCCATTTTGATGCCAACCTTGGACTTTCACAAGATGTGGAATAGAAAATAATACGATTTTTTAATTTCTTGAACTTTCTATGCATAGTTTTCTTTAGCCTTGATCAAGGCGTCATTACCCGTCCGTACGTACATGTACGTACATCGATGCCACGATGCTCGAAATTTCGTAGGACTGTCTTGCAACGACACCCGATGACCCACGATCTGCCCAAATTTTATGTCACCAGCAAAGCCCGCGCTTTGCTGGTGACTTCTATTTGTGTGGCGCGCCCTCTATTGACATAAAATAAGTCGAATTTTCGGACAATTAATGCGTGGGCGGCTCATTAACCCTGAAAACACAGTTTCTCCTTCTTCCTTTGAGCATATGTAGGATAGAGCTATTACTCCAGCTTCCAAACCTATTAAGTCACATCGATTTCATACAGTGTTGACTGGTAGTCGAATGGCCGAGTGGTTAGGCTCCTCGTCTGCGGGGTTCCATCGCCTGGGTTCGAGTCCCCGTTCTGCCCGACTTCATTTTTTCCTCAGTTTTAACGCGCGCGATTTCGCAATCTTATCTATAAAAGAATTAATTGATCGTCTTCAATCACCAACCGGAGTTAGCTCAGCGGCTTAATTCGTCAGGCTGGTACTGTCCGCGGAGTTCAGGTGCGCACCTTAGTATAGGGACGGAGCTCGTTTGCTTGCATAGGCGGCAAGAGCTAGGGCCTCGCTCCGTCAGTCCTCCCTTTACGGTTGCGTGGCCTACGGGTTACATGAACATGGACAGGGAAGGATGTGTGGTGGGCCGGGAATCCTAGAACCCAAAAGAGTCCTATATGGGTGGTCGTTCAATGAGTAAAGTCATGGGTTCGATCCCCTGAATGCTTGGTCAACACCACATAACTTTTTTTTCTTCATTCTATACTGGAGCTAATACTCCAGTTTTCAAACATAAGTCACATCGATTTTAAACAATGTCTACTGGTAGTCCAATGGCCGAGTGGTTAGGCTCCTCGTTTGCGGCGTTTCATCGCCTGGGTTCGAGTCCTCGTCCTGGCCTCTTCTTTTTTTCGCAATTTTTCGCAGTTTTAACGCGCGCAATTTCGCAATCTTATCTTTAACAGAATTAAATTATAGTCTTCAAATACCAACCGGGGTTAGCTCAACGGCTTAATTCGCCAGAGTGAAGAGTCCTATATGGGGAGTCGGTCAATGTACGCAAGAGGGGTGTGTTGGCTCTGATGTGTCGCTCGACGTTACAATACATTTGAATGCTATGTTTGTGAAAGTGCAAACGTACAATGTAGTCCCCCCCCCTTGCAAATCGACTTGTAATTTCTAAATCCATTTCGATGCCACCCTTGGGACTTTCACAAGATGTGGAATAGAGAATAATACGATTTTTTAATTTTTTGAACTTTCTATGCATAGTTTTCTTTAGCCTTGATCAAGGCATCATTACCCGTCCGTACGTACATGTACGTACATCGATGCCACGATGCTCGAAATTTCGTAGGACTGTCTTGCGACGACCCCCGATGACCCACGATCTGCCAAAATTTTATGTCGTGTCGTGAAACAAATGCGTCGTGGGTTCGTTGTGACCAGGCCTTACCACGACAACATTTCGTACGATCCGTTGTGACCGGGGCTTATTAACACAGAGCCCTTTGGGTGAAACGGAGCAAATCAATTCCCATAGACCCAAGGGCTAAAACGCCTATACTTTCACGATCTTATTAAAATACTTAGAACTCTCACGTGTTCAGAAACTACAGAAACATGACGACCAGCATGTCATATTCTTTTCAATTTTTGGTGGGTTGACCGATGATTTTTTTTGAAAAATTCTTACCCAATGCAAACAAGAAAATTGTATTTAAATTTCTAAATTTGCAATGAAAAATTATATACATTGCCACCCTACTCCCGAGTGTCGCGAGGCAGCGCCGTTTGTCTGATTTGGTGTTGTTTCCTTTGAGGTTGCACCACCCTAATTGAAAGGAGAATTTCTACGCGAGCTCATTTGCATGAAATGTTCCCCCCACAATTTCTTTTGAAAAAGGATGCCGTTTGGTGAAAGAAATGGTGGGATTGTGTAAATATAGCATAGAATCAACTGCCTGGTTTTAGAGCTTCAATCTGAGGGCAGACTTGACAAAATTACGGTTGAAAAATGGGTCCTAATTGCCCTAGAATGTGGAGGGATGCCATTTGTAAAATGGCTGCTTTCAGGCTCGGGAAGTATCACTTTTCGGAAGGTGAGTTTCTTTTGGTGTGAATATTAAAAAATGTAAAAGGCTAACCTACTAAACATTGAAAAGAAATGGAAAGATAAAGACCAAGACAATAATCTGATTGTTGTTTGAGAAACCCCAGTGATGTCGGTGTGCATGAAACTTGCTCGTGAACATTGTTGATTTTACCCTGTTTTCAATGGGACTTGAATTAGGCTGGTGCACCCTATATTTCAAAATGGCCGCCTCCTTGCAGTCATGCTGGCGGGGATTTAAAAATGTTTTTATTTGTTTACGATAGTTGTAGCAGACAAGAACAAGCTTCAGGAGACAATTTTGGGACGCTACCGTTGATGGTCAAGTAACGCTTGTGCTTCTTAGCTCTATACGGCCGGATGTTCACGAAACGGTATAAATTCTCTTGGTGATTTGTTCCATTCTTGTGTGGGAAGTGCCCCTTTTTTGACATTGGGTTTTCCACTCTTGAGATGGAGCATGTCAACTGGAGTAATTTCTGCACTAAGTCTCTGCTGTTGTCTGTCTGGCAAAAAAACCTCGTTCGGGGCAGGGGGGGGGGGGGGGGGGGTGGGAGGGTGTCCATTAAAGACATGAGTGCTAAATCTAAAACCTTCAATTACTATTTACAATTTCCTTCCCTTGCATTATATTTGTTTGTCGAATTATACCCCCCCCCCCTACCAACCATCACACCCCCTATCGACTTGTAATTTCTAAATCCATTTTGATGCCAACCTTGGACTTTCACAAGATGTGGAATAGAAAATAATACGATTTTTTAATTTCTTGAACTTTCTATGCATAGTTTTCTTTAGCCTTGATCAAGGCGTCATTACCCGTCCGTACGTACATGTACGTACATCGATGCCACGATGCTCGAAATTTCGTAGGACTGTCTTGCAACGACACCCGATGACCCACGATCTGCCCAAATTTTATGTCACCAGCAAAGCCCGCGCTTTGCTGGTGACTTCTATTTGTGTGGCGCGCCCTCTATTGACATAAAATAAGTCGAATTTTCGGACAATTAATGCGTGGGCGGCTCATTAACCCTGAAAATACAGTTTCTCCTTCTTCCTTTGAGCATATGTAGGATAGAGCTATTACTCCAGCTTCCAAACCTATTAAGTCACATCGATTTCATACAGTGTTGACTGGTAGTCGAATGGCCGAGTGGTTAGGCTCCTCGTCTGCGGGGTTCCATCGCCTGGGTTCGAGTCCCCGTTCTGCCCGACTTCATTTTTTCCTCAGTTTTAACGCGCGCGATTTCGCAATCTTATCTATAAAAGAATTAATTGATCGTCTTCAATCACCAACCGGAGTTAGCTCAGCGGCTTAATTCGTCAGGCTGGTACTGTCCGCGGAGTTCAGGTTCGCACCTTAGTATAGGGACGGAGTTCGTTTGCTTGCATAGGCGGCAAGAGCTAGGGCCTCGCTCCGTTTGTCCTCCCTTTACGGTTGCGTGGCCTACGGGTTACATGAACATGGACAAGGAAGGATGTGTGGTGGGCCGGGAATCCTAGAACCCAAAAGAGTCCTATATGGGTGGTCGTTCAATGAGTAAAGTCATGGGTTCGATCCCCTGAATGCTTGGTCAACACCACATAACTTTTTTTTCTTCATTCTATACTGGAGCTAATACTCCAGTTTTCAAACATAAGTCACATCGATTTTAAACAATGTCTACTGGTAGTCCAATGGCCGAGTGGTTAGGCTCCTCGTTTGCGGCGTTTCATCGCCTGGGTTCGAGTCCTCGTCCTGGCCTCTTCTTTTTTTCGCAATTTTTCGCAGTTTTAACGCGCGCAATTTCGCAATCTTATCTTTAAAAGAATTAAATTATAGTCTTCAAATACCAACCGGAGTTAGCTCAACGGCTTAATTCGCCAGAGTGAAGAGTCCCATATGGGGAGTCGGTCAATGTACGCAAGAGGGGTGTGTTGGCTCTGATGTGTCGCTCGACGTTACAATACATTTGAATGCTATGTTTGTGAAAGTGCAAACGTACAATGTAGTCCCCCCCCCCCTTGCAAATCGACTTGTAATTTCTAAATCCATTTCGATGCCACCCTTGGGACTTTCACAAGATGTGGAATAGAGAATAATACGATTTTTTAATTTTTTGAACTTTCTATGCATAGTTTTCTTTAGCCTTGATCAAGGCATCATTACCCGTCCGTACGTACATGTACGTACATCGATGCCACGATGCTCGAAATTTCGTAGGACTGTCTTGCGACGACCCCCGATGACCCACGATCTGCCAAAATTTTATGTCGTGTCGTGAAACAACTGCGTCGTGGGTTCGTTGTGACCAGGCCTTACCACGACAACATTTCGTACGATCCGTTGTGACCGGGGCTTATTAACACAGAGCCATTTGGGTGAAACGGAGCAAATCAATTCCCATAGATCCAAGGGCTAAAACGCCTATACTTTCACGATCTTATTAAAATACTTAGAACTCTCACGTGTTCAGAAACTACAGAAACATGACGACCAGCATGTCATATTCTTTTCAATTTTTGGTGGGTTGACCGATGATTTTTTTTGAAAAATTCTTACCCAATGCAAACAAGAAAATTGTATTTAAATTTCTAAATTTGCAATGAAAAATTATATACATTGCCACCCTACGTACTCCCGAGTGTCGCGAGGCAGCGCCGTTTGTCTGATTTGGTGTTGTTTCCTTTGAGGTTGCACCACCCTAATTGAAAGGAGAATTTCTACGCAAGCTCATTTGCATGAAATGTTCCCCCCACAATTTCTTTTGAAAAAGGATGCCGTTTGGTGACAGAAATGGTGGGATTGTGTAAATATAGCATAGAATCAACTGCCTGGTTTTTGAGCTTCAATCTGAGGGCAGACTTGACAAAATTACGGTTGAAAAATGGGTCCTAATTGCCCTAGAATGTGGAGGGATGCCATTTGTAAAATGGCTGCTTTCAGGCTCGGGAAGTATCACTTTTCGGAAGGTGAGTTTCTTTTGGTGTGAATATTAAAAAATGTAAAAGGCTAACCTACTAAACATTGAAAAGAAATGGAAAGATAAAGACCAAGACAATAATCTGATTGTTGTTTGAGAAACCCCAGTGATGTCGGTGTGCATGAAACTTGCTCGTGAACATTGTTGATTTTACCCTGTTTTCAATGGGACTTGAATTAGGCTGGTGCACCCTATATTTCAAAATGTCCGCCTCCTTGCAGTCATGCTGGCGGGGATTTAAAAATGTTTTTATTTGTTTACGATAGTTGTAGCAGACAAGAACAAGCTTCAGGAGACAATTTTGGGACGCTACCGTTGATGGTCAAGTAACGCTTGTGCTTCTTAGCTCTATACGGCCGGATGTTCACGAAACGGTATAAATTCTCTTGGTGATTTGTTCCATTCTTGTGTGGGAAGTGCCCCTTTTTTGACATTGGGTTTTCCACTCTTGAGATGGAGCATGTCAACTGGAGTAATTTCTGCACTAAGTCTCTGCTGTTGTCTGTCTGGCAAAAAAAACTCGTTCGGGGCAGGGGGGGGGGGGGGGGTGGGAGGGTGTCCATTAAAGACATGAGTGCTAAATCTAAAACCTTCAATTACTATTTACAATTTCCTTCCCTTGCATTATATTTGTTTGTCGAATTATACCCCCCCCCCCCCTACCAACCATCACACCCCCTATCGACTTGTAATTTCTAAATCCATTTTGATGCCAACCTTGGACTTTCACAAGATGTGGAATAGAAAATAATACGATTTTTTAATTTCTTGAACTTTCTATGCATAGTTTTCTTTAGCCTTGATCAAGGCGTCATTACCCGTCCGTACGTACATGTACGTACATCGATGCCACGATGCTCGAAATTTCGTAGGACTGTCTTGCAACGACACCCGATGACCCACGATCTGCCCAAATTTTATGTCACCAGCAAAGCCCGCGCTTTGCTGGTGACTTCTATTTGTGTGGCGCGCCCTCTATTGACATAAAATAAGTCGAATTTTCGGACAATTAATGCGTGGGCGGCTCATTAACCCTGAAAACACAGTTTCTCCTTCTTCCTTTGAGCATATGTAGGATAGAGCTATTACTCCAGCTTCCAAACCTATTAAGTCACATCGATTTCATACAGTGTTGACTGGTAGTCGAATGGCCGAGTGGTTAGGCTCCTCGTCTGCGGGGTTCCATCGCCTGGGTTCGAGTCCCCGTTCTGCCCGACTTCATTTTTTCCTCAGTTTTAACGCGCGCGATTTCGCAATCTTATCTATAAAAGAATTAATTGATCGTCTTCAATCACCAACCGGAGTTAGCTCAGCGGCTTAATTCGTCAGGCTGGTACTGTCCGCGGAGTTCAGGTGCGCACCTTAGTATAGGGACGGAGCTCGTTTGCTTGCATAGGCGGCAAGAGCTAGGGCCTCGCTCCGTCAGTCCTCCCTTTACGGTTGCGTGGCCTACGGGTTACATGAACATGGACAGGGAAGGATGTGTGGTGGGCCGGGAATCCTAGAACCCAAAAGAGTCCTATATGGGTGGTCGTTCAATGAGTAAAGTCATGGGTTCGATCCCCTGAATGCTTGGTCAACACCACATAACTTTTTTTTCTTCATTCTATACTGGAGCTAATACTCCAGTTTTCAAACATAAGTCACATCGATTTTAAACAATGTCTACTGGTAGTCCAATGGCCGAGTGGTTAGGCTCCTCGTTTGCGGCGTTTCATCGCCTGGGTTCGAGTCCTCGTCCTGGCCTCTTCTTTTTTTCGCAATTTTTCGCAGTTTTAACGCGCGCAATTTCGCAATCTTATCTTTAAAAGAATTAAATTATAGTCTTCAAATACCAACCGGAGTTAGCTCAACGGCTTAATTCGCCAGAGTGAAGAGTCCTATATGGGGAGTCGGTCAATGTACGCAAGAGGGGTGTGTTGGCTCTGATGTGTCGCTCGACGTTACAATACATTTGAATGCTATGTTTGTGAAAGTGCAAACGTACAATGTAGTCCCCCCCCCCCCTTGCAAATCGACTTGTAATTTCTAAATCCATTTCGATGCCACCCTTGGGACTTTCACAAGATGTGGAATAGAGAATAATACGATTTTTTAATTTTTTGAACTTTCTATGCATAGTTTTCTTTAGCCTTGATCAAGGCATCATTACCCGTCCGTACGTACATGTACGTACATCGATGCCACGATGCTCGAAATTTCGTAGGACTGTCTTGCGACGACCCCCGATGACCCACGATCTGCCAAAATTTTATGTCGTGTCGTGAAACAAATGCGTCGTGAGTTCGTTGTGACCAGGCCTTACCACGACAACATTTCGTACGATCCGTTGTGACCGGGGCTTATTAACACAGAGCCCTTTGGGTGAAACGGAGCAAATCAATTCCCATAGACCCAAGGGCTAAAACGCCTATACTTTCACGATCTTATTAAAATACTTAGAACTCTCACGTGTTCAGAAACTACAGAAACATGACGACCAGCATGTCATATTCTTTTCAATTTTTGGTGGGTTGACCGATGATTTTTTTTGAAAAATTCTTACCCAATGCAAACAAGAAAATTGTATTTAAATTTCTAAATTTGCAATGAAAAATATATACATTGCCACCCTACTCCCGAGTGTCGCGAGGCAGCGCCGTTTGTCTGATTTTGTGTTGTTTCCTTTGAGGTTGCACCACCCTAATTGAAAGGAGAATTTCTACGCGAGCTCATTTGCATGAAATGTTCCCCCACAATTTCTTTTGAAAAAGGATGCCGTTTGGTGAAAGAAATGGTGGGATTGTGTAAATATAGCATAGAATCAACTGCCTGGTTTTTGAGCTTCAATCTGAGGGCAGACTTGACAAAATTACGGTTGAAAAATGGGTCCTAATTGCCCTAGAATGTGGAGGGATGCCATTTGTAAAATGGCTGCTTTCAGGCTCGGGAAGTATCACTTTTCGGAAGGTGAGTTTCTTTTGGTGTGAATATTAAAAAATGTAAAAGGCTAACCTACTAAACATTGAAAAGAAATGGAAAGATAAAGACCAAGACAATAATCTGATTGTTGTTTGAGAAACCCCAGTGATGTCGGTGTGCATGAAACTTGCTCGTGAACATTGTTGATTTTACCCTGTTTTCAATGGGACTTGAATTAGGCTGGTGCACCCTATATTTCAAAATGGCCGCCTCCTTGCAGTCATGCTGGCGGGGATTTAAAAATGTTTTTATTTGTTTACGATAGTTGTAGCAGACAAGAACAAGCTTCAGGAGACAATTTTGGGACGCTACCGTTGATGGTCAAGTAACGCTTGTGCTTCTTAGCTCTATACGGCCGGATGTTCACGAAACGGTATAAATTCTCTTGGTGATTTGTTCCATTCTTGTGTGGGAAGTGCCCCTTTTTTGACATTGGGTTTTCCACTCTTGAGATGGAGCATGTCAACTGGAGTAATTATTTCTGCACTAAGTCTCTGCTGTTGTCTGTCTGGCAAAAAAACCTCGTTCGGGGCAGGGGGGGGGGGTGGGAGGGTGTCCATTAAAGACATGAGTGCTAAATCTAAAACCTTCAATTACTATTTACAATTTCCTTCCCTTGCATTATATTTGTTTGTCGAATTATACCCCCCCCCCTACCAACCATCACACCCCCTATCGACTTGTAATTTCTAAATCCATTTTGATGCCAACCTTGGACTTTCACAAGATGTGGAATAGAAAATAATACGATTTTTTAATTTCTTGAACTTTCTATGCATAGTTTTCTTTAGCCTTGATTAAGGCGTCATTACCCGTCCGTACGTACATGTACGTACATCGATGCCACGATGCTCGAAATTTCGTAGGACTGTCTTGCAACGACCCCCGATGACCCACGATCTGCCCAAATTTTATGTCACCAGCAAAGCCCGCGCTTTGCTGGTGACTTCTATTTGTGTGGCGCGCCCTCTATTGACATAAAATAAGTCGAATTTTCGGACAATTAATGCGTGGGCGGCTCATTAAGCCTGAAAACACAGTTTCTCCTTCTTCCTTTGAGCATATGTAGGATAGAGCTATTACTCCAGCTTCCAAACCTATTAAGTCACATCGATTTCATACAGTGTTGACTGGTAGTCGAATGGCCGAGTGGTTAGGCTCCTCGTCTGCGGGGTTCCATCGCCTGGGTTCGAGTCCCCGTTCTGCCCGACTTCATTTTTTCCTCAGTTTTAACGCGCGCGATTTCGCAATCTTATCTATAAAAGAATTAATTGATCGTCTTCAATCACCAACCGGAGTTAGCTCAGCGGCTTAATTCGTCAGGCTGGTACTGTCCGCGGAGTTCAGGTGCGCACCTTAGTATAGGGACGGAGCTCGTTTGCTTGCATAGGCGGCAAGAGCTAGGGCCTCGCTCCGTCAGTCCTCCCTTTACGGTTGCGTGGCCTACGGGTTACATGAACATGGACAGGGAAGGATGTGTGGTGGGCCGGGAATCCTAGAACCCAAAAGAGTCCTATATGGGTGGTCGTTCAATGAGTAAAGTCATGGGTTCGATCCCCTGAATGCTTGGTCAACACAACATAACTTTTTTTTCTTCATTCTATACTGGAGCTAATACTCCAGTTTTCAAACATAAGTCACATCGATTTTAAACAATGTCTACTGGTAGTCCAATGGCCGAGTGGTTAGGCTCCTCGTTTGCGGCGTTTCATCGCCTGGGTTCGAGTCCTCGTCCTGGCCCCTTCTTTTTTTCGCAATTTTTCGCAGTTTTAACGCGCGCAATTTCGCAATCTTATCTTTAAAAGAATTAAATTATAGTCTTCAAATACCAACCGGAGTTAGCTCAACGGCTCAATTCGCCAGAGTGAAGAGTCCTATATGGGGAGTCGGTCAATGTACGCAAGAGGGGTGTGTTGGCTCTGATGTGTCGCTCGACGTTACAATACATTTGAATGCTATGTTTGTGAAAGTGCAAACGTACAATGTAGTCCCCCCCCCCCCCCTTGCAAATCGACTTGTAATTTCTAAATCCATTTCGATGCCACCCTTGGGACTTTCACAAGATGTGGAATAGAGAATAATACGATTTTTTAATTTTTTGAACTTTCTATGCATAGTTTTCTTTAGCCTTGATCAAGGCATCATTACCCGTCCGTACGTACATGTACGTACATCGATGCCACGATGCTCGAAATTTCGTAGGACTGTCTTGCGACGACCCCCGATGACCCACGATCTGCCAAAAGTTTATGTCGTGTCGTGAAACAAATGCGTCGTGGGTTCGTTGTGACCAGGCCTTACCACGACAACATTTCGTACGATCCGTTGTGACCGGGGCTTATTAACACAGAGCCCTTTGGGTGAAACGGAGCAAATCAATTCCCATAGACCCAAGGGCTAAAACGCCTATACTTTCACGATCTTATTAAAATACTTAGAACTCTCACGTGTTCAGAAACTACAGAAACATGACGACCAGCATGTCATATTCTTTTCAATTTTTGGTGGGTTGACCGATGATTTTTTTTGAAAAATTCTTACCCAATGCAAACAAGAAAATTGTATTTAAATTTCTAAATTTGCAATGAAAAATATATACATTGCCACCCTACTCCCGAGTGTCGCGAGGCAGCGCCGTTTGTCTGATTTTGTGTTGTTTCCTTTGAGGTTGCACCACCCTAATTGAAAGGAGAATTTCTACGCGAGCTCATTTGCATGAAATGTTCCCCCACAATTTCTTTTGAAAAAGGATGCCGTTTGGTGAAAGAAATGGTGGGATTGTGTAAATATAGCATAGAATCAACTGCCTGGTTTTTGAGCTTCATCCTGAGGGCAGACTTGACAAAATTACGGTTGAAAAATGGGTCCTAATTGCCCTAGAATGTGGAGGGATGCCATTTGTAAAATGGCTGCTTTCAGGCTCGGGAAGTATCACTTTTCGGAAGGTGAGTTTCTTTTGGTGTGAATATTAAAAAATGTAAAAGGCTAACCTACTAAACATTGAAAAGAAATGGAAAGATAAAGACCAAGACAATAATCTGATTGTTGTTTGAGAAACCCCAGTGATGTCGGTGTGCATGAAACTTGCTCGTGAACATTGTTGATTTTACCCTGTTTTCAATGGGACTTGAATTAGGCTTGTGCACCCTATATTTCAAAATGGCCGCCTCCTTGCAGTCATGCTGGCGGGGATTTAAAAATGTTTTTATTTGTTTACGATAGTTGTAGCAGACAAGAACAAGCTTCAGGAGACAATTTTGGGACGCTACCGTTGATGGTCAAGTAACGCTTGTGCTTCTTAGCTCTATACGGCCGGATGTTCACGAAACGGTATAAATTCTCTTGGTGATTTGTTCCATTCTTGTGTGGGAAGTGCCCCTTTTTTGACATTGGGTTTTCCACTCTTGAGATGGAGCATGTCAACTGGAGTAATTTCTGCACTAAGTCTCTGCTGTTGTCTGTCTGGCAAAAAAACCTCGTTCGGGGCAGGGGGGGGGGGGGGGGGGGGGGTGGGAGGGTGTCCATTAAAGACATGAGTGCTAAATCTAAAACCTTCAATTACTATTTACAATTTCCTTCCCTTGCATTATATTTGTTTGTCGAATTATACCCCCCTCCCCCCCTACCAACCATCACACCCCCTATCGACTTGTAATTTCTAAATCCATTTTGATGCCAACCTTGGACTTTCACAAGATGTGGAATAGAAAATAATACGATTTTTTAATTTCTTGAACTTTCTATGCATAGTTTTCTTTAGCCTTGATCAAGGCGTCATTACCCGTCCGTACGTACATGTACGTACATCGATGCCACGATGCTCGAAATTTCGTAGGACTGTCTTGCAACGACCCCCGATGACCCACGATCTGCCCAAATTTTATGTCACCAGCAAAGCCCGCGCTTTGCTGGTGACTTCTATTTGTGTGGCGCGCCCTCTATTGACATAAAATAAGTCGAATTTTCGGAGAATTAATGCGTGGGCGGCTCATTAACCCTGAAAACACAGTTTCTCCTTCTTCCTTTGAGCATATGTAGGATAGAGCTATTACTCCAGCTTCCAAACCTATTAAGTCACATCGATTTCATACAGTGTTGACTGGTAGTCGAATGGCCGAGTGGTTAGGCTCCTCGTCTGCGGGGTTCCATCGCCTGGGTTCGAGTCCCCGTTCTGCCCGACTTCATTTTTTCCTCAGTTTTAACGCGCGCGATTTCGCAATCTTATCTATAAAAGAATTAATTGATCGTCTTCAATCACCAACCGGAGTTAGCTCAGCGGCTTAATTCGTCAGGCTGGTACTGTCCGCGGAGTTCAGGTGCGCACCTTAGTATAGGGACGGAGCTCGTTTGCTTGCATAGGCGGCAAGAGCTAGGGCCTCGCTCCGTCAGTCCTCCCTTTACGGTTGCGTGGCCTACGGGTTACATGAACATGGACAGGGAAGGATGTGTGGTGGGCCGGGAATCCTAGAACCCAAAAGAGTCCTATATGGGTGGTCGTTCAATGAGTAAAGTCATGGGTTCGATCCCCTGAATGCTTGGTCAACACCACATAACTTTTTTTTCTTCATTCTATACTGGAGCTAATACTCCAGTTTTCAAACATAAGTCACATCGATTTTAAACAATGTCTACTGGTAGTCCAATGGCCGAGTGGTTAGGCTCCTCGTTTGCGGCGTTTCATCGCCTGGGTTCGAGTCCTCGTCCTGGCCTCTTCTTTTTTTCGCAATTTTTCGCAGTTTTAACGCGCGCAATTTCGCAATCTTATCTTTAAAAGAATTAAATTATAGTCTTCAAATACCAACCGGAGTTAGCTCAACGGCTTAATTCGCCAGAGTGAAGAGTCCTATATGGGGAGTCGGTCAATGTACGCAAGAGGGGTGTGTTGGCTCTGATGTGTCGCTCGACGTTACAATACATTTGAATGCTATGTTTGTGAAAGTGCAAACGTACAATGTAGTCCCCCCCTTGCAAATCGACTTGTAATTTCTAAATCCATTTCGATGCCACCCTTGGGACTTTCACAAGATGTGGAATAGAGAATAATACGATTTTTTAATTTTTTGAACTTTCTATGCATAGTTTTCTTTAGCCTTGATCAAGGCATCATTACCCGTCCGTACGTACATGTACGTACATCGATGCCACGATGCTCGAAATTTCGTAGGACTGTCTTGCGACGACCCCCGATGACCCACGATCTGCCAAAATTTTATGTCGTGTCGTGAAACAAATGCGTCGTGGGTTCGTTGTGACCAGGCCTTACCACGACAACATTTCGTACGATCCGTTGTGACCGGGGCTTATTAACACAGAGCCCTTTGGGTGAAACGGAGCAAATCAATTCCCATAGACCCAAGGGCTAAAACGCCTATACTTTCACGATCTTATTAAAATACTTAGAACTCTCACGTGTTCAGAAACTACAGAAACATGACGACCAGCATGTCATATTCTTTTCAATTTTTGGTGGGTTGACCGATGATTTTTTTTGAAAAATTCTTACCCAATGCAAACAAGAAAATTGTATTTAAATTTCTAAATTTGCAATGAAAAATATATACATTGCCACCCTACTCCCGAGTGTCGCGAGGCAGCGCCGTTTGTCTGATTTTGTGTTGTTTCCTTTGAGGTTGCACCACCCTAATTGAAAGGAGAATTTCTACGCGAGCTCATTTGCATGAAATGTTCCCCCACAATTTCTTTTGAAAAAGGATGCCGTTTGGTGAAAGAAATGGTGGGATTGTGTAAATATAGCATAGAATCAACTGCCTGGTTTTTGAGCTTCAATCTGAGGGCAGACTTGACAAAATTACGGTTGAAAAATGGGTCCTAATTGCCCTAGAATGTGGAGGGATGCCATTTGTAAAATGGCTGCTTTCAGGCTCGGGAAGTATCACTTTTCGGAAGGTGAGTTTCTTTTGGTGTGAATATTAAAAAATGTAAAAGGCTAACCTACTAAACATTGAAAAGAAATGGAAAGATAAAGACCAAGACAATAATCTGATTGTTGTTTGAGAAACCCCAGTGATGTCGGTGTGCATGAAACTTGCTCGTGAACATTGTTGATTTTACCCTGTTTTCAATGGGACTTGAATTAGGCTGGTGCACCCTATATTTCAAAATGGCCGCCTCCTTGCAGTCATGCTGGCGGGGATTTAAAAATGTTTTTATTTGTTTACGATAGTTGTAGCAGACAAGAACAAGCTTCAGGAGACAATTTTGGGACGCTACCGTTGATGGTCAAGTAACGCTTGTGCTTCTTAGCTCTATACGGCCGGATGTTCACGAAACGGTATAAATTCTCTTGGTGATTTGTTCCATTCTTGTGTGGGAAGTGCCCCTTTTTTGACATTGGGTTTTCCACTCTTGAGATGGAGCATGTCAACTGGAGTAATTTCTGCACTAAGTCTCTGCTGTTGTCTGTCTGGCAAAAAAACCTCGTTCGGGGCAGGGGGGGGGGGGGGGGGGGGGTGGGAGGGTGTCCATTAAAGACATGAGTGCTAAATCTAAAACCTTCAATTACTATTTACAATTTCCTTCCCTTGCATTATATTTGTTTGTCGAATTATACCCCCCCCCCCCCCCCCTACCAACCATCACACCCCCTATCGACTTGTAATTTCTAAATCCATTTCGATGCCACCCTTGGGACTTTCACAAGATGTGGAATAGAAAATAATACGATTTTTTAATTTCTTGAACTTTCTATGCATAGTTTTCTTTAGCCTTGATCAAGGCATCATTACCCGTCCGTACGTACATGTACGTACATCGATGCCACGATGCTCGAAATTTCGTAGGACTGTCTTGCGACGACCCCCGATGACCCACGATCTGCCAAAATTTTATGTCGTGTCGTGAAACAAATGCGTCGTGGGTTCGTTGTGACCAGGCCTTACCACGACAACATTTCGTACGATCCGTTGTGACCGGGGCTTATTAACACAGAGCCCTTTGGGTGAAACGGAGCAAATCAATTCCCATAGACCCAAGGGCTAAAACGCCTATACTTTCACGATCTTATTAAAATACTTAGAACTCTCACGTGTTCAGAAACTACAGAAACATGACGACCAGCATGTCATATTCTTTTCAATTTTTGGTGGGTTGACCGATGATTTTTTTTGAAAAATTCTAACCCAATGCAAACAAGAAAATTGTATTTAAATTTCTAAATTTGCAATGAAAAATATATACATTGCCACCCTACTCCCGAGTGTCGCGAGGCAGCGCCGTTTGTCTGATTTTGTGTTGTTTCCTTTGAGGTTGCACCACCCTAATTGAAAGGAGAATTTCTACGCGAGCTCATTTGCATGAAATGTTCCCCCACAATTTCTTTTGAAAAAGGATGCCGTTTGGTGAAAGAAATGGTGGGATTGTGTAAATATAGCATAGAATCAACTGCCTGGTTTTTGAGCTTCAATCTGAGGGCAGACTTGACAAAATTACGGTTGAAAAATGGGTCCTAATTGCCCTAGAATGTGGAGGGATGCCATTTGTAAAATGGCTGCTTTCAGGCTCGGGAAGTATCACTTTTCGGAAGGTGAGTTTCTTTTGGTGTGAATATTAAAAAATGTAAAAGGCTAACCTACTAAACATTGAAAAGAAATGGAAAGATAAAGACCAAGACAATAATCTGATTGTTGTTTGAGAAACCCCAGTGATGTCGGTGTGCATGAAACTTGCTCGTGAACATTGTTGATTTTACCCTGTTTTCAATGGGACTTGAATTAGGCTGGTGCACCCTATATTTCAAAATGGCCGCCTCCTTGCAGTCATGCTGGCGGGGATTTAAAAATGTTTTTATTTGTTTACGATAGTTGTAGCAGACAAGAACAAGCTTCAGGAGACAATTTTGGGACGCTACCGTTGATGGTCAAGTAACGCTTGTGCTTCTTAGCTCTATACGGCCGGATGTTCACGAAACGGTATAAATTATCTTGGTGATTTGTTCCATTCTTGTGTGGGAAGTGCCCCTTTTTTGACATTGGGTTTTCCACTCTTGAGATGGAGCATGTCAACTGGAGTAATTTCTGCACTAAGTCTCTGCTGTTGTCTGTCTGGCAAAAAAACCTCGTTCGGGGCAGGGGTGGGGGGGGGGGGGGGGGGGGGGGGGTGGGAGGGTGTCCATTAAAGACATGAGTGCTAAATCTAAAACCTTCAATTACTATTTACAATTTCCTTCCCTTGCATTATATTTGTTTGTCGAATTATACCCCACCCCCCCCCTACCAACCATCACACCCCCTATCGACTTGTAATTTCTAAATCCATTTTGATGCCAACCTTGGACTTTCACAAGATGTGGAATAGAAAATAATACGATTTTTTAATTTCTTGAACTTTCTATGCATAGTTTTCTTTAGCCTTGATCAAGGCGTCATTACCCGTCCGTACGTACATGTACGTACATCGATGCCACGATGCTCGAAATTTCGTAGGACTGTCTTGCAACGACCCCCGATGACCCACGATCTGCCCAAATTTTATGTCACCAGCAAAGCCCGCGCTTTGCTGGTGACTTCTATTTGTGTGGCGCGCCCTCTATCGACATAAAATAAGTCGAATTTTCGGAGAATTAATGCGTGGGCGGCTCATTAACCCTGAAAACACAGTTTCTCCTTCTTCCTTTGAGCATATGTAGGATAGAGCTATTACTCCAACTTCCAAACCTATTAAGTCACATCGATTTCATACAGTGTTGACTGGTAGTCGAATGGCCGAGTGGTTAGGCTCCTCGTCTGCGGGGTTCCATCGCCTGGGTTCGAGTCCCCGTTCTGCCCGACTTCATTTTTTCCTCAGTTTTAACGCGCGCGATTTCGCAATCTTATCTATAAAAGAATTAATTGATCGTCTTCAATCACCAACCGGCGTTAGCTCAGCGGCTTAATTCGTCAGGCTGGTACTGTCCGCGGAGTTCAGGTGCGCACCTTAGTATAGGGACGGAGCTCGTTTGCTTGCATAGGCGGCAAGAGCTAGGGCCTCGCTCCGTCAGTCCTCCCTTTACGGTTGCGTGGCCTACGGGTTACATGAACATGGACAGGGAAGGATGTGTGGTGGGCCGGGAATCCTAGAACCCAAAAGAGTCCTATATGGGTGGTCGTTCAATGAGTAAAGTCATGGGTTCGATCCCCTGAATGCTTGGTCAACACCACATAACTTTTTTTTCTTCATTCTATACTGGAGCTAATACTCCAGTTTTCAAACATAAGTCACATCGATTTTAAACAATGTCTACTGGTAGTCCAATGGCCGAGTGGTTAGGCTCCTCGTTTGCGGCGTTTCATCGCCTGGGTTCGAGTCCTCGTCCTGGCCTCTTCTTTTTTTTCGCAATTTTTCGCAGTTTTAACGCGCGCAATTTCGCAATCTTATCTTTAAAAGAATTAAATTATAGTCTTCAAATACCAACCGGAGTTAGCTCAACGGCTCAATTCGCCAGAGTGAAGAGTCCTATATGGGGAGTCGGTCAATGTACGCAAGAGGGGTGTGTTGGCTCTGATGTGTCGCTCGACGTTACAATACATTTGAATGCTATGTTTGTGAAAGTGCAAACGTACAATGTAGTCCCCCCCCCCCTTGCAAATCGACTTGTAATTTCTAAATCCATTTCGATGCCACCCTTGGGACTTTCACAAGATGTGGAATAGAGAATAATACGATTTTTTAATTTTTTGAACTTTCTATGCATAGTTTTCTTTAGCCTTGATCAAGGCATCATTACCCGTCCGTACGTACATGTACGTACATCGATGCCACGATGCTCGAAATTTCGTAGGACTGTCTTGCGACGACCCCCGATGACCCACGATCTGCCAAAATTTTATGTCGTGTCGTGAAACAAATGCGTCGTGGGTTCGTTGTGACCAGGCCTTACCACGACAACATTTCGTACGATCCGTTGTGACCGGGGCTTATTAACACAGAGCCCTTTGGGTGAAACGGAGCAAATCAATTCCCATAGACCCAAGGGCTAAAACGCCTATACTTTCACGATCTTATTAAAATACTTAGAACTCTCACGTGTTCAGAAACTACAGAAACATGACGACCAGCCTGTCATATTCTTTTCAATTTTTGGTGGGTTGACCGATGATTTTTTTTGAAAAATTCTTACCCAATGCAAACAAGAAAATTGTATTTACATTTCTAAATTTGCAATGAAAAATATATACATTGCCACCCTACTCCCGAGTGTCGCGAGGCAGCGCCGTTTGTCTGATTTTGTGTTGTTTCCTTTGAGGTTGCACCACCCTAATTGAAAGGAGAATTTCTACGCGAGCTCATTTGCATGAAATGTTCCCCCACAATTTCTTTTGAAAAAGGATGCCGTTTGGTGAAAGAAATGGTGGGATTGTGTAAATATAGCATAGAATCAACTGCCTGGTTTTTGAGCTTCAATCTGAGGGCAGACTTGACAAAATTACGGTTGAAAAATGGGTCCTAATTGCCCTAGAATGTGGAGGGATGCCATTTGTAAAATGGCTGCTTTCAGGCTCGGGAAGTATCACTTTTCGGAAGGTGAGTTTCTTTTGGTGTGAATATTAAAAAATGTAAAAGGCTAACCTACTAAACATTGAAAAGAAATGGAAAGATAAAGACCAAGACAATAATCTGATTGTTGTTTGAGAAACCCCAGTGATGTCGGTGTGCATGAAACTTGCTCGTGAACATTGTTGATTTTACCCTGTTTTCAATGGGACTTGAATTAGGCTGGTGCACCCTATATTTCAAAATGGCCGCCTCCTTGCAGTCATGCTGGCGGGGATTTAAAAATGTTTTTATTTGTTTACGATAGTTGTAGCAGACAAGAACAAGCTTCAGGAGACAATTTTGGGACGCTACCGTTGATGGTCAAGTAACGCTTGTGCTTCTTAGCTCTATACGGCCGGATGTTCACGAAACGGTATAAATTCTCTTGGTGATTTGTTCCATTCTTGTGTGGGAAGTGCCCCTTTTTTGACATTGGGTTTTCCACTCTTGAGATGGAGCATGTCAACTGGAGTAATTTCTGCACTAAGTCTCTGCTGTTGTCTGTCTGGCAATAAAACCTCGTTCGGGGCAGGGGTGGGGGGGGGGGGGGGGGGGGGGGTGGGAGGGTGTCCATTAAAGACATGAGTGCTAAATCTAAAACCTTCAATTACTATTTACAATTTCCTTCCCTTGCATTATATTTGTTTGTCGAATTATACCCCCCCCCTACCAACCATCACACCCCCTATCGACTTGTAATTTCTAAATCCATTTTGATGCCAACCTTGGACTTTCACAAGATGTGGAATAGAAAATAATACGATTTTTTAATTTCTTGAACTTTCTATGCATAGTTTTCTTTAGCCTTGATCAAGGCGTCATTACCCGTCCGTACGTACATGTACGTACATCGATGCCACGATGCTCGAAATTTCGTAGGACTGTCTTGCAACGACCCCCGATGACCCACGATCTGCCCAAATTTTTTGTCACCAGCAAAGCCCGCGCTTTGCTGGTGACTTCTATTTGTGTGGCGCGCCCTCTATCGACATAAAATAAGTCGAATTTTCGGACAATTAATGCGTGGGCGGCTCATTAACCCTGAAAACACAGTTTCTCCTTCTTCCTTTGAGCATATGTAGGATAGAGCTATTACTCCAGCTTCCAAACCTATTAAGTCACATCGATTTCATACAGTGTTGACTGGTAGTCGAATGGCCGAGTGGTTAGGCTCCTCGTCTGCGGGGTTCCATCGCCTGGGTTCGAGTCCCCGTTCTGCCCGACTTCATTTTTTCCTCAGTTTTAACGCGCGCGATTTCGCAATCTTATCTATAAAAGAATTAATTGATCGTCTTCAATCACCAACCGGAGTTAGCTCAGCGGCTTAATTCGTCAGGCTGGTACTGTCCGCGGAGTTCAGGTGCGCACCTTAGTATAGGGACGGAGCTCGTTTGCTTGCATAGGCGGCAAGAGCTAGGGCCTCGCTCCGTCAGTCCTCCCTTTACGGTTGCGTGGCCTACGGGTTACATGAACATGGACAGGGAAGGATGTGTGGTGGGCCGGGAATCCTAGAACCCAAAAGAGTCCTATATGGGTGGTCGTTCAATGAGTAAAGTCATGGGTTCGATCCCCTGAATGCTTGGTCAACACCACATAACTTTTTTTTCTTCATTCTATACTGGAGCTAATACTCCAGTTTTCAAACATAAGTCACATCGATTTTAAACAATGTCTACTGGTAGTCCAATGGCCGAGTGGTTAGGCTCCTCGTTTGCGGCGTTTCATCGCCTGGGTTCGAGTCCTCGTCCTGGCCTCTTCTTTTTTTCGCAATTTTTCGCAGTTATAACGCGCGCAATTTCGCAATCTTATCTTTAAAAGAATTAAATTATAGTCTTTAAATACCAACCGGAGTTAGCTCAACGGCTCAATTCGCCAGAGTGAAGAGTCCTATATGGGGAGTCGGTCAATGTACGCAAGAGGGGTGTGTTGGCTCTGATGTGTCGCTCGACGTTACAATACATTTGAATGCTATGTTTGTGAAAGTGCAAACGTACAATGTAGTCCCCCCCCTTGCAAATCGACTTGTAATTTCTAAATCCATTTCGATGCCACCCTTGGGACTTTCACAAGATGTGGAATAGAGAATAATACGATTTTTTAATTTTTTGAACCTTCTATGCATAGTTTTCTTTAGCCTTGATCAAGGCATCATTACCCGTCCGTACGTACATGTACGTACATCGATGCCACGATGCTCGAAATTTCGTAGGACTGTCTTGCGACGACCCCCGATGACCCACGATCTGCCAAAATTTTATGTCGTGTCGTGAAACAAATGCGTCGTGGGTTCGTTGTGACCAGGCCTTACCACGACAACATTTCGTACGATCCGTTGTGACCGGGGCTTATTAACACAGAGCCCTTTGGGTGAAACGGAGCAAATCAATTCCCATAGACCCAAGGGCTAAAACGCCTATACTTTCACGATCTTATTAAAATACTTAGAACTCTCACGTGTTCAGAAACTACAGAAACATGACGACCAGCATGTCATATTCTTTTCAATTTTTGGTGGGTTGACCGATGATTTTTTTTGAAAAATTCTTACCCAATGCAAACAAGAAAATTGTATTTAAATTTCTAAATTTGCAATGAAAAATATATACATTGCCACCCTACTCCCGAGTGTCGCGAGGCAGCGCCGTTTGTCTGATTTTGTGTTGTTTCCTTTGAGGTTGCACCACCCTAATTGAAAGGAGAATTTCTACGCGAGCTCATTTGCATGAAATGTTCCCCCACAATTTCTTTTGAAAAAGGATGCCGTTTGGTGAAAGAAATGGTGGGATTGTGTAAATATAGCATAGAATCAACTGCCTGGTTTTTGAGCTTCAATCTGAGGGCAGACTTGACAAAATTACGGTTGAAAAATGGGTCCTAATTGCCCTAGAATGTGGAGGGATGCCATTTGTAAAATGGCTGCTTTCAGGCTCGGGAAGTATCACTTTTCGGAAGGTGAGTTTCTTTTGGTGTGAATATTAAAAAATGTAAAAGGCTAACCTACTAAACATTGAAAAGAAATGGAAAGATAAAGACCAAGACAATAATCTGATTGTTGTTTGAGAAACCCCAGTGATGTCGGTGTGCATGAAACTTGCTCGTGAACATTGTTGATTTTACACTGTTTTCAATGGGACTTGAATTAGGCTGGTGCACCCTATATTTCAAAATGGCCGCCTCCTTGCAGTCATGCTGGCGGGGATTTAAAAATGTTTTTATTTGTTTACGATAGTTGTAGCAGACAAGAACAAGCTTCAGGAGACAATTTTGGGACGCTACCGTTGATGGTCAAGTAACGCTTGTGCTTCTTAGTTCTATACGGCCGGATGTTCACGAAACGGTATAAATTCTCTTGGTGATTTGTTCCATTATTGTTTGGGAAGTGCCCCTTTTTTGACATTGGGTTTTCCACTCTTGAGATGGAGCATGTCAACTGGAGTAATTTCTGCACTAAGTCTCTGCTGTTGTCTGTCTGGCAAAAAAACCTCGTTCGGGGCAGGGGGGGGGGGGGGGGGGGGGGTGGGGGGGTGGGAGGGTGTCCATTAAAGACATGAGTGCTAAATCTAAAACCTTCAATTACTATTTACAATTTCCTTCCCTTGCATTATATTTGTTTGTCGAATTATACCCCCCCCCCCTACCAACCATCACACCCCCTATCGACTTGTAATTTCTAAATCCATTTCGATGCCACCCTTGGGACTTTCACAAGATGTGGAATAGAGAATAATACGATTTTTTAATTTTTTGAACTTTCTATGCATAGTTTTCTTTAGCCTTGATCAAGGCATCATTATCCGTCCGTACGTACATGTACGTACATCGATGCCACGATGCTCGAAATTTCGTAGGACTGTCTTGCGACGACCCCCGATGACCCACGATCTGCCAAAATTTTATGTCGTGTCGTGAAACAAATGCGTCGTGGGTTCGTTGTGATCAGGCCTTACCACGACAACATTTCGTACGATCCGTTGTGACCGGGGCTTATTAACACAGAGCCCTTTGGGTGAAACGGAGCAAATCAATTCCCATAGACCCAAGGGCTAAAACGCCTATACTTTCACGATCTTATTAAAATACTTAGAACTCTCACGTGTTCAGAAACTACAGAAACATGACGACCAGCATGTCATATTCTTTTCAATTTTTGGTGGGTTGACCGATGATTTTTTTTGAAAAATTCTTACCCAATGCAAACAAGAAAATTGTATTTAAATTTCTAAATTTGCAATGAAAAATATATACATTGCCACCCTACTCCCGAGTGTCGCGAGGCAGCGCCGTTTGTCTGATTTTGTGTTGTTTCCTTTGAGCCCGCGCTTTGCTGGTGAGTGGTGACTTCTCTTTATGTGGCGCGCCCTCTATCGACTTAAAATAAGTCGAATTTTCGGACATTTAATGCGTGGGCGGTTCATTAACCCTGAAAACACAGTTTCTCCTTCTTCCTTTGAGCAGATGTAGGATAGAGCTATATAATACAGGTAATGAGGGTAATGGTGAAAGGGTTGAATTGGTTATAACATCGGGAACTTAAGTAATAACAGTAACATTAGTAGCAATTCCAGCAAAATTTCCAAGTTTAAATATTACTGTTATTACCCCGTTAAAAGCGACATTTTACAGAGTAACAACAAGATAAATACTCGTAATGTGGGTAATGGTGAAAGGCTTGAATTGGTTATAACATTGGGAACTTGAGTAATAACGGTAAAATTATAGCAATCCAAGCTAAAATTGTAAGTTCAAATATTACTGATATTACTGTTATTACCCCGTTGAAACTAACATTTTACCGAGTAAAAACAAGATAAATACAGATAATGTGGGTAATGGTGAAAGGCTTGAATTGCTTATAACATTGGGAACTTGAGGAATAACAGTAAATTTAGGAAATGCCAGAATTATCGGTTACATTCTCTTTGGTAATATTTGGTAAGGTTAATATTAGGTGGTAATAACACGGAAATGCCAGGAATATCAGTTACATTCTCCCTGGTAATACTGGGTAAATAGGGTAATATCGGGTGACCTCAATTTACTTGTTGACCCCAAGTGGGCGTGATAAACGTTTGGTTAAACATTTTTGTCACTTTTTCTACATAAACGTTATGTTTTGCGTAATAGCGATAGGTTTAGGGTGTTTTCGTAGAGATAATTGTGTAATATTTATAAGTCTCAAAGAAACAAATTTGCCAAAAAGCCAACACACAAATAAATTAACAAAACAATAATTGCAAACTGTGATTACTGACGGCGGTGATATTGGGCACATATATAGCATTTAAGTACACACTAAGAATATAGGAGTGGCAAGCTCAGAAGAGTGGATGTTTATGTGTATACATTGTAGTATTGTTCCGTAGTATCGTAATATTAGTATTACCCATATTACCCATATAATTAACCAATTAACCAATAATTATTGGGTAAACAGGGTAATATCGGTAATAGTCTCCCTGGTAATATTGGGTAATATCGGCTGGTAATAACAATGCAATGCCAGAAATAACGGTAACATTTTCTCTGGTAATTTTGGGTAAAGGGGAAGATATTCGGTGGTAATAACAATGCATTGTCGGAAATAACGGTTACATTCTCACTGGTAATATTGGGTAAATGGGGTAATATCGGGTGGTAATAACAATGCAATGCCGGAAATATCGGTAACATTCTCCCTGGTAATATTGGGTAAATGGGGTAATATCGGCGGGTGGTAATAACAGGGAAATATTTGTCTACAATTTTCCCGTTATTACCCAGTAATAACCACGATTTATTACTCATTATTACTTGTTACAGCCAAGGTAATATCGGTATGTTACCCAGTAATAACTAGCGTTATACTAGCGTTATTACTCGTTACAACCCGGGTAATATCGGGTAAAATGCCCAGTGGGTTGCCTCGGATCGAGTTTCGTTAAAAAAATAATCCCGCGCGAACTGGTTAAAAGAATTAATTTATAGTCTTCAAATACCAACCGGAGTTAGCTCAACGGCTTAATTCGCCAGGTTGAAGAGTCCTATATGGGAGTCGGTCAATGTGTTTAGTCATAGGTCCGTACCCCTGAAATGCTTAATCAACACTACATTACTTTTTTTTTTCATTTTCCCCTTACCACCAATGCAGACGTACGTTCTATTCTTTTCTTGATTTACTTAAAAAGAGGGGGGGGGGGGGGGGGGGGGGTTGAGCAATGACAGTGTTACTTCAAAATGTTATTGAAATATTACAACAGTAAAATAATAAGCTAAGCCGCGCCTACAATCGGCGTTAATACTGTAACTATACAATCACGATTTTATTGGTCAGACAAATTGGTCTAATTTTAGTCGGCAGTAATTACAGGTTGCGCGGCTGGCGAAAGTGGTGACCATGGTGAATTTTGTTTTACCCAAACAAACAATTTTATTTAAAACACTGTTTTAACTCCTCACAATGTTTAAATTTCAAATAAAAAACATATACAATGCCACACTACTCCCGAGTGTCGCGAGGCAGCGCCGGTATGAAGCAGAATCAGTGTCAAAAAGATCGGACGTGTTTTTACAACTCGGATGCTTTCCTAATTCGGATGCATTCCTAATTCGGATGCTTTTTGCAAACTCGGATGCTTTTTTAATTCGGATGAATTCGTAATTCGGATGCTTTTTGTAAACTCGGATGCTTTTTTAATTCGGATGCTTTTTTTTAATTCGAATGCTTTTCTAGTTCGGATGCTTTTTGTAATCTCGAATGCTTTTTTAATTCGAATGCTTTTCTAGTTCGGATGCTTTTTATAAACTCGGATGCTTTTTTAATTCGGATGCTTTTCTAGTTTGAATGCTTTTTGTAAACTCGGATGCTTTTTGCAAACCGAACATAATCGCAAAACGGATGCTTTCACAATCCGGCACTAGGGTGGCCCTGAAAGGACATTACACATCGCAGATTCTGCGATTTCGCGCATTCTGCGCGAATTTGAACGATGACAAACATGTTATCGTAAATATCTAAGCATATATCTGAGATGTGAAAGATTTTATTGTAGGTTTCAGCACAGATTTATGTGATGGTAAATATTTTCTGCGCAGAATTTTGAAAAGTCGCATATTTTTATTTTAGATTTCAAGTTCTGCGCAGATTTCTTAGTACGCAAATTTGTGCGAGGTCGCACGGATACATGCACCATTGTGTTCTAAAACGGACAGGCAAACGTCGTGGTTCAACTTTCAAAACGTCGTGCGCTTTTACCTGGCTCAAGGTAGCCGCGTATTCGGCCGGATCTCTCCGCGCGGATTCAGTCCGCATTCACCAAAAGCCGACAAAAATTTAATACATGCTGCAAAAGGTGATGCATTTTCTAAAAAGGTTTATGTCAATTTATTTAAAGAATTTTTCTAAATAAACCGTAAATATAACAATACTTTTTCAAACCCTTTCAAATCATACAGCATATTAGCCACACTTGTTTAACCTTTCCTGTAATTTTGATGACAAATTACAGTTAAATTAGCTGCCTAATGAAAGTAATCCTACTTCGAGTTATTTGTATAGATTTGGAAATGAGAATGCAACATTTAAAACAAAATATACCTCACATGTTATCAACAACTCATACTTTTATTTCATAATCTACAAGATAATGTTACTGGGCAAACTTAGTGTGGGTATAGGCTTCAGCCGAACACTAATTAGTGCCTAATTAGCCCGTTAAATAAATCCCCTTTTCAATGCAGCATTGTAATGCGTTTTTTGGCTGCGAGTATAAACAAAGTGCACATCACATGTTATTCAAACCTCATATTTGTATTTCATGATGTACGATATCATGCTTCTGGGCACACTTAATTTTGGTATAGGGCCTAGGCTTCAGACGAACAGTAATTAGTGCACTCGCACTCGGTTGGGCTTATGATTCGCAATGTTCTCGGTGAATCAGTTTCGTCAATCAACAATTTCAACAATTAATTTTACCACGCCAGATTTTATGAGAACGATAACTGTTACTTTATTTAATAACACAACAGCCCTTCAACTAAGTTCTGCATCATCAGATGGATCCTAGTAGTTTGTCAGCTTAGATCGTTAGGTAAAAGACGGTTTCAGACCGTGTTCATAATTTTTTTTAAATTTTCACCTAATATCGCCCCATAAGTTGAACCACGACGTTAACTGAAAGTTGAAGTAGAGTTCGTGCGTTTTAGACCGTAAATTACCGTTGTACGCAAGACTAGCCAATCAGCACATGCGAGTGTTCGTGAGGTCAACCGTGCTTGCGTTCCATCCAATGAACTATTGGGACTGTACCGTATCTTATTATTGTTATTCATAATAAGGTCTGGCATACGATCTACATGATTATTATAATCATTAGTATACACCCCCCCCCGGTCGCATGACTGACACGCCAGATATGTACATGTACATGTACAAGTACAATAGCGGGAATTGTAATGTTTTTTTCAACGTGCAGGTTGTCGGGATCAAACCATTTAAATGCAGGGACACGACTGCTCGTTGCTCACGCAGTGTCAGTGTGGTGGACATTGACGATTGCCCTTTTTAAACACAATGAGTTGAATAAGTTTCCGGAAGCGTATTGTACGTTTTATAATCATTTAAAGAAATTCAGGGTTAGGGCAACTTTGGTCAGATCGTTTTGGGAAAAACATTTCTAAAAAAATCACATAAAATCTAGTTTGATGTTATTTTTCAACTCTTATTTACATAAATAATAAAAACCAAATACAAAAATACAAGTAAAATCATCAACAAAAGATTGTTTTTTGCATGTAGTGGCCAAAGTTATCCAGCATGAAAAAGTTGCCCCATTTTACGTTATGTTTGGGGGGTGGGTCACGGTGCACGTTTATTGGTTCTGGTATGAGAGTTAATATACCCCTTTTCTATCTCTGGGGTGGAAATATAATACACCAGTTAAGGCATTCGCGTTTTGGTATGTCTGACGGTAATTAAAAAAAAGTTTTTTGCGTGGACGGCACTAATAATCATTAGGGATACAAAAATTCCTCTGGAAGCTGGTTTATATACTCTATACTTGGTGTAAGTAATTACCAGGCCTATGTGTTTCCTGCATTTAAAGTGGTTTGATACTCACAATTACAACCCGCATGTTGAAAATACCCCATTGAAATTCCCGCCGTGTACAGTACATGTATACGTATCCCATTGAACCTTATAGATAGAACCTTAACAATAGAAGCGGGCCGGGCGTCATTGTAAGCGCCATTGTACACATCTGGCGTGTCAGTCACCATCGGGAGGAGGGCGTGTATATACTAATAATTCGAAAATCATGTATATCGTATGCCAGGCCTCATTACGAATAACAACAAGCCAAGGTACAGTGCCGACAGTTCATTGGATGGAACGCAAGCAACGCTGACCTCATGAACACTCGCAAGTGCTGATTGGCTAGGCTTGCGTACGACGGTTATTGACGGTCTAAAACGCAAGAACTCTACTACGACGTTTTAAAAGTTGAACCACGACGTTTTGAAGGTTGAACCACGACGTTGCCTGTCCGTTTTAGAACACCATATAGGCCTACATTTAAAACTTTCAAAACGTCGTACTTCAACTTTCAAAACGTCGTGGTTCAACTTTCAAAACGTCGTATGTGCTGACATCGCGGCAGAAATGTGCACATAAATCTGCATATAAATCTGCTGTACGTGAGTGCGACATAGCTGCGCAATGTGCAATGAAAATGTACATGTAGTGCCCATCCGTGCGACCTCGCACAAATTTGCGTACTAAGAAATCTGCGCAGAGCTAAAATAAAAATATGCGACTTTTCAAAAATCTGCGCAGAAAATATTTACCATCACATAAATGTGTGCAGAAATCTACAAAAAAATCTTCCACATCTCAGATATATGCTTAGATATATACGATACCATGTTTGTCATCGTTCAAATTCGCGCAGAATGCGCGAAATCGCAGAATCTGCAATGTGTAATGTCCTTTCAGGGCCACCCTAGTGCCGGATTGTGAAAGCATCCGTTTTGGGAATATGTTCGGTTTGCAAAAAGCATCCGAGTTTACAAAAAGCATTCAAACTAGAAAAGCATCCGAATTAAAAAAGCATCCGAGTTTATAAAAAGCATCCGAACTAGAAAAGCATTCGAATTAAAAAAGCATTCGAGATTACAAAAAGCATCCGAACTAGAAAAGCATTCGAATTAAAAAAGCATCCGAATTAAAAAAGCATCCGAGTTTACAAAAAGCATCCGAATTACGAATTCATCCGAATTAAAAAAGCATCCGAGTTTGCAAAAAGCATCCGAATTAGGAATACATCCGAATTAGGAAAGCATCCGAGTTGTAAAAACACGTCCGATCTTTTTGACACTGATTCTGCTTCATACGCCGTCTGTCTGATTTTGTGTTGTTTCCTTTCAGCCCGCGTTTTGCTGGTGACTGCTATAATGTTGTGTGCTATTTGTATAATAAAAGTAGGCTGCGTGCGTTTGTATACGGTAATCGTTACACGGCACTAATTTTGATGCTGTGATTTGACGATAAATTTCAAAAAAACTATGCATAGCAAGTTTAAAATATTTAAAATAGTCATTATCTTTTCCTCGTCTAGTATTTGTGAAAATCCCAGGGTGGCATCGAACTGGATTTTGAAATTACAGGTCAATTTGCAAGCTGGGTGTGTTGGCTCTGATGTGTCGCTCGACGTTACAATACATTTGAATGGTGCTGGAGTTCCTCGACTTTCGGCGGGAAAACTACACATAGAAACTGTATGAGTTTGACGTAGCATCTTCAGTGGATTCTATCCTCCAAATTGTCCAAAGTTTAGGGTGGCATCATAATCGGTTTAAAATTGAGAGGAATTTTCACGAACAAACCCCGACCAGCAACACGTAAGGCCACATAAAAACAAAATTGTTGAGCGTCCTTTATTTTTAAAAGTTTGTGTAGGGAGAGAGGTTTTTATTTTTCTATTGAGTTTTGTTGACATGTAAAAGTATGAAATAAAGACTGCTTTCTTCTCAAAATGGTTGTATTTCTTCACTCTGACTCGCAGGGAATAAATTTAAGAAAATTGTTTACACATATGGCTTGGGCTTGCATGGATATATTTTAAAGCACATCGATTTGAAAGACTCTTAACTGGTGGTCGAATGGCCGATTGGTTAAGTTCCTTGACTGCGGTATCCATCGCCCGGGTTCGAGTCCCGGTCCCGCCCGAGTCTTTTTTTTATACTAGTTTCAACGCACGCTGTTTGGCAATCGTTTCCTTAAGATAATTAATTTATAGTCTTCAACCACCAACCGAGTTTAGCTCACCGCCTTAACCACAGGACGCGCCGCTGGCCAAAGTGGTGACCAAATACACTATCGGACAATAGATACGGAGCCTTGTGGGTGCAATGTTTTTCTCAAGAACCATTAAATTTTCGCAGATTTTAATGGAAATGCAAGGCTTACCCCTTTTCCCCCTTACAATTGTTCGTTTTTCAAAAACAAAGGGTCAAATAATTTTCGACAATTTTTTATAAAAATGCAAGGTCAACCCCTGGCAACTTTAAATTTCTCCTGAAAGTCAATTTCTGGGGAATTGTAATTAAAATATAAGACTAACCCCTTACAATGTTTTTATTTCTCCAACAAGTCATTTGTTGGCCAATTTTGAAACAAAATGAAAGGTTTTTATTTCTCCAAAAAAGTTAGTTTGGGGGATAATTTAAATTTAAACGCGAGGCTAACCCCTTACAATTCTTTTATTCTAGGCCAGGTAAATTTTCGCAAACAAATCAATTTTGTTGACAATTTTATATAAAATGCGAGGCTAACTCCTTACAATTATTTATTCTCAAGTAAATAACACATAAATTGCCACCCTACTCCTGAGCGTCACGAGTCAATGATGTCTGTCTGATTTTCCGTTGTTTCCTATGAGCGCGTATTTTGTGCAGTGCACCCATATGGGTGCACTAGCCCCATTCAAGCCATATTAAAACAAGTGTAAAAACCCAATCTCGAAATGTTCTACTTCCCCAGCCTGCACGCAGGCATTTTACAAGTGGCATCCCTCAACGTTCCCGCCAATTAGGACCCATTTTCAAACGTAATTTTATCAAGAGCTGATGCTCGGGCCCTGTTTCGCATGTGGAGCCACTGGCCATTGGAGAAAGGAGTGCCCGTTTGTACAGCCAGGTAGAAGCTCCGCCCCCTCTACTGTCAGTTGCATCATCAGCTAGAGACGCCAGAGCAACCTAATCCAGTAGACACCAGGCATCGCAGGGAACATTCACGGAAAGAAGACACATTTAAAGATAAGTGCCTAGAAGTATCAAATTCCACTAGATATGAGTATGAACAAGGAGTCACAGGGAAACTTATTAAAGGTAGACTGAGGAAGCATAGAAAGTTTTGGTTAAAACATTGTTCCAATGAATTTATTTTGGACACAATTACCGTTGGATATAAAATTCCCTTCTATTCCCTGCCCGAGGCTTCGTTCACTCCCAATAACAGATCAGCGTGTACACATTCATTCTTTGTGTCGGAAGCTATAATTCAGCTCTTAAATGAAGGGCGTATTCAAATCACTTGCCAGTATAATTGGTCAAATCATCGCGTTGTCCCCAGCAGTGGGTAACGTAACAAGACTAATGACACGGTCAATGCTAACGAATGTTCAATCCGCACCTTCTTGGCAACATTCTATATTACTCACAGCAGAAACCTTGACAGAATTACAATTCTGGGAGCACAATATTCTTGCCCTCAAACCGGTTCCAATGAGAACCGATTTCACGTACCAACAGGTGGTGTATTCTGACGCAAGTGGAGTAGGTGCAGGAGGGTATATTGTTGATGTTAATGGAGCACTCTCTCATGTTGCTTGGGATGATAAGCAAAAACTACAAAGCTCAACTTGGAGGGAACTTAAAGCAGTACAAATTGTTCTTAATAGCTTTATACCCTTACTGGCTGGTACTTGTGTGAAGTGGTTTACTGATAGTCAGAATGTTGTCCGTATCGTAGAAGTTGGCAGTGGAAAAATTGAGTTACATGAAATGGCATATTCCATTTTCGCCTCGTGCATAGAGCATGGTATCACTTGAATGGGTCCCTCGTTCTCAAAATGACAAAGCAGATAGTTTGAGCAGAATAGTAGATTACGATGACTGGGCTCTTGCAGATCATTTATTCAAGAGATTCGACAGACTATGGGGAGTGCATACTGCAGATAGATTTGCCAACTCGTTTAACAATAAGTTAATACGCTTCAATTTACGATACTGGAACCCTGGTTCAGAAGCAGTAGACTCCTTTACTTGCTGCTGGGCAAACGAGAATAATTGGCTCGTTCCTCCTATTTCTCTTATAGCGAAAACCATCTTGCACCTCAAGGCCAACAAAGCACTTGGCACATTGGTAGTGCCAAACTGGCCTTCTGCGCCCTTTTGGCCTTTGCTTATCGATCCAAATTCTGGCTTATTCATACCACAGGTTACAGATTCTAGGTACTTTCCAGCATCATCAGAATCGTTTATCTTGGGCCAGAGTAATCATCCTCTGTTCAAAGAGAAAACAACATCTTTCAGCATGATCGCATTCCGCCTTTCATTCTTATCCCACTAACTGTCGGAAACGATTCCAATTTGTATATATTCAATGGCAGCAGAGCCACGATAATATAAACATAATACGTCGAGTTAATATGTTAACTGTAGAAAGAGGCTGCAGAGCCATGATAATACTGGAGATATTCATGTATGCCTAACTATCATGGTATATAAGAGGCTGCAGAGCCTTGACAATACTGGAGATATTCATGTATTCCCAACTATCATGGTATAGAAGAGGCTGCAGAGCCTTGATAATACTGCATATATTATTTGTATTGTGGCCAGGGGCCAGGCTGCAGAGCCATGATAATACTGGAGGTATTATTTTGTATTTCAAAGCCAAAAGCAAGGCAGCAGAATCATGTCGATACTATATTTAAACTATTTTTGAATTATTTAGGGCCGTAGAGCCATGCCTGTTGATCTAAAAGAGTATGATTCTTAGAAGTACAAAAGAATATACTTATTTTTTCCCAGATGCCTTGGACAGATTTGTCAGAATCTATCATCGATCCAGTCATGAAGGACCTCTTCAGCAAGCTCCCTGAAGTGGTAATGAAGGACAGAGTGGACTCAACAGTCCTACAGTATTGAAACGGATTTCAAAGATGGAAAGCATGGGCAGTAGCAAGATCACAACCGGTTACAGTTCTTCCAGCCTCGCCACTAGATGTTGCTTTGTACCTTCTCAGCATCATGCAGACAGCAAACACTATCTCTCCAGTAAGTACCGCCTTCTACAGTATTGCATGGGCACACAGGATAGATCTCTTCAGTCCCCTACGGAGCCCCTTTCCATAGAAACAATTCAGCAGCTATGCCGCAAATTCCCTCCAGCTACAACCGGCCTGTATCACCTAAGGACACTTACCATCATCGTTGTGGGGTTTGCTGGATTCTTCAGGTTCAACGAGCTCGTTGAATACTTATGCCAGTTTATTCGTCGAAAAGAGCAAAACGGACAAATATAGAGAAGGTTCATGGGTCATCATAAGTCGTTCAGGGGAAAGTACTTGCCCTGTCTCAATACTAGAGCGTTACATATCACTGTGTCAGATTCCAGACGCTTCAGATGAGTATATTTTTCGCTCCGTCACTAAACATAAAGAAGGTTGGGCGCAAAGAAATGATAAGTCGCCAATTTCTTACACAAGGGCTCGAGAATTATGTCTTGAAATGTTAAAGGAATTGATTTCAGATACTAGCAAGTTTGGTTTAAATAGTTTGCGCTCCGGAGGAGCAACCCTCGCAGCTAGCCGAGGCATCCCAGATAGATTACTCAAGAAACACGGTCGATGGGTGTCAGACTCGGCAAAAGATTCGTATATTAAAGAGGCTATGGCTGAAAGAATCAGAGTATCAAAGTCTTTAGGTCTCTAATTAGATAATGTACACTCCGATTCAATTGTGTAAGTTTATTTTAAATAAGCTCAATATTAAGGACAGAGCGAGTTAAAGAATCATAAATTGTGGTTATATAATTTATTATATTAAGTTTAAAAAAATAAAATATAAATACAAAAAAATACGTTTAGTCTTATTATAGACGTAACAAAGAAGAGTAAGAAAACAGTAATATTATACTATAACGCTTGATACTACATTATAACCAAAAGAGTATTAACTCATATACAATAATAAACGTGTTATTAATTGTCGCAGCCCCGTTCTTTACCGCTGCATTGCCTGTCGGTGGCCAACCCAATGTTGTAAAATTGGTGTGATGTGCAGGTTACTGAGAAATATTATTTCGTTCGGTTGAACCGGGTGAATTAGAACGAAATGTAGTTCTCAAATAGTGTAGCTATCACTCCGCTACGCGGAGGTAACCAGGAGTGAAGGGGCAATATATAAGGAGGTGCTTGGCAAGCACGGGTCATCTGCGCACCGACGGGCTCGACTTACCTTTACCATAATTGTATATTTACATGTATTCCATTATTCGTTAACAATTATAATTTGGGCCATGTTTAGTATAGTAATGTTTTCGACTCTTAATATGACAAATTCGGCAAGCCACAATTCCTTTTCGTATTGTCTGTGCGTCTAGCGGGGTTTTTCCAGAGTATATTCTCGCAAGAGTTTTTACCTCTGGTTTTTTCACTCCGCAGGCGCGCGACTGAATTACAGAAAAGCGCACAATGAGTTTATGGAAGTGTATTTACATGAAAGTACAAGTACAACAAGTCAAAGGTAAAATGCTCTGAGAGCATAATAAAAGGGCCAACGGGTTTCCAGTTAAAGTAAAATGCTGTGCGAGCATTCCAGCTAAAGTAAAATGCTGTCTCAGCACTGCACTCGCGTCAAAAAGGAAGTGGACAAGAGAATGCCAACGGGTTTTACCTCTTACCCCCCCCCCCCCCCCCCCCCCAACAAGCGCAGACCGAGCGAAAGGTCAGCAGGTGTGGGCCACTAGTTCGGTGTGGGCGGGTCGAAACCGTTGCCCTCCCACCTCGCCCCCTCCTCCCATAGCAGCATGGACTCACAATCGGGTAGTCTAAAGCACCGACTCAATGAGCCAATGAGAGAGACACACACGCATTGGAGGGGAAAGCGCTGCACTCTCTGCGAGAGAGAGAAGGCCGCAACGCAAGAGAGTGGGAAGGCGATCACCGGCTATGTAACGCGGTCGGTGGTCACGTAGCTGAATAACTGGCACGAAATGGACGGCGCGTAAACAATAACTCGTGCTCGCGCGATAGTAGGGCTGATGAGCACGAGCTTATAAATAAGCTTATAATGGGCTTATTAACGGATAATCTCGACGCGCGCTGTGGGCCCACGGTGAAGTTCACTTCTTACCCGCTCTGTGCGCGCTGTGTATCAAGTAGTAAGTATGCTGCTGTTGGCGCTCACATGTTTCCGTGCAAAAGTTGTTGAGTATTGAAGCAGCATATATCGAACATTGGTGATAGTACTCTTTATAGCAACGCAAAACCAAAATTGAACTCCATCCAAGCCGTAATGGCTATCTTACGATGACCCACCAGCATTAGTGTATGCAAATAAATGCAGTGATAACGGTACGGTGCTAACCAGTTAACATCTACTGCTCGGTGGGAGGGCAACGGTTTCGACCCGCCCACACCGAACTAGTGGCCCACACCTGCTGACCTTTCGCTCGGTCTGCGCTTGTTGGGGGGGGGGGGGGGGGGGGGGGGGGGGGGGGGGGGGGGGGGGGGGGGGGGGGGGGGGGTAAGAGGTAAAACCCGTTGGCATTCTCTTGTCCACTTCCTTTTTGACGCGAGTGCAGTGCTGAGACAGCATTTTACTTTAGCTGGAATGCTCGCACAGCATTTTACTTTAACTGGAAACCCGTTGGCCCTTTTATTATGCTCTCAGAGCATTTTACCTTTGACTTGTCCACTTCCTTTTATTTAGTAGCTTGTGTTTGAACAGTAAGAAGTTTTTCGCGCGCCGACAGAATGCAGTCACCGTCCGCCGCCATGGCAACAAGCTCACGCAAGCGCGCTTCGAGCGCGTCACGGTTGTCGGCGCGACTGTCGTAAGCGGCAAACTCGGCGTCGACAGCGGCCGACTGCAACTGCCGCAGACGCTCGCGCTGCTCTTTGCGCTTCGGTTGCGCCCGCTTTTGCGGTGGCGGCGCTGCGCTGCTTGGCTGCGCGGATGTGCTGGTGGCGGCGCGCTTGGGCAGATTTTTCACTGCAACGCTCGCGCGCTTCTTTTTGGCTTTCGCCGTACGAGCGCCAGCGACGTGACCGAGCATCGTCATGTCGGCGCCGGGCGACTGTACGATTTGCATGGCAGGCGTTGGGAGCGACGTCTGCTCGACCGTCACGGGCGGCGCCAGCAGCGCTTTTGCGCCCGTTTGCGCCCACCACTGCGCATCCTCTTTGAAGAGGAGCTCGATGATGGTGGCCGGCGACGGCAGCAGCAGCGCTTTGACGCCCGTGTGCGCCCACCACTGCGCATCCTCCTTGAAGAGGCGGGCGATACGCCGCTTGTGCGTGCGCAGTCGGCGCATTTTCTCGTATGCCGCGTAGAGGCGCGCGCAAATGTACTCGGAGGGTAGACTTGACCCAAGTCGGACTTACCATGGAGTTAAGACTACCAATTTGCTTTCGTCAATCCGGCCGAATAGTTATGTGCTTTGTTGGCCTTAGAAAAAAGGCGCCGTCATCTGGTTGTCGTTCCGCTATCGGCATCAACGCGATGTCATCATGTCAGTGCAGTAAATCCGACTTGACGGATCGGCCAATCAAACCCCCCGCGGTGATATGTAGTTATTCATAAATTATTTGCATACGCATCACATGGTTATGCGCGATGTATGCCAAATAAGTCCGCCAATCGGTACGGACTCGCTAGACCGCTAACGGACTATGGAGGAATGGTAGGCAGTACTGTCACTAGATGCCTTTTTCAAATTAAATAACTGCGTCCATACTTCGTTTATTTAGTTAGAGTATGGTATAGTGCAAACTTAACGGCCGGACAATGTACACGATAGCAAGACTATTAAACCGTTTGTACATTTACACATAATGTACACTATGCACATGTGTATGTACATTGTACATCACAATGTCCACGTATGTCCGTCACACAACTGGGTCAAAGTTCATATTATTACAGATATATGCTAATTTATACAATTCTGCAATTTGATTGGCCGCTACCGTTTTCGGCAGATGAGCCCATAGGTTGTGTACAAACGTGTGGCAGATCCGTCAAGTCGGGATTTCTGAACCACACATGAGCATGGGTGGCGCATGAGGGCGCGCTACTGATAAGCGTGGACGTGACGCGAGGCGCACAGTGTGGATGACCATGAGCAATGTTACCACATAATCCCGACTTGAATCAAGTCTACTCGGAGGGCAGCTGGCTGCACTTGCCGGCACACTTCTGTTTGTGCGGCAGTGAGGTGCCCTTGTACTGCGGCGGGCTGTTGCTGCAGAGTGTCAGCTCACTCTCTCGCTTGGTGATGGTGAGCGGCGCCGGCGCATGGAACTTGGGGCGTCGCTTTCGATGCGGAATGCGCGCCATGCGGTCGCGACGCGCGTCCAGCCATATGTGCATGAACTGCGTGTAGATCAAGCAGCTGCACGTGCTGGGCCGGACGCGTGTCGTCGCGTGGCTGCGCGGAGTGACTGCGCCGACGCCGATTGATCTTATGCGCCCTATCGCGCGAGCACGAGTGCGCCCGCGCGCGATGCGCCGCCTGCGTGCCCGGCATGTGCGCTTGTATCTCGTGCGCGTCGCTAGTGTACTGCGACTGGCTGCTGTCGACGAGTGGCAGCTCACTCTCCCGCGCCCCGTAGGGTTTGCGACGCAGTCGGCGACGCGGCGACGCCTTGGGTGGCCGTCGCTTGTCGGCCGCACTGCGCGCCATTATTTTTTTTAGTTTTGTGTTTTGTTTGAGCGAAGGAAACCTGCAAAAAAACACAATGTAAGTTTGCCGATGTGCGAACAAACAGCAAACGGTTGTTGAGTATAGATGCAAGTTGACACCTCGGTACACGTTGTTCCCACACAGAACAGAACCACCCGTTACAGTTAGTCGAGCCACTAACCTACCCGACTCTAAATAAACCAATCAGCCTACTTTGCCGTCAGACCTACGGTGTTGCGTCTTGCCACAGACCTACGTGCTACTAGTATGTATATACTATATAGTACTGTACACCATTACATTGTTCTCCGTATACCCATTAGCTCCTACCCTGTGAGGAGATAGCACTATAGTCAATAGCAGCTGCTACTTCGTTGTTTCTGTCTTAATTGTCTAAATTGGTCACTTTTGAAGCCAAAATACGTTTTAGCTTCGTTATTTCGGGTGTTTTGTTACTTTTTTTAACCCCCCCCCCCCCCTCCTGCGAGTCGGCGTCGTCGTTGTCATCGGCGAACGTCTGCGATTGTGATGATATTGCCCAGCGTAAAGTTGCCGTTGTGCTTCACTACAAAGGGCACACTGTGACTGCTGCAAAAAAGCGAAATAGTTTGACAATTTTCAGCAGGAAATGAAACAAAATTGCGGCAGAAGCAGAATTGACCGAAATTGCCGATAATTTGAAGCGATTCAGACAGCGAAAATTATTACCAGAGCTGAAATTTGTGGTTGTGTGCGCAAGCGTTTTGGCGGCATTTGCGCAGCGCACACTTGCAAACAACGCCGCACAATTGCGCAGTACATGCGCACTGACACTAGCAAATGCTAAAACGCCCGAAACTCACAAAAACGCAAGAAATATCACACATCCTTGCACCGATTTTCACTTAAGAATGCATTCATTCACATATGCTTTTAGTGCCGTTTTCGTCGAACTGAGGAAATTCACATGTCAGATGGTCAGATTCGTATGACAACCCCCTCTGAGACGTCGAAAATCAAAATTCTGTCCCAATAGAACTCACGCCCTTGATCTCCTGATCATTTTCGTTATATGGGTTCTTTTCGATTCCGTGGAGCGATCGCGAGTTATTCCAGTCGGACTGAAGAAGAAAGAAAGAAGAATAAAATTAACGCAAAATCGGTTCACTGGCAAAGTAAGGGTGCCGCGGCGCTGCCACTCCCAGCCGGGCGAACCCGTTGGGTGTGACGCTCCCGCGTCACCCTCACATGTCAGATGGTCAGATTCGTATGACAACCCCCTCTGTCGTCGAACTGAGGAAATTCATTCACATGTCAGTTGCAACCCAGTCTCCTTCTTAAATTGTGTACATATCACAATTGACCAACAATTGTGTGTATATCACAATTTAAGAAACTGTACATGCGCAGTAATGCTGGCAAAACGGAGGTTGGCCCTCAAAGAGTGAATAAACAAGTGTATGATGTTCTTATTAGTTGCAGTAGTTGTTTAAGTTTGGGATTGGAAAAGGAAAAAGTCGGGTTAGGGTACAAGAAAAAAACAATTCATATTACCGCATTAACAGCAATTCTTATTATTGTTAATATTTGACGCAAGTTTAATTGCATTGTATCTCAAGTTTTGTTTTTCTTTCTGTACCCTAACCCGACTTTTCCCTTATTCTACCCCAAAACAAAGTAATGAACTTAAACCAACTAATTCAAGTAATAAGAACATCATACACTTGTTTTCAATACACTTGTTTATTCACTCTTTCAAGACCAACCTCCGTTTTGCCGGTATTACTGCGCATGTACAGTTTCTTAAATTGTGATATACACACAATTGGTCAATTGTGATCAATTGTGATATGTACACAATTTAAGAAGGAGACTGGGTTGGTCAGATGGTCAGATTCGTATGACAACCCCCTCTGTCGTCGAACTGAGGAAATTCATTTTCACATTTGTTTTTTTTTGTCATTGTCAGATGGTCAGATTCGTATGACAACCCCCTCTGAGAAGTCGAAAATCGAAATTCTGTCCCAATAGAACTCATGCCCTTGATCTCCTGATCATTTTCGTTATTGGGTTCTTTTCGATTCCGTGGAGCGATCGCGAGTTATTCCAGTCGGACTGAAGAAAGAAGAATAATAAAATTAACGCAAAATCGGTGCACTGGCAAAGTAAGGGTGCCGCGGCGCTGCCACTCCCAGCCGGGCGAACCCGTTGGGCGTGACGCTCCCGCGTCACCCTAGATGTACGAGTTGATGTGACTCCTGGAAAGAATTATCGAGGATAATGTAATGCATATACTATTGGATGAATTGTTATTCAAATATGGTTGAATAAGTAATTCATAGCAAATATTGTATTATGTAAAATATATTCCATTCAAAAAAGAAAAGAAAGAAAATAAAAAACAGGGTCAGCAACCGCATTGCCTGTCGGTGGCCAACCCAATGTTGTAAAATTGGTGTGATGTGCAGGTTACTGAGAAACACAGTTTCTACTTCTTCCTTTGAGCAGATGTATAGGATAGAGCTATTACTCCAGCTTCCAATCCTATTAAGTCACATCGAGTTGAAACAATACTGACTGGTAGTCGAATGGCCGAGTGGTTAGGCTCCTCGTCTGCGGGGTTCCATCGCATGGGTTCGATTCCCCGTTCTGGCCGACGTCATTTTTTTCCTCAGTTTTAACGCGAGCGATTTCGCAATCTTATCTTTAAAAGAATTAATTGATCGTCTTTAATCACCAACCGGAGTTAGCTCAGCGGCTTAATTCGTCAGGCTGGTACTGTCCGCGGAGTTCAGGTTCGCACCTTAGTATAGGGACGGAGTTCGTTTGCTTGCATAGGCGGCAAGAGCTAGGGCCTCGCTCCGTTTGTCCTCCCTGTACGGTTGTGTGGCCTACGGGTTACATGATCATGGACAGGGAAGGATGTGTGGTGGGCCGGGAAGCCTAGAACCCAAAAGAGTCCTATATGGGAGTCGTTCAATGAGTAAAGTCATGGGTCCGAACCACTGACCTCTATACATGGACAGATCATCCATTGTTTCATTTTGAAGTCGGCATGCAGAGAAGTGCAACATGGCGTCACTGCTGTGAGCCAATGAAATGTCCAGGTGTAGAGTTCAGTTGGTTGGTAAATCCACTGACCTCTACAACTGGACATTTCATTGGCTCACAGCAGTGACGCCATGTTGCACTTCCAGTTCGCGCCGACTTCAAGTGTTAGCACAGCAGAATATGGACAATGATCTGTCCAGGTGTTGAGGTCAGTGGTCCGAACCCCTGAATGCTTGGTCAACACCACATAATTTTTTTTCGTCATTCTACACTGGAGCTATTACTCCAGCTTTCAAACATAAGTCACATCGATTTGAAACAATGTTGACTGGTAGTCGAATGGCCGAGTGGTTAGGCTCCTCGTCTGCGGGTTTCCGTCGCCTGGGTTCGATTTTTTTCCCGCAGTTTTAAAGTCCTATATTGGAGTCGGTCAATGTGTTTAGTCATAGGTCCGTACCCCTGAATTGCTTAGTCAACACTACATTACTTTTTTTTTTCATTTCCCCCTTACCACCAATGCAGACGTACGTTCTATTCTTTTCTTGATTTACTTGAAAAGAGGTCGGGGGGGGGGGGGGGGGGGTTGAGCAATGACAGGTTTACTTAAAAATGTTATTGAAATATTACAACAGTAAAATAATAAGTTAAGCCGCGCCTACAATCGGCGTTAATATTGTAACTATACAATCACGATTTTATTGGTCGGACAAATTGGTCTAATTTTAGTCGGCAGTAATTACAGGAGGCGCGGCTGGCGAAAGTGGTGACCATGGTGAATTTGTTTTACCCAAACAGACAATTTTATTTAATACACAAGGCTAACTCCTCACAATGTTTAAATTTCAAATGAAAAACATATACATTGCCACCCTACTTCCGAGAGTGTCGCGAGGCAGCGCCGTCTGTCTGATTCTACCTCGTTCACGATATTCACCTCGAGACCACGTGAGATAGCGCGGCGTGACCAAGCGAGTTCTGTTTGTGTTGCTGAACCTTGCGACGTTCGGACGTGACTATAATAATCGTCCCTGGCGAAAAAAAATTTGCACGCTATTAGTTATATTAGCGAACTAAATAGCTGGACAACCGGCTGAGCACGGCGAGTTAACCCTGAGCCCGGAGGATGAAGAACTGGTTGCTCTCCTCGCGCCTCAATCTTGTAAGTCTGATAGTCCTGAGGGCTCAGGTTTTTTTGACATGTTGGTAGCCAGGAATGGCGCACAAAAACGGGTAGTACAGTCAGTACGAAAGGAAGTTTCCTCAAAAGAAAAAACGAGGCTATGGTGAGGACATTGACGAGTCACAGTTGGATAATTCCGATAGTGTATTAACGTGTTCTCCGGACATAATGGCCTTAGGCCAAATTATGAAAAACACAGTGGAGTCGGTGCAGGTGAACATTACTAAGCAACTCCAAGGATTGACCCATATCATGTCCATGTCTAATGACCATGCTAATAGCGAATTAGCTCACAAAGGCGAGTCGCTGGGACTAACAAATAAGCGACAAAAACTGGATAGCCATTATGACCACGAGTCTAGTGTGGCAAGATTACTTGAGGAAACAAACCCTGATATACCCTGCACAACTGCTGAAACAACAGATAATTCTGAACCTAATTTTGAACTACTGACGCATATTGCCCATAATTTTCAGATAGACTAACAAACCTCGGATGCTGTACATGTGCAGTTAGCATCCATAGCTAATGATATAATGCGGGACAAATTGTCCGAAGACAAATTAAAAGAAATGTATAAAAACTACAACAGACCAAAGAACTGTGAAAAGGTAGTTCCCACAAAAGTGAACAAACTCATTTGGGACAATATGTTGAGCAGTACCCGCTCCCAGGATGTGAAATTTCAAAAAATTCAAACATCCATCATTAAGTCAGTTGTGCCCGTGCTTCATCTTTCGGAGCAATTGCTTCAAGCATCCAAAAATAAGGAGCTTGACAAGCTTGACATAAAACCATTGCTGCGTAATGCAACAGATGCGATCGCACTCATGGCTAATGCCAATTATCAGTTGAATATGCGACGCCGGGAATTTATCAAGCATGATATTAATCCTAACTTTAAACATCTTTGTGATACCACTGTTCAGTTTACCGAACAACTGTTTGGGGATGACCTACCCAAACAAGTCAAAGATATGTCGGAAGTGAACAAGGTTGGTTTGAAGTTGGCAGTCAGTTCCCGTGGGGGACATGCTAGAGGGCGGTCAGGGTACAGGTCGTATGCCAGAAGTGGCCACCACCACCAGTACCGGTGCACAAGAGGCGCTGCAGGCCCTGTTTTTTTGCACTCCCGCCCGTACAACTACAGCCGCCCATACAGCGGCAAACAACCGAACAAGAACAAGTAATACAAGGGGTAAGCCAACTTTAAAATCCAAGCCCAATAGAGGCCATTGTAGGAGGGCGTTTAAAGGACTTTGTTTCCTCTTGGACGAATATTACCTCTGATAGGCAAATTCTTGATACAGTTCAAAATTGCCATATTAAATTTGAGCAAGGGTGTAGCCCCCTTCAAATATGCCCTCCAACAGAGATTAATTTTCATGAGACGGAGAAAATAATTCTTGATTTGGAAGTAGACAAGCTCTCTAAAAAGGGTATTATAAAACGCTCTAGCTTTGAAAAGGGACAGTTTGTCTCTACAATTTTTCCGAGACTTAAAAAAGTTTAATAAATCAGTTGCTTATCATCATTTCAAGATGGACACTCTAGTCTCTGCGGTGCGACTAATGAAACGCGACTGTTATATGGCTTCCATTGACTTAAGAGATGCCTACTATTCAGTGCCAATTACCTCAGAACACCAAAAATTCACTTGCTTAAATGGTCTAGCGTCAGCTCATAGAATTTTTACAAAATTGATAAAGCCAGTTTATTCAACACTAAGAAAAAGGGGCTTTTTATCCGTTGGTTACATTGATGACTCCTACTAACAAGGAGATACAAAACTAGAATGCGCTGAAAATGTTAGGCATTCAACTGCATTGTTCACAGAGCTGGGGTTCCGAGTCCACTCTGAAAAATCTGTGTTCGAACCTACACAACAATTAACATTCTTGGGATTTATCCTGAATTCTAATAATATGACTGTTCAACCAACAATTGGCAAAGTTGAAAAGGTTCATGCCCAGATTATATCTCTGTTGAGCAAAGACCTGGGGCCGGTTGCACCAACGGTCTTAAGTGCTGTACTAAAGTTACGAACGAAAATGGGTTGCACCATCGATGTCTTACGACATGTACTAACATCCTTGCCGTACGCATTCTGACTTACGTGTGGTGTAAGACAACTTTCGTGCAACCGAAAGACATTACGACACAACTGTTGCACCATCACAACTTACGCATTAGTAGGACATGGATTTACGACATAAAATTACGTCTAGTGGGGAGGTGACTTAAATAGTTAGGGTAGCCACACGCGGCAATATGTTCAGGTTGAAGTACAATGCCGTTTATAATTCTGTTAAGGAAAAGATTGAAAACAATACTTCTGCATGTTTTATCACCATTTGGTTGTGAAAAAAATAATTATAAAAAAATATTTAGTTTCACATTAGAAGAGTTTTTGTTAAATAACACGAATAATTAGATAACACGAATTTCGTGTAAAAAACGGCTAAGCAATAAGTTATCAAGAAATCCTTCATAAAATCAGTAGCTGAGGGAAAAGAAGAACCAGACAGAAATTGTAAAAGACGTTTTCCCAGACTGCACGTGGGATTAACTGTTTAGATTTCGTTCAAATGCTTTAATTGTTTCTACTAAAAAACAACAATTATAGCAATGAGTACAAACTGAACAACAAAACAAAAACAGGGTCTAACAAAGTGAAATGGTTAAATCTACAAATTGGCGAGTCAAAAAGAAGGTAATTCTGGTTTTTTTAAATGAGTGAGAGAGAACATGCTCTTTATTGACATGCTTGATTGGTGTATCAACATTAATTACTTTTTTAAGAAAAATGTATCTGGGTCGATTTCTTTAACTGTTATTTCTGTTCATGGTTGAAATAGGAAAATCGTTCAGCCCTCAATAAGTCTACAATTTGGTTTCAATCCCTTCATGATTTGGATCATCATCGATGTCAGGCCACTCGTTGTCGTCGGGATGCTCATCCATTAGCTCTGCATACATCTGCCCATCTTCGTGTTCAAGAGGCAAATGTCTGGCGAAGTTGTGAAGCATAGCCATTTCAACTATTACCTGGCATACCTTTTCAATAGGCTGCAGTCTTAGATGTCGAAGACATGCCCACCTACGTTTTCATACTCCAATGCATCTTTCGACACTGCTCCTTGCAATTTCCTTCGCAATTGGAAATGTTCAGGAAGGAACACGAGGCAACTATATGGAATTACTCACTTTTCAGAAAAAAAGTCCAAGATGCAAAGCTTCGTTATATGAATTTAAAGATCAATAAATTGAAGAATGACGGTAACTATAGCAAAGGAAACTGGGAATACAACCATTTTGATTATGATGAAATGAATTGGTGACATATATGCATTTGTAAACAATTACTAATTATCTGAATAAAACATAAGTGATTGCAAACATGCTGTGCACAGCTTCTATCTAATTTCGGGATTGTAACCAGCGTCGCTCCCAATGCAGTTATAATTAGACAATAGGCCATGTCCTACGACGTGTCGTAAGATATGCATTTTAGGACAAGCCTATAAGCTTTTCGGTGCAACCGCAGTTACGACATGTCTTAGGGTGGTCCTAAATTTCTTATCTTACGACAAGTATGTAGGACATGTTTGGTGCAACCGGCCCCAGGTCTGCCTAAGGTTATTCTGAAGCCTTATTTGACTGACGCAAGTCTATGTGTAGTTAAGACTCTAGAAGAGTACTTAAGTCTAACAAGACCTCTAAGAGGAGAGGAAACTCAGTTGTTTATTTCTTACGCTAAACCTCATAAAAAGGTTACAAAAGAAACCATAAGTAAATGGATCAAACATGTTTTGTCAGAATCTGATATTGACGTGTCAGTGTTTAAACCACACAGTACAAGATCAGCTGCAGTGTCTGCAGCAAAAAGGGCGAATGTTAGTGAAAAACTGCAGGCTGGAGCTCAGAAACCACCTTTGCTATGCACTACGACAAACCTATTGTCACCCCAGTCAATGACGCATTTGCCCGGGGAGTACTTCACTTGTAGTGAATTCTTGCATACAACTATATTTTCAAGAAGTTTATTTTATTTATGTCCAAGAAGCAGTTTTTATTTTCAGAAACATTAGTTTTGGAATAACGCTTTAATAAGCTTATCAGATTGTGGAGTCGAGTGGTGTAACAAAAGGAAACTATAACAAGCAGGTGAATTGAATATAATTTTGTAGCAAGAATGCTCAACTGTTTATTGTAACGTTGTTTGCGTGAATACACGCTTTTTCTGTGGCTCATACATTATCCTGCTTTAAAGTCTCACGTGGTCTCGAGGTGAATATCGTGAACGAGGTAGAATCCTAAAATTAAACGAGATGAAATCGAAGTTTGATTGGGATTCTATCGAGTGAACGATAGAACCGAGGGATCACGTGCCCTCCACAAAATTCATACTTTGCATTTAAATGTTCCCACCCTGTTGGGGAGATAATGTATTCGCCGTTAAAATATGAACTCGCTTGGTCACGCCGCGCTATCTCACGTGATCCCTCGGTTCTATCGTTCACTCGATAGAATCCCAATCAAACTTCGATTTCATCTCGTTTAATTTTATGATTTTCTGTTGTTTCCTTTCAGCCCGCGTTTTGCTGGTGACTGCAATTTAAATGTGCCAATATATGGCACATTTCAATTAGACAATTCCAGGGGTTAAGATCGGGCAAGGCATGGTGGGAAAACATGGCGCAGCAAGATCGTAGCCATGGTAACGAGGTTGGGTTAACACCACTGACCTCTACACCTGGACGGACCATTGTCCATATTCTGCTGTGCTAACACTTGAAGTCAGCGCGAACTGGAAGTGCAACATGGCGGACCCGAGACGTCACTGCTGTGAGCCAATGAAATGTCCAGGTGTGGAGGTCAGCGGATTTATTCTGTACATTTTGTATTTATAAACATTACGTAATACGTATCGTACCAACGCCTGGACATTTCATTGGCTCACAGAGTCACGTCGTGGGTCCGCCATGTTGCACTTCTCCGCATGCCGACTTCAAAATGAAACAATGATGATCTGTCCATGTATAGAGGTCAGTGGTTAACACTGACAGTATCTTATTATGCGCCCTCACTCGCCGCAGTGCAAATAGGACTACAAGATCTATGGCGACTGTGAGTCATCTTGGTTTGATCATGGATAAATTATTTCTCCATAGTTTGATCATCGTTCATTTTCAGACAGTTTTTTGTTGATCACATGTTGATGTCTTTCAAGCAGTCCTGAAGCTGAGCAACCCCTGATGACCTTTCATCTTGTTTAAGAATGATGTAAAGTTGGGTGTCGTCAGCATCATATTTGATATTCCATGGTAAGTAATGACATCCTCTAGTGGTGATGAACGGGTAAAGCGGGCTAACAACCGATCCCTGTGGTACTGATTGTGTATTGCATGCAACACATTATGGGATAGGTATGGTGGCCCTAGAGGGACACGCATATCGTGAATATTGACGTCAATATTCGCGACAATTTTCACGACTTTTCCCAAAGTCGCGAATATTGACGTCAATATTGACGTCAAATTTCACGATTTCCCCCAAAGTCACGAATATTGACGTCAAATTAGACGTCAAATTTCAACACCTTTTGCCGAAAGTCATGAATATTGACGTCAATATTCGCGACCAAATTCACGACTTGCCCCGAAAGTCCCGAATATTGACGTCAATATTGACGACAAATTTCACGACTTGCCCCCAAAGTCGTGACTATTGACGTCAATATGGACGTCAAATTTCGCGACTTGCCTCCAAAGTCTCGAATATTGACGTCAAATTTGCCGTCAGATTTCACGACCGGACATACATTTTGACGCGAATTTTTTTCCCAGCAAGCTAGATTTTGGCTAGTCTTGCTCCAAAACCGAGTTTTTAATTTGTTCCGGGGCGCGCCGTCCGTCTATGCAGTTCATCAATCACCAATACCAGGGGCGGATCCAGGAATTTCGGTTAGAGGGGGCGCCAAAAATTGTCAACATAATATATTAGGAGAAGATATGGGAGCGCAGGAGGCGCGAAACCCCAACGCCGGGGGGGGGGGGGGGGGGGGGGGGGGGGGGAGGGGGGGGGGGGGGGGGGAGGGGGGGGGGGGGGTGCGCTGAGGTGCCCCAGATACTGAACGGTTTATTTGCTTTAAACGCACGTCTCTGGTGTACCCTGGGAGCAAAAATATATAATGCCAGACATAATCTCGGATACAATTTATTTTAGAAAACTACTGCAGGAATTCCGGTTAAGCCTAGGTCACACCGGACAAGGACCCAACAAGGACCACCCAGGACCACCCCGGACAACCCCGGACCACAGTTTTATCAGTCCGGGGTGGTCCGGAGCGAAAAAGCGACCGACGACCGTCAAAACTCCTTCACGCCGGACCCAACAAGGAAGCACTACGGACGAACAAGGAGTCAACAAGGATGAGCACGGATCAACAAGGAGGTGACACGGACCAAGCACGGACCGCACACGGTGTCTACACGGATGACCCCGGACCGGCACGGACCAGCACGGAAGAGACACGGACTATGCCGGATCACCCCGGACCGCCCCGGACTCAACAAGGACTGCCACGGATGCTACACGGATGCTACACGGACCGCCCCGGACCACCCCGGACCACAGCATTTTCCCTATAAAAACATGAACCTTGTATGGTCCTTGTTCGTCCGGGGTCATCCGTAGCCTTGCCGTGTCCGAATAAACCATCCCGGATGCCCAAGGATGAACAAGGAGGCACTAAGGATGAACACGGAGCCAACAAGGACCCAACAAGGACCGCCCCGGACTACCCCGGACCAAGCCATCGCCCCGGATCACCCCGGATGTTTTAAACATTTTAAAACGTCCGGGGCCGACTCCCGGACCGCCAAGGATCATCCCGGACCATCCCGGACCGCCCCGGACGAACAAGGACCCAACAAGGATCGGACCCCAGACTGCCCCGGACCACGTCCGGGGTGGTCCGGGATGGTCCGGGAGTCCGGTGTGACTGGGGCTTTACTTGGTGTAGCACTATGATTAGCATTCTTGATGCTTGTATGGTAAAGGCTTCTGGTTTTGTGTCAGTTTTGATCTCGTTAGAGGATTATTGATCATTTAAAAATGGAATTTCGAACCAACTTTCATTTTTCAACCAGATCAAAACTGACTCGAAGTATCAGAAGCCTTGGCCACACAACAAGCATGGGTAAAATGTGATGCTAATCTAGTGCAAATTAATGAAAGTGTAATATTTTTAAAGTTTGCCCATCAGTAAGATAAGGATGTCACAGTCTTTGCAGATTTTATCAATTTTAGAAGCCTTGACCTGGCACCGATAATGCCCCAAGGTTAATCACTTGACACTAGGCAAGTTCACAGGAAAAAATGATATGAACTTAACTGGGTAAGTTGAGGAAAGCCGTATGTGGGCCTATTTGTTTTTTATGTGTCACTGGCTCCTGGAAGTTTGAAAGGCACGCCGTGGTCTGCCTTGTAGCGTGTATCCAAAAAGTAAAATAAGTAGTTCCTTTATTCCAGTATTCGAATAACTTCAGAACAGAAAAACGAAAAAGCGAGTAAAGTTATATCAGCGAGCCAAAAATCCTCCAGTCCTCAAGGCAGCAACTGGTAAATCCGTATGAGAACATGGCCAATTAAACCGTAAATCAATTATCCGTCTTCACACAGTAGCTATCCACGACCGAAGGATCCTCGTGGGAAATTTACCCACGCAGAACGACAAAACACAATGTAACTACACATCTGCCGACCGGAAATGTTTCTTCATCATCAAAGAGATGTTTGTTTTCGCCGCACAACATTCAAAGCGCGTTGCCGCTCTAAAGGCTGGCTCACACTATGACGAATAGGGGGGTACGGCAAGCTACGGTAAGCTGCGAATTTCAATTTTGAATTTTCCGCCACTCATCGTGTGTTGCCGTCAGTTGTCGCTGACAAATCCGCTAGCGACCGCAGACGACCGAAATCATCAGTCGCGTCCGTCGGCAAATTTTGAGCTTGTTGGAAATTTTGTGGCGGCAAAATATTCGTTGTGATTCCGTTCAGATTTCGTTAGAGACCGCAACCCTCATTTCCTTGACGTTTCCATGCCGTGCGATTCCGTCTCTAGTCGTTTTAAGGTCGTCACAATTTCGTTGGTAGTCGTTGTCAACGACCATTGACGGCAAAACAACGGCAAGTGACGTCACATCTCGAACCCTGACGACACATTGCGGCAAGTAACGAAATTGTAACGACCTTGGTGCGACGATGGATTGCGAATTTTGGCCGGAGGGTGACGGGTGATGACTGTTGATGGCGGGTCGTTTGCGAGTACCTGCGGCATTGCAACGGTGGCCTGCGATGGGTTACGATTTTGCAACGATGGTCCACGATTTTAAACTTTAAGTGCGATTTTGTTCACGTTTTGTGACGCCAGAACGTTGTGAAGAATGGGAACGCCAAACTCGACTATACGACCCGCACACACACACACAAGTGGGTAAATGCCGTCAATAGGGGACGGGGCATTGTCCGACCGTCTTCCCTCTTTTGTTTGTACTCTAACGTTTTCGGATGATCGCCATAGGATTTGCACACGAGTCTGAATCGGGGACCTTTGCGGAATAGGGGACCCCATTGTTCCCTTTGTCATACGTCCCCTATTTCAATCAAAAACAAACGCACACACACAGGCTTTGATATCGACCGCAACCCACCGTCAGCCACCGTTCCTTGCCGCCAGCCAATCCGCTGCTAGCCGTCTGACCTCGTTCCTTGTTGCCGGGCTCCGTCGAGACATCGTCACTCGCCGCCCAGACAACGTCCGAGTTTGGTCGCTAGCCTCCGTTCCCTGCCGCAGCCATTCGTCCCTTGCCGTCGTGTTGTCGCTGGAGGTCGTTCCCAACCATCAGCGAATCTTGGTTTTCCCCTTTTGCCGTCGCTTTGCCGCCAACATTTTTTGATTTTCACGTTCGTCGCCCTTCGTTGGGTCTTTGCCGCTACTATGTGAGCCAGCCTTAACGTGGGGAAATCGCCACAATGTCGTCGCAAATCATTATAGCCCTGGACAGCGCACTCGGTCCGTAACTAATAGTAGAGTTTGCCGTGCCTAGATATACGCGATCGCTTTTGAGGAGCTAAAAACAATACAAACGGTTCACCATACAAACCATCCGCATCGCGGTGCTTCTTTTGATTGTGGGACTGATGGGGCTTGTGTCAACATTAACTCAACGGCTCAGGCCGGCAAAAAAAACCAAACAAACCAACATTTTTTTAAAATCTTCTCAAGATTTTGTTAGGGTGGGCGCGCGCCGGGTGCGCCCCCCCCCCCCTGGATCCGCGCCTGAATACTCGTAAAACGGGCTTTTGAGGGCGCCCTCGATTGTCACGAAAGATCAGTGGATTTGTTTTAATGGTACTATATACTGTTGGTAATTGCTTGAATTGTCATGAATGAGTGATTCCACCGATGAGTGATTCCATGACGTCACTCCAGAGATTACGTGGATAGCGCTTACCAGCCAGCAGTCAGATCATTGTGCGAGTCAGCCAGCTAGAGAACGGACGTGTACATAGGCCAATGCCTGTGTACATTACTTCAATTACATGCAATAATAACTGATTAGACATTTCGTATAACTATGACTGAAGCCTACGTCGAGATAGTGTGTTGGAATTAGAGGACCTGTCGGATTTGTCGACACATTTAACGCCTTCACGGTCTATAATATCCCCATCGCATATGGCCTGGGAGAAATCTCCCAAACAGCATTTATATAGAAGGCACCTATAGCTCAATAGCTATGTCTGGTTCTCCAAAATTGGAGGTCCATGTTCCCCTCAAGAAGGAGGGAGACAGAACGCCAAGCAAGCAAGCAAGGTAAAAATGCAAAAGCATACCTATATACTGGCATGTTTACTCAAGTAGGCAAAACTGCCTCCGTAAAGTCGCCATTACAGAGCGTAGCCCAAGACCTGCCATATTGTCCCCACCCACTCAGCCGTGGCAAGAGATCAACGAGACTCTCGAGCAAACAATGCAAGCAGGGTTTGCGGATTTAAACCAGCGCATTACTGAATGCCACACTGTTAAAAAAAATATATGTTAATTAACAGTAGGCCTACATTCTATTGTCAATTGGCATTACAGAAGTTACTGTTTTTTAACAGCACATTCTCTGTTGTTTTTATCTCTGTTTATTAACAGAGATTCTACTGTACACCTACAGGGATTCCCCTGTTTTACAACAGCGATTAACCCGTTGTGGTTTTGTCCACAAACAAACGCTCCTGTTGAAGTACAGTTTTCTGTTGTTATGCGTATTGCGGCAATTTACATCGATAAATGAAGTGGGAATGGGAACCAGACCTATAGAAGTAACTAGTAATTATCACACATTACACAATACTATTACTACACGTATACCAATAGATAGTACAAATGCTACGGTTACCTACTAAACACTTTAACCATTGTCGTGAGTTACTTTTATATTCAGCTTTTCCCGCAATGATGAAGTCACGCTTTCAAATGAATAATTTCAACATTTCAATGCGGAAGGAGATGGGATGCGATTCTTCAGCTTTATTTGAAAAAAATCACAATTTTATCAGCTTTAATAATTACACAAAGTGGTCAAAAAAGTGTGTTTTGTGGTAAAACGACACAGTTTAACATGACTTTTGTGAACACTAATTTCCTCACTTCTGATTGGTCAGTTGCTGCGTAATGAGATTCATGTAGGAGAACAGTAGATTCTCTGTAAATAAATACTTGTATGTATACTTGCTGTATATTTACAGCAAAATGTGTTGTTATGAAACAGTGATGTTGTTGTGTCTTAAAGATGGACTACAACGAAAACTCACACATTAAATTTATTATCGGACCTTGTTTATGTTGTGTTCAGGTAACACTTTATTGTTACGGTCATGTTTTTCTCTAAATAATTTTGTTGCAATTTGACTTACAAAATTAGACCTCGATTCTTCGATTTTGAAATTTCCCGCCCTGTACTGGTTCCCGGCAAAGATCCACTGAAAACCACAATGAAATCCACGATATAGTACCAGCGGACTTGTAAACCAGCGAAAAGTGATGACGTACTACCCATGAAAACGCATACATGGTGGCCCTGAAGGGACTCCGCAGATCGCGAATATCGACGTCAAATTTGACGTCAATATTCACGACTTTCCAAAAAAGTCGCGAATATTGACGTCAAATTTGACGTCGATATACACGACTTTCCCCAAAAGTCGCGAATATTAATTGACGTCAAATTTGACGTCAATATTCGCGATCTGCGGAGTCCCTTCAGGGCCACCATATGTATGCGTTTTCATGGGTAGTACGTCACACACAAAGTATGAATTATTCATGAGTTAAGGGCTTTTGCTGAAACTGAGTTTTTCTGGGTCGTAGAACGCCGATCAATTTTGTTGTTTTTTGCATGAAGGAACAAGATTTATCGAATACTAATGATATATTAGTAATCATTATACATTTCTCGAACAAAAAACAGCAACACAGCCTTTATCATTATTCCGTTGTAGTCCATCTTTAACAGAGACGGAAGGGAATGTTTGTTCAAAACATGATGTTTCTTGTTCCAGTATAAAACTTTAATTTAACAGCGAACATTCTGTAACCAAACAGAGAAATTCAGAAAAATGTAGGCCTACATAGACAGTACTAGTTTTGTTTCTATGCAAAGAAATCCCAAAACAGATATCTACTGTTATATTTTGACATTTTCAACAGAAAAACAACTGTGAAGGTACACAATTTTTAACAGTGCACGAACACAATGTGCGATTCAAAACGTGGCCATTCAAGCACCAATGTGCCTGATCCACGCGCAAAACGACTGAAATCAGTCGTGTATGTACCCGATACAGAAACTGACACTGACACGGAACTCAAACGCCTTCTTTCGGAAGGTGAGATAAGTTCAGCAGATGACGAAATTTTTGGGGAAATTCAACAAGAATATGAAGCAGAAGATAAAGTTGGTCCTAAAATTAGAGACAAACTTGCTTCATTGACGGATAAAATTCTTACGACCAAGTTGTCAAATGAAAAATTATCTGATAAACAAAAGCTATACTGCAGGCCACAAAACAGCGAAAAGCTGATCAAAACCAAGGTGAACCCAGAGATATGGGCACTATTGAAATCAGGGACACGTTCCCGTGATCTCAAGTTCATTCGAGTTCAACAATTGATTATTTCGGCATTCGTGCCTTTGCTTCAGTTAACAGAACACACCAAGGATGAGGTGAAATTGGCAATGGATACAATGACATTAATGGCTAATGCCAACATTGAACTAAATCTGAGGCGAAGAGAACTGATGCGTTCAGACTTAAACGCACAGTATCAACGCCTGTGTGCACCGTCAGTTCCAATTACAAAACTCTTGTTTGGGGATGACTTAACAAAAGAAGTGCAGGACATAAACACGACAAATAAGTCGGAAACAAAATCAGACGCTACGGAAACGTGCGAAATGCTGATTATCGTGATAAAGACTTTGGATACCGGCATTACTTTGGTCAGGTAGCAAAAAGGTACAGTGGTTCCCCCCTTATCGGAGAGGCAACCCGCCAAGAGCGAACAGCCGGGGACGAGCGTACAGACGGGGCCACAGCACCCGCCCGTAGATGGTTCAACTGTACAGTCAAACTGCAGTGAGGTGAGCAAAACGTTGGGAAACGGAGCTCAAACAAGGCCATTTATTGCGGGTGTAATTATACATTATCTAACTACGTGGAAACAACTCACTTCTGACCAAACAGTTTTCAATATTGTGCAAGGACTCCATATTGAGTTCGAAACCACTCCACGACAATTATTTACCCCAATGCAGTATGCAATGACCATGCCACAACAAACGATTGTTGAACAAGAAATTGATCAATTATTGACAAAAGGGGTTATTGAAAAAATAACCCATAAGAACAAGATAAGAATGGAGAATTTATATCAAATATATTTTTGCGTCCAAAGAAAGACGGTTCATACAGAATGATACTGAATTTAAAGGCTTTAAATAAGCATGTAAAATACCATCATTTTAAGATGGAAACTTTGCAGTCGGCTATACAGTTATTGAACAGAGACTGCTATGCATCTATTGATCTTCGTGATGCTTATATCATAGAGAAAGGACCACAGAAGGAGTTTGAACTTACCGGGCTTCAAAGCGCCTCACGTTCGTCGCCGCGCTGATAAAGATCTGCGGTTTTACGATCGCAATTAGGCTAGTGTAAACATTGTCGGTCACTCAGCGAGTGCTGCACTCTGACCTCAGGACGACGAGATTTAATTCTTCAGATTACAATAAGTTATCTAATTATTGTTGATTGATCAAACAAAATTATTGCAAGACTTTGAAATTGAGCATTTAACAACAGTCCATGTGTATCAAAAATGTTATTTTGTAATCCATCAAGGGATCAAATTAAACGTAACTTTTTGTTCCATCAATAGATTGTCCTTTAACATGTTTAAGTTAACAATACTATAGTAAATACGTTACAATTTTAATTTTAATTAAAATTTCCATACCTCTTGGAAATCGCAACAAATTATACTATTTTCGACATGGACAAAATCATTTCAAAGTTGCTTTGTATACAGTAGGAATGGTCATGCTGATTTGTGCCTTGTTTACAAAAAAAATCGTTAAAACTTAAAATATTCTCGATTTTCAAGTTTTTTGTTTACAGTTGGGTAACACTGGGGAACGTAATGGCATACATCACAAGAAAGCCCATTTCATGACAAAGAACATGCACTATTTCGTTAGCATGCAGGGTCATGCATTTTCATGAAAATGTCATATTTAATAACCTATCCCCTAGGATTGATTTTTTTCATAAATGGACCATTATTTACTGAAAACTTGGCCGATTTTCGCCGAACAAACGTTGAAATATACTGCTTCGAATATAGAAACTGCACATCGGTACTTCACGTGGTATGAGTCACCAATAAACACTGTGCATGCGTTAAAGCTTCGCTTGTTCACATTGTTTTCTCTCCAGAAAGTGGGAAATCGCTGCAGTGAAGTGACGTCAGCGTTGAGTTTTTCACCGTACAACGCATAGGAGGTTACCGATTACCAGCTAAAATGTCGGCGACGAACGTATCGCGTCAAAGGAGGCTTGCGGTCAGTGGTCCAGCTTGCGGTCGTAGTGCTTTAGCAATGGGCATACCAGGGGGTCTGATAACAGTAATTGTCTTAGATTTTATCGCCCGGGAAGTTCAAACTCCTTCTGTGGTCCTTTCTCTATGCTTATATTACTCTGTGCCAATTGCATACGAACACAGGAAATATCTTAAATTCCAACGGGGAGACTATGTCTATCAATTCACATGCCTCCCTAATGGGCTTGCTTCAGCTTCACGTGTATTCACCAAGGTCATGAAACCTATATTTTCTGCCCTCAGAGGCAAGGGATTACAATCAGTTTCATATATTGATGATTCGTTGTTGTATGCTGAATCATACGTGGAATGTTGCAGAAATGTGAAAGCTACAATACAGTTAATGAACCAAACTGGGTTTATGGTTAATGACCAGAAATCAGTCGTTAATCCGACACAAACAATAACCTACCTGGGATTCGTGCTTAGTTCACGCAATATGACGGTTGCTTTGACAACCGAAAAAAATGAAAAGCTGAAAAAGGTTTATCAACATTAGCGAAAAAGAAAGCGCTAATACGAGAAGTGGCTCAAATTATAGGAATAATGATATCAAGCTTTCCGGGTCTAATGTTTGGCCAATTATTTTATCGATATGTCGAAAAACACAAGATACAGTCATTGCAAATAAGTGACGGTAATTATATTACTCAAATGAGTTTTTCACCAGAGGCATTAAATGACCTCACCTGGTGGACTGTAAACATTGAGTCCATTGAAGCCATAAGAAAGTTGCATGTAATAAATTCAAATCCACAGATTATAATTGCATCAGATGCTTCCAACATAGGATAGGGTGTTGTTTGTAATAGAATGAGAACTGGGGGTCATTGGACACCTCAAGAATCTAAATCTCACATTAATATTTTGGAAATTCTTGCTGCTTTTTTTGCATTAAAATCCTTTTGCAAAGAAAGGCAAACTTGATCATGTACGATTGTTAATTGACAACACCACAGCTGTTATTTATATTAATAACATGGGTGGAATTCACTCAACAAGCTGTAACAAAGTAACCCGGCAAATGTGGCTGTGGGCTATAGACCATAACATTTGGCTCAGTGCAGCACATATTCCAGGAAGGAAAAATGTACTAGCCGATATTGAATCCAGGAATATTAATATTGATGGAGAATTGATGCTAAAGCCGCATATCTTTGAGCAAATAAGTATAAAACTATTCAAGCCCAAAATTGATTTGTTTGCGTCCAGATTAAATTACCAGATCAAACCTTATGTCTCATGGAGACACGACCCAGGAGCGATTGCCATAGACGCCTTTACGCTTCCATGGAAAACTTATCGTTTTTACGCTTTTCCTCCTTTTAGCTTAATTGGCCGAGTACTTCGGAAATCATGGACGACAAAGCAGAAGGAGTACTGGTAGTTCCGAGTTGGACAACCCAATACTGGTTCCCAAAGCTGATGCACATGCTTGTTGTAGAGCCAATACAAATACCATCCACCATGGTACCTCTATGGTTGCCACAGGACGAAGGCGCTGTGCATCCACTCCATCCCAAGCTATCCCTACTAGCATGCCATTTATCAGGGAACGTCTCCAGAGTACGGACATTTCCAGTCTGGCCATGGATATAATTATCTCTTCGTGGAGGAGCGAGACCCAAAAACAGTATACCTCTTATTTACTAAGATGGGACTCATTTTGCCACCAGAACCATGTAAACCCAACAAAACCCACTATTGGGAATGTTTTAGATTTCTTAACAGAACTTTTCGATACTGGCCTAAGTTACAGCTCAATAAACACTGCCAGATCAGCAATCTCAGCCATTGCTTTGCCCATAGATGGCACTTCAGTAGGTAGTCACACACTTACCTCTCGATTTATGTAAGGTGTTTTTACCAAGAGACCGACTTTTCCTCGTTACAAGTCAATCTGGAATGTCACTGTTCTGTTAAATTATTGGAATTCACTGCAGGGAAACGATGTACTTACTTTAAAATTACTCAGTAAGAAACTTGTCACTCTGTTAGCCTTCTTAACAGCACAACGAATTCAAATGCTGCATTCTTTACGTCTAGAAAATGTACTTTTATCCGACACAGAGTGTCGTTTAACGATAAAAAAGTTTGTTAAAACAAACTCGACCAGGGACCTTATTCACGAAGCATCCGCTATTACCGGGTCCATAACAGCCTTTGCGGATGGCCTAACGAATACGTTAGAATTGCGCTACGCCGTATTCACGAAAGGTTCCGTTAAGTATCGGTAAAATTGCGGAGCTCTGCTAATAATGGGGGTGTCGTTCAACGAGCTATACGGGTGAATGAAGCGCCTGCGTGATTATGTAACAATTCATAAGAGGGTAAAATAGAAATGTAGTCGAATTGTTATGAATCCAAAATACATATGGTAGCTGATTGCGGCCTATCTTTCAAATTCTTGGCGAAAAAAAGATGAATTTCCACATTGCACTGGTTATTTTCTCAAACTAAGGAACGATTTCGTGAACTTCTTCTGTGAAAGGCATCATACCAACTTTTTTTTTTTAGTAAAAAAACATGTGAAATTAAGAAGTTGACTTAAATCACCAAAAACCTAATCTGATGATAAACAGCATTTTACGGGAAGGGTGGTATAATGAACAACAAATTATTAGCAAATCCACATCAATTGATTTCTTGCCAACGCGGAGCAATTCATATTTTACCTAAACTATTATACCATGGCCTATTGTCAAACAGATTTCAAAGGCATTTTTTTTCGAGGGTGGTGTACATCTTCGATTAACACAATCCGGCATCCAAACGAATTTACAGTGATCACAAACACATTTTCGTGCAACAGTTAATAACCATGAGCTTTATTCGTTACGATACTTTCACTGACGTCGACCACATTATTTGTAATGTGCATTATAGAAGGTGGTTGTCAGTGAATTCTAAAGTACTTGAAAATCTGTCAAGAGACAATGCTACTTTCTGGATGACAGCACCATTTCACAAGTTTAGAGTTGCATCCAGAAAGATGCGATGGCTCCTGGATGGCAGAGTTCACATACAAGTACTTGTAGGCCTTCTATACTGACACCGTAAACACCTACCTTCGCTATGCAGACACTGCCATATTGAAAAGTTCCTTCGATGTTCTGTCGGGTTCTTCGGTGATGAATATTGTGTCGACGTTCTGCATCATCATCATCAGGTTGTGGTACTGGTGTTAGCAGCCATGTCGAAGGGGGTACGCAGAATCTCCTAGAAGGTGACCATCGTTTGCAAGACCATTGGCTAGTTGGTGGTTGAGGCTTGAGTGAGTCCACATAAACGAATCATGGGTCGAGCCTGGCCACTTGGCAACAATATTGGTGAACTTCTTCTGGTGGTCGCAAACCCTCTGGACATTTATAGCGTGGTAGTTATGTCTGCATATGTATAGGCACCTTCGTCACGTGCAGGAAATTTAATCTATATATATCAAACATTTATTTCCTCTTCTTGACATAGATACACAATTATATAAGTATTAAATAACAAGATATAAATGCCAGAGGTAGCAAGACCTTGTAAGCAGAGCTTGTATTAGGCATGCCATTAAACAAAAACAAACGAACGGACAACATAAATTATAGGAAAACAATCATACTTCTAATAGGCCTACTGGGCTACATGTGATTACCATACCAAGTCCATTTGTACAAGGATACATGAAATTTATAATTACATTAGGTACAATTTAAGTTTACGTTTAAAAATATTATATGACCTTGAACATCTAAGAGAGAATGGTAAATCATTCCGCAATTTAGGTCCGGAGTATTTGATGTTGTGTTGAAAAGCAGATGTTCTATGTTGCGGTATATGGAAATGTAAGTTAGTGGACATACGAGTGTTATAGTTATGTAAGTTACAGTTAAATACAAACATATTTGAATAGGAAATGGCAGCAAATTGTTTTTATACTTGTACATAAATAGTAATTGTTGGTATTTGTTTAGGTTTATTATTCTTAAATATTTTAGCTCACGCAAGAGTGGTTGACTGTGAGCCCTATATGGTGATTTGGTAATAATTCCAACAATTTTTTCTGCAACTTTATAAGTTTATCTAAATTCGTACGGAATGTATTCCCCCAAACGATATTACAGTAAGAAAAATAAGGAAGTATTAGTGAACTATATAGAGTATTTAATACTTCAAACGGAATGATATGCTTTAATCTGTTGATAACTCCAATACTCTTAGAAACTTTGCTGACAATCTCATCGATGTGATATTTCCATGTCAATTTGTCATCAATTATAACACCTAAAAATCTAAACTTATCTACCTTATTGACAGTTGTGCTATCCAGTAAAATATTTAAGTTTGATGAGTTATTGTGTTTTTTCCTGTTACTAAATATCATATAATTGCATTTTGATAAGTTAAGAGATAAACGGTTAGCTTTCAACCAATCACATATACTAATCAGTTCATTGTTGACAATGTTATAGAGGGAAATAAGATCTTTGTTACAATAAAATAAACTAGTGTCATCAGCATACAGAATAAAGGATAACAATTTAGATGTCTTTGAAATATCATTAATATAAATTAAAAAGAGCAAAGGTCCCAACAGAGAGCCCCGGGGTACTCCGCATGAGATGCGTTTGAAATCAGACAGGCAATTATTAAAACTTGTACACTGATGACGATTATTTAAATAACTCGCAAACCAGTCTTGAGCAACCCCGCGTATACCATAATGATTTAATTTATCAAGAAGAATATCATGGTTTATAGTATCAAAAGCTTTTGATAAGTCTAAAAATATACCAATTGAAAAGGCATTCTCCTCAAAGGTTTTGACCACTTTATCAGCTAGATTAATAAGTGCCATTGAAGTAGAGAAACTAGATCGAAAACCGTATTGATTATCAGAAATAAGGTTATACTTGTCCAAATAATTTACTGTCCTGTTGTACACAAGTTTTTCAAGAATCTTTGAAAAACAGGATAGTACACAAGTTTTTACAACTTGTTGTACACAAGTTTTTCAAGAATCTTTGAAAAACAGGATAGTACCGAAATTGGTCTATAATTACTAAGCTCAGCAGGGTCTTCTTTTTTAAATATGGGAATAACTTTGGCAATTTTCAATTTATCTGGAAAAATCCCTTTGGATAGTGATATATTAAAAATGTGACACAGGGGAACACTTATATTGGTTATGACGGATTTGATCAATCCTGGTTTGACACCATCCAAGCCAGGAGACTTATTATTTTTAAATCTGGAAACTATTTCATGAATTTCTGTTTTTGTTATAGGATTGAAGAAAATTGAGTTGTCATTAAGATTAGTCAAGTAATTCTCATAACGAGCATTTGCTTGAGGAATATTTCGATTGAGAGAGGGGCCGATTTGCGTAAAGTAGTCATTAAAACCATTTGAAATATCGTGAGTGTCGGTTGTTTGCTTTCCACGTATATTTAATTCAGTAGGGTACTTTTTATGATTATTTTTGTTCAACAATGAGTTTATTATACACCAGGTTTTTTTAGCATTGCTTTTAGCTTTTTCGAACTTGCCTTTATAAAAATTTGCTTTTGTAATCTTTATGATGTCATTTAATTTGTTACGGAAAATCTTGTATTTGACAAAATTATTACTAGTTGGATTGTTTAAATATTTGTTGTATAGTTTATTTTTTTGATTAATTGAATTTAATATTCCATCAGTTATCCATGATTTGAGTTTCTTAAAGGGCTTGGTTTTCTTTAAGGGAAAGTTATCTTCAAATATTTTTTAAAAGTGCGAGTGGAAATTATCAAAAATAAGATTAGGATTAACCGTACAAGTAACATTCCAATTTGCGTTGTTTAAGTCGATTTTAAACCTTTCCAATTTATCCGCAGTAATGTGTCTGTATGAGCGTTGTGCATTGTGTTTATCAATGCCTCTGATGTTAAAGGAAGATATTTGATAAATTGGTTTTCCTTGTTTATATTTGCCAGGATAGTGTCAAACTGTTCAACAAATTCATTAGTATTAAAACAAGGCGGTTTATAAATTATTCCAACAATATTATTTTTACCCTCGGGACAGGGAATTTCAATAAACAAAGTGTCACATTCAGGACAATTCAGTAATAAGTCCTCACGGAGAAAGTAGTGATATGGATTGAGCACGTACAGTGCAACACCACCACCTGCCCTATTTTGTCGTTTTTTCTTGACGCATGTATAGTCTTTTATGTGCATATCAGGACTATGATCATTTAACCAAGTTTCACTAAAACCGATCACATGGAATTGGAAGTTTAGATTATTTATAAAAAAAATCATTTGGTCAAAACTTTTTGCGAGACTTCGAACATTCTGGTGAAAACAGGAACAAGTGTTTTGACGATTAATAGATTCATATTTTTCAACAAACTGGTCCGACAAGAGGTAATCTGAGGTGGTATATTTTGCAAATGCATCTAGCCGTGTTTAGAAAAAGAACAATAAAATACTCGTTGAGGCAAGGTGTGGAATTCAATTTACGTAGCCAGGGTGATTGTAAACAAGCCCAAAGGTAGGTATACATGTAGCTTAGAGACATACATGTAGAACAAATACACACAGAACAGGGGAAAAGTACTTGTATTAATAATTTACAAGGTTTTAGAGGGATAATTTTACGTGGACCGGAAACAATCAACAACTTATATTTTTGACTAATACATGTACATGTATAGATTAATTGACTGATTGGATGGCACATTACAGGGTGTTAATATTTTAAAAAGCTGTGCCGGTAGACCTTTGGCCCTGAATCTCGACAAGTGATCCATCAAGGCATCCCAACACGTTTGTAATCCGACGATGACGTTCATCGTAGAAACCTTCTTTGATCGCATTCTGACTGGCTATAGGTTTCTCGGAAATCGAATTATTTGTGGCGAAATTCTTTTAAAGGTATAATACACCATTGGTCATTGCTTGAATTATCATGAATGGGTAGATTTGGGGGGTTGTATTTTATAGTAAATATCGTTTAACCGAGCTGTACGAAATTTTACAATCATGGATGCCGAGAAAAGCACACAAAACAGCGGGTTTTTTCAACCGGCGTCGAGCAGTTATTCTTATGTTATCTTTGTTTTTTCGCGCTCGCCGTCCGGCAATCGCGAATTTGTCATTATAAAATTATATTTTTCGGAATAATTACAGGATATCTAGCGCAATCATTTTGCTGGATGCCCAGAATCAACATTTACTTTCAGATGAGTAGGATATTTCTTAATAATTCGGTAGTAAATATTTTCGATATCTGCAAATGGTGTATACTACCTTTAAGGACAGTTGCGACCCGGGTAACAATTCGAGAAGTTAGACGGCTGACTAATTCCACTTAAATCTCCATTTGTTAATTGGAAAGAAACTTCGGCGAAAAATCGGAGGGCAGTTATGATCTGCGTGGCGGGTAATGCATGCGACCTCTGTGTTGGATGTTCAACTTTATCACGGATTAAATCTTTCACCTCCAACAATAATTTAGTAGTAAATATTTTCGATATCTGCAAATAGTGTATCCTACCTTTAAGTTCAGTTCACGAGATTTGTTTCTTAACTTGAAACAAATCCACTCATCTCTCATGACAATCAAGGGCGCCCTCAATAAGCCCGTTTTCGGAGTATGGATGATTGATGAACTGCGCAGACAGACGGCGCGCCCCGGACAAATGAAGCAAGACTGCAGCAAGACTAGCCAAAACCTAGCTTGCTGGAAAAAAATTCGCGTCAAGATTTAAGTCTGGTCGTGAAATTTGACGTCAAATTTGACGTCAATATTCGCGACTTTGGGGGCAAGTCGCGAAATTTGACATGAATATTGACGTCAATATTCACGACTTTGGAAGCAAGTCGTGAATTTTGACGCGAATATCGACGTCAAATTTGACGTCAATACGACATGCGTAGTCCCTTCAGGGCCACCATAGATAGATGATCCTGGATTTGCAGGCCCACCACCCATTCAAATTAGCTATTGGTCTGTTGTTTTTAAGCTCTTTAGTGTAAAGTTTTAGAAATTGTAAGAAGCGGACAATTATAATAGTAGTTTTTGTATGAATCTGAAAAATAACCCTTTTTCAGTAACAGGTTAATTATGCGAGTCATTATTGAAGGATGTTCTTGCGTTGGAATGGCGGCAACAAGACCCGAGCAAACGAAACAGGATCACACCTAGCGTACCTATCCATATCCACGGGCATATCAACCCATAGACCGCCAGGTCCTATTTAAAACTACAGGAGCATTTTGTGATTTGCGCGGCGCCCGACTAAAATACCAACTATGGGCGAATTTACCCGTCGGTATAGGGAATTTGTACAAACGCGAAGAATTCCAGTCAAATAATAATATGAAAGCCTTGAGCGATTAAAACAAAAATACATAATGACAATAACGGTAGATTAAGCACATCCAGTGTCAATCGTGACACTTTGAAATTAAGACTTTTAGGCCCATTTTTGTGATAAGCGCGTTGCACATGCAGTATGCGCACTTCTTGTAAAGATTTCATACGTTATATTTATTATTTATTAAATACCTCCCCCGTACTATATTATTGGTATACATTACACGCAACTCGTGTATAGTACTAGCGCTCTTGGAATTGTTTGAATGTCCAATTCTAAAGAATATGAGGTTATTTCCTCCACTTTTTGACTGGGCAGATGATGAGGGTGCACCGTAAAGGATTAGCTGAGAGGAACAACATGTATTTGTATTTGCGTGCACAGGTGCCTATATAGCTATTTTTAACGGAAAGCCACGACGCAACTGAACCCCAATATACAATTCCTAATAGAGAAACGAATAATTACTGAGTGACGGGGTATCAAGTTTATTAGGCGTGTGTTGTTGCATATCGCGGACCCATATAGCAAGCCATATTTACATACATGCAGATGGTACGACATTCATATATACCAGGGAAAAATGTAAAACGAAATCATTGCACTCGTAAATGCAAAACAGGACGCGACAAGAAATAACTAAATTCGAAAAACAAAACAACAACAGACCGTGACGAATGTAATGTAATAATTACGTGCATATTGTAAACCCAACGCAGGGCTTAGGAAAGCGAGTGATATGATATATACACCATTCGTAATTGCTTGAATTATTAGGAATGGGTGCATTTTGGGGTTGTATTTTATAGTAAATATCGTTTAACTCACCCGAAATTTCACCATCATGGATGTTGAGAAATGCAAGGAAAACGGCGTTCGTTTTCAACTTGCGTCGGGCAATGGTTCGTATGTTGTTATTTTTGTTTTGCGATCGCCGTCTGGCGATTGTGATTTTTGTAATAAAAGATTGTGCTTGGTCTGAATTCTTCCAAATAGGCACTTGGGGAGACAAATTAGCGTAATTATTTAGGTAATAAGGAGACAGTGGCACTTAGGGAGACATTTCAGTGTCTCCCTAAGTGTCTAGCTATCCTAAAAAACGATATTTGGGAGTTATTTTTGCTCTAGAACGACAGATTTTGGTCTAAATAGCATAAATCTCGAAGATCTTAGAGAAAAGGGTTAGGGTAAACAAGTTAGGACTGTTTTAGGTTTATGTACATTTCTATGGGATTGTCTCCCAAAGTGCCTATTTAGATGACTACAATCATTATTTACTTTTAAATAAGTCAGATATTTCTTAATAATTCGGTAGTAAAAAAAAAAAAAATCTGCAAATGGTGTATCCTACCGTACTGTTACTGTACTGTTAATTTAGCCTTATCATCAGCGCGCGGAGCGGATGGTGACTATAGTAGTTTGGCCTTTTGTTCACCTTGGCTCCTTCCGGCAATAGGGATACTAACATAAACTATAAATGTTCAAACAGTGTAAACTAGTTACACAGATGGTTTTTTTGTAGACGTGGCAATGTTTTTGTATCCCTGTTTATACATTTCTAGTTTACACTTGGTAGTGGTACAGCATAACTGCATCTAATGCTAGGTTCCTACTATCACGATTCGCGCCACGATTGAAATCGTGGTCTTAATCGTGGAGTAATCGTGGTGATCCTATCAGATCTTATCATATCTTGAGGTCAGTCGTGGCAATCGTGTTGATCGTAGAAGATTTTTGGACGGTTCAAAAATCGTCTACGATCACTCGATTAATATTTAATCGTGATCATCCCATCAGATCGTAATGGTTCGTAACAAAAAGAGACAGATCGCATCTAATCGTGTTTCCAAATCGTGGTGATCGGGATCAACCTTGGACAAGACAAACACCACCTCTGTTGAGATGCGCTGCGATCTGATTGTGGGTTGTAGCCTTCACTCTGTAAAAGTTCAAGAAACAATGAAGTCCATGGACAATCGGGCTGTATATATACCCGTTGGGGTCCAATCGTGGCTCAAATCGTGATCACTCTCGATCCTGATCGTAAAAGACATCGCGACCACAATCATAGGCCCCTATGTGATCGCAACAGAGCGCATCAGTTTGTGATGATCGTATCGGAACGTATCGGAATGTATCGGAACGTTTTGGAACGTACCAGATCGTCCCAAATCGGGGACCCTGATCGTGTCGACCGTGTCAGATCGGGACCCAATCGGGGACTCAATCGGGACAATCCTATCGGAACGTATCTGATCGTATCTAAAGGGGAGACCAGATCGTGACAGATCGTGTCACCTGAAATTGACCAATCGTGACTATATCGCATCCAAGCCAGAATCGTACCAGAACCTATCGACTCGCATCAACTCGTACCAAAACGTGAAATTTCAGAAAAGAAAACAAAAATTCCACGATCAGCTACGAATGGACAATTGTGGCGTTCGTAACGGATCGCACGACAGTGGGAACCTAGCATTACAGTGGCGTATCCAGTTGGGACGCCCGACGTCACACATTGGTATTAATTCATACATTACAGCATTTTAAAGATAGGATCCGATTTCGTCGAAATCCACAGCGGCCTAACGGACTAACATAGTGTGATTCCTTTGGAAACGGAGCCGATCGAAATTAGCGTTCCTTGAAACGTCGCCGGTTGTTTTCTTCTAACCTGCAAAGGCGACGCTTAGGCTAAGTTATACATACTCGCTTCGTCCAAATCGAACCGGTAAGAAAAACAAATCGCATATTTTTAAGCCCTTTTTTCAGTTGGTAAAACTCGTTCGAAACAGGTCTACATTTGACTTCCGATCGTAATTCATCGAACTACAACAATTTCCACATGATTGCGTTTGGTTGTTACTCTCCTCGTAGTTATTGTGTATAATGCGTATGGAATGTGTACATCTGTTGGTAAGAATACGTTCATAGAAACAAGGTACACCTTTTAATCTAAAAAGTAGTGAGCATAATATTCTCTTTTTTGGCCAATAACAGTGATTTTATAGACATAATTAATAAGCAATTTATGTTAAAACGTATGGTTGGATGTCTACTCTATAAAGAGTAAATCTCTTTAACAAAAACATTCCAAAAAGACTTAAAGTAACACTGAAAAGAATGAAAACAACTCAAAATAGGGTAAAATATTGTTCGCTCTTTCGAGGAGCCAAATAGTGGACATTTTTTTTGTTTAGTTGTTCTCCATCATGGCTCTTCGAAAAGGTAACAGTTCATTCGTTTAGTGGTTTTCACTCTTTTTGAAGTTGCTTTCACTCTAAAAAAAAATAATTTCCCCACTTTTTGGAGTGTTTTTAATATATTCACTATTTTTGAGCCTGAGCTTAGCTAGTCACCCTATTACATTTAAAGAGTAGACTGTTTCTTTATTGATTAGTGGTAATTTGATAGAAACACTGTTTTCTTTTTGCTCCTCAAACGCAGTCTCGAGTGTTTACAGTTTACGCGAGGTCGGGATGGCACTGCGTGGTTCTACCATATTTGCGATTGTATGGTGCCTGTCTTCTTGCCTCTGTTTGTTACATTACAGTGAGTATTAATAAGCGAATCTAGAAGAGTGTGTTGGCACATTTTAGTTCGCAGCTCAGTTTGTTTCCCCGTTCTATGAGTGGTGGGTATAGTAAAAGCTATACATGTACAAAGGATATACATTGGGAAACATTTGTGAGGCGTTCTACTTCTAGCACAATGAAACAGACCAAAGTGGAGACAAAAAAACAATTTATTTGCATTTGTAATCTTGGATATACGCGTATTTGAAAGTTAGACTATTACATTGTTGTTGAAAATGTCAACAGTTTTTTAGAACCCACTCGGCAAATCGAATGATATTTTGGCCGTTTTGTTTTATTCCCGAAGGTCAAACTACTGGTGCTTTATGTTGAAGGGAGCACTTGATGGACCGGCGGCTAAAAATAGCTATACCCAACGATCGATAGACAAAACAAACTATGTGGATCCCGTGATGTTCGTTATAGCGGCGTTCCAATGTATTGATCTTTTTACAAATATGCGATGAGTTTTCTAGTTGATGTATATTTCGGGGCATGCCGGAGACAATCTGGTTCTGTTTGTTTTGTGTGTGTCCCGTTTACAGCCAACCGTTTCGTAAATAGGATGGCGGTTAAGTCATCCAAGACGTTAAAAATCAACCAAGCCACGAACGAGACTGGGACAAGCATCCGAGCCGCTAACGAGAAGAATGAGACAAGCAACACAACCGCGAACGAGAAGCGAACACGCACCGTGGTGCTTACCACGACGAACGCGGGCTTCTTAAACATGACCTTAAACATGCTGGAAAGCATCCGCAGATGGCGAACTCCATCATTTCCCGACGTCACTGTTATCACCGAAGACCAGCAATCTTATGACTACTTGGCTAATAGGACGAAAATCTACCCGGGCTTGGTTGTCCAGAAGACGACTGGCAAGCTGACTACCACGGAACTACTTTTGGTGGGCAGGAGAAACTACAACAACTTCGTTAATAGACGTCCGCATTATATTTTGCAATTTCTCGAGTCGGGTTTTGAGGTACTCTTTGCTGATGTCGATACCTTTTGGGTAAGGGATCCTTTCAAAGATTTTCAGGGGGACTTTGATATTGCCGCCCATGACGAGATTTTAGATAACAAAACACCTGTATTTTGTGACGGATTTATTTACTATCGTCTAACAGAAAATACACTTTCTCTGGTAAGGGAATGGGTACAATTGTTAAACACAACAGAGAGAAATACCCCGGACCAAAAGATTTTTAACCGCCTGGTAAATAGAGAGCTAGTCAGGAATGTAACAGGGGGGTTGGTTATGAGGATCCTCAATCCTATCAACTATCCAGACGGTAGGTTGTATTATCGTATACCTGGGTGGAGAGAAAAACACATGAATCAAACGACCGTTATGCATTTCTCCTTCCTGCACGGGTATGGTTCTAAAGTAAAAGAGTTAAAGAAACTTGGTTGGTGGCTAGTTTAGAATCTTCTTTTTAGAAGAGAAGATGTCATAAAACCAGAAAATATATTTCTTAATTAAACGGAGAAATGATCAAGTTTCTGAATTACATGGATATAAGAGGTATTAACTCCTGAACAACATCTGTTGTTAATCTTATTAGAAAAAAACACCAGGTCTTACAATGCAGCTGTTCGCAATAGCACAAATCAAAATGTATAGGCCATGTACAAACAGCTTCGAAATGATGTCAAATATACAACTAGTCTTATTGTATTTTTTTTTTTGAGATATGGCTATAAATTGGTCATCTAATCATAAACGTTTTTGGTCTTTTGTATAAGTAGCTAGCGACGTAAAAGCACTACACTAGTTTCCAGACAGAAAATTGGGCTGCGGTACATTCTGGCGTGCCTCAAGGATCTGTTCTTGGACCATTACTTTAATTTTGTTTTGCTTTCGATCTCCCATTTTGCGTCCAATCTAATCTTGGACAATATGCCGATGACATGTTTGTTTGTTTATTTATTCTTTACCCTGGGTCCATATTCAGAGGGAAATGTAAGTACAGAACCATAACACAATTCAGAATGTTGGACCGGCACTGGCTCCCGGTGCAGTCTAGGATTAATTTTAAATTTTTATTTTGTTTAGGTAGGATACACTATTTGCAGATATCGAAAAAATGTACTAACCAATTATTAAGAAATATCTTACTTATTTTAAAGAAAATAATGATTGTAGACATCCAGCAAAATTATTGCGCTAGATATCCAGTAATTGTTCAAAAAAAATCAAAAAAAATCCCACTGTCCAAAGTCGACTGAAAACGAACGCCGTTTTTCTTGCTTTTTCAGCATCTATGATTGTAAAACTTCGGACAGGTTAGCTAAACAATATTTACTATAAAATACAACCCCCCAAATCCACTCATTCATGATAATTCAAACAATTACCACTGGTGTATCCTAGTGTAGGATGCTATGTATATTTTCATTTGTTTTTGCTAAGGATGCTTTTTTTAGTGGCATTGGCTAGAGTAGACACTCAGCTCTCAGAAAAGTATTGGTAACATTTTGTTTCCGTCAAACGTATGGCCGACATCTTGGATTTCAAAATGGCCACCGTTTCCAAAATATTTTGCCTTATAACTTTGGTTCTGAGCAACATATGGAGTCAAACTTGGTGGCAAAACCTATGTTTTCAATCCAGGGAGTTCAACAATATCATAATTAAGTTTATAGCTATATACGTATGACCGCCATCTTGGATTTAAAAATGGCTGCCATTTCTAGAGGATTTTGCCCTATTACTTTTAGTCCAGGAGCTAGCAGACTTTTATCGGTATTGTTGAGTACGAAAAGTTTGACACATGAAATGAGTAGAACTATGTGTGGGAACCCCAAAATGTGGATTCTTAAGTTTGGCACTCTTGCACTGCCCCCTGGGGGCACTCTCAAAATGACCCCCCTAATTTTTTTATCGGTATTGGTGGCGTACGAGGACCAATTTTTGTTCATATGTACTTCAAGGGAGTCTTATTTCAAAAAGCCAATTTTTATGTTTTCAACTAATGTACTAAGCCACTTAAGAATGGCCTAATTAACGCTAATTAGCACTTTTATCGGTATTGTCACGTACGAGGACACATTTTGGCTCAAATGTACTCCAAGATATCCTGATTACGAATATCTAATTCTTAAGTTTCAACTCCATGTACTAATCCACTTAAGAACGGGTCAAAGGTCGATAATTGACCTAATTACGTTTTCGTGAACGATGGAATATGTGACCCGCTCCGTCGAAATCAGGAATAAGTCTCAAAAAAGTTATGGTCTGATGAAGATGACAGGTGTAGGCCTATATTTATTTGCCGAATCCACATTCCGAGAAAAACAGCTTTGAAATAAACAAAATTGACCAAAATCATACGGACAGCCCACACAAATACTTGGTCACGATTTTCACCCATGCATTCACTTTAACGGCCGATTGCGTAAAACGGCCTCAGCGACTTATTCCTGATTACGATGGAGCGGGTCATATATGCCATTTCTCCGGAACCACATGGGTTAGAGGATTGAAATAAGGTTTAATGTGAAGGTCTAAACATTATGAACAAGGACCAGTTGTTAAAGTAGTATTTTGTTGGTGTCTTCATGGCTTAAACATGCAATTAAGCCTAAAAAGTGTACCCTTTTGACCCACCACGTGTAAGTTTATAATTGTATCGGTATGATCGAGTACGTCCACAAAACTTCATCTGGCAACCCAGAATACGAAAAACTCGTTCTTAAGTGTCCATCTGATGCACAAATCCGCTTAAGAATAAGAAATCGGTCAACTTATGAAAGCATGTTTAAGCTATTATTGAGTTATTCCTCATGAAAAGGAGGCCTTCTTCAGAAGTTTAATTTTAAGAATTGTATAATTTTAAAAATTGTATTTTAAGAATTGCTCGTACAGTAACCATGTGTCTGTGTCTAGGACAATAAGACTATATATATGCCCTATTGTTCATTGTACCTTATAAAATAAGCACGAGCTCTCGTGACAGATGAGGGCACTTGACAGAAGATATTGATTAAAATTAACTTTAATTAAAAAGCAAATCAAAATTACGTGTAACACTTAATATTGTAACGATTCCGGCTCGCCTAATGTCAGTCTGGGCTAACCCCTAAGTAAAATCAAGTCCCAGTTATCTGCCGGAATCTTTAATGAAGTGTAGATGAGTGAGACAGGATTCTTGGAGGGAATGTGGGAGCAATAAAAGATAATGTCCACAAGAGGGAGTAATTCTTTCAACCAATCAAAATGGTAATTCAGTTTATTGAAACTTCTCGAGTAGGCCTACATCTGAGAGCAAGTTCGGGAGCGAACTATAGTTAACCATAGTTCGACTAACATCGCTCGAACGCAGAATGGTTGAACTATCTAGTCGACTATTTGGAACCAGACCCCGGAGCACGGTTGCCGCTGGTTGACAGTAGCCTCTTTTCATAGGAAAACATGGAGAGAACCAGTGACGTAGAAAAAGAGGATGTCAGTAGTCGGACGAAGGGAAAGGCAGTAACGTTAAGTGAAATTCTTGCGGGCCTAATGTAATTTTTGTCTTGTTTTTGAACCAACATGACTAACGTTATGGCTTATCCGTGGAGGTAGGAAACACCTCCAATCCTACTTATATGCGTGGAAAAATAGTGGCAATACCCATTTCATTCAGGTCGCAAATGTAAACAAAGCGGTTGCCATCTTTTCAACAATAGTTCGAGTAGAGCCGTTCGAGCGAACTGCATTTGAGCATGCGCATTGGTAAAGCAGCGACTGACTAATGGTTAACTATAGTTCGCGCCCGAACTTGCTCTGTGCTGAACATCTTTAAAACAGCGCCCTCTATTATTGTAAACAAAGATATTCCAATAAAGCTGTGGCATGAGATTATTTAGTGGTAGCGTGGATAGCTTTAAGGATTCGATGGCCGCTATTTCTGTCGTCTGTTATACAACAGGAATATAGCTCAAAAACATTACAGCGCATAAACTACTTTCTTTTAGTCTTTTTTACTAGCGTCGGATTTTACACACACAGAAATGTCCATGTGGTTTTCTCCGACAAAGCCCAATAGCGCAGATCTAGGCACGGTTGAGGGCTTTCTAAAATATGCCTTGAGGTCTTGTCTTGAGATCTTGCGCGGCCTGCTCCGATGGAACTGAACCCCAATAATCGGAAATCAGCGGAATTTATAGGCACGATGCGGACGCGCTCTACACGTGCGCGAAACGCGCATCTCATACAACAGCGATGATTGGCCAGATAATACAACAGTCTACGGTAGCTTGTAACAACACAACAGTACACCCCATGTACTAGACTTGAAGACAAGTCGTTAGATAGTCGTGTTTAATCCGTGAATTTCAGTCGAAATTCATCGGCACGGCTGGTTTAAGACTAGTAACGTGCCGAGTTGCGACAGATCTAACGACTTGATCAATACGTTCTCGCACCGTTATTCATATATGCGTGCAGCGCAATACATATGCAATGTATTTCTGCGGTGAGATCCAATGGCGCGCTGCTATGCAAATGTTGACTCGTCCATTCCGTTACATGGGGAGTTCTTCTCAATACTTTGGGAACATGTTTCTAGATCTGGTGATGTTTAACGACCAACACACTCAGCTAGGTCAATTGCGTGTTGCAATAAAATATATCATTGTGATACACTTGATTTATTTGTGTTGTGTATGCTCTATTATTACTTTTGTAATGTTACACAATACAAATTACGAACCCTTGAAGTAATGAGAATGATCTACGTAAAAAAGAATAGTATCTAAACACCTCTTTTAACCGCATGTGTTGTACGAGATCTGTGAAGGTGGTTTAAAAACACTGCCGGCGTACATGTACACCACTGACCTCAACACCTGGACGGATCATTGTCCATATTCTGCTGTGCTAACACTTGAAGTCGGCGCGAACTGGAAGTGCAACATGGCGTCACTGCTGTGAGCCAATGAAATGTCCAGTTGTAGAGGTCAGTGGATTTACCAACCAACTGAACTCTACACCTGGACATTTCATTGGCTCACAGCAGTGACGCCATGTTGCACTTCTCTGCATGCCGACTTCAAAATGAAACAATGGATGATCTGTCCATGTATAGAGGTCAGTGATGTACACACGTTCGTGCTATTAGCGCATGACCGAGAAAACGAATTTAATATCGCAGGAAACGAAGTTAATATCACAAAAACAATCCAGTTTGATGAGGAAGACTAAGTTAAACATAACTATAACACCCAAGAATTACATGTTTACGCCAAGTTTAATGCTAAATAGACCTATTTTGGGGAAAAGATACAATTCTCGTGGTCGGAGGCTGTTCCACCTATTGCACACGCCGTTGGGCAAAGGGGTAGCCCTCCATTCAATTTGTACAGGGAATTACGTGTTTTCTATATTTTTCTACAGCAATACAAAAAATGCATACTTTTTTTTTCGGTGTATCGTGGGAGATTTTGTTACTTTATAAAACAATGAAATTTGGAAATATTTCGATGTAGTGTTAGACAATAATTAATTATTTAGATTTTTTTCACATAGACCACAACACTATTCATTCCCCTTTGAGTCCAGAGGGGGTGATAACTAACAGCCACCACTGACCAATCAGAGACAAGAAACACGGCCCGTTGACGTCATGCCGACCGCGAGAATGCAGTGCAAAGTCTATGGGAAATGTCGGACAAGTATTTTCAAGATTTTTACTTTTTTATTTCTTTATTTTTTTTTTATTTTTTTGTTTGGGGGGGGAGGATAATTCCACATCATAACTTTATGCACAAACCATAGGAAAAGGCAAAACGACATTTTTTGAAATTGTTGATTTAATTTTACATTCAGACAATAAAAAAGTGCCAGTTTTATGATAAAATTAAACAGAGAAAATGTCAGTGTGCTTTATGGCAAGCCAAAGGGGAAACAATTAATTATATAAAAACATATATATATATAAAATAAAAACATATATATATAAACATTATTACACATATAATGTATATATAAAACATATATAAAGAAATATATAATTTGTATGTAATATATATAATATAATGTGTATTATAAATAAAATAACATAATTATATAAAAACATATATATATATATAAAATAAAAACATATATAAACATTATTATACATATATTTTATAAATAAAACATATATAAAGAAATATATAATTTGTATGTAATATATATATAATATAATATGTATTACATAAACATACATTAATATATATAATATCTTACAAAATATTTAACATATAACAAATATATATGATAAACATAAGTATGTACGTGTACACAAATATATATTGTGTTTTAAAATATATAAAGTTTACAAATATAAAGTGTTGGCCAAATTACGGCACAAGATGGCGCTCTGCTGAACCCGCCGAACATGTCGAATCAGCAGATCTCATAATATAGAGCGCGCGCGCGTGTCCATAGGCCATGTAGGCCTACGTACATATCGTACGGTCGTATCTATCCTATAGACATGGAGGTTTTTTGTTCTCCATGTCTACGGTCGTATAAACTCGTAAGAATGGCGGACCCAAACAGTCCTGTTCTTCAACAATTGCAAGACAGTGTTTCGACGCTGTCTTCTCTATGGTGTTCTAAAACGGACAGGCAGACATCGTTGTTCAACTTTCCAAATGTCGTACTTCAACTTTCAAAACGTCGTACTTCAACTTTCAATTAATTGAATCACCAAGAACATCGCGAATAAGCCCAAACGAGTGCGAGTGCACTAATTACTGTTTGGCCGCTGAAGTCTTTACCAAAATTGCAAGAGAAAAGTGTGCATAGAAGCATGATCTCGTAGATCATGAAATACAAATATGAGATTTTAACTTTGTTTTAAAGGGGCAGATATATTCGCAGCCGAAAAACGCATTACAATACTGCATTGAAAAAGGGATTTATTTAACGGGCTAATTAGGCACTAATTAGTGTTAGGCTTAAGCCTATACCAACATTAAGTTTTCCCAGTAGCATTATTTTGGAGATTATAAAATAAAAGTATGAGTTTTTGATAACATGTGAGGTATATTTTGTTTTAAATGTTGCATTCTCTTTTCCCAATCTATAAAAATAACTTGAAGTAGGATTACTTCCAGTAGGCAGCTAATTTAACTGTAATTTTTTCATCAAAATTACAGGAAAGGTTAACAAAAGTGTGACTTATGTTGTATGATTTGAAATGGTTTGTAAAAGTATTGTTATTTACCGTTTATTTTGAAAATGTCTTTGAATAAAATGACATAAACCTTTGCATCACCTTTTGCAGCATGTATTATATATTTTTCGGCTTTTTGTGAATGAATGCTTGGCTGAATCCGCGACCAGAAATCCGGCCGAATACGCGGCTACCTTGAGCCAGGTAAAAGCGCGCGAAAGTTGAACCACGACGTTAATTGAAAGTTGAAGTACTACGACGTTTTGAAAGTTGAAGTACGACGTTTTGAAAGTTGAACCACGACGTTTTGAAAGTTGAACCACGACGTTTTGAAAGTTGAACCACGACGTTTTGAAAGTTGAACCACAACGTTTGAAAGTTGAAGTACGACGATTTGAAAGTTGAACCATGACGTTGTCTGTGCGTTTTAGAACACCATGCTATGTGTTTGGGTCCGCCATTCTTACGAGTTTATACGACGAAAGCAGCCGGCGCACATGCAGCTAGCTAGCTAACTAACAGTACATGTACATGTACACACGCGCGCGCAGCATGCACCGTCGCGTATCGCTCTGTACAGTATTCTTGCTGCGTTCCAATCGCGTCGTGTTTATCGTGTTCACCGTGAATTTCTCTGTGTTCACGATCGAGTGGGTTTCATAAGCCAATTTGGTATTCCAACTGCACATGCGCACATTTTCCCTTGACGATATTTCTTTCGATATAAACATTTCATCGATTGCGTGCAAAAGCATAGCGGGGGACCAGCAAATTTCAAGAGATCGTCGTGTTTTAAAGTTACTAAGTAACATATTTTTGTTTACGTTTTGGTGTTTTCAGCCACTTTGTGTGGCCAAACTTTTGTTCGAACAAATATTATTATTTTTTTTCGATTTCACAAGAAAATGTAAAAAATGCGGATTTGGTTACCACGTCCCCCATAGCCTTGTGTGCATTTGTCTGCCGTGTTTGTATCACTTGACCTCCTTGAGAAAAATTGTTGAATCTTGTTGTGCACATGCGCAGTCGGAACTCCAAAGTGGCTTATTCCAAACGCTACCCACCAAGACGCACGCGCACAGTCGAGCCAGTCATGTGGTAAGGATATTCTTTATCGCGCAAGACTTGAACTGGTACTTGAACCAACACGCATGCGCGAGTATTTTATTCGTTTATAGGCCGAGTTCGGGCGGTCTGTTCTTGACACGCGAACTCTGTTCTTACGCTCGAACGGCGGGAACGCGACCCGTGAACATTGCACTCGGAACAAGAACACACACCACCTATCCACCAGGGTTTTGCAAGAACAAGTTACGCGTGTCAAGAACAGACCGCCCGAACTCGGCCATAAAGTCGTAAACATGGAGAACAAATTCCGTCCACCTCGAGTTCACCACAAAATTCCACCTCCATTTCACCACTGCCTGGTGAACACGAGTTACCAGGCGATTAGAACGCCATTATACGACTCGTGAACTCGGGAACACAATAAACACGACGCGATTGAAACGCAGAAATAGATTTTGGCCCAATTTCTTGGCTCTGCTAACCACAGAATTCCGCAGTTAGCGCAAAATGGTGACCGTAAGCGCGGAATTCTGTGGTTAGCAGAGCCAAGAAATTGGGCCCATGCAGATTCGACATGTTTGGCGTGTTCAGCAGAGCGCCATCTTGTGCCGTAATTTGGCCAACACTTTATATTTGTAAACTTTATATATTTTAAAACACAATATATATTTGTGTACATGTACATACTTATGTTTATCATATATATTTGTTATATGTTAAATATTTTTCCTAAGTTAACAATAACAGTTAAAATATATTTTTTAACAATTATATTTTGTTACTTTTAAAGATTTTTGGAACTTTGATATTTTGTAAGATATTATATATATTAATGTATGTTTATGTAATACATATTATATATATATATATTACATACAAATTATATATTTCTTTATATATGTTTTATTTATAAAATATATGTATAATAATGTTTATATATGTTTTTATTTTATATATATATTTCTTTATATATGTTTTATATATACATTATATGTGTAATAATGTTTATATATATATGTTTTTATTTTATATATATATATGTTTTTATTTTATATATATATATGTTTTTATATAATTAATTGTTTCCCCTTTGGCTTGCCATAGTGCTTCATGAAAATTCAATTGGCACATTAATTGGTTTGTTCGTGGGGTACTGTGTCACTCTCGACGGTCTACGGTACGGTACGGTACGCATGCACGATACGAATTTCGCACGATACGAAGGCAACACTTCACGGCTCGCTATCCTATCATATCAATGTACATGTACATGTACGCTCGACCTATCCAGTTTGTAGAGATCAGTGGTACCGGGTACCAGTACAATACGCGAAGCAGCGTAGAATACATGCTCTATAAGCTGCTCATACATTTTTATCCCCTCTGGAATCTGAACCAATCAGAGTGCTCGCATAGAATTCGCTAGCGATTGTCATAGGTTGTGTACAAAACTGAAAACGAATTGTCCAAGTCGGTAATTTAATTTCGAACTCTGCACATTGGGAACGAGGCAACCGCAACCTCCCCCGTGTACATACCGAGTGGACCGCTATTACCGACTTGGCACCAAGTCTACCCATGTACTGGCGCTATGAAGCAGAATCAGTGTCAACAAGATCGGAGGTGTTTTTACAACTCGGATGCTTTCCTAATTCGGATGTATTCCTAATTCGGATGCTTTTTGCAAACTCGGATGCTTTTTTAATTCGGATGAATTCGTAATTCGGATGCTTTTTGCAAACTCGGATGCTTTTTTAATTCGGATGAATTCGTAATTTGGATGCTTTTTGTAAACTCGGATGCTTTTTCAATTCGGATGCTTTTTTAATTCGGATGCTTTTCTAGTTCGGATGCTTTTTATAAACTCGGATGATTTTTTAATTCGGATGCTTTTCTAGTTTGAATGCTTTTTGTAAACTCGGATGGTTTTTGCAAACCGAACATATTCGCAAATCGGATGCTTTCCCAATCCGGCACTAGGGTGGCCCTGAAAGGATATCACACATCGCAGATTCTGCGATTTCGCGCATTCTGCGCGAATTTGAACGATGACAAACATGTTATCGTATATAACTAAGCATATATCTGAGATGTGGAAGATTTTATTGTAGATTTTTTTGCACAGATTTATCTGATAATGAATATTTTCTAGGCAGATTTTTTAAAAGTCGCATATTTTTATTTTATATTTCAAGTTCTGCGCAGATTTCTTAGTACGCAAATTTGTGCGATGTCGCACGGATGGGCACTACATGTACATTTCCATTGCACATTTAATTATGCGCAGCTATATGTCGCACTCACGTACAGCAGATTTATATGCAGATTTATGTGCACATTTCTGCCGCGATGTCAGCACATACGACGTTTTGAAAGTTGAACCACGACGTTTTGAATGTTATGATGTTCTAAAACGGACAGGCAACGTCGTGGTTCAACTTGTAGATCATACAGCATATTAGCCACACTTGTTTAACCTTTCCTGTAATTTTGATGAAATATTACAGTTAAATTAGCTGCCTAATGAACTAAGTAATCCTACTTCGAGTTATTTTTATAGATTTGGAAATGAGAATGAAACATTTAAAAAAAAATATACCTCACATCATGTTATCAAAAACTCATACTTTTATTTCATAATCTACAAGATAATGTTACTGGGCATGTGGGTATAGGCTTCATCCGAACACTAATTAGTGCCTAATTAGCCCGTTTAATAAATCCCCTTTTCAATGCAGCATTGTAATGCGTTTTTCGGCTGCGAGTATATCTGCCTCTTTAAAACAAAGTGTAAATCACATGTTATTCAAACCTCATATTTGTATTTCATGATCTACGAGATCATGTTTCTGGGCACACTTAATTTTGGTATAGGCTTCAGCCGAACAGTAATTAGTGCACTCGCACTTGGTTGGGCTTATTTGCAATGTTCTCGGTGAATCAGTTTCGTCAATCAACAATTTCAACAATTAATTTCACCACGCCAGATTTTATGAGAACAATAACTGTTACTTTATTTAATAACACAACAGCCCTTCAACTAAGTTTATTATTAGATGGGTCATAGTAGTTTGTCAGCTTAGAACTTGGTAAAATACGGTTTCAGACCGTGTCCATAATTTCTTTTTTATTTCCACCTAATATCGCCCCATAATTCTTTGCGATATATAGCACACTTGGGTCAAATGTAAGTTTCTAAGGTCGAGTGCAAATAAGCAGATATTATCAAAACTACATAAAATGTAAACAAAGAACAACGGTTATATGTCAAAATTAGCATATAAAAGAATCTTGGAAACTCCGTACTGCCACTCGTGCTTGAAAGAACACTTGCCAGATAGAAAGAGTGGGGCACGGAAAGATTGTCCTTGCATGTGTGCTTTACAGAAATGTACAATTGCAATTCATGTGGCAAAAGAAAAAGAAAGTACAGCAATGATAAAAGCAGGTCTTGAATTTGTAAAACCACACTGTTGCCGTATTGTTTGAAATTTCTATAAAAGGTTTGACAAATAACTCGAAGTAGAATTACTTCCATTAAGCAGCTAATTTAACTGTATTTTTTCATCAAAATTACAGGAAAGGTTAAACAAGTGTGGCTAATATGCTGTATGATCTACAAGGGTTTGAAAAAGTATTGTTATATTTACGGTTTATTTCGAAAAATTCTTAAAAAAAATTGACAAAAAACTTTTTAGAAAATGCATCACCTTTTGCATCATGTATTAAATATTCGTCGCCTTTTGGTGAATGCGGACTGAATCCGGCCGAATAATACGCGGCTACCTTGAGCCAGGTAAAAAGCGCGCGAAAGTTGAACCACGACGTTAATAAAGTTAATGCATATGATGTCACACGCGCTACGCGTACGCGCTAATCGCACGTACAACCGGGCGGAGCGGTGAGGTCAAACACACTTTGTTTGACCTCACCGCTCCGCCCGGTTGTACGTGCGATTAGCGCGTACGCGTAGCGCGCGTGACGTCAATGCAACCCCTTTATTGGAAGTTGAAGTACGACGTTTTGAAAGTTGAACCACGACGTTTTGAAAGTTAAACCACGACGTTGCCTGTCCGTTTTAGAACATCATAACATTCAAAACGTCGTGGTTCAACTTTCAAAACGTCGTATGTGCTGACATCGCGGCAGAAATGTGCACATAAATCTGCATATAAATCTGCTGTACGTGAGTGCGACATATAGCTGCGCATAATTAAATGTGCAATGGAAATGTACATGTAGTGCCCATCCGTGCGACATCGCACAAATTTGCGTACTAAGAAATCTGCGCAGAACTTAAAATCTAAAATAAAAATATGCGACTTTTAAAAAAAAATTAATTATCACATAAATCTGTGCAGAAATCTACAATAAAATCTTCCACATATCAGATATATGCTTAGTTATATACGATAACATGTTTGTCATCGTTCAAATTCGCGCAGAATGCGCGAAATCGCAGAATCTGCGATGTGTGATGTCCTTTCAGGGCCACCCTAGTGCCGGATTGGGAAAGCATCCGATTTGCGAATATGTTCGGTTTGCAAAAAGCATCCGAGTTTACAAAAAGCATTCAAACTAGAAAAGCATCCGAATTAAAAAAGCATCCGAGTTTATAAAAAGCATCCGAGCTAGAAAAGCATTCGAATTAAAAAAGCATTCGAGATTACAAAAAGCATCCGAACTAGAAAAGCATCCGAATTAAAAAAGCATCCGAACTAAAAAAGCATCCGAGTTTACAAAAAGCATCCGAATTACGAATTCATCCGAATTAAAAAAGCATCCGAATTTGCAAAAAGCATCCGAATTAGGAATACATCCGAATTAGGAAAGCATCCGAGTTGTAAAAACACGTCCGATCTTTTTGACACTGATTCTGCTTCATAATTGGAGTGTATATCCATACCCTGACCATCATGCTTATTGATGTTTTGCATAGCTAAGAGTAGAACATTTACACAATCTTCTAAACTACAAGCATCACAACAAATTAAAGGAGACGGAGAGATATTTCATTGTGGCGGTGTGCCAATAAAATGTAACTCGCAATTATACGGCCAGGCCTACTCACAATGAATATTTACATACCTTTACCGTAAACAATACGGAAACCTTTTACAGGTTATTTCCACACTTTTTTTGATAATCGTTTGCTTAATAAGCTGTGGTTGATGATGAATGTTGCTTACCAAGAATCAGTATTAACCTCCTCATCCTCACCATGATGCTACGAACATATTTGTAGAACAGAAACCTAACTGATGTCTTATCCAAGGGGAGACCCCCCGAACTGCATGTAGTTTCTAGATGCTCTATTTTCTAAAGACTGCAGCCAACCACGATTCTTCGTTCGCAGGGCAAATAGTCGGCTTCTGCCAATTCAGTATGATTTTTAAAACGCTAAGTTTCTGGATTATGAATCATGATGTACACAAAATTGTAGCGATTTATGATACAGGCTATTCCTTACTTTACTAAATCACATTAATCTTGTCCTTATATTGAAGTCATCTATAAAAGTTGCTATAAATGCAACTTGAGTTTATTCATGTCCATGGTACTTTAGCTACCAGTAGATTTTGACATGATAATAGTCTGCCAGTTAAAATGCATATATATTTTGAAAAATTATTATAACTTACACCCGGGAACTTACATCCATGTAAGCAAGGCGCTGTAGCTTTATTCATGGATAACATGTTTGGGAAATGTAAATCACCAAGATTAAGATATAACAATAATAATATACAGTAACTGCAATATTGCACCGTACTGCAAAGAAGTATTCGCATGTTTAGGCATGGGCTGGCTTGTTCGAGATTAATACGTAGATCATTATTGTATCATAGGTCAATATTTGCATTTTGTCACACTAAGCAGATCCTTATAGTTCTTGTAACCCTCTTATATACCGTGCAGTTACCATAGAGCTGTCAGACCTTTCAAAACCTTTCAAGTTTCCTGGACTAAAGGGTTTTGAAAGGTGAGAAAGCTGTCTGACAAAATAAACCTATGAAAGATTTTGAAAGGTAAAACAACTCTCTGAACAAACTGGTGTGAGGTTTTTGGAAAGTCTGGCCGTTTTCTGATAGACTTCCCATACCTTTATCATAGGGGCATACCATACCAAATAAAAGTTGAAACGTTTTGAAATGTTTAGCTGTTTTCTGTGAGAGATATTCTATATAATGTGCTTGGGAGTAATTCTACCTTTCAAAACATTTCAAAAGGTTTTGAAAGGTCAAACCATGTATGCATAGCAACTGTACTGATATTTGGTTGAGCAATAGCTCCACCTTTCATTTCCTTTCGCAAGGTTTTGGAAGGTCTGGCCGTTTTCTGATAGACTTCCCATACCTTTATCATAGGGTATACCATAGCCCAGTTTTTCTACCTTTAAATTCCTTTCAAAAGGTATATAAAGGTGTGGTAGTGCAGTAGCAACAAATTCTGGAGCGTTTTGAAAGGTTCATACTTGTTTATATCCATTTTGCCCCGTAAGCAGATTTTGAAAGGTTTTGAAAGGTGAAACCATAGGAGGGTTAACATAGATTCATTCTAATTCAAGTCAAGTGCAGTGCAGTGCAGTGTAATATTGTAATTAATGTGTTTAGTATTGTGACAGTGTTACACGTAATTTTGATTTGCTTTTAAATTAAAGTTTATTTTAATCAATATCTTCTGTCAAGTGCCCTCATCTGTCACGAGAGCTCGTGCTTATTTTATAAGGTACAATGAACAATAGGGCATATATATAGTCTTATTGTCCTAGACACAGACACATGGTTACTGTACGAGCAATTCTTAAAATACACATGAAAACTCCGAAAAGCTCTTGGTAAATTAAACTTCTAAAGAAGGCCTCCTTTTCATGAGAAATAGCTTAAACATGCTTTCATAAGTTGACCGATTTCTTATTCTTAGGCGGATTTGTGCATCAGATCATGGAGGAATAAGAGCAGATCAGATGGACACTTAAGAACGATTTTTTCGTATTCTGGGTTGCCAGATGAACATGTTGACATAAGTTTTGTGGACGTACTCGATCATACCGATACAATTATAAACACGTGGTGGGTCAAAAGGGTACACTTTTAGGCCTAATTGCATGTTTAAGCCATGAAGACACCAACAAAATACTACTTTAACAACTGGTGCTTGTCCATAATGTTTAGACCTTCACATTAAACCTTATTTCAATCCTCTACCCCATGTGGTTCCGGAGAAATGGCATATGTGACCCGCTCCATCGTAATCAGGAATAAGTCGCTGAGGCCGTTTTACGCAATCGGCCGTTAAAGTGAATGCATGGGTGAAAATCGTGACGAAGTATTTGTTTGTGCTGTCCGTATGATTTTGGTCAATTTTGTTTATTTCAGAGCTGTTTTTTTCGGAATGTGGATTCGGCAAATGAATATACACCTGTCATCTTCATCAGACCATAATTTTTTTGAGACTTATTCCTGATTTCGATGGAGCGGGTCACATTATTCCATCGTTCCCGAAAACGTAATTAGGTCAATTATCGACCTTTGACCCATTCTTAAGTGGATTAGTACATGGAGTTGAAACTTAAGAATTATATTCGTAATCAGGATATCTTGGAGTACATTTGAGCCAAAATGTGTCCTCGTACGTGACAATACCGATAAAAGTGCTAATTAGCGTTAATTAGGCCATTCTTAAGTGGCTTAGTACATTAGTTGAAAACATAAAAATTGGCTTTTTGAAATAAGACTCACTTGAAGTACATATGAGAAAACAAATGGTCCTCGTATGCCACCAATACCGATAAAACAATTAGGGGGGTCATTTTGAGAGTGCCCCCAGGGGGCAGTGTAAGAGTGCCAAACTTAAGAATCCACATTTTGGGGTTCCCACACATAGTCCTACTCATTTAAGGTGTCAAACCTTTCGTACTCAACAATACCGATAAAAGTCTGCTAGCTCCTGGACTATTTGGTTCTAAGCAACATATGAAGTCAAACATGTTTGCAATAACATGTATAGCTATAGCTGTTGCCAGCAATCTTGTGCTGGCAGGTGTAATTATGCAGCTATAATGTAAATTGTAATTGTAAACTTAATAATAATAATAATAATAATATACAATAATAATTTGCTTTTGATGCTGTTTTTACCTGTACTAGATGTTTTATAATACGCTAATTAAATTGTTGACCCTTTTGGTAATCTGTAATAACATGACTAGCCTATATGAGAGCTTCCAACTCCAAGGATGACTGGGATCATTTCAAGTCATTCCGCAATGAAGAAAGATCCCAGCCTCCTACTGCTCATACACCAACCGCATCCTAATGGCAAACATAAGAACAATTTCTGGCACTAGATACTACTGGTATCTCACCCCTTAACAAGGTCATCTCCGACAACAAAGGTAAAGCAAGAATTTTGAACGTGAAATTCATGTCTGTTTTCACCTCCGAGAGTCTGTCTGATCTGCCATCAATGGGCAAGTCTTCGTTTCTTGATGCCGAGCACATTGAGATCTCAGTGAGTGGCGTGCGTAAACTCCTTGAGGAGATTAATATCATCAATGCAACCGGTCTGGATTCCATTTTAGCCCGTTTTTTTAAGACATTATCTTGTCATCCATCTTTCAACAGTCGTTAAAGTGTGGTAAAATACCTCATGACTGGAGGATTGCAAACATGGTTTCCATAATAAAGATAGGTGATCGCAGTGAAGCCGCCATCTACCGACCTGTATCACTCACATCAATATCATGTAAAATACTTGAGCATATTATTTGTAGCCATGTGATGGATCAATATAAAACTCACAACATTTTATTTTGAAAGTCAACATGGCTTTTGCCCTGGTCGCTCATGTGAATCACAGCTTATCATTACAACTCATGATCTTGCTGAGACCCTGGATTACAGAAAGCAAACAGATTCCATCATTCTTGACTTCTCCAAGGCTCTTGATAGAGTACCCTAGCAAAGGCTCCTCCTTATTAAAATTATATCATTCCGGAGTTCGTAAAGTGGTTCAACAACTTCTCACCAAAAGAAGCCAGCGAGTTGTGGTTGATGGCGAAGCTTCGGAGTGGTCAGATGTTCTTTCTGGAGCTCTTCAAGGCACCAATGGTGTATCAATCTTCATCACATCGTTCATACGGCTATTCGCCGTTGAATGTTTTATGTACCGTTCTATTAACAATGTTGATGACTAGAGCTCTTCCAAAAGATCTTGATTCAGCTGCATTCTTGGTCAGCTAAATGGCAGATGAAGTTTAACATCGACAAATGCCATGTGATGCAAGTTTCCCACCTGGAAAACTACATCGGTTTTGACTACCACTTGGGTGATGATGTACTGACATCAGTTGATGAACATCCATATCTTTGACTATCTTTCAACTACAAACTTTCCTGGAATACACATTATATCCTCACTTTTATAGCCAACCGTATGCTGGGGTTTATTAAGAGAAACATATTAATTTTAGTAGCAACTGTTTACGAACTTCATGGGCGGGCTCAGACGGGAAGGGTGCTCAAGAACTTTAAGCCTACTCAACATTTGCTGGCGGCCATCCCGTTCTGCATTTAGACGGAGTGACATTGTACATAAAACGAGATGGACATACTACAAACGGAATTGCCGTACTTCGATCCTACTAGGGACGGGGCTTCGGGATCTTCGGGTAGTACTGGCTGTTTTCGCACGGCCTGTCTTCCCGATCCACTCCTTATTGGAGGCATGATGCTCGTAAATTTCGGAAATCGGAAATCTTCGAAGTGTTGATCTGCACAAGTTGAAGCGGCAAACGCGAATGAGGACTGGCAAAAACGCGCTGGTTATTAATAGCCGTCGGGCCAGGACGCGATTGCAATTACGTTCAGAACGCACTGGGGACGAGATGAGGACGTGGCGAGAACGAGGTGAACTGTCTGGGAACGAAGTGGTCTTGTTAAGAAATAGTTAGCATGAATTAATTAGGGCGTATTAGGAACGAGGTAGAACAAGTTTAGAACGGGTTTAAACTGACTACGGACGGGCTTGGACTGCTTGGAAACCGTTGTCCGCACGAGGTAAGCGGGCAATTTTACCCGATCTGAACTGGATACCAACTACTGCGGACGGGTTAAAGACAAGATGGACATATTGAGGACTGTTTCTGAACGAAGTAGCATCGTATTTATGACATTATTTGGCCAAAGTTACACGTTCTAACCCCAACACAGCCCGTGTTACGGTTATTTTTTAAGACGGGGCAGGACGTTTTGAGAACCAGTTTGGTGTGACAGAAGCATAAGGCATGTTAAAGTATTGTATTCTTGCGGTTTGTTATTCGGCTTCCCGACACACACACCCATGGCGTACACGTTGAGTTTACTTTCTTCCCTGCCTACACGCCCGACTGCGTCTGCACGCCTACCTCGCCACACCCATACACCTAGGCTAAAAACAGTGCGCATCCAGTAGACATGGCCGGGCATATGACTTACCTCTATTAGAACATTTGACAGCCTCAAGGATCAGAATGCAGGGGAAGCAAAGAAGGCCAGGCTTCAGCTCCCTGACATAAAGAGCAAAGGGAATTTGGCCCAGTACAAATTCTGCGCTAACGTTGCCGAGGGTGTTGCAGAAGTAAAGTCGGCCATCTTGGATCAACACCGCGACGACGCACTAGAGAAGATATAGCTGGACAAACTGCAGGCCGTCGTCGACAATCGCATCCAGCTTATACTAGCTGGCGGATAAATCACCGTCTGGATGGGAGACCGTCAACCAGTACATCGTTGCTAAAAAAATTGCAACGCTGCCGCAAAGAAGAACATCGGTAGACGTCCGTGGACGTCCGTAAAAAAATTGGGGGTGTGAGGTGGCCTTTATGGCCCTGTCACACCAGAACGTTTTAGGCCAACGCGTGAGTAGCGCGTTAAAAATAGTTGATACGCTGGCAAACGCTGAACTTCCACAAAAAAAGTCAAGTGGAACCGTGATTTCAGCGTTGATAACGTTTGCCAGCGCGTGAATAACGCGTTAGTAACGCGCTCGACGACTGATGAACGACTGTCCAGCGCGTGAGTAGCGCGGTCCAACGCGCGCCAGCGTACAGCAACGACCACATGATTAGTTGTATAAAAAGCCGAAGCGCTACTACAGTAATGGCCCTGTCACACCAGAACGTTTTAGGCCAACGCGTGAGTAACGTGTTGGAATTTCGGCAACACGCGGGTAAACGTTGACCAACGCTAGGCCAGCGTTCGCAACACGCTGAGCGCGTTACCTACACGCTGGAACACGCTGCCACACGCTGAGGCAAAAATACATTTTTGAACATACCTAAAAATGTTCAGCGTTTGCCAGCGTGTGACTGCATACGCTGGCGGCGCGCAGGACGGTCGTTACTCACGCGTCGAACGCGCTAGACGATCGTTACAAACCCACTACTAACACGCTGGCGACGTGAGTAACGAACCTCCAACGCGCCGCCAGCGTGTGCAGTCACACGCTGGCAAACGCTACAAATTGTAGGTATGTTGAAACAAATATGTTTTCCTCAGCGTGTGACAGCGTGTGAGTAACGCGCTCAGCGTGTCGCTAACGCTGGCCTAGCGTTGGTCAGCGTTTGCCAGCGTGTTTCCAAAATTACAACACGTTACTCACGCGTTGGCCGAAAATGTTCTGGTGTTACAGGGCCATTAGGCAGGTTATATAAATGTTGTATTCTTGCGGTTTTGTTATTCAGATTCCTGACACACATACATGGCGTACACGCTGAGTTTACTTTACATATTTTTTACAGGTTACATGTGTAGTACGGTTGCATTAGTGTGAGTGACCTGGGCACTTTGAGTCATGCACAATTCCAGACACATCTTTTCTCCTAGTTTTTTCTCCCCACAGGTTGTTTTTTTTGTGTCTAGGCAATGCTTAGGGGTTGCGTGTGTGCTGACTCTTTATAACTTGATGCACAGGCCCGCTACGAGATTGGTGGCGGATGTGTTCGGTATAGGACCGATAGCATATTAAAGTCGTGATATCACCATCGACTTCATATGAAGCACGAAATGTGGCAGAGAAACCCCCCCCCCCCCCCTCTTTTGTGTTGACCATTGTGTTCCCGGAATCTCAGGAATTCCTTTTAGGTTTCAAGGGGGGTGGGTAAGGTTACAATAGTCTTGAGTGCGTATAAAGTATAGGGATAAGAGGGGGGTACCCCTCTGCCACATATCGTGCTGGGTATAATCGACTTGGAGCTGAGAGCTTTAGTCTGGTGCCTATGTTTGTCGCATTGACAAGTAATTAGCTTGGAGCTTGGTGACCATTGACTCGGAGCTGTAGCTTTAGTCTGGTGCCCATGTACGTCGCATTGACGAGTAATCTGCGTGTGTAGTTTGGCATTATTTCGGGAAATACGCCTTTTGGTTTTTTAAATACATGCGTTATTTTGTATAATTATTCATAATGACAAATTGTTGGTCTTACCATATCAGAATGACTTACGGATTTATGTATTGGAGAATTGTTAAATGTTTAACAAGACAAATACAAGGAGTGACAATTGTGTAGTCAGGAACTGCCACTCCAAACATAATTTCTTGTTTGTTGCTAAATGCGGGAGATTAGAAAGGAAGTCACTTTACACGGAGGTGGGATAAGACTATAAACGGTTTAGGGAGGGGCCTTCTATTGTGAAAATTGCTAACAATGATTGCTTGGTATGCAAAGTCACTCGAGAGTACGACAGCTAGGCAGAAAGTCATTGTCACAGTTCTATCACAGTTGGAAGGACGTCTTTTCCAACTGACACACCACCTCCACGCCGACCGCGTTGTTGATTTCACACTGGTTTTAATAGGGCTTGAATTAGGATATAATGCACCCTGTATTTCAAATTGGCCGCCTCCTTGCAGTCATCTCTACCCCTTTGTTCCGTAGGTGGGCGAGTCCAAATTCATGAATTATTCAGTAGTTGCATTGATCACTGTACAACACTTAGGTTCTAGGTCTCTTTTCCCCCTTAAATTAACAAAACTCTAAAGATATCAATTTGACTAGATAAAACGAGGTGACCTACAGCAGGGTTCGAACCAGGGATCTTTGACCCTTAGCCCATCTCACTATTCACTACACTACGTATACCAGCTCGACAACAGCTGTTCTTTGATTTAATGTAACTAATTAACTAAGTAACAACAGTGTTGTGACTTCATAATTTATTCAAAACTACTGAATAATTCATGAATTTTGACTCACCCACCTACGGAAAAAAATGTGCAGGCGGTCGGAGATTTAAAAATGGTTTATGTTGTTTACGTTAGTCGTAGCAGACAAGAACAAGCTTCCGGAGACAATTTTGTGATCCGATCTTTGATGCTCAATTACAGCTTGTGCTCTTATTAGCTCTATGGCCGACTCAATGTTCACGAAACGGTATTCTCCTTTGTTCCACGCTTGGGTGGGAAGTGCCCTATTTCGAGATTGGGTTTTTACACTGGTTTCAATTGGGGATTATTAGGCTAGTCAAATAGTCAATACGCGCTCATAGGAAACAACGCAAAATCAGACTGACGGCGCTGCCTCGCTATACGCTCAGGAGTAGGGTGGCAATGTATGTGCTTTTTAATTAAATTTGACCAAAAATAGACGTTTTGGAAAAATTAAAATGTCAAGGGTTTAACCTTGCATTTCTTTTCTTAAATGGCAAAAAAAGAATTTAAACTACCTTTTAGAAGAAAAAAAACTGTAAGGAATTAGTCTTATATTTTAATTACAATTGACCAGACATGGACTTTGAGGAAAAATTGAAGGTGACCAATAAACTTACTCCAAGTGGGATTGTATAATTACAATCTTAACGCCAATCGTCCGCAGAGCTTCAGTCCGTTGTAATATTTAAATAACTTTTTTAATTCTTTTAGTTTTTTCTGTATTTGTTGTATTTATTATTATTTTTTTCCGAAGGGTATCAATGAGGAATCGTGAAAAATTTGATAGAACGTACAGTTGCATTTGGCGGTGAGGGGATAAGAACGAAAAAATGTTATGTGGTGTTGACCAAGCATTCAGGTGCAGAAATTTATGACTCAACTCAATGAGTCCATTAATTACCGGCTCCCATATAGGACTCTTCGGGTCTCTAGGATCACGGCCCACCACACTTCCTTCCCTGTCCACGTTCGTGTAACCCGACGGCCACGCATGCATTATAAGGGAGGTGAACGGAATGACACCCTAAGACTTGCTGCCTAGCGAGCAAACGATACTCCGTACCTCTACGAAGGTGCGAACCTGAACCTCCGTAGACAGTCCCAACCTGACGAATTAAGCCGTTGAGCTAAATTCGGTTTGTATTTATTCTACTAAAAAAAAAAAGATTCCTAACCATACCCCGGCATTTTATTTTGATACATGAAAACGCCCGATCCAAAGCAATGTACCTCTTTAACTTTAACCAATAATAGGGACAAGAAGTCCGATTTTTAGAGGAGTCTTATTTTCATATGACACCTGGTCATGACAAAAGTCGTTCTTTTCAGCTACTGTGCGCAATGCGCTAGGTACATCACAAGCCAACTTTAGCTAACCATTAGCCCTTGATTAAACGTTTCACGTTGCTAACACCTAAGTCACATTTGCTCTACGGCTAGGATACGGCGGCCGTAACCCCCCAAAATCGAGAGATACCTGCGGCGGCCTCAGAGGATCTGCGGTGGCCTCAGGGTCGCCCTAGGGCGTATCCCTATCTTTACAGGCCGTAGAGGTCGCCGTGGGATTATAGCGCGGAGTTATAACTGTTTTCATTTCTAGGTTCGCCGTAGCAAGACACGCCGTAGCTATGCCGTGGAGCGGTTCCACGGCGACCATACGTCGGGCGTACGGTGGCCTTGTGTTTGCCGTGCGGCTGCCCTGGGGTCTTATGAATTACAATTGACTTTTGCGGACCCCCAAAAATTGCGGCGGCCGCAGGAATTCCACGGGCGCCCTAGAGCAGCCTTAAGGCGGCCCTACGGTTCCCGTACGGTGGCCTTGCGGGCGCTTTGCGGCTACCTTGCGTCTGCCTTGGTTTTTGTCAAAAACCTACGGCCGCCGCAGGGATGCCCTAAGGCGACCGTGCGCCATCACTTCAACGGCTGTACGGCCGCCGCAGGTTTTCTGTCTCCACAAATTCAAAATACGCCGTGCGGCTACCCATTACAATTTGTGACTGCTACAGTATGTGACTGTGGGAATGCTGCGGCGGCTCTATAATTGCTATTGGCCGTAGATTTTTTAGACCCCACGGCCGCCGCGGCAAACGTGACTAAAGCGGTAGTCACATTTTACGGTCATGAACGTAGTTAAACGTAGTTTAACGTAGTTCATTTGACCGTAGTAGACTGTAGTTGACCGTACTTCAACCGTAGTGCCGTAGTTACTACGGTCAACTACGGTCAACTACGGTCCACATTCCGGTCAAGTAGGGTCGACTAGGGTCAACTAGGGTCAACTAGGGTTAACTACGTATATACTAGGCTCACAGTACGGTACAGGCATCCAAGGTGACCGTAGAAATATTTTCAACATGTTAAAACTGTTGGGCTAACTACGGCCAAATCATGGCGTTCCTAAGTACGTTCAGAACTACGGTCCACTACGTTAAACTACGTTAAACTACGTTAAACTACGTTTAACTACGTGTAACTACGTTTAACTACGTTTAACTACGTTTAACTATACGTTTAACTATACGTTTAACTACGTTTAGTTACGTTTAAATAGTGTTCTTTCGTGTTAGACGGTTTCATACGACATGGTAGACGGTGTACGTCTCCTATCCAATCAAAAGCCTTGCAAAACAATACGACCCTCCCACCGGGGCCCCGTCCAATCGTTGGCAAGATGATGACTGGTCGTTACATTATAGGCTTTTGTATAGTAAGGCAAAGATAATGTTACATATTCAGCATGAATGAATTGATTTAAATTAAGGAAGCTTTTTTTGCGGTTTGTTATAACAAAATGTACAGGGGACTAGCTAAGGTGCTCATCTAGCCGTTGAATTTGTCTTCTTTGTTCAATTCCTTTGTTCAATTTAGAGTCAGCAGGGAATTTAAGTAGCATGGAGAAATGCGATAGACCAGGATAGACCATGCATAGACATTTTCATTAATTTGGGTATGAAGAAAGCCGCTGGGGGTGGGGGGGGGGGGGGGGGGGGGGGCTTTTTGAAACTGTATTGCCTAATAACTGCAACATCTATAGTTGACAAAATTTATAATTTGCAATGCTACTACTAGTGAATAACAAATAACCGCTCAACCTGCTTCCAAGCTCGACGGTGGGTGCAAAGGCTTAATATTACTCGCCTCTTTCTTTTGGTAATGCAAATAAGCCAACTCCAACCGCTCATTTTGAAGTGGTAGGGCTACTTAAATTATTATGAGCGAACAATAATGTTTTTTAATCATTTCCAACAAAGCTACCTGCCTTAATACCGAGATCTTAATCGTCATTTAGGTGACTGATTGATACTACAATATTTACAACTTGGAACACAAATGGAGCGGAAATTGTTCAGCTTATCAAAAAGACAAAAGGCACAGTTATTTTTATTAGTGGCTTTTAGCTTTATTGAACTAGGAATAAATACAGTTAATATTTCATTTAGTTACTATAGTCCAGCGGATAAGTGCAAAAATGTGAAAGTTTCGTGCACTTTGTGGTAAAAGCATGAAACTTGGCACGCATGTACTTTATACCAAAACATGAAATTTTAGATATAGTGCCATCTCTGAATTGACCTGTGGTGGCCTTGGCGGCCATTTTCCAAAATGGCCGCCATTTCTGATATAAAACTACATAACTCGGAAAGTAAGAGGCCTAGAATCTTCATTCCAGTGGCGATGTATATGTTTTCCGTGTCCAACAGTTCAAAAAATGCCTTATTGAGTGTGTCAGACGATTGGGTCCGCCATTTTCAAAATGGCGTCCTTATTCTTCAAAATGGCGTCCTTATTCTTCAGGTCAGTCACTTTCACATAGGTACATGTACTAACAATACCTCCGGACCACAGTATCTGTCATTTTTAAAGATTGCGTCCTATCCCCTATGGTGGCCCTTCAAAAATGTAGAAACTATATAGCTGTAGCCTACACATATTGCAAGTTTGGAAATAATGGGATTATGCCCGATGTTAAAAACAAACAAATCGTGTTTATTGGGAAGCAGCGTAATCATACATGTTACTTACGTTTTTTTTAATTTTTAGAACGATTCTCGGTCACCTGGGAAGGACATTAACGTGAAGGACGTGTAATACTGGGTTTTGTGGAATTTTCTTTTCTTTTTCTGTGAGACTATTAGGTTTTTTAATTCTAATGGAGTGCTTTTGCAAGAAGGTATAGCACAGAGAAACCGGTTTATGCAGGCATACTTCAAGGAATGATCAGTTTATTTTTTATATTTTTTGGGGATCAATTCTAGAGTTAGCTGTAGTGAATCAGAACTCATTCTATGTGGGAAGGGGAGGGTGTTTATGGGAGTTGTCACAAGTCAGAACTTGTTCTTATCGTTTTCGTTATTTTTTTTGGAGATGCTGAAGCAGTTCTGCTGCGTGAAGTATCATTGGATTGTAGATGTGTGACTGGTCTGCAGAGATAAATCTGTATAATGTATGATGTGCTAGTATGCCAGCAGTGTGGTTGCGTAACTATCCCGCCCAGAGCGTAATTCTTAATTTAAGTGTTTTTTTTGCTAGTGATATACGCTTCATGGGAGGTCAGTTCAGGCCACATTTTTTTTCTCGCGAGATTGGCAGTCTGTAGGAGGGGGGGGGGGGGGGGAGGGGGTTGTTTCTTGTACAAGTTTCAAAAGAACCCCTCCGTGCTTTTTCGTTATTTGTTTGAGACGCGGAAAAGGTTTCTGCTGACAAGTATTCATATGGATTGTATTTGTGACTGGTCTGCAGAGATAGATCTGTAATTGTACGTTAACTAGTGGGTATGCTAGAAAGTGGTTGTTTGACTGGTCTCTCCAGAGCGTAGTTCTTAACACTTTTTCCCTTTTTGTGTGTAAGACACGCCATCTGGGGGTCAGTCTAGCCACATTATCTCTGCTAGATGACAGTCCGTGGTTGGAGTTCGTGGACGGGCAAATACATCAAACGTCTGCAGGCCAATTGGTTAGACATTCCCTAAAAGCGGGAGTTTCAAACCCTGTCTCTGATTTTGTCAACGCGATGACTGGTTTGTGTATTGAAACAGTGGTCCCTTTGTTTTTAGTTCACACAGTGATTGATTATTACCGGTGATAATATGCCGTCCCCTCTTTTTCCCCCTTTTTGGAAGGGGAGCAGGGCATATTTTCTGTGCTATATCATGCACGTCATCAGTCACCTTTTTATATAGTTCATTTTCCTTTCCTTGTTTTTATTTGTGTGTCGGTTGATATGACACGTGGCAAGGGACAAAGGGGGGGTTGACTTATTTTGTTTTAGTCTTGAGTTTTAGTCTTGTTTTGTTCTTTCAATAGTTCCAATAGAATTTTCAGATTCCTCCTCATCAAGATTTTGTTCCTCTTGGTTGGATTGTGGAGATGCTTTAGTCCTAGATCGAACAAGTTCATCTTTTATGTTTTTATGCCGTTTGTATGCCAGGATGGGTTGGGTATCAAATATCCTATTCAGATATTCGTTTTCGCTAATCAAGGGCCAGTGTTTGAGGATAGCCCGTTTGAGGCTGGGTGCGCGACATGTGGGTAGTATGGTAGGACGAACACCAGTGGGATATTGTTTGTTGTTTTTTCACGCTTAGGGTCCGCGGGAGTCTTGCCCCTTTGAGAAAGGAGGGCTAGGTCTTCGTTTGTGTATCCGCGCTTTTGAAGTTTGTCTTTGAAGAATTCAACCCTCTCCTCAAAGTCTTTTAAATGGGTACATAATACGTTTGTATCTGGTCACTTCGCCCTTGATTATTCCGCCAAATACCGACTTTAGGGTGTGCTGAATCTCGAGCTAGGTACTGAAATGTATCAGTTTTTTTTGGTAGCGACTCGAGTATCCAATATCTCTTCATGTATGAATCGTTCGCCTTTGTAGATAATAAGGTCGAGAAAAGTGACTTGGGGCGGTGCTAGATCTCAGACGTGAACTTCAGCGTAGGATGACTTTTATTAAGTGATTGCACTAGGTCAGCAGCCTGCTTTTCATTTCCGTTAAAGATTATAAGAATATCGTCTCTATATCTCATGTAGCTCACAATTGAGGGATTGTGGGGGAGGATTTTGTCTTGTTCGTATTTGAATAGGGTTATGTCACAAATCTCAGGACTGCATTCGCTGCCCATGGCCACGCCAATTTTTTGTCTAAAAAACTTGCCATTGAATTCAAACGTGTTTCGACGCATAATGAGTTCAAGGAGTCTTCGCGCGTGGTCTGTCGTGGGCTTGGGTATTGCGTAATAGTCCCGTCCTGAGCCAAGCAAAGTGTGCAGAGAAACTTTTGCGTCTGTGGCTGCACCAAGGGATGTCGAGCTAATTGCAAGTGCATGAAAGCTGCACTGACTTGCAAGTGCATGAAAGCTGCACTGACATGCACAGCCCTCGGTGTAATGTGGAGGCTCCTTTTCTTGCTAGTGTGACGGATTCCAAGTTTGTTCTTTGGGTGGGGTTTTGGGTTTTTTTTTTGGGGGGGGGGGACTTTTTTGTTTGCTCAATTAAAAACAGTGTGAGCAATATTGTGATATCCACTATGTTGCAGAGTAGCCAATTAGTCTTTATTCAAGCCTTTGATCCTAAAAATCACCATGTGTCACCAGAATAAAGGCTTCATGCCGTTGAGTGCTTTAGATATGGAATTTATGGCCATTGAAGACCACCATTTTGAAGAATAAGGACGCCATTTTCAAAATGGCGGACCTAATCGTCTGACACAGTCAATAATGCATTTTGTTGAACTGTTGGACACGGAGAACATATACATAGCACTGGAATGAAGATTCTAGGCCTCTTACTTTCCGAGTTATGTACGTTTTATATCAGAAATGGCGGCCATTTTGGAAAATGAGGACGCCATTTTGAAAATGGCGGACCCAATCGTCTGACACACTCAATAATGAATTTTTTGAACTGTTTGGATACGGAAAACAATATACATAGCCACTGGAATGAAGATTCTAGGCCTCTTACTTTCCGAGTTATGTAGTTTTGTATCAGAAATGGCGGCCATTTTGGAAAATGGCCGCCAAGGCCACCACAGGCAAATTCAGAGATGGCACTATATCTAAAATTTTATGTTTTGGTATAAAGTACATGTGTGCCAAGTTTCATGCTTTTACCACAAATGTGCACAACATTTCCTCTTATCCGCTGGATGGGGATTTCGGTAATGATCGCCCACAGTCCAAATGTTTACAACAAACCTTACAATTGTGCCTCCACCATACGAATAGTACAAAGACCGCAATTACTGTGTAAGTGTATTGTGTTTTCGAGGGAAAATAGAATAGAAGTAAATATATTCTTATTTATTTTGATACTACGAAATTGGTCAAAGTGTTAAATAGATGTTTTATAACAAGGCCTATACTGTCTTGAAGTTTTGCTCAATTGATATTACGTTTTCTGTTTATGGGAAAACAGAAAACATAATGCACATGTTTAGGTCTTGTGAGTTTTCTTTGCTGACGTCGCATGGTTCCAAGCCATTTCCGGTGAAATTAATTCACACAGGTTTGATGTATAAAGGAACGAGCTTGTCAAAAATGACAATGTTTTCAATATCGAGTTTTTTTGCTTTAAAGGTAGGATACACCATTTGAAGATATCGAAAAATCTTACTACCGAATTATTAAGAAATGTCTTACTCATTTGAAAGTATATAATGATTGTAGGCATCAAGCTCAACGATTGCGCTATATATCCTGTAATTGGACGGCAATTGCAAAAAAACCACCAAGAACAACATAAGAGCAACTACCCAAATTCAACTATACAACTTTCAAAAGTAAAAGTGCTTACCTTGACCATGACATTCAAAATGGTTGGCAAAAAGGGCTACCGAAAGACTTGAATCGGGACCTTTGACCAACAATAACACAGTTATTTTCTAAACACATTATCCAATGATGCTTTTCTTGCTTTGTTGCACTGTTCATCATCCTACTCTTTCACCGGTAATAATCAATCACTGAGTGAACTAAAAACAAAGTCCCACTGTTGCAATACACAAACCAGCCATCGCGTCGACAAAACCAGAGTTTAAAACTCCCGCTTTTAGGGAATGTCTAATCCAATTGGCCTGCAGACGTTTGATGTATTTGCCCGTCCCACAGACTCCAACCACTGACTGTCGTCTGGCAGAGATAATGTGGCCTAGAACTGACCCCCCCCCCCCCCCCCCCCCCCCCCCCCCCCCCCCCCCCCCCCCCCCCCCCCGATGCGTGTCTTACACAAAAAAGAGGGGAAAAAAGAGTTACGAATTACGCTCTGGAGAGGCCAGTCAAACAACCACTATTTGGCATACCCACTAGATAACGTACAAACAAAATAAAGAAAAACATGGAGAGGTTCTCTTGAAACTTGTACACGTAACCACCCCCCCCCCCCCCCAATTCTACTGACTGTAATCTCGCAGAAAAAAATTGCCAGAACAAAACTTAAATAAGAATTAATTTAAATTAATGACGCTCTGGGCAGTATAGTTACGCAACCACACTACTGGCATACCAGCAAATCATAAATATTTATCTCGGCAGACCAGCCACAAACATAAAATCCTATGATACTTCACGCAGCAGAACTGTTTCAGCATCTCCAAAAAAATAACGAAAACGATGAGAAATAGTTCTGACTTGTGAATACCCCATAAATACCCTCCCCTTCCCATATAGAATGAGTTCTGGTTCCCTGTAACTAACTCTAGGATTGATCAAACAAACACAACAAAATAAACTGATCATTCCTTGAAGTATGCCTGCATTAACCGGTTTCTCTTTGCTACTTTTTTTCAAAAGTTTTTAAAATGGATTGTTTCAATTGTTTGTGAACGTTTCGGTGACAAACATTTAATAACTTCTTATCCATGGGTTTGGGAAAACAAATTGTTGTTTTTGGCTAATTTATGCTAACCTTTTAGCAGCCATTTGAAATTTCAAGGTAATGGCAACCACTTTTAATTTTAAAAGTTGTTTAGTTGAATTTGCCATGTCAGAAAACATATTATTAGACACTAAATCATTAGAATCGGATAATATTAACTGTGTTGGTGAATTTGACCACCAGTCAAAAAGTGCGTTGACCTTTCGACGTTTTTGACCACAGCGCCCTCATTTAAGGTCGGAGGTATAGCAAACTCTACATTTTGGAATCCTCATGACTAGATGAGTAATTTGATATGCATATTGACATGCCCGACATTTTCAAGGGGGCAGCCCAAGTCAAAATTGTTCGGTATTCATCAGGGAACACAAAAACACTTTCAAACCTTTGTTCCCAAAATTTGGTCACGGGACCTACAGGCTGGTCTCCTACTATCTTTCTTGATTTTCTCGGCATCCGTGATTGTAAAACTTTGGACAAGTCAGTTAAACAATATTTACTATAAAAATACACCCCCCCCCCCCCCCCCCCCCTCCCCCTAATCCACCCGATCATGATAATTCAAGCAATGGCCAATGGTGTATCCTACCTTTAAAACATCTCACTCAATAATTCTAGCTTGCTTCTAGGAGCTTAACCTAACAAACCTGTAAGGGGCAGGCATCTCAATACATGTAATTGCATTTTTCGTTTTCACGAAGAGACGCGCTTGTTGTGCACAATGGCGTAAACAAAATAATTTTAAAAGTAAGTAAACTGAAAATTCACGACGAGATGGTTATCTTTGCTGATAATTTTAGTTAAGAAACCATTGTTTTGTTTGCAATTATCTCAAAACTTACATGCCCGTCCCTTCCTGAAACCGGTGACGTATTAATGCAAATACGTTTGGAGGAATTTCAATGTGACCAAAGAAATTAGCAAGGCGGGACTTGAACCTGCGACCCTCCGGACCAGCGCTCTACTAACTGAGTCTATCTTACCCTAGTATTATGGCGGTCTCCCATATTGTCAGTATCTTTGTTTGGGGGCGCTAGTCAGAAGTCATAAACACCAGAATTCCGTGTGGCCAGGGATCACGCTCAATTTTACCGATACAACCTGGGAAGCGACATTGTGGGGATCACTCAATGAGGATATGACATTTTATCTTTATACACAAATAAACACAAGAAAAACTGACTATGCACATTTGCATAAGTTTCAAAGTAGGCCTAAAAAATGACATTGGCAAGGCGGGACTCAAACCTGCGACCTCCAGAATACTGGACCGGTGCTCAACCAACTGAGCTATCTTGCCCTATGTTAGCGAGCTTCTAAATTGTCAGTATTTTGGTCGCAGTGGTTATCAATTTTGTCCAATATAGATGTTACAGTCACCAGGTAATGACGTTTAATAAAGCCCACCCCCCCCCCCACCCCCCACCCCCCCCCCCCCCTCCCCCCCTCCCCCCTCTTTTCATCCCACCGCGGCTTTCATCCAACCAATATGAATGAAACATAATGAAGCGCAATACGTGGCAGAGAAACACCCCCCCCCCCCCCTCTTTTGTGTTTGATCATTGTGTTCCCGGAATCTCAGGAATTCTTGTTAGGTTTCAAGGGGGGGAAGTGTTAGGAAACAGTAGTGCTGAGTGTGTATGAGGTATAGGGATAGAGGGGGGTACCCCTCTGCCACATATCGTGCTGGGTATAGAACGAAAATGTCTACGCATGGTCTATCCTTGCAGCAACGCGTTTGTCCAGGCTACTTAAATTCCCCACTGACTCCAACGGGCGCAATACAAGGCATAGAAATTTGAACAAAGATGAGAAATTCCACGACTAGATGAGCATCTTAGCTATAGTCCCCTGTAGCCTACATTGTTGTTATAACAAACCGCAGAAAAAAATTCTAAATTTAAATAAATTAATTCATGTTGAATATGTAACATTATCTTGCCTTACTAATAATAACAAAATGGTAACATCACTTGCAGTACATCTAATGTATATATCTCATCTCCTGCAGGTTTTGTGGAGTTCAGTATGTCGGAGAGACCCAACAATGCCCTAAAAAAGCGTTTCTACGGTCATCCATCGACTGTCAACACCAAGAAAACTGGATACCCCTGTAGGACATCACTTTAAACCAGCCTAACCATTGCATTTCTAATATGATTCTTCAGGGCATAGGAATCACTTGGCCATCGGAAAGACTCAGTCCGCCTCAGCCGGGAGGAAAGTTTGGATGAATCGTCTTCGGACTATTCAACCACATGGGCTTACCATTCAACTAGGAAATGATTAACTTCTATTTTTTTCTCCATTTGTCATCTGTTTCAGATTCATTCCTTGCCAGAATTTTGTTCTTGTTTGTTCTCACTCCTCTGGTTTTCCTCAACCCCCCACCCCCCTCCCACATTACTCCTATTCATACTTCTTTGTTAGTTCTTCCCTTTGATCTCCACCCTGGACCCCTTCCTTGTGGCTTTACCCCTTCTGTTTTTGTTCCTACCCTGCCTTTGATCCTACCCACACTTGACCTCAACCCTTTAATCCCTCAGCCTAAATCCTCCTTTTGTTGTTTGTTCCATTGAACTCTGTGCTTTTTTCTTTTGTGTTTCTTCAGCATCCATGATGTGCATCATGCTGTATGTTGCCCTATATATGTTTGTTTCTTGTAACACAGCCCATTTGTGTCTCTGAAGAAGATCTTGTTAAGATCGAAATATGATAGGCCCTCTTAACTTATTTGATTTGAATAATAACAAAAGCCTAATTTGACGACCAGCGTCATCTGGCCAACGATTGGACGGGGCCCCGGTGGGAGGGCCGTATTGTTTTGCACGGCTTTTGATTGATAGGAGACGTATATATACCGTCTACCATGTCGTATGAAACCGTCTAAAACGAAAGAACACTGCTACGACTACTAGCTAGGGTCTACTATACGTTCAACTATGTTCATGACCGTAGATGTGACCACCGCATAATGCGGTGGTCACATCTTACGGTCATGAACGTAGTTGAACGTAGTTCATTTGACCGTAGTAGACCGTAGTGCAACTACGGTCAACTAGGGTGAAGTAGGGTGAAGTAGGGTCGAAGTAGGTTCCAAATTGGCAAAAGAGCAAATATAAAGAACGGTTAAGTAGGGTGAAGTACGTGCAACTACTGTCAACTACGTTGAACTACGTTGAACTGCGGTCAAATCGGCTACGGTTAAACTAGGGTTGAACTACGTCTTAATACGGTCAACTACGTTGAACTGCGGTCGAGCTACGTGTGAACTGCGTGCAACTATGGTCAACTAGGGTCAAACTACGTTGTACTACGATAAAAGCTCGCGACCGTGTCAGCGTAGTGCGGGTCGGCCACGGCGTGGGGACAGCCATTGCGCTTTGAAAAGTCAGAGAGACAAGACTGCTGTTTTTTTATCTGAACTTGTCTCTTTTTGTTTTCTCCTTTTCTATACTACTGACATGCCTGCAACGAGGAAGAAGAGAGCACCACGTAAGAGTGCTGCTGCTGCTGCTGTTACTACTGTCCAGGAGACGGTTGAGGAGCCAGAGAGGGTGCCAGAGAGGGCTCAGGACCCTGAACCCCTGAGGCTTGATGCACCTCAACGGGAGGAAGCGGGGTCTTGTCCCTGTTCTACCCAAGGAAAAAGACACCTGCTTTGAAGCTGACCATTGAGCAGGAGTCAACTGTGTTTGACTATGTTGAGGCTCACCAGGAGCTTTACAACAAAGGCCACCCTGATTTCCTCAAAACAGGGCAGAAGTTGGCTCTTTGGGAGTCTTTGGCAGAGTCACTGAAGGCCACTGAGTATGATGGTGAGTAGCAAATGTGGTTAATTTATATTGCTATTAGCAAGATAAAATTACTGAAATCACAAACATAATACCAAACTGTATTTTCAGGTGCTGCACTCGTTTATATATTGTGAAAAACATGTATTAACACATATTTCTGTTTCATATTTGTTAGGTTCCATTGCTAAGGGGGCCCGTGTGATGACATGGTGGACGAGCCAAAGGTCGGCCTATGGAAAAGGTGACCCGTAGCGTCTCTGGCCAGGGGGGTCAAGCGGTTGACCGCTCGTGAACAGCGTTTGAAGGAACCGCTGGCGTTCCTGGGCGCCCATGTCTACAGGGTGCCCAGCAGGGGCGGTGTTGATGTAAGTATAATGAGTGAGTGAGTGAGTGGTGAGTGAGTGGTGAGTGAGTGAGTGAGTGAGTGAGTGAGTGAGTGAGTGAGGAGTGAGTGAGTGAGTAGTGAGTGACGTGAGTGAGTGAGTGAGTGAGTGAGTGAGTGAGTGAGTGAGTGAGTGAGTGAGTGAGTGAGTGAGTGAGTGAGTGAGTGAGTGAGTGAGTGAGTGAGTGAGTGAGTGAGTGAGTGAGTGAGTGAGTGAGTGAGTGAAGAGTGAGTGAGTGAGTGTGAGTGAGTGAGTGAGTGAGTGAGTGAGTGAGTGAGTGAGTGAGTGAGTGAGTGAAGTGAGTGAGTGAGTGAGTGAGGTGAGTGAGTGAGTGAGTGATTGAGTGAGTGAGTGAGTAGTGAGTGAGTGAGGTGAGTGAGTGAGTGAGTGAGTGAGTGAGTGAGTGAGTGAGTGAGTGAGTGAGTGAGTGAGAGTGAGTGAGTGAGTGAGTGAGTGAGTGAGTGAGTGAGTGAGGTGAGTGAGTGAGTGAGTGAGTGAGTGAGTGAGTGAGTGAGTGAGTGAGTGAGTGAGTGAGTGAGTGAGTGAGTGAGTGAGTGAGTGAGTGAGTGGTGAGTGAGTGAGTGAGTGAGTGAGTGAGTGAGTGAGTGAGTGAGTGAGTGAGTGAGTGAGTGAGTGAGTGAGTGAGTGAGTGAGTGAGTGAGTGAGTGAGTGATGGTGAGTGAGTGATGTGAGTGAGGTGAGTGAGTGAGTGAGTGAGTGAGTGAGTGAGTGATGTGAGTGAGTGAGTGAGTGAGTGAGTGAGTGAGTGAGTGAGTGAGTGAGTGAGTGAGTGAGTGAGTGAGTGAGTGAGTGAGTGAGTGAGTGAGTGAGTGAGTGAGTGAGTGAGTGAGTGAGTGAGTGAGTGAGTGAGTGAGTGAGTGAGTGAGTGAGTGAGTGAGTGAGTGAGTGAGTGAGTGAGTGAGTGAGTGAGTGAGTGAGTGAGTGAGTGAGTGAGTGAGTGAGTGAGTGAGGTGAGTGAGTGAGTGAGTTGAGTGAGTGAGTGTGTGAGGTGAGTGAGTGAGTGAGTGAGTGACGTGATGTGAGTGAGTGAGTGAGTGAGTGAGTGAGTGAGTGAGTGAGTGAGTGAGTGAGTGAGTGAGGTGAGTGAGTGAGTGAGTGAGTGAGTGAGTGAGTGAGTGAGTGAGTGAGTGAGTGAGTGAGTGAGTGAGTGAGTGAGTGAGTGAGTGAGTGGAGTGAGTGAGTGAGTGAGTGAGTGAGTGAGTGAGTGAGTGAGTGAGTGAGTGAGTGAGTGAGTGAGTGAGTGGAGTGAGTGAGTGAGTGAGTGAGTGAGTGAGTGAGTGAGTGAGGTGAGTGAGTGAGTGAGTGAGTGAGTGAGTGAGTGTGTGAGTGAGTGAGGGTGGGACGTGAGTGAGTGAGTGAGTGAGTGAGTGAGTGAGTGAGTGAGTGAGTGAGTGAGTGAGTGAGTGAGTGAGGTGAGTGAGTGAGTGTGTGTGAGTGAGTGAGTGAGTGGTGATGAGTGAGTGAGTGAGGTGAGTGAGTGAGTGAGTGAGTGAGTGGTGAGTGTGTGAGTGAGTGAGTGAGGTGAGTGAGTGAGTGAGTGAGTGAGTGAGTGAGTGTGTGAGTGGTGGTGGTGAGGTGGGAGTGGGTGGTGAGTGAGTGTGTGAGTGAGTGAGTGAGTGAGTGAGTGTGTGAGGTGAGTGAAGTGTGTGAGTGAGTGTGTGAGTGTGTGTGTGATGTGAGTGAGTGTGTGTGTGAGTGTGTGGTGAGTGAGTGGTGAGTGAGGGTGGTGAGTGAGTGAGTGTGTGGTGTGTGTGAGGTGTGGAGGTGAGTGAGTGAGTGAGGTGGTGAGTGAGTGAGGAGTGAGTGAGTGAGTGAGTGAGTGGTGGTGTGTGAGTGAGTGAGTGGTGTGAGTGAGTGAGTGGGTGGTGAGTGAGTGAGTGAGTGAGTGAGTGAGTGAAGTGTGTGAGTGAGTGAGTGAGTGAGTGAGTGAGTGAGTGAGTGAGTGAGTGAGGAAGTGAGTGAGTGAGTGAGTGTGTGAGTGGTGGTGAGTGAGTGAGTGAGTGAGTGAGTGGTGTGAGTGAGTGAGGTGAGTGAGTGAGTGAGTGAGTGAGTGAGTGATGTGAGTGAGTGAGTGAGTGGTGGTGAGTGAGTGAGTGAGGTGACGGTGAGTGAGTGAGGTGAGTGAGTGAGTGAGTGGTGAGTGGTGTGGTGAGTGAGTGAGTGAGGTGAGTGAGTGTGTGAGTGAGTGAGTGAGTGAGTGAGTGAGTGAGTGAGTGAGTGAGTGAGTGAGTGAGTGAGTGGTGGTGAGTGGGAGTGAGTGAGTGAGTGAGTGAGTGAGTGAGTGGTGAGGTGAGTGAGTGGTGAGTGAGTGAGTGAGTGAGTGAGTGAGTGAGTGAGTGAGTTGAGTGATGTGAGTGAGTGAGGTGAGTGAGTGAGTGAGTGAGTGAGTGAGTGTGTGTGTGAGTGAGTGAAGTGATGTGAGTGAGTGGACGTGAGAGGTGTGTGACGTGAGTGAGTGAGTGAGTGAGTGAGTGAGTGAGTGAGTGAGTGAGTGAGTGAGTGAGTGAGTGAGTGAGTGAGTGAGTGAGTGAGTGAGTGAGTGGTGAGTGAGTGAGGGTGAGTGAGTGAGTGAGTGAGTGAGTGAGTGAGTGAGTGAGTGAGTGTGTGAGTGAGTGAGTGTGTGAGTGAGTGTGTGAGTGAGTGAGTGAGTGAGTGAGTGAGTGAGTGAGTGAGTGAGTGAGTGAGTGAGTTGAGTGAGGTGAAGTGAGTGAGTGAGTGAGTGAGTGAGTGAGTGAGTGAGTGAGTGAAGTGTGTGAGTGAGTGAGTGGTGAGTGAGTGAGTGAGTGAGGTGAGTGAGTGAGTGAGTGGGAGTGAGTGAAGTGAGTGAGTGAGTGAGGTGGAGTGAGTGAGTGAGTGAGTGAGTGAGTGAGTGAGTGAGTGAGTGAGTGAGTGTGTGAGTGAGTGAGTGAAGTGAGTGAGTGAGTGAGTGAGTGAGTGAGTGAGTGAGTGAGTGAGTGAGTGATTGTGAGTGAGTGAGTGAGTGAGTGAGGTGTGGAGTGAGTGAGTGTGTGAGTGAGTGAAGTGAGTGAGTGTGTGAGTGAGTGAGTGGGTGAGTGAGTGAGTGAGTGTGTGAGTGAGTGAGTGAGTGAGTGAGTGAGTGAGTGAGTGAGTGAGTGGTGAGTGAGTGAGTGAGTGAGTGAGTGAGTGAGTGAGTGAGTGAGTGAGTGAGTGAGTGAGTGAGTGAGTGAGTGAGTGAGTGAGTGAGTGAGTGAGTGAGTGAGTGAGTGAGTGTGTGAGTGAGTGAGTGAGTGAGTGGTGAGTGAGTGAGTGAGTGAGTGATGTGAGTGAGTGTGTGAGTGAGTGGGAGTGAGGTGTGTGGAGTGAGTGACGTGAGTGAGTGTGTGAGGAGTGAGTGTGTGAGTGAGTGGAGTGTGTGAGTGAGTGTGTGAGTGAGTGAGTGAGTGAGTGAGTGAGTGTGTGAGTGAGTGAGGAGTGAGTGAGTGAGTGAAGTGTGTGAGTGAGGTGAGTGAGTGAGTGAGTGGTGAGTGAGGGAGTGAGTGAGTGAGTGTGGGAGTGAGTGAGTGAGTGAGTGAGTGAGTGAGTGAGTGATGTGGTGAGTGAGTGAGTGAGTGAGGTGTGATGGTGAGTGAGTGAGTGAGTGAGTGAGTGAGTGAGTGAGTGATTGTGAGTGAAGTGAGTGAGTGAGGGTGAGTGTGAGTGAGTGAGTGAGTGTGAGTGAGTGAGTGAGTGAGTGAGTTGGAGGTGAGTGAGTGAGGTGAGTGAGTGAGGTGAGTGTGGTGAGTGAGTGAGTGAGTGAGTGAGTGAGTGAGTGAGTGAGTGAGTGAGTGGTGAGTGAGTGAGTGAGTGAGTGAGTGAGTGAGTTGAGTGAGTGAGTGAGTGAGTGAGTGAGTGAGTGAGTGAGTGAGTGAGTGAGTGAGTGAGTGAGTGAGTGAGTGAGTGAGTGAGTGGTGTGAGTGAGTGAGTGAGTGTAGTGAGTGAGTGAGTGAGTGAGTGAGTGAGTGGAGTGAGTGAGGTGAGTGAGTGAGTGAGTGAGTGATGAGTGAGTGAGTGAGTGAGGAGTGAGTGAGTGAGTGTGTGAGTGAGTGAAGTGAGTGAGTGAGTGAGTGAGTGAGTGAGTGAGTGAGTGAGTGAGTGAGTGAGTGAGTGAGTGAGGGTGAGTGAGTGAGTGAGTGAGTGAGTGATGAGTGAGGAGTGATGTGAGTGAGTGAGTGGTGAGTGAGGTGAGTGAGTGAGTGAGTGAGTGAGTGAGGTTGAGTGAGTGAGTGAGTGAGTGGTGTGAGTGAGTGAGTGAGTGAGTGAGGTGAGTGAGTGAGTGAGTGAGTGAGGTGATGTGAGTGAGTGAGTGAGTGTGTGAGTGTGTGAGTGAGTGAGTGAGTGAGTGAGTGAGTGAGTGAGTTGAGTGAGTGAGTGAGTGAGTGAGTGAGTGAGTGAGTGAGGTGAGTGAGTGGTGAGTGAGTGAGTGAGTAGGAGTGAGTGAGTGTGAGTGAGTGAGTGAGTGAGTGGGTGGTGAGTGAGGTGAGTGAGTGAGTGAGTGAGTGGTGAGTGAGTGAGTGAGGTGAGTGAGTGAGTGATGTGAGTGAGTGAGTGAGTGAGTGAGTGAGTTGTGAGTGAGTGAGTGAGTGAGTGAGTGAGTGAGTGAGTGAGTGAGTGAGTGAGTGAGTGAGTGAGTGAGTGGTGTGTGAGTGAGTGAGTGAGTGAGTTGGTGTGAGTGAGTGAGTGAGTGAGTGTTGAGTGAGTGAGTGAGTGAGTGAGTGAGTGAGTGAGTGAGTGAGGTGAGTGAGTGGTGAGTGCGTGAGTGAGTGAGTGAGTGAGTGAGTGAGTGAGTGAGTGAGTGAGTGAGTGAGTGAGTGAGTGAGTGAGTGAGGAGTGAAGTGAGTGAGTGAGGTGAGTGAGTGAGTGAGGTGAGTGAGTGAGTGAGTGTGAGTGAGTGAGTGAGTGAGTGGTGAGTGAGTGAGTGAGTGATGGTGAGTGAGTGAGTGAGTGAGTGAGTGAGTGAGTGAGTGAGTGAGTGAGTGAGTGAGTGAGTGAGTGAGTGAGTGAGTGAGTGAGTGAGTGAGTGAGTGAGTGAGTGAGTGATGAGTAGTGAGTGAGTGAGTGAGTGAGTGAGTGAGTGAGTGAGTGAGTGAGTGAGTGAGTGGTGAGTGAGTGAGTGAGTGAGTGAGTGAGTGAGTGATGTGAGTGAGTGAGTGAGTGAGTGAGTGTGTGAGTGAGTGAGTGAGTGAGTGAGTGGAGTGAGTGGAGGTGAGTGAGTGAGTGAGTGAGTGAGTGAGGTGAGTGAGTGAAGTTGAGTGAGTGAGTGAGTGAGTGAGTGAGTGAGTGAGTGAGTGAGTGAGTGAGTGAGTGAGTGAGTGAGTGAGTGAGTGAGTGAGTGAGTGAGTGAGTGATGTGGTGAGTGAGTGAGTGAGTGTGTGAGTGAGTGAGTGAGTGAGTGAGTGAGTGAGTGAGTGAGTGAGTGAGTGAGTGAGTAGAGTGTGAGTGAGTGTGGTGAGTGAGTGAGTGAGTGAGTGGAGTGAGTGAGTGAGTGAGTGAGTGATGTGAGTGAGTGAGTGGAGTGAGTGAGTGAGTGCGTGAGTGAGTGAGTGAGTGAGTGAGTGAGTGAGTGAGTGAGGGTGTGAGTGAGTGAGTGAGTGAGTGAGTGAGTGAGTGAGTGAGTGAGTGAGGTGAGTGAGTGAGTGGTGAGTGTGAGTGAGTGAGTGAGTGAGTGAGTGAGTGAGTGAGTGAGTGAGGTGAGTGAGTGAGTGAGTGAGTGAGTGAGTGGTGTGAGTGAGTGAGTGAGTGAGTGAGTGAGTGAGTGAGTGAGTGAGTGAGTGAGTGAGTGAGTGAGTGAGTGAGTGAGTGAGTGAGTGAGTGAGTGAGTGAGTGAGTGAGTGAGTGAGTGAGTGAGTGAGTGAGTGGTGAGTGAGTGAGTGAGTGAGTGAGTGAGTGAGTGAGTGAGTGAGTGAGTGAGTGAGTGAGTGAGTGAGGTGAGTGAGTGAGTGAGTGAGTGAGTGAGTGAGTGAGTGAGTGAGTGAGTGAGTGAGTGAGCGTGAGTGAGTGAGTGAGTGAGTGAGTGAGTGAGTAGAGTGAGTGGACGTGAGTGTGTGAGTGGTGAGTGAGTGAGTGAGTGAGTGTGTGAGTGAGTGAGTGAGTGAGTGAGTGAGTGAGTGAGTGAGTGAGTGAGTGAGTGAGTGAGTGAGTGAGTGAGTGAGTGAGTGAGTGAGTGAGTGAGAGACCGACCGACCGACCGACCGACCGACCGACCGACCGACCGACCGACCGACCGACCGACCGACCGACTTATTTCTGGACCGACTGAATTAATGATTGACTAAATAACTTAATCACAAAGAAAATTGTTAATGTTGAATGGTAATGTTGAATGTGAGAAATGTATTAATGCATGAATATTTCTGCTCTTTTCTACTTTCAGCTCTTGGGGCAGCTTCGCAGGAAGCATCCTGAGAGATTCGACCTACCTGCAGCTGAGGGCACAGCCGCCACGGGAGACGGAGTCAGACTCCGACCAGGAGCAGACCACCTCCCCACGGGCACGCAGATTGAGGAGCCTGCCTCTACTGCCAGCCAGAGGACCAACCAGCTCCGCCTATAGGAAGAGGAAGCCTTCTGACATCCTTCTTGAGAAGATAGAGAAGAGGTTGGCGGCCATCAGCAGCAGACGGCCCAGATTGCCCAACAGGTAAAAAACTATTTTGATGAAACATAACATGCTTCTCCACTAATTGTATCCAAAAGACTTTTGTGGACAAACATATAATATTTTATTATACAATAGTTTTTGTCACACCCAGCCGCAATGCGGTTGCAGATGCAAATGGTGTTTGTCCAAAACTTGTTCCAAATTGTTTTTGTCACACCAGTTGCAATTTCATTTAAATTCAAATTGTTATATATTTTAATATGTTTTTCCTTTATGTGTCATTTAAGGAAGGACAGTCCTCGAGCGGCTTTTGGCCGCATGGGTAGGCCTCTCGGCAGCCGAGATGGATGAGGAGGCTTTTGAGGGCCTGCAGGTGGAGGTGACCGCTCTACTTGTGAAGTACAAGCGAGAGTCCCGTGCCAGGACTCAGGTCGCAGCAGTCGCCCAGGCCGCACCACGCCGCCGCCACTGCCGCAGATGCCGCCCGGTGCCACCATCCACCACACCATTGGCGACTTTGGGATTGCATCAGCCGCAGCCACACAACAGCAGCAGCAGTGCCCAGGGGGCTTCATCGCTAACTGGCAGCGCCAGTACAGTCGCAGCAGCAGCACCAACAGCAGCCAGACCAGCAGCAGGCAGACCAGCAGCGTCCCAGCAGTGCACCCGCTGGTGGGATTGACTTCTTCGCCACTTTACATGAGTAGGTGGTGGGGAAGTGGGGAACGGTCCTTTTAAGGATACGACATTCACCCGGCTTTACGCCCGGCCCTAGGCCCACCACATCCTCCCAAAAGAATAAAGCAACTCTATGATGCTATAAATGTTGAAATGTTTGTTTGTCCTTTATTGTCTTAACATTTAATGTTTAATTTTGAAATAAACAAATTGTAATGTTTAATAAATTGGCCCAGGGCACCCAACTCAATCCAAAGAATGAGTTTATTATTTATTTATTTATTATCTGATCTTTTATCAGGGTAGCTCGTTCACATATAATGGTTGGTCTTCCACGGGGCCGTGAACATAAAATTATAATTAATAAAACAAAAACCGAACAATTTAAAGGATTAAAAGTGTGTAAAATTATCAAAACAAATGAGAAATAGATAATAAATAAGATCATAACAAATTATAACTGTTAAATTATAATCATTAAATGAAAGAGACATGAACGGGTTCATAAATGGGTGGGGGTCTCCTGATTTTAAAGTAGGGCAGGGGGGGGGGGGGTTAAAATCATGACATGAGTTTGTGTGCCCCTGGTAATTTGGTGGGTTTGGTGGGGGGGGGGGGGGGGGGGGGGGGGGGGTTGGGGGGCTCAACCAACTGATTTTTGGGAGACCTGAGTTTGGGTGACCCTGCTCATTATTGGAGACGCTGGTCCTGCCATGGAACCGAGCAGCTGGTGACGTCAGGTAG